>CM076679.1:112042463-112651748 GCA_038501925.1 Xenopus petersii | reverse complement strand
CAAATACATCTAACCAGGGAATCATCTGCGGGAAGCTTGGCCATCCGGGGAAGTCTGATGAATAGTCCCTGTATGATTAGATATAAAGAACTTGTCCAGAAATTACTTATGTAGAAACGATCATGCTTAGTCAAATTTGGAATGTATTTGTCATTGCAGCTGCCAGAGTTTATAGTTTATTTAATTCCTCTTGTTCCGCATAATATTTGTGCAACCATGCTTGAACCTTGGTGCGATGTCTGTTTTCAGCCAAACAAGAGATTTATGGTTTAAACCACAAAGGGCATGAGTACATAAATAATGTTTTGATTGCTCTGGTCTGAAGATGCCAAAAGAGCTAAAGGGTAACAATTATGTTTGTGTTACTGTCCTTGCTTATATTTTGGCGGTTAAATAAGATAAACTGTAAGCTTATAATAAATACCTCATAAATCACACTTCTTTTTGTTGAATTACCATAACACGGCAAAACAAAATTCAACACAGTAAGACTGCCTTGGGGATAATGCCAAAAACCTGTTAAAACCTAGGAAATAATATAGCAGTAGTGACATTAAGCGGGTTCGAATGCCAAAATGTTGGAAAAAAATGTAGTTTTATTTAATAAAAAATTTTAATATTTTAATGGAAAAAAACTAAAAATTTAAAAAGATTTATTATACCCCAAGCATAGACAAAGTCTGAATCCAAAAATCCAGCATCTCAAACGTACAGAGGTTGTATATAAGTCAATGGGAGAGTTCCCGATCCAATTTGGAATTTTCTATGGTCTGCGCTTGAATTAGCCTGAAAATCCAACTATTTTATACTTTTCGGGCCAACATCCCAAAAATTCTGGCTTTTCAGGAAGAAGCCCGAAAATATCAAGCGATTATGGAAAAAAATCTGAAAAAATAGATTTTTCCTATTTAGACGTTTCTGTGGTCTGCGCTGGAATTAGCCCGAAAATCTGACTATTTTGGACTTTTCGGGTAAAAATCAGAAAAATTCAGGCTTTTCAGGAAAAGGGCTGAAAAAATCATATGATTTGGGAAATAAATTTCTCTCGATCTAAGCCATGGAAATTCCTCTGATGGGTCCGAGACTCGAAAATTTCCAACACCAGCTAATTCTCGTCATCTTTAACAAATTTCCGTCATTTGTTAAACATTTTCTCAATGTATGTTGCATCTATATCTAATGTGCAAGTGAAAATACATGCAGATATAAAGTCCACAAAAGATGGTAGATCTTTCTCACAGCACAGATAATGAAACACTTTTAGAATCCGTTCTACTGCTTTAAGTAGAACTGTGTTGTCTTTATGGCTTTGGAGGATTCTGAGCTGGATATGTCTAAGAAGGTTTTAATTTATCAATGTCATGGCATATCTAGTAGAAGTAAATCTGAGCAACTGGACTTGAGTAATCATTGAAGACATTTCAATACTCATCCAATCAGCTTCTTCAGCTTCTCCGTAACTGGTATGGGAAGTCCTCTGCATATAAAATCTTTCAATATTACAGTCACAATGCTTCATTGTTAAGGGGACACTTGCCTATATCCTTCAAGCTGCAACTGGATAAGGTTCATCCTGGAGTTAAAATCCATCTTCACCTATTCCAGTGTGCGTTGATGCCTCCTCACTCTTGTTGGGCACATCTTTGAATAGTTACATTGCCACATTGTGGTTGGATTATTGGAAGAGTTTATATGCTGAGGACTTCCCATACCAGCCAGTTGAACTGAAGAAGCTGCTCGGATGAGTAGTAAAACATCTTCAATGATTACTCGGCAGGTCCAGTTTCTCTAGATTCACTCTTGAAGTGATCTTCCCAAACATTCACTTGTGCTAGATACTTGATTCATTTGCATTTGTTTTGCATTATTAGCAGCTATAGGTAATATTTTTTCATGGACCTCTATGTCTGTTTTACTCATGTTTACACATTTTAATTGCACATCTGTGTGGGTCTTCCTGTATCTTCTACAGTCCTGGGACAATCAGTATTTTTTGGGGTCCTGTCTAGTAACCCATAGCAACAAATCAGATGTGTTCTTTTATTATTATAACTATAAAAATTAAACCTGGTGGAAAAAAGTTAAACCACGCACCTCAGAAACTTGGCTAAGAATAAAACCACTCTGCCAGTTTATAAAGAACGACAGGTTGCTGGTTCCTGCAGAGCAACAGCTTGCTGTGTCACAAAGGGTGAGGCTGACCGCCAAGCCTATATAGGTTGGTGCTGGAGGCTCTGGACTACAGAGGCACCAAGAACATCATTATTCAAAGCAAATAAGCTTCCCTTGTTTTCACAAAACCTGATAGTTTTATATGCAATACAATACAAAGCAGGGGCAGTTTTGAGGTCAGAGATTATATTACTATGGTGCATTCAACAGGCAGCCTCCCACCCCCTACCATGTGCATCATTCAGAGGCAAAAGTTAGAGAGCACAGACCACAATTGAGCCCTGTACTTATTGCCCAACCTGTGGACGGTGGTAAGGACAGAGCTACCTTGTTCCTACTGGGATTGTGCTCTGCATCTAACACTGGATTTTCAAGATCTAGGTACAGGGCGTTTCAATGAGCCCTCTCTTGGCTTTAGCACTTGCATCTGGGGTCATAGTAAATGTATTAATATCATAGTATTTAGTATTAATATCTAGTATGCCCAGGCATCTGCTCTTCACTCAGGGTCGGACCGGGGGAGTTCTGGGCCCACCAGGACTGCGCCACATCAGGCCCCCCGCACCCCCCTTCCCAGCCACAAGGACCCCTCTTCCAACCAACAAGGGCCCCCTCCTCAGCCACAAATCCCCCTCCCTCCCCCCGCCAACGTCTACCTGCTTTACGTGCAATTCTTTATGCAATCAGGGGGAGGAAGTCAGGAGCACCGGCTGCTTAGAGCGGGCCTGGGTCAGTCCAACACTGCCTTCACTTGTTATTGAGCATGCCAATTATAACCAGCATCTGACTAGGCAAACATTCCAGACTAGACTTCGCAAAACAAAATAGCTATTAACAGTAAGCGCATACTGTATGGAAGGTCAAGAGGCAGAAGAGAACAGGATAAAGCCTACAGACCCAACCCCAAAATCCAAAAAAGATGTTCTGTAACTCAAAAACATTCTTCAAGCTCCACCTTATATTTGGATTCCCAGAAATCCTTCTTCATTGGGAGACCCAAACATTTAAAACAAAGCTTCTATCCAACGGCAGCCACAGTCAAGTGTAATATAAAGTCAACTTTCAATGATCCGTTTGACTGTGAAAATTTATGGGTGGGTGTCAGTATCACTTTCCTGAATGTGTCCAAAAACATCCAAAAGAGGGTTCTCTCTATTTAATTACAGTATACTAAAGTAAAAGTTCAAATGTCCCCTGCCACTAATACTAAATTACAAACCTAGAACAATGCAACTCAGCAAATAAGAGAGAAGCCAGTTATTTATAGCTGCTATGGGACTGAGGGATATACTTGGATCAGACCAAGTTCCTACTGAGCCAGACTCTCAATGTATCTCTTTACCAGGATAACTACAATATACAGTATATATTGTGTCAGATATGCAATAGGACTGATAGGAATAAAGAATACTTACATACAAAGAATTATTTAGATATTAAGAGGCCAGCACCATGCCCTGCATAACAAACATTAAGGAGCAGATTTATCAAGGTTTGAATTTCGAGGGTTAAAAAGCCCTCGAAGTAAAATCCTTTGAATTCGAATATCAAATTCGAAGGATTTTAGCGCAAAAGATTTGATCGAACGATCAAATAAAAGTCGTTTGATAAACGATAAAACCGTTCAAATTGAACGATTCGAACGATTTTAAGTGATCGATTGAATGATTTTTATTCGATCATAAAAAGTGACCAAAACCTATCTACAATGTCCCCATAGGCTAACATTCAATTCGGTAGCTTTTATTTGGCAAAGCATTGAGTTTAAAGAGACAGTACTTCGATTATTGAATGGTTGAACAATTTTTACTTTGAATCGTTCGAATCATTCGATTCGATCGAATTTGATCAAATTTGACCAATTAGATGGTTGAAGTACCCAAAATATTTGAACTATTCACTCGAGTTTAGTAAATCTGCCCCCTAAAAACACATCCATATTTACATTTATACAAATGATAGTGAACTGCCATATTGCTTGCGTCTGATACATCATTCAGTTACCACTTACTATTTATTATAAACCACTAAGGCATGTTGAGTTCTAGCATTTTCATTGACTTAACTCCTTGGGGCAACAAATAAAACACTACTTCTAATTTACTCAAAGTGGAAACAATGCTGGTCAACCCAGTAGCCATGATTATTCCTAAAAGCTTGAATGGGAAGTGATATGCGATATTGGACCATGCCTTTGCCTTTTGCACATTTTCCCCTCCAATTTGTGCCTGTATGTTAGCCACCCACCAACTTAGACTGTAAGCTCTACTAGACAGGACCTCCTTCCCAATTAGTACTTAAGCTCTGCATCCTTATATGAGCTCTGTGTACTGTGTATATTTATTGTATTTATTACGTACTTTTATATCATACTTTTATTTACATTGTACTTTTATGCAATGTATGGTGCTGCAGCTCCTTAACAACGCTGTACAAAAAAGGTATGCATATATATATATATATATATATATATATATATATATATATATATATATATATATACATAATGGAACAGTACAGTGAATAAACTGCAATTTTAAAGAATTCTCCATTTTACAGTACTTACCAATATGTTTCTGCTATTTAAAAAAATCTGAACATCAACACTTAACTATGTAAGTTTCTATAGCAACATGACAAATCAAGTAGATTTCAAAAGAGGTCAAATTGTTGGTGCCTGCCTTGCTGGATTGTCAGTTGCAGAAACAGCAAGATTATTTGTAGGTGTCACAGAGGACACTGTCACAAATCACAAAGGCATGTTGCAAGCAAAAGCAAGAGAAAAATATATCAGAATTTCCATGCAACTGCACGAGAGATGTAAAGAATTAGGCAGCTCTCCACTCAAAAGAGGCAGTCTATGGGAGGCATGTAGGCATACCCTCTCCTGCCCCTACCCCTTCTAAGGCAGCCAGTAAGGGCTGGGGTGTGCGCTTACTTTACTGGAATTTTTAAAGGGATACTGTCATGGGAAAACATGTTTCTTTCAAAAATGAACCAGTTAATAGTGCTGCTCCATCAGAATTTTGCACTGCAATCCGTTTTTCAAAAGAGCAAACTGATTTTTTTATATTTAATTTTGAAATCTGACATGGGGCTAGACATATTGTCAGTTTACCAGCTGCCCCCAGTCACTCTTTACTGCTGCACTGCAAGTTGTAGTGATATCACCCCCTCCCTCCCCAGCAGCCTAACAACAGAACAATAGGAAGGTAACCACATACCCCTGATTACCATGTCCATTTTACAAAATTTGGCAGGTTATGAAAGTTTGAACACATTTCTGGGAGTTTTAGGTCAATGTTTTATGTGTTATAACAGTTTTAGTTTAAAGGAGTTCACCTTCCAAACACTTTTTTCCGTTAAGTTGTTTTAAGATGGTTCACCAGAAATAACGACTTTTTTCAGTTGTTTTCTTTTATTTTTTGACTGTAATTTCAAAATTAGTTTAGTTTACCTCTGGATATTTTTCTCACTATCAATTGTCTACACAGTGTTTTTTAAATTTCCTTGGGTTAAAAAATGGTAGAGGGTCATTTCAGCAACCACCAACAATGGTCCCACATCTAGTGGATGGCATTTCCATAAGCAGAGATGCCCACCCAGATTGGAAGACATCTTGGCCTCATCTTGGCCACATCTGTCCCTCCTCTGCCTCCACCCCAGCCCTGTCCCCTGCTGTGCTCCCTGCTCCACTGTTTCAGATGAATATCGAAGAACTTGGGGTCATGACACTATGCTTTTTAATAGAGCTGTTAAATTAGATTAAGGGTGTACATTACTGACAGTGGGTAACAGACCTACTGTATTACTGCAGCACCAGGGGCTCACCAGAAGAGATTCCACTGCAGGCCCATCCTCCAACATCTTCCTTTTTTTTTAATTATTTTTTTAATCACTTCTCTTTACATATTATCATCTATCCTTCATTTAATTTCCTTATTCTCATACATAAATGGGGAATTACCATGGTACAGGCATATAAGGCAAATTGCTGGGTGAGCAGGAGAGCCCACACTGCCACAAGTTCTCCCGATATCCTGATAAATCCGGATGACTCCCCCCAAAAAATACGGGTAAGGTGACATGTCTGCAAATGAGAAGATATTGAAGGATTTTTTTAACAGCAAAGAGAAGACCAACTTCATATCAATACCCTTTGTTTGATAATGAGATGCTGGACAGGCAAGTGTCCACATATTTTTGGCCATATAGTGTTACTCGTACATAGTAACACTAATAATATAGTTATTCTCCTGCACAATACAGCAAGAAAATATTAAATTTTAGTGTTCCTTTAAGGTATATTACAGTTCAACAGATGTTCAGTCCAGCTGGTGCATTCTAAGAGGGTGCTGTGCCCTGCGAGCACGAGGTACGCCAAACCAGGAACAAGAAATATTTGGAGGCTCATTTGCTACTTGAAGTCATCCCAAACACATGGTAGTCTGAAGTTCCACTGAAGAAAAAAAGAAGTCTCTCTCACACTTTCCCTGACTGCTTATACTGCATCTGCTCCTTTATTACAACATCAGAGAGAATAAAATGCTTGCTTTGTCACACTGTTGTATTTAACAAAGTATGTGTTTATTACTCTCTGTGTCAAGTTATCACGTATGAGATAACTAAATAGACTCCTTGGAGAAATGACAATTCCTCGCATGTTTTACATAAGCTTCAAAAGCGCTGGTAGGTGAGTTCATTGAGATGCTAAGAGAATCTCTTGTGCAGAAAAGGCAGAAGCAAATTATTAGTGCTGCTCGACGTGTTGAAAAAAGAGCAGCGGGGGTGATGACAGTTAAGGTGCCGGCTTTGTTATAATTTCCACCCGTTCCTGCCGTGTACAAATATGTTTTACTTTCACAGAAATGTCTGGTGCTTTTCCCATGCAGGTGCGTTCTTCCTTAACACGCTATTAAGATGCAAAGGCTGAGCCGGCTCTTTGTAATGTAGAGACAGCAAGAAACACCTCTGGATATTTTTCTCACTATCAATTGTCTACATGAAGTTTTTTTATTTTTTTAAATCCCTGATATAAATCTGGACATCCAATTATAATGTGAGTAATGGCAGGCTTTTTATTACATACTATAGCACGGAACAGAAGGCGGCAACATCCAGAAGGCAAATCATCTGAAATGTAGATGAAAATGCTTCTTTGTTGAGCCATAATAATACAGTCACATGACTGGCGACTGCACTAGACATATCACTCCTCATGGGAGGGGAATAAAGCCACAGCCTAATTGTAGATGATGTTGAAGAGCAGATCCTGAATAGGGATGTAGCGAACGTCGGAAAAAAAGTTCGCGAACATATTCGCGAACTTGCGCAAAAATGCGAGCGGTTCGCGAACGGTTCGCGAACCCCATAGACTTCAATGGGAAGGCGAACTTTAACATCTAAAAAAGACATTTCTGGCCAGAAAAATGATTTTAAAGTTGTTTAAAGGGTGCAACGACCTGGACAGTGGCATGCCAGAGGGGGATCAAGGGCAAAAATGTATCTGAAAAATCTGCCTGTGTGTGCTTGGAAGAGATAGTGTAGGGGGAGAGCTGTTAGTGATTTCAGGGACAGATGATAGTAAGTTTGCTGGCTAGTAATCTGCTTGATACTGCTCTGTATTGGAACAAAAAAATAAATAAAAGCAGTCCTTACAAGGACTACTGTTATTGCAGCAGTCAGCAGATGAGATCAGAAGCAGGACAGCTGCCCACTGCAGCTACATACAGAGCACTGCAGTAGAAGGTAGATTACTAGCCAGCAAAGCTACCTATGCTTAAATGTCCCTCAAACCCCTGCAGACTTCTGTCCCTCCAATAACAGAGCAGTATCAAAACGATTACTAGCCAGCAAACTTTCAACTGTCCCTGAAATCACTAACAGGCAGCAGCTCTCTCCCTACACTATCTCTTCAGCACACACAGGCAGAGTGAAAAAAACGCTGCAGGGCTTCGGTTTTTATAGGGAAGGGGAGTGGTCCAGGGGAGAGCTTCCTGATTGGCTGCCATGTACCTGCTGGTCTGGGGTGAGAGGGCAAAAAAAAGCGCCAACAATGGCGAACCCAAAATGGCGAACGTCGCGCGACGTTCGCGAACTTCCGGCGAGCGCGAACACCCGATGTTCGCGCGAACAAGTTCGCCGGCGAACAGTTCGCGACATCTCTAATCCTGAACAGTTAGGGACAGATTTATCAAGTGAAGTAATTTTTTGGATACTTCAACCATCACATAGGATACTACGACTTCGAATTTACTTTGACTTCGATTCGAAGTAAAATTGTTCGAATATTCGACCATTCGATAATCGAAGTACTGTCTCTTTAAAAAAACTTCGACTTGAATAGTTTGCCAAATTAAACCTGCCAAAGTGCTTTGTTAGCCTATGGGGCTTTCTAATGCATTTTTCTACGTTTTTTGTATTCAAAGTAACATCGTACGGTCGTACGGTAAAATCGTTCGAATCATTCGATTTGAATGGTTTTACTTCAACCGCAAAACGGTAAAATTCGAAGTCGAAGTATAGCCATTCGATGGTCGAATTTCGAAGTATATTTCGAAGTGATACTGACGCTAAAAAATTTCTTTTCAATATACAGTATTCATCTACATCAAGGGGCAGATTTATCAAGGGTCGAATTTCGAGGTAATGGTTTTTTTTTTTAAATTCCCATCAACTTGAAATTTAAATAAAAAAAGACAAACAGAAATGTATTAAAAAAAACACATTTTTTAACCTCGAGTAAATAGGCTGTATTCGAACATTCAAATCAAATTCAGATCCTATTCGATCGAATTTGATTCACAGTATTTAAAAAAAAAATTAGATTTTTCAAAGTCCACCAAATGACTCCAAATAGGTTCTAGGAGGTCCCCCAAAGGCTAAAACAGCAATTCGCAAGGTTTTAGATAGCAAATAGTCGAAGTCGATACATGGTACATTTCAATATTCGAAATCTTGAATTCCTATCATATTAGTATCGAATTTGGAGTATTCCCTAGTCGAAGTACACTAAAATGAGCTCTAAATTCGAATTTAAAAATTAGATTTTTCAATTCAACCTTTGATAAATCTGCCCCCAAAAGTTTTTCACGGATAGTTCTACTTTTGTAATTAATTGTCACTTAAAGTTCATAAACCTGACTGTTTTGCAGTTTTTATGGCAAAATTATAAATAGCATTCAAAGACAATGTTATGATAGATAATAAAAAAAATTATTTTCAGATGTCAGTATCTCTTTAATGACATCATACATGGGACATTTCAGAGTTTACTAATGAATGAATCGCAAACTAAGTGCAGTGTGTACATTTCTGACATTATTTACCATTTGTTTACCCATAATGCCTAATGTTTCCCACAATTCCAGCAAAATTGCAGCTTCATGAATTTATGAATATGACACAGTTGAGTTAAAAAATGTTAGCGGATCATTTTTCATGATTCTTTAGACTCAAGTTTACTGTATCTATTGAGGCAGCCCATAGAACCTCTGAAATTACCACCACCTTCAGGGTGGTGGTGGGGCTCATTTATGGCCACAACTGCAATAGTTGTGGTTGCACAGAAATGGTACAATTTTCTTCATTATGTATTTTCTATAGTTTTGTAATTATTTGCCTTTTTCTTCTGACTCTGTGCAGCTTTCAAATGGGCATCGCTGACCACATCTAAACAACAAATGCTCTGTAAAACTACAAATGTATTGTTATTTATCATCTTTCTACTAAGGTCCTATCCTATTCATATTCCAGTCGCTTATTCATATCAATGAATGGTTGCTAAGGCAATTTGGACCCTAATTACCTGATTGCTTAAAATGCAAATTGAAGAGCTGCTGAATAAAAAGCTGAATAATGTGAAAACCTTATATAATAAAAAATGACAACCAATTGCAACCAATCTCACCCTCTACATCATACTAAAAGTTAACTCAAAGGCAAACAACCCCTTTAAAGATACTTGCACCTAAACATACCCCTTTAACTACAGACTCGGAGGTCCAAGGACCCACTGCTACTTCTGCTACTGGGCCACTTTCCCAGCCACAAACCCCTTCCTGGCTCTCAGTTGTGACCCAACACCATCAGGTCTGGATTGGCAATCTGTGGTTTCTGGCAAATGCCAGAGGGGCTGTCGTAAGTTGCCATAGACACATCACTATTTATTGGGCTGGTGGAAGGGGGCTGCTTGGGCCTCTGTGTACTTGGAATGCCAGGGCCTATTGTGAATCCCAGTTCAGGCCTGACCCCTTCACGTACCTGTTCTCTGTTCTGATGAATCCTGCCTTTTGACACAGGGACCTTGAAGATGGTTCTAATTCCAGGATTTCCACTGCAGGCCTTGGGATAGTCAATAGGCCCAACAGAATTTTGCCTAAAGAATCCTTGATAAAGGCCCCAATGTGGGCCGAAACGTTGATTGAAGTTGGAGGAAGAGTGTGGGTACTATCTGGACATTTATATAAGGCATAGAGGAGGGGCAGGCAATATTTGATTGACAGCTGAGATTTTTAAATGAGTTTACAATAGCTATGAATGCTTTAATAAATAAAAAAAAGAATTTGGATTTCATGTTTAATTTGAAAATTACTTTTATTATACAGCTTTTTATGTCTGGGTGACAGGTCCACTTTAATGATTATGGGCATAAAATCCACCTATACATCTCAGTGTTAGCAATTAATCCCACAATAACTGATAACCCTAATTATTTTGTATTTCCCCTCTGTATTTGGACACCTACGTGTTCCTTTGATTCATCCAGGCAGCTATGTCCCTTTTCATGGGTCCATTGTAGTTCAAGGTTTGCCCAGCAGAGCAAGATACCACCATGAGTATATCTCTGTTGGGGAAAGGATCACCGAGACAGGCAGTACTACCACTGGGCAGGAGAGTTACCAAGAGTATTCCTAACTGTGAGTGTTACAATCTATTGGGCGGATCTCTGGGATTGATGTGAATTTGTACCAACTGCCACTGAGAACTATTGTATTCACTAGAGGCCTGCCTCAGTAAAACATACCTAAACCTTAGGGTCTCTACCTTCACTATAAATTTCTTCTGTCAGTTTCAGAGACAAAATATTTGCTGCAATACAACAACACCTCTTCACTAAGTGAAACTCAAAAGCCACTATAACTCTTGGTTGTCTACTATATTATACCTTTGTGGAATACTTCTAGGGGGGTTATTTACTAAACTCCGAAAGCAAATATCACAAAAAAAAATCATATTTTTTTTTTTTATAAAATCAGACTTTTAAAAAATCATGAATTTTCGGAATTTATTAAACCCAGAGGATGGAAAAGTCCGAATCTGAAAATCCGGCATCTCAGACCTGTCGAGGTTGCATATAAGTCAATTGGAGAAGTCCAAATGATTTTTTGATGTGCGCTGGGTTTCATGCAATACCCCGAAGTTTAATGAGTTTTCGGGTCAAAATTCTGAAAAAATTGTGAAAATCATGAAAATCAGATGAAAAAATCAGAAAATTTTTTGAAAATCTGACTTTTTTACCGCAAATCAAATTTTCGGGAAATTGTAATAATAAGCGTAAAAAACTCAAGTGGATTTGATCGGAGTTTGTGGCAGAAAATATTGAGATAAATTTGGACTTGATAGATAACCCCCCTGGAGATATAGTAGAATATATCCTCAAATAAATTCCCTCATGTTTATTTTTTAGAACAGCTTCAGTGCATTTCTCAATTGCTTAGTCTCGTCAGTCACAAGTCTTACAAGTTTTTGATTTCTAAAATGATATGATTCACATCTCATCTCATCTGAATATAATGCCATGCCCAGTACAAAGTAAAGGAAAAAGTTTCTGTTTCCAAGCTGACATCTTGAAACTCTTTAATAAAATAGGAAAGACTCACAAGAAAAATACAGCAGCATGCCAAAGAAGTGCAAAAAGCAGTCTATCTGTGTCACACAATCTGCAAAATTTTAGGTAATGGCATGAATAAACCAATTTGAAATGTAGTCGTCATCAGCACATACTGGTCTAAGCTGAGCTTGGCCTTTGATATCAGAGCCCCTATGTCGGAGCTGGACAGCCAATGAATGCCCCAGACACAGCCTAGACACTAGGGAGCAGATTTACTAAAGGGTGAAGTGGCTAACACTAGCGTCATTTCGCCAGAAATCCCATCCGCAGGGACATCGTCAATTTACTAACAGGTGTAGGCAACAATTCGCTAGCGAACGGGACAGTCACTAGCGTTCATTAGCACTCTATCGCCAGGTGACTTTTTGCTCTTGCGAACGGTCGTTACTGCGCAAATTCAGTAAAGTGTGATTTTTACTGAACTTTACCTCTTTCGTCAGAGTTGACTTTGACACCTCAGACAGGCAAACTGCTAAAATGAAGTTAGATCTTTCTCACGTCATTTACTGTACATCATATGCCGGAAATGCATTAAAGTTGTAAAAATGCAGACAACATTTCTTTTTATTAAGCGGTATTGCCTGCAAAAGTCCTAACTATTGAACTTTTTTGGGTTAACATTTGAGGGGCATGGAACATTCGTTTTAGGAATGAAGAGAGGACGGGAGGGCAGAACGTAAAGCTACTTGTGTGTGAAGGGAGAAGCACAACAGAACAGTGCGTGCTGTAGTCTCTATCAAGTCTGATATTGCCACAGATAAAAATACCCCAATCGTGAGACATTTCAAAGAGAAGGGGCACAATGCTTCCCAACTGAGATTCCAAATATTAGAACAAGTGTCCAGGCCAAGGAGAGGAGGCAGTAGAGAAAGATTACTATTGCAACGTGAAGCAAGATGGACATATAGACTGAATACAGTTACACCACATGGCTTAAATAAACACACTGAAAATCATTGGTTTTTATAAACCAATTCCCAATTTTGTGAGTCTAATCATTTGTATTAAATATTTATAGACCTAAGCTAAATGATCTAAAGTATTCCCTGTAACCATTCGAACATGTAAAGGGGTTCCCCAAGATGGTGTGTACTTACCTCAAACTGTATATGTGTGATGTAATATGAGTAACTATATGTAGGGTAGGCACCTATGAGTGCGCACATTGGTCAATATATATATATATAATGGTTATATATATATATATATATATATATATATATATATATATATATATATATATATATATATATATTTGTTATGGTCTTATCATTATTATGCACAGGTTTATTTCTAACAGAATGTCACTAATGGAGTTGAAAAATTATTTTATTGACAAAAATAGTGTCTATACAATCTTGTACTTTTTTGCGAAAAAAATAATAAGAATTTTGATGATTTCACAGCTGATACAATGTTTTAATGCATCACTTGCTTGTCATATTGAAAAGCAGCAGTTTTGTAAAGTCCCGGCAGTTGAATATTAGTTGATTGGCAAGATGGCGTCTCCCATTGAGGATGAAAGCATCCAGATCGTGGTTGGCATTACATCTGCTGACGAAGATGACACATAGGTTTACTGCATGTTGATAGGACAATAAGGACATGTGAGGGGGTGGAGGCACCTAACGGCTATTTGTATGGCATTTCTTCTGATTTACACTTGTGCACTATACCACTCAGGAAGGGAGTGTGAGGCTCCTGAAACGTTTGGCTTTATTCTGCAAAATAAACAGTTTAGAGGTACTAAGGGTACACCGGTTGTAACAGCATTGCTTCTTCAATTTCTTCATCGCTGCCCTTGAAAGATCCGTATGCTGTGAGTGATTATTGTTCCTGGTCTCTGGCAAGACTTTGGCCTGCCCTTGACTCTACTTGGTATACTGCATGTCCTCACCCATTGTCTGAACCTGGACTCTGAGATAACTCTGTTTAATCCTTTGTGTGCTCTGGTGCAATAAAGCGTGTTCATATTTTCAAGTACCTGTGTCTGTATGTGACCCAGGGCTGCACCCAACCTTTTAAAAACATAAAGGACTGACCAGGCCTCTGGTCCTGACAATACAACAAGGTCACTGATTAATGAAACATGTTTTGAACCATTTTGGAGTGACACCGTGCTGTTGCTTAGTTCTGGTGGTGGAGTCTAACATCTCACATCCAATGCTACATAATAAAGTCACAGTGATCCCAATGTAGCCGTTTTCTATTTTTTTGCAATAAAGATGGCGCAAGATAACCTGAACATGTAATAATGTCGATGTAGATGCTAGAAACCTCAACACAGGAATTGCCTCCTGGCATCTGATCAGTGCAAATGAAAGAAGACTAAGCAATTGTTCACAATAATCAAAGAGAAATTCAAAAAGAAACATCTCTAACAGGGAATTCCATATGTATTGTACATCGCTCTCCCAATAAACAACATTTCCATTCCTGAAGATGAAATATGTTTTCTTTTTATGTAGCTCTGGGGATGGCCTTGTTTTCTCAGAACACAAGTGAAATATTTCCCATTCAGTTTTTGTTATTGACCTTGACTATGCTTCTTTTTCATTATCACATACTCCACTTAAGCTCCTCTTTCTCAAACACAAGTTTGACAGCCTTTCCCAAGAACTGAAAAAGTTCCCGCCTTTCAGCTGACTGGACTAGTGACTAAACATTGCATATTTAATTGTATGTCTTACTAAATGTGTGCAGTGCCAGTTACTGTATATATTCCTTTCCACTCTCTTCTCTCAATTTGTATATGTTAATATATTATTAGCTTGTTTCTTTTGCATAGAATATCTGTATCTTATGTGCTGTACCCGTTAACGATTCGCAGTAATAGCATTGCTAAACATAGCCTATTTGCTATTACTGTGAATTGTGTCAGGGGACCTATTGGCTCCCAGCGAGGTAAGTCCGGACCAAGGAGGAAGCTTTAGGCCTAAGTCTAAATTCACGGTAACAGACAAGGGTTTAGAAATAGTGATGGGAGAATTTGTCCCGTTTTGCTGCAAAATTTGGCGGAAAAATTAGCGACACTGGCGACAATTCTGACGCCGGGCATCCGTTTACTTGTCTCTGGCAACAAAAAACTTAGACTTTGTTTCGCCGTCGGCAATTAAATTTGCGAAATCGCTGTGAAAATTCACCGGTGACAATTCACCGTCATCAAAGTTTTTTGGACGGACGCCCATTGACTTTAATGTGAGTCAAATGTCGTCGGCATCAGTGTCGCTAATTTTTCCACCAAATTTTGCCACAAAATGGTACAAATCTGCTCATCACTATTCCTAAACCCTTGTCTGTTACCGTGAACTAAAGCTTCCTCCTTGGTCTGGACTTCGGATAGGCCCCTGACACAATTCGCAGAATAGGCTTTGTTTAGCAATGCTATTACTTCAAATCGTTAACGGGTACATCACATAAGATACGGATATTCTTTGTAAAAAGCTAATTATATATAAACATATACAAAGAGAGAAGAGAGTGGAATATATAACTGCACACATTTGGTAAAGCATACAATTAATCATGTGCTGTGCATATTTCTTTCTTTCTCCTCAGAATGAAAATGTCTGTGGAACACAGACTTCTCTGAAAATTGCTCAGATCCAACTCATCTGTCCTTGTTGTTGAATGTTGAATGTTGGATGAAACATTTCTATTTAGAGCTGTAAGAGTACATTTCGTGGGATGGATAATGTGAATCATTAATGTCATTTACAGTATTAATTGAGAACACAGTGACAGGTGCAAAATGCATTTAGAAGGCTGAATGCGCTAAACACCAAACATAGGCTATTAATATGAAAGGGGTAAAGGGAAGCTCTGTACTTTATACCTGCCATTGATTGGGTGTCTAGTACAGGGTTCATATGTGAATTACTCCCTTGAGCAATTGTGACAATTTTAACACAGTTGGGCCTGACCCATATGCCATTCATTTTGACACTGGTGCAAAACGAGTGACTATAATTTTTCGCCACAAGATTTACACACTTCAGTTTTGCTGAATGCTTGAATTCTGGGAATAGGCAGATGCTGGTGGTACATGGGTATCCATTGGAAGGCTCATAGCTTGAACTTTCTTGCGAGGGTCCAAACTACTCTAGCATCCATGCAATGGTTTGAATGAGAGACTATAAGATGAATTTATTCTCTCATTCCGTATTACCTGTAACAATACCTGTGCGGCGGGGATGCCCGTCGCATGATCAGTCTCCCTCGCAGCCATTTTAGGCCATGACAGTGTGTTCACGCTGGCGACGGCTCTCTAGGGCGCGCGCGGCGCACCTCCTTCCTATTTAAAGGCGCGCTGGCATAGTGACGCCAGTGCACAAAGGCGCGAATTTCAAACATATAAATAGCTGCCCTGCATAGCAATGGTTGCCCATGATAGAACTTTGTTTCTAGTGGTTCCTGAGCCTTGTGCATTTGTTTCTGTACCTGTTTTGTCTTGATTATCTGGTTTTGACTCCTGCCTGTTCCCTGACTACTCTGCATTCTGTATCCTGACCCTTGCCTGCCTACGACAACTCTTCCAGCTTAACCCCTTGATTGACAACCCGGTTTGACCCTTGCCTGCCTGACGATTCTGATATCCGCCTGCCTCGACCCAGCCTGTCTGACCATCCTTCTGCCTAATCCTTTGTACCGTGACCTTCTGCCCAAAAGACTTTGCTAATAGCCGTGCCCCTTTGCCAGCCAGAACATCTCGCCTTGCACCCCTCATTAAGTCCAGGTGGCACCTAAGTAAGCTGAGGGCTCCTCCCGAAGCCCAACGGTGGTCACACTACTGGTGAAGCCGAGCCGAGACCAGGGTGCATGGCACTTGTTCTGGTATTGGGTGCCGGTCGTGACATTACCCTAGTCGCTGGGTGGAAGACCATGTATCTTGTTGTGCCTATTAGCAAAAAAGTATTATTGACCCAAAGGCTGATGACTACTTCCAGTGATACTTCAGTATAGTGTTGGGCAGAGGGTAGATATTCCTCTTTGGCCTCCACAGAGTAGAAGGTGCTGGGGAGCCTGGGACTTAGGCCCCAATAGAGGAAAGGGATACCAGGACCCTGTGTATGAGATGGTGTTCGGACAGGATAGTTCTTTGTAAAGCATTTTCTAGAAAAGTGAGCAAGAGCAGCCTGGCTCCAACTAGGAGTGATAGCAAGGGGGTAGCTCTCCTCTCAGGCAAGACTGGTCTATAGTGCAGGGTCACAGATTAATAGGGATTTAGTTTACATGTATTTCCTAATCCAGCATGTGGGTATCCAGGTCATTGTTCAGAGATGCTGAGAGTACATCTTGAAACCTATAAACTGTCACCGCAGGGATGTGACATGGTGCCAGCTCTGAATTGCTGTGCTGTGCCTTTAATACAGCCTCAAAGGATGTGAGTAACCCTGTGGATGTCTTAATTTTTTGGTATAGCAGCAAGAGATGTGTAGTTGCACGGCAACCTCCCCTTCCTCTTCCACATAGTGAAGGCCCATTCTGGGTAAGAGTGTCCAGTGTAATCCCATGTTCTAATGGTACTAGTCTAACCAGAAAAATAGGTTACATAATATAAAGTAACAATCACAATAAACCTGCAGCCAGGGTCAGTGACCCATTTCAAAGTTGAAAGCAGTCAGAAGAATATGTCAAATAATTCAAAAACAAAATAAAAAATAGAAGACCAATTGAAAAGTTGCTATTATCAATTCTACAACACACTATGGTTATCTGAAAGGTAAACAACCCCTTTAACCAAAAGATTGTTTATTAACTAGTAGGCCTAGTGGTATAGCGAGAGTAGTTTGCAGGGTTTAATTACCTATTTTCCCATAGCAGATAATAGTTCTTTTCCAGTTCCTAAATTTCAAAACCATGGCAAAAAACAAAAAGAATGGATTAGGTTTATGTATCACCAGCGTTTAGCTATGTAGGACAAGAACCCATAATTTTGTGGGTACAATATGGTAAATCTCTGCACATGCTCCTATAGGTCAAGCAGCTAGTATCATCATCATCATCATTTATTTATATAGCGCTATTTACTATTTGTAGCATGAGTTATTTCAGGTAAACTGCTGTGCACAAGCAATGCCAAGCTCTCTGGCACATGTACCTCTGGCTTCTTGGTAATGGTAAATGGAGAATGTCAGACCTAATGAGAGATTTTGCAGCATTCAATGTATATGATTTATTTGTTGTATGGCCTAAACCCATGTGTGGAGAGCTCCCTCAGTTGTTCATTCTACAGAATACATGCTGAGAATCTCTGTATATGTATCCAGTGTTTAAAAAGGGGATATATCATGCTGATTGGCTGCAAAATTTTATGATACCAAGTTTATATTTATATCTAATTAAATGCATTAAATAGATTTTAATGTAGCATGCACAGGGGCATTTACCAAATTTATTGGAGGTGGAATTATGTAAGTACACTTCTGATTGTACCCATCTGATTGGCTAGGCACCCCAGTGCATCCTTGGGAGAGGGGGATTGCCTGACTTTGGAGCCAAATATACAGGGTCTCCAACAGATCTTAAAATCTGTGAAGAGTGTCAGTGCTTAGACACTCAATGAGAGCCAGTTACTATCTCCTGCCTGTCGATACTTTAGCCACTGTGTGTTCCCCAGGGTGAGGACAGGTCTTGCTCATGTACCTGCCACTTGAGAGTGGCTACTTTCAAAGGGAAAAGTACCTTGGGGCAGGTAGCACTACCTGGGGGACATAAGAGCTCTTCGGGAAGGGACATTGAACTGATCAGAGTGATTTTGCATTTATCCACCCAGTGTAGGACTGTGGCATTAAGGGACTGTGCCAGGGGTTTATAGTCCACACAGGTTCCCCAGAGTAAAGTGATATTGTGTGATTTGCATTTACAGTTACTAAATACATATATATATATAAAGTTTATATT
The DNA here is from genome assembly GCA_038501925.1 of Xenopus petersii. Lineage (NCBI taxonomy): Eukaryota > Metazoa > Chordata > Amphibia > Anura > Pipidae > Xenopus > Xenopus petersii. Next base: position 112,632,781 of record CM076679.1, on the reverse strand, counting down.
TGTTGTATTGCTAACTGTGTGTGTGTTTTATTTTTCCTAATTCCCGGTTCTCAGTGCTTTTCATACGCAAAAGGGACTCACGGCCCTGGATTGCCCAGGGTTAATTGCTACTTAAAGTGACAGTAACCAAATTAGGCTTATAAGTGTTTGAGTCAAACACCATACCCATTCATATGATGAGACTTTTCTCTTTAGGTGCATTCCCATCACAGAGGCAGTCAAAACAGTAAGAAAACGGTTGCTAAAAGACAACACCCTTGACAACAGAACAGAGTTTAAACAAGACCAAGTATGTTCCTATGTCTAAGTACCTCATATTTCAAGTACAAGGATAATTTCTACAGGCAGAAGCATGGCTGCACCATGGGATTGCCAGTTTCACCCATTATGGCAAAGGAAGTGGAAACAAAGGACCTGGATAGCTTCAAAAGAATCAATTGGTTCCATTATGTGGATGACTCTTCAAGAAAAACACAGCAAGCCCAGTTGATTTGACTTATTTCTATAGATATACCATGACCTGGATGAATGAGAATCATACCCATTAATTTCAATGACATTTCCCATTACTGTAGGATTTACAGGAATAAGTCAATTGTTCTGCTGAAGGCAACCATTGTCTATTGCTGACTTGTAACACCTTGGCCTTAGAACTGTTCATGTAGCTCTAGGTACTGGCACAATGTCAGGGGTGTAGCTACAGAGGAAGTAGACCCTGTGGCTGCCGGGGGTGCAGTAGGTTTAGGGCTCCAGGAGGTCCTAATTCAAATGCAATTTAAATAAATATTGGTAAAACAGGTCAACCTCTAGACATTTTGGGGGCCTGAAAAATAATTTGCTGTGGGGTTCAGTAATATCTAGTTACACCACTGCACAATGCTATGAACGCAATATGAATCCTTGAGCAATAAGGCTGCCTACATTGCACAAATAACATCTTGGAGGCACCCATATGTTATAAACATTTGTTAAAAACACATGGAGATGCTAAACGGATAATGTATATAGCATTGAAATACATTGAATTTTAGCACAGCATGTCCTTTGAAACACACAAGCACTGTAAGAATTAATTTCAATACAACGCTGAAATTCTACATTAGTCAAGGCTATTGATAAAGTCATTCCTGCAAATTGTTCTTGTAGCACAATAGGTTCCCCCAGCTGATAAACATCCATTTTTTGTTTCCAACAAAAATGACAAAAAAACAATACCTTGCATAGAAACAAAAGCCATCACTTACAAATGTATCACTCAAATGAAGATGAAATTGAACAGAAGCATATATTGGCCTTGACTTCACACACACATGATCAAATGATTTTTGTGAAGACACAGTTGGGTATCTGCATGTCTTATACAGACAAATGAAAGAGCTTATTTGTAAGAGACGCATTAAACGGCACATAAATAAGGGGTAATTCAATGATAGGAAGGACAGGAGGGAAACACTTGTAGTTTTTCAATAAACATTTGAGGTTTTGTTGAAGAATGTCAAATTAAATTCTTCTCTATAGAAATGGCTTAGGCTTTGAGAAGCAGCATAGTAGAGAAATGAATAATTTATAAGCGACTTTTACGATGAGTGAGGGCCCAGCAGGCAGCTGTGCTAAAACTCAGATTGCTGTGTTCAAAGAGCAGCTCAGCAGAACTTCCTAGGCACCAAAAACCGGGTGACCTTCAAAGAAAAAGGATGTCAAAGAACGAAGCCACCATCAAAAATCAAATGGACCAGTAACAGAAAAAAAAGGAGGAAGGGACTAAGCCAATAACAGTTTTTATTTGCTTAATACATTTAGGTTGAAATCTGATACAAGAAGGAACTGACGGCACTCGGGATTGCATCTCAAGCACCTTGCAGTGCTCTCTGGCGCTGAAGAGCTAGCACATGCAATAAGTAACTGTTCATTGTTCTCTCCGTCGGCAGCTATCATGATTAATGACCATAAAATAGGATGGAAAGGGGAACGCATACCAAACCTACACACTGTTTTATATGCAGCAGCCAAAGTGCATCTTATTATTCACAGAATAAGGTTATCTATAGACAGCATTTAACAGCCAGTACAACTGCTCACAGTTAATTTGTTGGCATGCAAAACAGTTAATAACCAATAGGCGGAACTGTAAGTTCTACAGCAAAAAAATTTTAAGGATCATATATCCTCAAAGAACATGTATTATCTATTAAAATGCTGCAATTTGGCAGCGAATGGGAGCTGGTTTGAAGGTCATTTGGGCTGATAAAATTACAGTAAATGCTTTTTTGCTGTCTTGGATATTAGTGGAAACATAGTGTGTTGTCAGCCATTGTTTCAAGTATCTGTAATGCATTTATTTTATCTCAGAGAGGTCTGAAAAGTGCCAACATGTCTGAATACATGAGTAGTGGAAACTGAATGGTTGAATTACTGGAGAATGTTGAAGGGGGTCTATCGCAAAATTAAAAATTATAGTATAAGTTTCATCACACTGAAATAAGATACTTTCTTCATATAATCGATTAAACATTCTGTACCGTTTATGAAATAATCAAGTTAATCTTCAGTTTCTCAGTTTCTTCATGCTGAGGTCTGGGTCTGATTTTGATTGACAGGTAGGTCTAATGCTTCTTTTGGGGCAGCTCCCTTTCTACGTAGATGTAGAGCTAAATCAAATAACCAACTCCAGCACAGACAAAACCTAACAAAATAACTGATTCTGGCACACATCCTGCATGCAGCAAAAGAGGATTTCCATCAGAGCTGGTTATTTTAAAAGAGTGAGCTCTATTACATGTTCTAGACACAGGCATGCATTAGACCTGTCAATCAAAACCTGACTACACCTATTGCATGAAGAAAAAACATAGAGAGACGGCTTGCTAAGTGTGGGACAGTGAGCAGTAACTTGATTATTTCATAAACAGTACAGAATTTTTAATTGATTATATTTAGAAAGTTTCCTATTTCACTGCAATGAAACTTATTTTAAGTGTCACTCTTCTACCTATAACAACCACTACACTTGTATTTGTAAGGTTGGAACTTTCCCTCAGGACATTTGTATATAAAAGAAGCAAAGTTCTGAGTTAGTCCAATAACCCATGACAGCTAATCAGGAGAATAAAGGAAAAATCTGAGTGGTTGCTTTGAGTTACTGGATGTGGTTGGATTTTATTTTTTACTCTATAACTCATTCTCTCAAGATATAGCTCTGAGACTCTGCCTGTTGCATCTTCAAGATATAGCTCAGAGACATTGCCTGTCTTGTGTCTTCAAGATAAACCTCAGAGACATTGCCATTGACATTGCTCAGAGACATTTCTTCAAGATGCAGCTCAGAGGCATTGTAGAAGCTTCATTTGGCCCTTGAGTTTCTTCTAGCACATGAAAATAGAGTTCATCTATATGCAAGTCAGAAATATATTAGGAAATCTAGGTGTTCATACTGAGATGATGAATAACCAAAGTCATGAGTCCCATCATAAAGGCAGCGAGAGTTACACATCAAAAATTCACAGGATGTGAGTGCATAGACTTGGAAAAGAAACAAGAGAAAATGGAAAATGTATGCATGTGTGAGTATATATTATTGATGCTATTTTCTGAATGAGATGCTAAATAATGACACCATTCTGCAAGATTTCCCAGTAGCATTCCTTACTTTTTGGGTTTCCTCCAAGTAGCCCAGTTTCCTCCCGCACTTTAAAAATATACACGCAAGTTAACTGGCTCCTGTAGGTTAACATATTGTGTGTGAATATGATAGGGACCATAGAATGGGATAAGGACACATATATGATGCATAAGGTCTGTGAAGTGCTGCAAAATATGTAAGTGCTTTATAAAGATATAAATACCAATATTTTTCTTCTGTTTTGGGCAAGGGACCCAATGCCTTACCTCAACCTGGTAAACCTTGTACAATGAAGAAGTGAATGGCAGGTACCATCAAAATGTGTTACAGTTGTCAATGTTATAGGTGTCTAATGTTTCTTTCCATTTATATAAATATTATAGAAGTTAATTTGTTTAAGGAAAAAATCCTTCTTAGGCTGTGACGCTATAATATCCACAATGTTTAGACACTTTCTGTCTGAAAGAAGAGTTGTCTTTACAATCGGTTTGTGGTCATGGATGCTATAAGCCCTGGATTTGAAAGCAAATACATAGTTTGACATTAAAAGACCATTATGTAGAGCAGTCAGAAATATTGCCAGACTAACTGGGTTACAGGAACACGTCAAACATCCTTCCATAATTACCATATTCTAAATGGCTTCTACATAGGTTTTTCCTGTTGGGAAAATGAGAGAGATGAGCTAATTTTAAAAGCACGTACTGGCCAAAATCCACAGAAAATGTTCTCTGTTTGAAGATCAAATATGTGAACTTTTAGGGGGGAGAATACATTTTACAAGGTTCCCTTGCGCAGCAGGAAAGCTCTTTTGAAGGTGATAGCTGCTATTATTCTGGCTTGTTCGGAAGACCTATCAATAGGAAGAAAGGAATCTTCACATTTGTTAGCACACTTCCTCTGTATCCCACCAAAGTTTATCCAGCTTTTCTTTAACATACCATCAATGCTCAAAGGACCAGGAATACAAAAAAATTAAAGGGTTTTATAAGCATTTAAATATAATACACTGTGTCCCCTGTGTAATATAAAAGATAATAATGTACAGAGGACACAGCATAGTATATTGAAAGACGCACTTATTGCTCCACTACAGTTTATTTTAAATAAGCTAGAGTGGGGCAGCCATTAAAGCTTGTAATTGGGTTATAAGGCACAGATAAGAAATAAGTCAATAATGGTTTTAGCTTTCACAAAAGAACTATGGAAAACCATTGTCATAGGACATTTAGGAGATTATTAGTAGATTATTTGTAGGAGATTATTTGTAGGTGCAGGATGAAGAGATGCAAACTTTAACTGTAAAAAATACATATTTTCACTTGATAGATGCATGTCCCTTAATATGTAAGGAACTTGCTGGGCAACAGCACCACCTAGAGATAAAATAATAATATGCAGAAACAGTTTATTTGCAAAATCCTAAAAATGATTGTGTTACGTTTACATACCTTCCAACATTTTGGAAATAAAAAGAGGGACAGAAAGAGTTGCAGCACATCATTTGCCAAGTCATTTGCATAGATAATCCAACTGGATTGGGTTAATGGAATCAATATTGCATACCTTCCTTTCCTATTCCTATTCCTTTCCTATTGAAAAATGGAAATAGGGAGAAAAAGATCTGCTATGCTTACTTGTTTACCACGCCCACTGTACTGTTTATGAAATAATCAAGTTACTGCTCACTGTCCCACACACCCCTAAGCTCTAATTACCATGTTCATTTTGCAAAATTTGGCAGGTTATGAAACATATTTCTGTGGTTTTTTCAGTTATTACAGTTTTGCTAATGAAGGTGGATTGCCCTTTAAGATGTGAGTCTAACTTCTCCCAAGAGAACTGTTTATCTAAATTGTTACAATTACTTATTTGCTTATCTCAAAATCGTTACAAACATATCTTAGTTGCACCTGGTGGCTGTTCTGGGCTCTCTGCCAAAAGCCAATTAAGTTAGAAACTTTGTATCTTTTTCTGGCTGTTCAGTGCAGAGAAAGTCTGGACTTTTCAGTACGAATGCAGGACTGCAGGTTGAGCGGTCAAAAGCGGGACTGTCCTGCTGAAAACAGGACAGTTGGGAGGTATGTGTTTAAACTTTCAAAATGCTTAGTGCAATGGTTTTCTAAAGCAACTCATCAACAGTTATCAATTTACTGCTTTAGTTTTTCTAGAATGATGAAGCCGTGATGGGTTGTAGATTTTTCCAATGTTAGCTGTGACCTGTCCTGTACCAGATAAAATGGATCTAAACATTGTGATATAACTTTTAAAAAGTAGACTGTTTCTGTGCACTGGGCTTAAGATATCATGTTGAGATAAGCAACCCAAACTTGATTCTAAATGTGGCCATGTCGCCAAACGAGCGGATCTCTCCCTGATATGCCCACCTTGAGGTGGGCAATATCGTGCTGATCTGATTGTGGGCCCTAGGGCCCAACAATTGGATCCTAACGATAAGTAACGGGTGGTCGGATCACAGGACCGTATCAACGAACAGATGCGGCCACGATCCAACGGGATTTTTAGTCCTGCCCGATCGACATCTGCCCAACTTTCGGCCACATATCAATCGGGGAAGCCTGTCAGAGGGCCCCATACATGGCCCAATAAGATGCTGACTTAGTCTGTCGGCAGCTTTTATTGGCCCGTGTGTGGCCACCTTAAGAAGAAGAATTAAGAATCAAATAAGAAGTGGCCCCCAATACAAGGGAATAAATTACATAGATTAGGGATATCACACCTGTGGCCCTGCACAGCATTCACCCAACACCTTTCATAGATAATAGGAGATGCGGATGCAGTTTGTCGCCATCTGGAGGGCTACAAGATATTTCATTTTCAAAACATTTTATTTGTGTAAATAAGGAAAGATTCCAATTTCCTGCTTTTTTTCTGGCTGATGAGGTTACTGCTATGACCAATCTGTATCTTTTACATAACATTCAATAATTTCTGAAAATCCTATATTGTACTTATTAAATAACTTTCTACTGTCCTGGTATATGAATATACAGCCTGCTGTGCTGCATCTTTTGTGTCCTTTTTAAAAGCATATCCAGCCTACTAAACTCCATAGAATCTCCTAAGATGAATCGACAGTCTACTAAATTACTCCAAAAAACTCCAAAGCACTAGTTCTCCATTTTCTCCCAATGGGCTGCCATTACTGTATATAATAAGGGATAATATACCCCTTACTAAAATGTAAAATGAAGTCACCTGAGTTTCACGACCTATATAAAAGCATGAGGTCTATGGTTATGAAAATCAGAGCCTTAAAGCCTTTATAGCCTTACAGAGGATGTACCTTATGCACTCTCTGTCGCTCTTTCTTTCTCAGATTCTCTGCTGATTAATGAATGTTAATTTAGACATAATCAATAATGTACAGACACTTCATTATTACATTTGTGCTGATTATTATTAAATTTACTGATTTGCAATGTATCTACTCTGACATCTAAAGCTTTCCATTTTATTAATTTATTTTTGCAGTTAAACAGAGGTTGAGGAAGGATCAAACAAAATGCACGGTGCAAAGTGCAAAACTCAAATGAACATGCATTTTCTTAAACCAACAATTTTTAATTTTTCCAAGCATTCCAGCATACAGTAATTGTAGATGCTAAGCTGCACTCACAGAAATTTACAAGTGATGTACTATTTGGATGTTAATTAGAATCCACTTGATAAGCTCACACACAAGTATTGGCACACTTTTTCATCCTTGTATTTGTGTTTGAATGGTGTCACACCCAGTGCAAGGCAGTTAACTATTGATGCAACTGGCTAAGGGAAACCTGGATTTTCCTCCAGAATCAGCATGCCCATATTTCCAGGGTTCTCTTGCATTAATTGAGCCATGTTTATGTAATTAATCTGAATAGGCTAAAATGGTGCATTGGTACTCTCCACAATTTGCAATGAAGCATGTATGTCACGCTAATGTCCTCACCTTTATTTAATAATATATTAAGCTCATATTAATTGAAAATGCATTGAACCCAGGCGAGTTGATTAACCCATGATAAAATATTAAGAATTCGTAAAGAACATGTGGATAATATGGAAACGTTCGGTAATCTTTTCAGACTAAAAACCATACTTAAAGCAGATGTAGAAGATTATTGTTGTTAAGAGGGTGTATAAAGTGGGTAAAGCAGTGCATTATATTTTTATTATAATACATAGTAATAACATGCATACCAAGGTGCAAATTCAGACAAGAATAGAGAAAACTACTAGGGGAGTGTACTACACTGCTGGGAGGAAATGAAGACAATATGAAGAATGTGCCAGACAGTTATTTGTCAATCTGGCCATTTATTCTACCTAATACAAGAGGCTGAAGAAAAAAAAGAGTAAGGACCAGAATGAAAGTCATTAATGTAAGAAGGGACTGAGATGTTGAAGTCCTGTTCTATAGGTTATGGTATAAGTGGGAATAAGCAGGAAGAATGGATGGATGACTGGCAAGCAGAAAAGGCCAAATCACCCAAGACTGTGTGTCAAAAGAGAAAAGCAGAGACCATGAGCATAGACCAAAGTCCTAGAAATAGAGGAAACTTGTTTTTCAAAGAGAAGATAAAATTTCAAATCGATCTGATGCAAGATGTTAATTGGCTCCTAAATGAAGGGACATATAGTATGAATCAAATTTAGAATAAGTGCAAATAAATTTCAAATAACTTCACATAAGTGCAAATAAATGTAGGGGATCAGACATGCCTTCCCCATTCTTCCTGTAACATCACTGAGCCCAGTTGAAAGCAGGGAAGTGAGCAAGTGGCTGGAAGCCCCAGAGGGCATCTGGAAGGGTCCAGGAGGAGCCTGGATTTGGAGATAAATACAAGGGGTTGCCAGAGAGAGGATATAAAATCAGCCCTGCAGCAGCATCCAGCCAGATCCAGTATGTGTGAGACTGTCCAGGAGTGCAGACAGGATGTTGTTTCATACTGTGCAGTTTTGGTTGAGCGTTCTGAATCTGTAGAAGTACAGAGAGCCCATCCTGTTCTATGCCAAGCTGCTAGAGATTCAGGAGGTGAAAGATGCCACTTTTGAGAATGACCCTGCTGCAAAGCTGACTGTAAACTCCAGTGTGACTGCCTCTGAGAGGATCCCGGTGAATCACCCCAGAGAGAAAATTGACAAGGCTACAAGCATGGGGCCTCTGTGTGAGGACAGGTCTTGTTTGTGCATCTGCCACATCAGAGCAGCTATTATGTGTCAAAAGTGAGACATTCTTTTGGTAAAAGGTAGTTCTATCTGAGGTATAAGAACTCTTGGGGAAAGGACATTGAACTGAACTATGTGGTCATTAACCCCTTCCAGTGTGATTGGGATTTTGATATTAAAAGGACTGTGTTAGAGAGACAGTCAGAGTAATATCTGCTATTGAGTTATTTACAGACCTGACGAAGGCTCCTGTGTGGAGCCGAAACGTTGGATTTCAATAAAACCTCCACTATTTTTTGACTATTCAAGTATCGTGTATTTTCCTTGGAGTGCTGTTGACCATTGCATTTTGTATCTCTGATCTACGGACTAGCACCCAGGTTTTTTTTTACTATTTTGGGAGTGCGTTCCATCCTATATGGATATAATATATATATAAACAAGCTGCTGCATAGTCATAGGGGAAATACTTCAAGTTAAATTTGGGCTTATGGAGAAATGATTACATAGCAGATAACAGATAAATTCTGTTAGATACAGTGGTTTTACCCAGGTAGATAAAAAAGGTGTCATTCCTGGCTCCCTAAAGAAGTGCAACCCTTTTCTTACCACATTTCTTGTAGAATCAGATCACACTTTCTTAAATAGCAATTAACTCTTTGCAATCCAGGACCCTGAATTCTCTTTGCAGGAAAGATGCTGGGAACTGTATTTACAGTGCAGTGCCTCCACATAGTGGGCACTGAGAAGCACTCAGAGGGATTCCACTAGGAAAATAAAACACACAATAGCAGTAAACCAAGATGAACTTTATACAGAACCACAGAACCTTGCCTCAGGCTGCATGAAGTGGCCAGTTACCAGGAGCAGCTCTGGTTACTTTAAGAGATAAATTTCCAATTTTTAACACAGAAATTTGGCTCTGCTAGTGCAGTGACTGCAATAACGCTCACTGCACTAGCAATACAAGCCCTCCTAGACTCGCTCAGATGCTAACAGTTGAAAGCGCGAAGCGGGGGGCCTCATAGGGCCTGCTGCCTAATGCGGCGTCAGCCCCTGAAATGCCATAGTGCTACCTACCCCAAAGTACCTTTTCATCCAACCTTTCCTCACCCTCAGGAATCACACATGGCCAAAGTATCCACACGCAGGAGACAGAAACTAGGCAACTAAGGGCAAGAGTTTAAAGGGGACATGGCTATTATATTTGCAGGTATAAGTGCTTAGTAGATAAATCAGCCCTACAGCACTTAACCATGCATACTGGGCACTAACTGGATCATGCAGATTGATGCCCATCTTCCACCTACTGTGTGAGAATATAGATGCTGCAAGAATTGCCTCCACTATGGCAGTTGTTACTAAATCCCTATATATTCAATACCCATGATTTGGTGCCTCTAGAACTGGATAGAGTATGGTACATTTACACTGGAATAATCAATGTATTTTGAATAACACATGATAATTTTCCTAAGACTTGCTGTTGCACGGTAATAAACCCTAACAGCTTTAGCTGAATGGACCTTTTCTGTAGGGTTCCAAGTGAACCACCAACATATAAACAAAAACTGCTAATGGATATTGTAACAAAAGATTTAAGCTCTCAATTTAAAACACTAATGTGGTTATTTAGTGGATTCATTGTTTAAATGTATATTGGAAAATAGTATCAATGAAAAAACATAAAAGCATTTTACTCCATATAATAAAATCAGATGGGTTTCTATGAACATCAATAGCTCCATACAGTGACATTAATTCAACACCATTATTATGTGCATTACATCGTTCAGACTGTTCCAACATTAAACAACTCATATCACCAGCTTTTATGTTAAGTACTGACATTGAAAAAAGCATTTTGAAGTACTAGAGCAGAGAAATGTTTGTATAACTATGTCAAAATGTGGGATTCATTTCAATGATGCTTGCTTCAAATAAGTGAAAACGTTTGTACTAATCTGATAACTATAATCTTTAAAGAATAAAATGGGAGTGTTGTCCCTGGCAAAGAGGCATAAGAATTGCTCTCTCTAGTCAGACTATAACATTGACAGAGAAAAGCTAGAAAGTGCCTTTCATCAGTCCAAGGAGGTACAGTACATGAGTAATATATGGGATTAATGCTTATTCAAAGTCTTGAATATTCCTGTGAATTTAAAGCTGCAAACCTGTAAAATAATATGTAAAATATCTGCAACCTTTGCACAGATGTGGGTGCAAATGAATATTTTTGAAGACAGATAAGGGAAATTCACTTACAAATAAAAAATACCTAATGCAATTTTTGTGTCTAGATGGAAATCCTTGAGAACCTGATAACTGTTGTCCACCAACACAAGAGTAGAATATTTCCAGTAATTTAAATAAACAGATTCAGAATGGGGTTTCTTTGGATCATTTCTAAAAATTGTACCAAGGCAGTATGGCAATTGGTGACCTTACAACTTCAAGACCAGCCTTGCTCAACACCAGGTATCAAAAGGTATCAGAAGCTTTAGGAACTGATCTCCTTCAGAGAAGGATGTTGAAAAATAGAACAAATTCAGTTGGCCTTAACGAGTAATATTCCTTCAAACTATGGTAAAAAGTTACTTCAGTGGTTAATTATTATCTTTCAAGTTACTAGGCATTAGTCCTAGGTATTAGTTCAGGGCCCATTTGGTAAACCGCTACATTTTCAGGTCAAATTTTTCTTTTCAAAAACCTGAAAAAGTTGTTGGAAAAAAACTTGGCTTTTCTAGGATTTAATAAGTGACAAAACTGCAACAATTTGGGTGTTTTCATGCTGGCTTTTGTGTGTCAAAACATAAAATGGTAGTTATAGTGTGACAAGTTGAAAAAGTTGCAGTTTTGTGACTTTTCTGAGACTTTTTTGCATTCATGCTTTTTCAGTTTGGATTTTTTGATAAATGTTGTAAAACCTAAAATTTTACCTTTAATATATAGGACTGCACATGTGAGTTTAGAATATATAAAACAACAGACAAATCGGTAATTGCTCAAATCAGTTCTCTCAGTAGGAATTACCATAATTATATTAAAATGCTATATACTTTGCATTGGGTCTTTTTAATTTATCAGAGAAAATGAACGTTACTATGGTTCCCAGAAGAGGGGTGGTAGCAAATATCAAGTTACCTTTTGGACATCCCTAGTGTAAACAAGAAATAGGTCCAAAATGTTAGAATTATTTTTGCTCCTGGTGTCTCCTGTGGTACACTATGGGGCATATTTATTATGCTGTGTAAAACTAAATTTGCCAAAAAATTATGTAAAAAGCTGTGTAAAATGTTGCACAGTGTATGTATTTTAATGTCGTGCCGCCATTATTTGACAGAGCTTCCTGTGTCTTTCTAAAAAAAAAAAAGCATAAGAAATTGAAGCCGTTTTTTACACAGCGAAGCCTGGAGATTTGTGGTGTATTATTCCGCTGTTTTTTTTTTTACACAGCATAATAAATATGCCCCTATATGTACACAGTGAAAACTCTTCAATTAAAACTTTACCTATTCCCTATTTGAGATAAGTCTCAAGATAATTACAAGGATTGTATTGAGCTGCTAATTTAGAATTTGCTTTCATTAAATGCAGTCTAAATTAGATTCTTCGTTACACTAATGAGCCCCTTGGGAAACTTGTATGAGTTCCTATAAGAATTATTTCCTTAAGCTACGTTCCAGAAAAAATGGGGTATTCCTTTGATAATCATACATACTGTCATCTTGGGAACAGTTTCACAATGTTGCACGACAATTTGAATCATATTGTTTTATTCCTACTCCTATAACCTTAAATATTGGCTCCTTGGGGAGGTGTTATGAATGGAGTTCCAAACCCAGAACTAGGTCCTGGTCATTGCTCACTCTACTGCTTTTGTCTTTGGGAGGAGCCCTCCGCTATTCGGGTGTCGCCAGGTCTTAACGTGAGAAGGCCAGGGAGAGAGTTCTGTGCAGGCAAGTGAACTGAATGTTCTAACTGGGACGGAGAACAAGGAGCATGGTCAAGGGACAGGCCGGGTCAATACCAATTAGGAGTAGCAGTACAGATTCAAGAGACGAAGATCAGAATCCCAGAGAGGAGTCAAAACACAGACAAAGGTCAGGACAGGCAGCAGACTAGACAAGATCAGGGACACACAGGGTCAAGAATGACGGGAGACAAGGTGGCGCTTCAAACCCGGAATGCGCCATTTACATTAGACGCGCAATGGAAAAGCAGTGTGTGTCAGCGCACAGAAGATCCACCACATACTCTCATAGGTGGACTCTCCATTTCAGACCTTGAGAACCTGAACAAATTTGGCACCATTTACACAGAGGGCATTATAGAAAGTTCTGTCAAGTCAGCCAAATCAACAGGCCAGGTCCAAGTGAAGCTTTTAGTCTAAGTTCCTTATCACATTGACACTAGGTTCATCTTCACAAGGAGACAAGTAACTGGCCTATACTCTTTTATTTTTTTGGAGTGTGGGAGTAAGTCAATTCTGAGAAGAATTTACAAATCCCATGCAAAGTGCTCTTGTCAGAACTGAATACAAGATAGCTGCTCAGTAAGACAATAGTGACAACCATTAAGCCACCTTTCCATTCATTTCAATCAACAAAAACATTGCATTCAACATAAAAACCTGCATTATAAAATGTATGAACTGCATAAAATGACACCAGGTGTGATATCTACAGTAATTCATACCAACTGCTATAATACAACAACCCCCACAACACATGATTAAACACCTTAGGGGCTCTTAACAACAATTTCCAAATGCTAACAAACCCCAAGAACAAACCCCTAACAGGCTTACATTCCACAGGTAGCGTAGGGCAAGCAGAGAATGGCACACACAAGCAGCACTGGGCAAGCAGAGAATTGCACAACCGAGCAGGACTGGGCAAGCAGAGAGTGCCACACCCAAGCATCACTGGGCAAGCAGAGAATGGCATACCCAAGAAGCAGTGGGCAAGCAGAGAATGGCGCACATACAAGCAGCACTGGGCAAGCAGAGAATGGTACACACAAGCAGCACTGGGCAAGCAGAGAATTTCACACACAAGCAGCACTGAGTAAGCAGAGAATGACACACACAGGGAGGGAACAGAGCAGGAGACAGGAAAAGCTATCATTCGAATATGTACTACATACAGTGACACAGTGCTGGTGCCCCATTAGCATTTTGAACAAGGTGTGAACAGGTGAACAATGTGGCCAGTTTCAGTCTGGGTCTCAAATGTGAACAGTACAGGGGATTAGTCTGAATTTGAGATTTAAACAATGCAGGGGCCACTTAATCTCTGTAGTTATACATTTTAAAATTTACATATGGTAAGCAGACACAGCATGTGGGGGCCACAGAAGGGGGGCTGCCAGTTGGACAGCCCTGATCTATTCCATTAATATAAATCAGAAAAAAGACCCATAGACTGCTATATTTAATATAATGATTCTGAATATCAATGTCCATAGGAGAATTTAATTTCACATATTTTCCTCACTGCTAAAATAACAATTGCAAAATATTGGAAAGTTTCAGCTATCCCTGTTTCTCATTTTAAGTATGAATGAACTGGATTTTAACAATGAACAACAATCCAGTATACTCTCAGATAAACATCTGGGAACACTGGTAAATCTATATTTTTCTGAGAAGTAGAGATCCATCCTCTCTCACGCTATAACTTTATCTGACTTGCCTGATCTTTACTATGAGTTTTTACTTTACCACTAAAATTGACTTTCTACAATTTCCCTATTCTAAGTATTTAACTATTGATGAGTGTGTAACTAAAATCTTTGATGTTCTCTTTTTAATTTTCACCACTTTCTCCTCCTTCGCTGTGTTCTTCTACATTTTCTTTTCACTCTTTTTAAATGGATCGTTGGGAATAATAGTTTGTAATAATAGTTTTTCCTCTGACATTCTGAAAATATCAAAACAACTGAAATAAAAGTACAGCAGGTGGTGCACTATGGTGCAAACATTTGGAGCTAGGGATTTGTCATTCCATGTATATTAAGTAGGAGGAGAAAATTACATTTAAAAATACACTTTTCGACTGCTTCTTGAGTCATTTTTGGCTTTATATACTGCAGATCTTAAATTGTATGATCTACAGCACTTCCAGGATCAGAAGTATGTTGCCAGTCTTTAAGACCAGTAAAGGGTTTCTGTTCAGTTCAAAACAAAAACTGTGGTACTGTGTTAGCCAGTAGCAAAAATAGCAAATAAAAAAGAAACAAATACAAAAAGTATTGTAGAAGTGATACCTATATTGGCTAACAATAAAAATACATTGCGTGTTTTGCCTGACAAAGGGGCCTTCGTGCTCCGAAAGCTTGCAATGAATTTTTATTGTTAGCCAATATATGTATCACTTCTATAATACTTTTTGTATTTGTTTGTTTTTTTATTTATGTTCAGTTCCAAAACCTCTAGGTTGAGTCCTGCACTGGGTCGGGTACCCATTGAATACCTGCAAAGCGGTTGGGTTCTGCGTAGAAAATCCCTGATTCCCTGACCATGCAGGTAGCCCACGGGTTACCCAGCAAATGTGCGGGTCTGAGTTAGTCAGCAACTTTAAGGGGGGCCATATGGGACATAACTGTTCAGTAAGTTTGCAACTGAGCCTTTCTATGGAGGTCAGATTTAAAAGTATCAAGTCACGGCCCCCATCAAGTCACTGGTTACTGCTACAGTCACTGCACAGCAGGTAGTAGTGATCTGGCTATCGTGGGCACCCAACCCCTACAGACTATATACATTAAATTCTTGGCAAACTAATTTTATTTAAAACATTTTTAATTTTGCATAGCCTATCTATTTACCCAGTTTTTATTTTTTACTGAACAATTCCTTCAATTGGCTAATTTACTATAAGCATGGCCACAAATGCTTCAGCACTAGGGGCCCAAATTTGCACCCCTACACTTTTTACCTGAACCCCTGCCTATGCTGACGGTGATGACTTCAGGATTTTCTAAAAGACCAAATTTCTGCCTTAAGGCAAAGAAACCAACACTAAATGGTGTAAGTGTGCTTTGTAATCTATACCAGAACTTGTATTCCCTGAAACTCCCACAGGTTTATGTGCAAATATTATAAAATGTCTTTCAATTTCACATCTGCCTAGGCCAATAAACTTCCTCCAATTAAGAGTAGTGTTGCTAATGACCTCTGTAATTGGATGCAGAGTGAGTGATCATACTTAGACAAGGCAAGTAGTAGAACTTTCAAAATAGGTATCCCTTACTATGAATAATGATATCCTGGAAGCCGATAACTTGCTGCAGTGT
The DNA here is from genome assembly GCA_038501925.1 of Xenopus petersii. Classification (NCBI taxonomy): domain Eukaryota; kingdom Metazoa; phylum Chordata; class Amphibia; order Anura; family Pipidae; genus Xenopus; species Xenopus petersii. The sequence goes on along the minus strand of CM076679.1, from coordinate 112,616,691 downwards.
CACTGAGCCCATCCGTGCATGGCCAGTCACATTTTCTGCTTATTTATGAGGAATCTTTTGATACAAATGGAAATAGAGACCTTACCTTTTTTTAGTTAAATTGGTCCTGTTACTTAATTGGGTCCCTATTAACACAAAGTTCTTTATTGTATATTATTCAAAAAAATTGTTCGCATAACTTTGTATGATGTTATTACAAATAGCCCTGCAACTCCCCAAAAGTACTGTACAGTAAGGATTTTTTACCCTAATGATCTTCTCTATAATACTGTAGATGATTTACATCCTCCTTAGAAAAAATATTTCTTCCTTCAGTGAAACAGATACCTTTAGGAATGCACATGTTATGTTAAATACCAGTGGGCAGACTTTTTTTTTGTACTTTCTTGAATAAGTGGATTTGCTTAACAAGTTATCTTATTTCTTCTATAAACCAATTATATGGTGCTTATATTTACAAGCACCTACCTAATCATACTCTCCTCTACAAAAAGAAAAATGCCGGCTCTAATCTCTTCTGGACAATTATAAGAACATACGTAAAGCAAAACCACTTTTAAACTTCACGGGTAAAATCCCTTTTTAATGGTTCAAATCGTATGTTGCTATAGACCGCTAGGCAATCCTTACCAAGCAAATCGTATGTTGCTATAGACCGCTAGGCAATCCTTACCTTAGGCAATCAAGTGCCTATGATTACGTATCTGTTGATATGAAACGCGTTAGGACGCATACCTTTTAAGTAATATGGAATAAAGTTACATTTTTAACCTCCATGGCCATGGTTGCAGGAGTGCGTGCAGATTTATTTTGAAGACAGAGTTCTCCTCTACAAAACCCTAGTACAAACCAGGACAATGCTACTTTTAACCCTGACTGTATCATTCAAGCTAATATTCACGCTTCAGAGTGCCTGTGCCATTGTGGGGGAAGGTTTTTCCTTTCCATGTCAATTGCCAGCAGTTCATTGAAACCTAATTTACATTTATTCTCATATAGACGACCAATGGAATTCACTGCATTTCTGTCTAAGGTTTGAACTTGCTCCTTAAGGTGATACCAACACTAAAAAATGTATTTTTAAAATATTAATTTACATTAAAAATTACATATAGGTCACATTGATGATTTTTTTTGCTGATAGTTCTGCTTTTGGAAGTAATTGTCACTTGAAGTTCCTAAACTTGACTGTCCCATCTCAGCCTGTCAGTTAGAGTTTCTAATGCTAACCGACTACTGCTGCACAAATATGGCAGTCCCCTCATAGAGGAACATGGGGGTAAAAAATGTAATATAAAAGCATCAGGCAAATACTTTTATGGCAATATTATAAATAGTATTCAATGATAATGTTATGATGGATATAAACAAATATTATTTTCTGGTGTCAGTATCTCTTTAAATTCTCTTCTTTACTCTCTCCTAGATTCCATTAGAACTCAATATGATTTTCTGTTTATGTTGAGAACACATTGCTTGAAGGGTTACCTTAACCTAAACCAACCAACACACAAAAAAAAGTTTTGCATCTAGTATATTGGGATAGAATGCCAAGGTTATAGGATCAATAAATGGCCTGGACCAGGATACTTTTTATTTAAACCTTACAGTTGATAGAGTTGGGAATTCAGAATCAGCCATATGATCTTGCTTTTGACACACTCAGATTTCCAAATAGAAATCACTATGCAATGTAAACAAATACATTGGGAGGCTGATTTGCTTATTTTTTAATTCAAGATTTAATTCAAGATTTTTTCCAATCATGGAACAAATGCAATCTGGAATTCTAATATGGGTTTGGTCCTGAATTAACTGGATCTTAAAGGGCATGTACAGGCAAAAAAATAAAATCTCATTTTTACTTTCTTTAATGAAAAAGAAATCTCCAATATACTTTAATTAAAAAATGTGTACCGTTTTTATAAGAAACCTGACTGTATGCAGTGAAATTCTCCCTTCATTTACTGCTGTGAATAGGAATTGTCAGACGGTCCCTAACTGCTGAGCAGGGAAACAATCATACTTATGAACAGCAGGGGGAGCCCCCACCTTACTTTCCAGCCATGCAGAACTCAAGCAGCTTTGTTTATGATGATCCCTAAGCAGCCCAGACCACACTGAGCCTGTGCACAGTCTTAGTCTTGCAAAGATGTTTAACAAAGTTACAAGATGGTCACCCCCTGTAGCCAACTTTGAAAGCATAAATTATTTGTTTGATTAGGCTTGTGGTGCAGTAACTAAATGTTTATATTTAGTATACAAAATACACCCTTTCTAGCCTTATTCTATTTTAGACTTTACATGCCCTTTAATGGACCATAATAAGCACAAATGGAATATTTTGCCCATCTTTATTTTTTTGTAACTGAACCATCAATGTAATGTACCTGATTTTCACTTCCTGATTAACAGCTAAAGCTTGATTTTTGGAAATCATCTTTGACTTACTTTATTACTATTATTTATGAAATTACAGATTAGTGCTTTTTTTCATCTTCATAAATATTGATAATTTGAAATTTCTAATTCAATGTGAGTTATATGCCCCTTTCAGTCAAGATGCACCTCTTTTCTGCATCACATCATCTTTTATCTTATAAAGAAAACAGGTTATAAGCAACTTATTGCTTATAAGTCTAGAAGCACACGTAATCTAGTATATTTTTAGATGACTCAGCACTTTGGATTACATTTATTAAAACCCGAATCTGAGTTTCTGCCACAATTCGAGAAAATCAAAAATCAAAATTTTTAGTTGGAGTTTTTCCAAATGCAAATTTTTAAAATGTATTTAAATAATCTAAGATATGTTAATGAAAACCATACACACTTCAATTGAATTCAATTGGAGTGTATTTCACATTTTTAGCCAAAAAGTCAAATTTTTACAAATGATTGGAATTTCTACAAAATGATCAAGTTATTCGGGCTAATTCTAGCACCAGGGGCATAACTATAGAGGAAGCAGACCCTGCTGTTGCAGGGGGGCCCAAGAGTGTAGGGGGCCCAGTGAGACCCTAATTAATTAGCAATTTTAATATATCTTGGTAAAATAGGCCAACTTATAAATATTTTGGGGCCCTAAATTGAATTTGCTATGGGGCCCAGTAACAACTAGTTACGCCACTGTCTAGCACTGACCACAGAAACTTCCAAATAGGAGAGGGACCTCTACTTTTGACTTATATAATTGGCAGGTCTGAGATGGCGCATTTTCAGATTCAGACTTTTTTATACCTTAAATTATAATAAATCTCGAAAAAAAATTGTTTTTTTTTGCTAACAATTCGGAACTTCAAAACTTGAATTTTTTGAGTTTTTAGCATTCAGACTTTAATAAATAACCCCCCTAAATGTGTTTTTGTAGAGCATATTCATTAACGGCAGTGCTGGTTTACCGATTCCTGTCTGTTTTATGGAACCTTTTTCAAAATTTAAGCAGAGGAAAATTATACCTGTAATATAAGTGCTGTATATTATAATTTGGATTGAAATGGGCATCTGCTTCTTTTGTTACAATTTGTAATTATTTATGCCAGCCTTTTTTATACAATTACGTATACAACTCTAAGGGGCAGATTTATCAAGGTCGAATTTTGAAATAATGGGAGTTTGTTTTAAACATTTTTCAAATTTGAATTGAATTTGGACTATTCCCTAGTTGAAGTACACAAAAATAGCTAGAAATTTTAATTTTTTTACTTCGAATTTTCAATTCGATCCTTGATAAATCTGCCCCTAAATATTCTTTTACCACCATAACAAAATAATAGTTTTATAAGACAACTAGAGATAATTAGGAATCCAAGAATCTTCTCATTTTGAATTAATCTGTTATTGACTTTCTTTAATTAAGCACAGTGTTTAATGAACCAATTGGCTCTTAAGTTCTGGGAATTGCATTTCCCTATGGGATCAGGATAATAACATATATTAAACTCTCTGGGCGTCACATAAAGACTCAGCTGGCTCACAGTCATATCTAAGGTAACCATTATAAAACAAATATGATGAGGGTGATATAACAATACTGACTAATAAAAATACTGCATAAGAAGAGATGGAAAACAGCACAGCAAATGGATCCTATATACAAATACATCTTACTTTTTATTTTCTTTGTATTCTATGGCTTGGTCTATATCTGGTCTATTATACTATGCCCAGCAAAAAACATTATTAAATTCACATATCATGTATTTTCATGCAGTACAGGTAAGACTGTTTACTTTAAAGCCACCCCTCTAATTTAGAGTGTTTTATATCTGCTGATATTGAAAAAACCCCATACTGTATAATACATATGTATAACTTGGGACAGAAATTTTTTATAATGAATGTTAATACGATACTGACACTAAAGATTTTCTTTTCAAAATATGAATGTACATTAAGTGGTTTATTTATAAAAATCCGTTTTTTTCAGGTTGGACTTTTAAAGGGAAAAACTATTTTTTTTGGACAAAAATTGTTTTTCATCATTTATTAAACTCCGATGGTGTTCTGAATAAAAAAGTACTCCAACTTAGGCCTGCCGATTTGATATAGAAGTCAATGGCAGATATCCCATTGATATCCTGATATATGCTGGGTTTATTTCAATAATTCAAAGATTTCATGGTTTCAGGCATCAAATCTGAAAAAGTCGGAGGTTTTGGGGCGTCAACTCCGAAAAAGTGTCAGTTTTCAGCTACAAATCTAAATATTCTGAGGTTTTTTAGTATGCATTAAAAAATCTGGTTTTGTAAGTAATTGTTACTTGAAGTTCCTAAACATTACTCTTTTGCCAACCTGACTGTCCCTTCTCAAACCGTCAGAGTTTCTAATGCTAACGGAGTACTGCTGCACAAATATGGCAGCTGCCTTATAGAGGAAAATGGGGGTAAGAAAGATAATGTAAAAGCATCAGGAAAATACTTTCATGGCAAAATACTAAATAGCATTCAAAGACAATGTTTTGAAGTTTAGATGAAAATATTGTGCGTTCTTAAAATGAACAAGAAATTCTGGCTACATATATATTACATTTAAATGCATTCAAAAGCACTCTGGTGTTACTTTTAATTAAATGAAATAAATAATTACTAATTAAATAAACTGCTACATGTGTATCGCATTAATGTTCACTATCAGTGTTAAAGGGGCCGATTCACGAATTTCGGGTGAAGGATTAGAATAAAAAAAAATTTGAATTTCGAAGTATTTTTTGGGTACTTCAACCATCGAATTGGTTAAATTTGATCGAATTCGATCGAATTCGAACGATTCGAACGATTAGAAGTAAAAATCGTTCGACTATTCGACCATTCGATAGTCGAATTACTGTCCCTTTAAAAAAAACTTCGACCCCCTACTTCGGCAGCTAAAAGCTACCGAAGTCAATGTTAGCCTATGGGGAAGGTCCCCATAGGCTTGCCTGTGATTTTTTGATCGAAGGATTTTCGTTTGATCGTTGAATTAAAATCCTTCGAATCGTTCGATTCGAAGGATTTAATCGTTCGATCGAACGAAAAATCCTTTGATCGATCGATTGCAGGATTTGCGCTAAATCCTTCGAATTCGATATTCGAATTCGAAGGATTTAAATTCCCAGTCGAATATCGAGGGTTAATTAACCCTCGATATTCGACCCTTCGTGAATCGGCCCCAAAGTGTAAAGGGAATTGCAAATAACTGTATGTATGGTAAGCACGGGGTTTATTATCCTAGCCACCAGGTAGGTTTTTGAAATTCAACTGGAAGATAAATAGTAGAGGGTCTGAAAAGCAAATAAAGACATTTAAAAAAAGAATAAAAGCAAAATTAAAACTTTAGGCAATCTGTTTTTTAGTTTATAGGGTCAATGGTCAAAAAAAAGAAATTTCAAAGCCATACAAAATACAAAAGTAGAACAAAAATAATGAAGACGCGATGCCAATACGGGTGGTGTACTTAAAGTACCTCCAAGGCTTTAATGTGCAGAATATAACCACGCAGAGCCTGCAGCACACAAGTTATACAAATATTGTGAGTGTATTGGCACCATTTATTTAATACAAAATACAAAATGAAGATATTGCAACTGCTGCAACTATTTTGTTTACAAAAAAAATCTGTACTTCATGGGTGTTATTACTAGTAATGTTTTTATGATAATCGTCACTACAAATGTCTACACTATTGTTCACCATGTTCACATATATCATGCACATAATTCTGCTTTTAGACTTCCAGTTTTGTAATAACTGCAATGTAAGATACTAGCACTTTCTTACTCACATGTCATTGTGTCACTTATCTATGCAAAAATCTGTCTCCAATAAAAAACTAAGTTACAAAAAATAGGCCACTTTAAAAGTCTCTTGGAATGGCTCTACCTATAACTCTAATGGTGGACTTCAGCTTTAAGTTCCCCTTGGAGATCCCCATTTGGTCAGAGCCTCACTTGGTTGATAGTTACATAGTTTATTTGAGTTAATAAAAGAACAAGGTCCATCAAGTTCAACCACTGCAAATACTGCACATATTTCCATATACAGTACCTACAGTATATAGCTATACAGCTTTATTGAATACTGGTCTCAAAATCAGGTTGCATTTGGTGAGCAGAAAAACCCAAATGTTTAGATGGTGAACTCAAATATCTTATATATACAAAGAAACTATTAACGGAAAACTTAAAGGGGATCTTTGGCAAAAATGAAAATTTAATATAAGCTTCAAAATACTGAAATAGGAAACTTCCTAAATACAATCAATAAAAAATTCTGTTCCAATTCAGTTTATCTTCACTATTCCTCCCTCAGCATCTGTTTCTCTTCATTATGTCTTCTTGCAGCAGTTGGGTGTCAGATACTCATTGACAGTTGGATCAGTTTGATCCAACATATCTTATAGGGGGGCTTCCTTTCCTAGCAAATTTGTTAGAGCTCACTCAAATTTCCAAGTAATTTCAGTACAAACAAAATCTAAACTACCTTTTTCACAAATCCTGCATATAGAGAGACTTAATGGGCTATTTATCAAAGTCCGAATTTATCTCAATATTTTCTGTTACAAACTCCGATCAAATCCGCACGGGTTTTTTACACTTATTATTATATTTTCCCGAAAAAATTAGATTTTTATGATTTGTTCGGATTTTCCATCCGATTTTAATGATTTTCACAATTTTTTCACCCAAAAATTCAGAAAACTTCGGGGTATTGCACAAAACCCAGCGCACATCAAAAAATCATTGGGACTTCTCCCATTGACTTATATGCAACCTTGACAGGTCTGAGATGCCAGATTTTCAGATTCTGACTTTTCCATCCTCGGGGTTAAATAAAATCCAAAAAATTGGGATTTTTTAAAAGTCCAATTTTATAAAAAAAAAAATCACGATTTTTTTGTGATTTTTGTATTTGGAGTTTAGTAAATAACCCCCATAATGTCTGGTGATTATTGATTGATATTAATAGAGTGAGCTCTAATACATCTTCTATGAAAAAGGAGCCCCCCTATAAGATATATTGGATCAAACTGTCAATGAATATCTGCCACCCAACTGCTGCATGAATAAAGAATGAGGAGAAACAGATGGTGAGAGAGGGATAGTGAAGATAAATTTGATTATTTTAGAAATTATGCAGAATTTTTAATTGATTGTATTTAGAAAGTTTCTTATTTCAGTATTATGAAGCTTGTATTAAATGTTCCCCTTTAAATGATTTTGTCCTGTTGTTTTTCCTTGTTAGTAGTCATTTGTATCAAATCTTTTAATTCTACCTGCTTTTTCTTGCCTACAGATGCTGAAACTGTATAATAGAATTATGGAAGACAACCAAACAATACTAAGTGATTTCATTCTCCTTGGCCTTTCAGATCTGGCAAATGCTCAGCATAGTCTCTTCTTGCTACTTCTTCTCATCTACCTGATGACACTGACTGGAAACCTCCTGATTCTTCTCATCATCTTCTTAGATTCACATCTCCATACACCTATGTACTTCTTTCTCGCAAACCTTGCTTCACTTGATATATGTTACTCTCAGGTCACCTTGCCAAAACTTCTCTTAGACTTCTTTATCAAAAAGCAAACTATCGGCATTGTGTCCTGTATAGCACAAATCTTTTTCCTGCATTTTTCAATTTCTTCAGAATTGTTCCTGTTGGCTGTCATGTCTTATGATAGATATATTGCCATTTGCCACCCTCTGCATTACATTAAACTAATGCAAAAAACCATCTGTACTCAGCTTGCCTGCTTAGTCTGGTTATGTGGATTTTTGTATTCTTTAGTTCAGATCCTTTGTACCCTGAGGTTATCTTTTTGCAGGCAAAATTTTATCAACAATTTATTTTGTGACCTTCCCCAGTTGCTTCAGCTGTCATGCACAGAAACGTTAACTAACATCCTTGTCATTCTGATCTTTGGAGGAATCTTGGGATTCTGTGCTCTTGGAGTTACCTTTTTTCCCTATGTCTATATTTTCAAAACTGTACAAAAGATTAAGACAAAACAAGGGAAGATTAAGGCTTTCTCCACCTGTACATCCCATTTATCAGTCGTTTTTACAATTTATGCTGCACTCATATTTACTTATTTCCGCCCCACCACAGATAAACACTTTGAGTATGACAAACTGGTCTCTGTGCTGTATGCTGTGATCACCCCTTTGCTAAATCCGATAATTTACAGCCTAAGAAACAATGATTTAAAAAGAGCCCTAAGCAGAGTTCTTCACAAAAGCAGCTTTCATGTTATTAAACCATCGTGCAATAATGTATCTACAATATGTCAATAACAACAAATAAATGTAAGTTTTTTTAATTAATGTTATTTTTTATTAGCTACCATTCATTAGTCATTTAGGCAGCTGCTTGATAATCCTAAAACATGGGTTACACAAACATGGGTTGTATATATAATTGGGAAAATCAATGTATTTGCCTCATACGAATCAGAATCCTGGTCATCATAATCACACTCAACACCACAGTGCTTTAAAACAACAGGACTAACCACTGAGCTACCTTTCCATAAAGGCACATTTGACATTTGGAGATTTCCAGTATTAGATATGCTTACTTATAGAGCCGAAAACTGTTATTATTTTAGTATATGGATTATTTTAGCCTTTGGCAATATTTTATGATGTTAATTCTACAATTTACACAAGACAAATCATTATTTTTATTTCTGTTGATCAACATCCTAATCCTTTTCCTGGTCTCACCTGTTCAACATCAGCAATGTGTTTAACTTTTGGAAAGTTGGCTATGGCAGATTTGATATCCATTAAATTCTGCACCAAGGATGAGCACAGACTTTATCAACATAAACACTACAATATCTTCTCCTGTATGCAAGACTCAGGTGTTCATGTTCTGAACTTTTCTTTCTTGTAGCAATATCTATGACACATATGTTGCTCTCTGCCATCCTCTTGCATTTTGCATTGCTTAGTCAGGCTCTGCTGGGGTTTGACCCTGGGACCTCCTGGTAACTGGCTGCTTACCCTTAACAACTGGACCAGTAGAGCAAGTTCTCATTTGCTATTCTGCCAGGTCACAGGTTTAGCCATTTCACCCCAGCATTCTTAGAGCATTATTAGAGTCAGCAAATCAGTACTGTCCCCACCCTATATAAGTGAATGTTGATAAAAGGATCCGCACACACTTCTTTCTTTTGCAGTGGGGGGTCACCCCTTCACTTTATTTATTTAATCACCACACCATCAACGTTTCGGGGGGGAACACCCTCCCTTCATCAGGATTGAAGATGGTGAAATCCTGATGAAGGGAGGGTGTTCCCCCCGAAACGTTGATGGTGTGGTGATTAAATAAATAAAGTGAAGGGGTGACCCCCCACTGCAAAAGAAAGAAGTGTGTGCGGATCCTTTTATCAACATTCACGTTGCTAGGGGACCTTGCCGGGTCGACGGAAGAACGCACCACCTCTGCAGGATCAGTGAGATTGGGTGTGCGGTAAGAAAATTACATTGCATTCCCACCCTATATAAGGCCAGCCCTCCTTACCACCAGTGCCTGAGCATTGGCCTAACTTTAGCACTGTGGCACTGTCCCTGGCTCTTGTTGCCTGCTCTTGCCGTCTGCTCCTTTCCTTGTCTTGCCTTGCCTTGCCTTGTCTAGTTATATCCTGTTCCTGCTCCAGCCCTGTGTGCCCTGCTCTTTTCTGCGCTACCAATTAGAAATTTGCTATGACTCCAATACTCCAATAATCATCAGCACTGTCCACAAAAATGAATGAGGAAAAAATTTGCTCTCTCTGCCTCTATATCAGACCTCACTGTGGTCCTTAATTGCCACGGTTACATAGGTACTTCACTTCTTTTCCAACACATAATATCATAATTATATGAAAAGTGCTCTCAATAAAGTTCTCCTTTATGAAATTCAGAGGCCTTTCTATCAAACTCTGCCTTATGGGGGCAATGTGCAGCTACCACAGTCATTTCATTAAATAAACATAAAAATCTTTTCACATTATCAGAGGAACAGATTTTCACATTATAAGAGGAAATTGGCTTATTAGAATTATTCAAAGCTGTATTGTACATCTGCCAGAAAATATACTTTACAATAGATAAGGAGGTGGTACACAACACAAGTGGATAACAGCAGTTCAGGTGAAATAATGATATGGCATTTTGGCTCTACTAAAAAAACAAGTTGTGCTCACTTTCTGTTTCTGTACAGATATTGGCGTTTTATCATTTCTAGCATCTGGTCAACGCTACAGCATGGGTTAGACCAAGCACTGGGGGTTTTTTTTTGTGTTTCATGTACAAATTGTAGGCAAATATTGCCTATAGCTGCCATTCAGTCTTTCAAACCGGGAATTATTTATAGATGTTTGTTAATTGGCTGTGGCTAAAAAACACCTTGTTCTTTCACTATAGCTCCTGAGTTACAGGCAAATAATAAAAAGCAATGGAAACCTGGACCCGTAACAAAGGTATTTGTGTTTAATCTCACTGCAAGGTCACAGCATCCTCATATAAAGTATTTTCTATTTCTGCTTTTCTTCCCAGTCTACTGACTTTATTAATAAACTTCCTGATCCTTTTCCTGTGCTATACTGATGCTCAGCTTCATGTCCCCAAGTATTTCTTTCTTGGGAACTTGGCCTTTCTAGGCATGTCATATTCATCAGTCATTGCACCAAGGATGCTCTTTGACTTCATCTTGAGCACAACAATTTACAATCCAGCCTGTATCATGCAAATGTATTTCCTCATTTGTTTTGCCCATTCAGAGCTTTGTTCTTGCTGGCAGCCATGTCTTATGGTGTACACAGGCAAATTTAAGCTGCTTAATTGTCCATTGGATCGAGGACAACATTAGCTAGTTGATACAGTCCTTATGACACAGTATGGCTACCTTTAGCCTTCTGAATTATCTAGAACAGTTACTCACAAAATCACAATCTTCATTTCAATCACAAATTTTCTATTGATAGTTTATAAATCATTTGAAGATGTTATATGGATGTGAGTGACAATGCAACACAAATATATACAAATATTCCCTCTTCCTCCAGTATATGTTTTGCTTATTTAAAGATAAATTTAATGATAAGATTTTTTTAAAAAAAACTGGATTCCGGGAAAAATCAATCTCATATTATTTCATTTTGAATTTTGACTTTTATTAAAAAAAAATCATATCAATTGCTTGAATGTTGAAAAGTTCAGTATATAACATTGACATAAACAGAAGTCTGCCAGATTTTATTGGTTGAATCTTTCCATTGGAATGTTTTTCAGATTTTTTTCTATGGACAGAAAATTGTGTTTGCAAATGCCAAATTTTAATTATGCCGGTTTGTAGCCAACTTCCATGTCCAAGAAGATTGACATCTCTGCCCTTTGGATTAAGGACCTGGTACCATCTTCTTTCCTCTACAGACTTGAAGCTAGTTGGGCCTAAATCCTTCCTCTATCTTTTATGTACTAGGAAGTACCAGCTGATACTCCTGAGCCAACAGGAACTTCCCACCACTTACAAGGCTTGTCTATAATGGGGGTACTAGCAACTGTAGGGATACTGGAAGACAAAAGAGGAGAAGCCTGGCGTAAGCAGGCTCCAGTGTACACAGGGACCTCATTTTGAGGAGGATCTGAAGTCAAGTTGGTGAAAAGTTAGAGGAAGGCAATATCATTTGAGTAGTCTCTCTAGGCATTAGACATAGCTGTTGCTATTTAGATATATAAATTCTACTAAGCAGTGTAGAAAGTTAGTACTCATGATGTGTTCTACCAGCGATAGAGAGTCAAGTGCATACATTTAGCATGGGGAAGAATCCCCAAGAATGCATATTACAGGGCATATACTACTGATTAAAGGGATCATGTCATCAGAAAACATGTTTTTTTCAAAACGCATCAGTTATCAGTGCAGACTTCTGGACTGATATTAATTTCTCAAAAGAGCTAACAGATTTTTTTATATTCAATTTTGAAATCTGACATGGGGCTAGATATTTTGTCAATTTCCCAGCTGTCCCTGGTCATGTGACTTGTGCCTGCACTTTAGGAGAATAATGCTTTCTGGCAGGCTGCTCAGGCTGCTGTTTTTCCTTCTCAATGTAATGAATGTGTCTCAGTGGGACATGGGATTTTACTATTGAGTGTTGTTCTTAGATCTACCAGGCAGTTCTTATCTTGTGTTAGGGAGCTGCTATCTGGTTACCTTCCCATTGTTCTTTTGTTTGGCTGCTGGGGGGGAAAGGGAGGGGGGTGATACTCCAACTTGCAGTACAGAAGTAAAGAGTGATTGAAGTTTATCAGAGCACAAGTCACATGACTTGGGGCAGCTGGGAAATTGACAATATGTCTAGCCCCATGTCAGATTTCAAAATTGAATATAAAAAATCTGTTTGCTCTTTTGAGAAATGGATTTCAGTGCAGAATTCTGCTGGAACAGCACTGTTAACTGATTCATTTTGAAAAAAAAATATTTTCCCAGGACAGTATCCCTTTAACATCTTCATCTGTATTTATAAAGCTTTGATTAACATCTTCAAGGATTTAATTGTGTGACATCAGTACCATACCTCTTCCAGTTTATAATTTAGTCATCATATTTACAAACTACTGGCAGATTAATGAGTGAAAAGATTTTTTCCTTCAACATACAGTGAAGATTTATGTATATGAAACAGTGCAGTGTAACCAATGTTCTGTGTCAGATTGCCTGCATGATATTGAACTATGCCAACCCTTCACTGCCTGTCCTGGTCAGTTTGGTCCATGTTATGCCTTCTGGCTACTTCCCAGCCAGAACTCTTCTAAAACATGTTCAGTTAAGGATCTTGCCACAAAGCCTTTAACACACTCATTCCCTCTTTCCAGGGAGCACATACCTGTAAAACTGTAATTTATAACATAAAGATTTTAATGTTTATTATGTTGAGCTGAAGAGTATATAACTATAATTTAAAACCAAACAGTGAGCCGTTTTTTACTTTACCAAGGCTTACATTATACAGACAGAGTGAAATTATACAACTTACAAATGTTCGTAGAAGCAATAAGACTGAACATTAGTTGTAATGATATTAAATCATATTTTCAAAGTGTAATTAATACCCAGAGACTTCACAGTAAATCTAATGCTCAGATGCACAACTGTTAATTACCTGTTGGGACATTGTGAGAATATAAATAAATGGATACTGGCATTTTGAATAATCAAGAGAAGGATATCTGTAACAATCATTTGGAATTCAGATATTTTCTAATCCAAGTCTTATATGAGAACAATGTCCCCCCAAAAACACATTTGACTGAAAAACAATGGAAAACATAACCAAGGTATCTGAGTTTACTCTAATTGCACCATCCCCATGTTAATCATTTTCTATTTCTGGTTCTCTTCCCAATCTATCTTATGACTTTATTGATAAACCTCCTGATCCTTTACCTGGTGCTTATTGATGCTCAGCTACACACTCTCATGTATTTTTTTTTTAATGTTGCTGTCTGTCACCCTCTGCAGTATATTCAAATCATATCTTGGAATGTAGATGATATCAGTTGTTTGTAATCTTGAGCTTCTTTATTCATTGTTGCACATGCTCTGTTCACTGAGGTTGCTGTTCTGTGATCCAATCAAAGCCTTTACTGTGACAATTCTTTCATATATCTAAATCATCAGCACTCTTCTTAAAATTAATAATATTGATGGAAAACATAAGGCTTTTTCCACCTGTACATCCCACATCACAGTGGTCTCAATTTTCTATGGCTTTATAGTTTTAACTTACTTTGTTCCCACCACTAGTTACCTATTTGTGTTAAGTAATTGTGTCAGTAATTTGCTCTGTAATCAATCCTTTACTCAATCCCTTAATCTACAGTCTGAGGAACAAAGATCTTATTTCTGCAGTTAAGAGTGTTTCACACAAGATTCCACAATGAGATATAGTTTGTAGGCATTAGGTGAATGAAAGCCCCAGCAACCTCCAAAGGCCACAACACCTCTCTAGAAATTCACCACTGGTGCTGGTGCACAGCAGGTATAACTTTTCCTAATGAAACATGCAGAGCAGTGCAACCAGTTTTGTGTGTGCCATTTTATGCCACTTTGGGACCTCTTAATTGCAACCTACCCACCAGAATGAGCATGGGCAGTTAAAGCATCAACTGCACATGGCCCATGTCAGCAATTACAGTGAGGAGGACCCAGAGCAGAATAATATATCATTCACCAACCTGGCAGTTCTACTTTGCATTTGTCAGCCAGGTACAGTTAAAGCTGCTGTTTGCTAACTCCCCAGTGGTGCAGTTCAGAAGAGAGGATGGGAGGTATGTAGTGGAAACTGGGGTTCCTATTTGGCTTTCATTCTCCTATAATTCCATTGAATGAGTTCAGGAATAATTTATAAACTATAGCCTTTAGCTATAGAAATATTAGAAGAAGTTATGTTAATGACAATTTAGAATTTTAGACCTGATTTAGCAAGTGTTGGCCATTTTTATCAAGGTGTGATGCTGGCTACTGCTCATTACAAGATATGTAATGTTTTCTATCAGTCTCTTTTCTATGCTGTATCAAGTCCGTCAGAAAAGAAATTGAAAAGTCTGAAAAAAAGGGTTATCCAAATTATTAATTCCCCCTTGCAACTTGCATTGGTGACTTCAAGTTTGGAAGAGTGCTTGAGCTGCCACAACAGAACAGAACGAAATCATGTGCAACTACTCAATGAAGTCTAATTATAATTATAATTTCATTATTTATTAATTGTATTGACAATTGTGGCAATTTTATACAATTTTTCTCTGTTAGCCAGCACATCCAGTGGAAGAAACATTATTTTGGTGATAGGTGTCCTTTAATGAATAATCTCTATAATTGTTGCTATAATAGTTGTTTTAGTTAGTTACTTTACAATTTCCTATAATTGGTTTAAAGAAAAATTGCATTTGGTCCAGTCCCTGCTCAAACATAATGGTTCTGCAGAATTTACCATAGGCGCAACAGGATTTTGGGTAAGATCACCCTTAGTGTTTGGTATCTATAGGGTTTAAGGCTTGGCATGTTTTCCCTTAAGGATGGCTCTCTTCTCTGTTACTCCATCAACCTTTTGCATGAAATGATAATAGGCCAGAAACCTATAGATATATAGGTGTTTTCCCCTCTATTCAGCTTAATGATCATAGCAAGCAAAATTGAGCTTCAACTTGCTTGAATGCTTCAGATACACCTCCAGTGATTTCTGTAAAATAGGTGTTTTAGGTAGCACAGATTTTATTTGAATTTTTGTTTGATAAATCACAAATTTAAAACACAATCTATGGAGAGTTCACAAACTGCACAGAGAAACAAAGAAGGTCATTTGTGTAATAACTTACCCCGGTAGGGGTGCTGGAGTTCGGCGGGGACGCCGGCACGCTGATGTATGGCGTCAGCGCGCAATGGAGTAAATTTTAAATGTATTTAAAGGGACAGTTTGTAATTGTATATTGCCCGTGATAGGACCAGTTTTCCTGGTGCCTTTTGAGCCTTGTGCATCTGATTCCTGTTTGTTATTGATCTCCTGTTGTGACCCAGTCTGTTTTTGACGATCCTGATATCCGTACGCCGACCCAGCAGGCCTGGACTGGGAGTCAAAATAGGGCCTGTCATTCCAAGTACACAGAGGCCCAAGCAGCCTCCTACCAGCCCAAACAGACCCCTACCAGCCCACTATATGGTAACTTTCTATGGAGCCATACAGCAGCCCCTCTGGCATTAGCCAGAACCCACAGATTGCCAGTCCGGGCCTGCGACCCAGCCTATATTTTGACTACTCCTTCTGCCTGATCCTATTCTGATTGATTACCCGGTTTGACCCTTTGCCTGCCTGATGATCCTAGTTTTCTGCCTGCCTCAACCCAGCCCGCCTGACTACGATTCTGCCTTATTATGTTGTACCGCGACCTTCGGCCTAACTGACTTTTAACTGTCGTGCCCCTTTGCTTGCCAGAACTCCTCGCCTTGCTCCTCTCGAAAAGTCCAGGTGGTACGCTGAGGGCTCCTCCCAAAGCCAAAGACGGTCACACTACTGGTGAAGCCGAGCCGAGACCAGGGAGCTTGGCATTAGTTCTGGTTTAGGGTGCTGACCGTGACAATTTGCAATGCAATTCAGATTTTTTTGTGCACTCTACACTGAGTAGTGCATTTGAAGAATGGTGCTCCTTTTAAAGGCACAATGTACCGATGTATGGCAGCATCAGTCCAAGAGTGGTAGGTAGGGGAAGCTTGTAGGTGTCCCCTTACCCAGTCCCTAACTTGCATGTCATTCAGATGCGCAGGTTAGTAACTGTTAGAAGCCAAATCTGGGCCTTATCCTTACCATTTGCCCAAAGCAGAGCATAGCTTAACCCAAGTGTGTTTTAAGTGACCAATAATGGGCATGCACTTGTGCCCCAGCAGAAAGCAAATGGTACTTAATATCTCAAATTTTGATAAATTTGACCTAGAGTAATTTATAAAACGGGGGCACTATTTCGAATTAGCTAAACAGCTCTGCTTTAAGGAATATACAGGGTGGGTAGGGTGCACCTTCCTTTAGGTTCAACAAGCAGAGAAGAACCCCTGCTGCCTACCCCAGAGGTATTTTGGTTACCCAAGCCTACAGGCTTTATGTTGTTTTGTACATGCTCCTTCTTTGTGATGGCTGCCATATGGTCTAAGTTTTATTTAAATTAAGGCAAATGTCAAAATGTAAATTTTCAAAAGTTACTGTTTTATGCCAAAGATTTGGTAATGGTTAAAATGTGTAATAAAGCTGTAAATAAATTTAACACACAGATGTTTGGTCTATGAGTTGTTGATATCACGTTCACTGTGCTATTCTGGTGGGCTTGGTTCAGCCTTGGGATATAAATCAAAGATAGAGTGGGTGGGCTTGTTCTCCCTGCAGTCACACTACAATAGGAATTCATCATAAAACCCAGTAGCCTGTTAAATTTGAATATCCCTGTTTGCCTAAATGGCTGGATAGCTGAGAGCTAGAGAAACAATGTGTTAATGTTAATGTTCCTGTGTATATTTGGTGGCCTATTTTTCATGCTGTGTATAATGATTTATGCTGGAAAAAAAGTTGGAAAAATCAATAGCACATTTAGAAAGGTGTGTATTTATACAGATTACACATTTTAAGGCATAATCCATTGAAGGACCCACTGAAGTCAATAAGAAAAATTCAGATGGCTAGTAAATGCCATATTTTACATGGGAGGATTTAATGCTGAAAATGAATACACACCATAATAAATACACTGCTTTTACATAGTGGTATCTGGGATCAGACAGTGATGTATCTGATCACCACTTTTTACACAGTTTGATAGATAGGCTCAGGGTCATTGGGGGGCCCAGGGCCCAACAGGGCGCCCCTCTCCATTCCCCCACCTCCAGAACCAACCACCTGTATTTTTGCCATAACTGGCCTGGAGAGGAAGACAATGGCAGACAGATTTGGACAGGGAGTGGGTCTGGGCTGGTGGCCCACTGGGTATTTTCCTGGTGTCCCGCTGGCACAGATAAATCCTGAAAAGGCCCATTTATAGGGACATAGTGGTAGAAGGGGAAGGCAGTTAATGGGGAAAGTACTGGGAGGGATATTCTGTCTGGACTAAGTAATTAGCCACATTTCCCTATTCTAATACTCCTGGGGAACACCTGCATTCATCTCCCTTTCTGCTGCTTCAGAAGTCCTGTGTCTCTGCTACATGAGAGGGCTGGTATAACAATAATTTTGGCATGCCTTGGCCCCAGCTTGTCAAAGACTGTAGTTACACACCACCTCTGAAGCACAATCACAACTGAGAGTTTTATTTGCAGGGAAAATACTAAATAAACTTTATTGCATACGGTATGACAGCTGGGAGCGACTTCACAATGGAACACAACTTGTTTGATCTAAGATCTGCTCAGGCAATAATGTGGAGCCCTAAAGCAGCTCCTGTGCCCTAAAACAGCATGATTTCATCTTCACAACCCTGATAAGGCCTCTCTTTTCCTCCTTGCCCTGAATAGAATGTACTATCCTGCTACTGGGGCTCCCTGTTTACTTCCACATACATTGAACTCAGACCTCTTACAAGATCTCTCTCTCTCTCTCCCTGCAGCATTGCTTCCAGCCAGTACACAGAGGTGGAAACTCCTCCCCCTTACTAACTACACAATTTCCTGCCAGCTCACAGGAGTAGAGACTCCTCCCCTTTCTTTTGTACACACTTTCCTGTTTACCTCACAGACCCATCGCCTTCACAAAAATAAGACTAACAAGTGCAGCTCATACAGAGAGAGCACAAACATGGAGGCTAGGGAAAGTTATACAATTAAATGCAAGGCTAATGGCACACAGGCTGACCTGCAATAAGTGCACTTCTTATGGAAGGAGTTCAGGCAGATTTTGTCTCTTATAATTGCCATATTATTGTAGCCTCCTTCCAAGTTGAATCTGCAGCAATAACACCCAATGTGTGAAACCCAATGCTATTGTTCTTGCATCAAAGAACTACCAGAGCAGAAACATTAAGAAGATTCATGTCTCCTTGTCTGTTTATATAAGTTGGTTGCTAAATTCATGTTTCGCATACAATGGTGGTTATGTGTGAAGCATTTTGCACCTTCAGAGGAGCAAACTAGGGAGCACCAACGGGTTTCCTAAGCAGGGGCGATCCTCTCCCACTCTGTGCTGAAAATATCAGTGTTGGAGTGAGTCAAAGGGGAGCAGAACTGTATTTCTGGGTTAAACCCAAAAGTCTGTCTCTTAAAGTTACAAGAGGAGGCTTTTTGACACCCCTTGTAACCAGCTGCTCACTTACGGTGCTCACCTGTTACTTGCTGGCTTTTAATTTGTGTATTTCAAGCACAGATAGGCTGAATGAATAATATGTCATACAATCTAACAATTGTGTTCCTTATAATACACCTTGTCACTTTTTTACCATCACTTACATACAGTGTCGAACTGGGACACCAGGGGCCTACCAAAAAAACAGACCAGGGGCCCACTAAAAAACCTTAGACCAGGGGCCCACTCTCAGTACTATTATTCTTCCTCTCCTCACTCAACCTCATTCCCCTAGTCTCTTTATTTGACATACTATAATCTATTATTCTATCTATTTAGCCTCTTTGTTCTCATAGAAATAGAGAATGACCATGAAATCATCATCATCATTTATTTATATAGCATGAAATAGGTCAAATGTTTAGCAGCATGAGGGCCCACTGACACCTGGGCCCACCAGGAGTTTTCCTGGTATCCCGGTGGGCCAGTCCAACACTGCTTACATACCATCCACCTCTGTTGCCAGTTACTGCTTCCCCTGTACAGTCTGTACGTAATAGTTTCTTGACGGCCATTTCAGCCTTCCACCCTCTCCTTCACCAATAAATAATTTAAGGATCATGTACAATTAAAAGACACAAATATCAACTCACCCCTCAAATGGGCAAAATTCATAGTAACATAAGGTTCATAAGGTTGAAAAAATGTCAAGTTCAATCTATCTGCCTAAGGGAAACCTGCCTATTAGCTGATTCATATCAGTGGGGCACTAGTGTGAATAGTAGTGATGCAAAGAGGGAACACTGTATTTTATACCTGGTCAGTAGCAGTTGTAATGCACAGCCCCCTGAACCTAGTGCCTCCCTAAACATTTTTATGGTCATTTCATTTTACACTAAATGGCATATGCTTTTGAGCCTAGAGCAGTGGTTGTTGGACATTATCAGTTCAAGTCGCCCCTTGGAGTTCCAACCTTTATTTAGGACCCTGTTTAGATTAAAGAAATAATTTTTCACCCCAAATTTCAACCTACCTGACCTTCAAACTGGGCACAGAGTGACATGGCAGTTTTTTTCATTTAATTTACATTATTAATGTGCTCTCACTAGGTTGCTGTTTTAAAACTTTTATGATACAGAATGGCTAATTCTAAACGACTTTTTAATTAGCCTTTATTTTTTCTTTTATATAGTTTTAAAATTGTTTGCCTTTTTCTTCTGACCCTTTCCAGCTTTTACATGGGAGTCACTAACCCCATCTAGAAACAAATTCTCTGTAAGGCTGCAAATGTATTGTTATTGCTACTTTTTATTGCTTGTCTTTCTATTCATGCCCTTTCCTATTCATATTCCAGTCTCTTATTCAAATTAATGCATGGTTACTAGAGTTATTTGTACCCTAGCAACCAGATTGCCTAATGTGCAAACTGTAAAAAACTGTAAATAAAAAAATTATATATAATAATATATACAATTCAGCTATAAAAATAGTCAACATTTCATTTTAGCCATTTTACAATAAGAGAGAGAATTCCAATAGTCCAGTAAGATTAACTCCTGATAAGGGTATGTATCAAGTCATTCTTAAATGTAAATGTACCCAAACCATCCAGATACAACACACTGATACCCTATGGATTGCTTATCTGTGCTATTTCTAAATGCCTAAAATGGCTTTCATGTTCTCCATGTATTTTCTTGTGTAAGTTCTTCCTGTATAAACAAGGCCACAGGTACAAAGGTGTATAAACAAGTATAATTCGAATAAGGAACAGAAGGACAGAATCGCAGGTTTAACTGCTAAAGTGCATTTTTAATGGTCCACACGACATGTTTCAGGCACATCTGCCCTTTTTCAAGGTGTATAAACAAGGCCACAGTTGTAAATGCCCGGGTACCAGCAAACATGTAATGGTATCTGCAGGAATAGGGACAGTCACGAGACTCCTCTAAAGCGTAACAAATGTATGTTCTGTATTCTCCTGATGAAGATCCCTATGGGGGATCGAAATGATGAGTCTCCAATAAAGTATCACATTTGTTAAGCTTCCGAGGAGTCCCATGAGTGTCGCTATTCCTGCAGAGATATATATATATGTAGAGATTATTGGCACTCACCATTCACATAGTCATTTGCTGGGTGCTAACCAAAAAATATTTATAGTAGTCCACGAAAGCACTCACAGCAGTCGCCATCCATTGTGTATCAAAAACTCATTTATTGGTGTATGGTGTATCAACATGTTTTGGCTCACCTGGAGCCGTTGTCATGATAATAACAGGAAGTGTGGCCACATGACGGCTCCAGATGAGCCGAAACGCGTTGATACACCATGCACCAATAAATGAGTTTATGATACACGCCAGATGGCGACTGCTGTGAGTGCTTTCATGGACTAATATATATAGAGATATATTTATCTCTATATATAGATATCCAGACGTGGACAAAAACATCGATCAAAGAAAGCAAGCAATTGTTTTAAAGAAAAATCCTAGTGTGTATCAGCATTCTGTTACTATATATATATATATATATATATATATATATATATATATATATAGTAACAGAATGCTGATATATATATATATATATATATTGCACGTTACACAGGCAGTTAGTGCATTCACTTTCCTCATTGTATCATATGTAAACAGTCTGCATTTTCATCTAACATTAGCTAAATAAGCCATTTTTGATACTTGGTTCTAAACCAACAGTATTATACACCTGTATGGTTCTTTTTTGTTGTTGTTTTTACGGATTTAAACTGATCCTGATCAGCATCCACAGGGTTTCTTTTTGTACATGACCATTATGCTTAATTTCTTTATTTATTAATCAGCATGAAGACCCTGTGTTCATTGCCATCTTTATCATCTCTCTGTGGCACTGCTAAAAAGACAGAATGATGAATAGGCGGAAACATCAGAATGAGAGAATTACCTTTTTATTCACAGGGATCCCATATATGTATGTTATATACATTAGGCATAAATTACTATTTCTGGCCATTTAGACATAGCACAGAAGAGAGAATAGAGATGTAGGGGTATATTTATCAAAGAGTGAAGTTAATAGTGAAGTTCCGCCACTAAAGTGAAATTCCGCCACTCTCCATTCATTTCTATGGAATTTTTATAGGCGTATTTATCAAAGGGTGAACTTTCACTTTCACCCATTGATAAATACGCCTTTCAAAATCCCATAGAAATGAATTGAGAGCTGCGGAATTTCACTCTAGTGGCGGAACTTCACTCTTTGATAAATTTACCCCATAGTGCTCAGTTATCTATGTTTCTTGGTTGTGTGATAATGAGCCCATGGGCAGCAGGGCCGGAACTAGGGGTAGGCAGAGTAGGCACGTGCCTAGGGCGCAAAACTGGAGGGGCGCCAGGCACACACCTTCTTCCTCTCCTACCCCTACTCCGGTCCCCTCTCTGGCTGCTTGTGTCAGTTTGCGCATACGCGCTTTCCCTTTTTTGCACTGCCTCATGTTTTCGCGCATGCGCGCACAACAGATTCTTATGCGCATGCGCACACAACAGATTCTCGTGCGCATGCGCGCGCACGCGTTTTTCCGCGCACATCAGGTTTTCTGCGTGTGCGCTGCTGGGGCGCTCCAATCAGCTGGGCTGCCTAGGGCGTCTGCCCAGGCTGGCCCGGCACTGATGGGCAGATTGCTGGGAATTAGAATCCGAGAGCAGTGCTTCTATATGAGCAAATTTCATATGTTACACTCTCCATTGATTTAACCTTTGAGGTGCAAGTAGAAGGCTTCTATATAGCAGGCCACTGAAGAAACCCTAGAGATTCCCCCCACCCCCCTTTCAGGGTGGTGGTAGCTTCAGGGTTCAAATGCATCAACAGATGCACAGCTAACCATGCACAAGACCAGGCAGGACACAAGTGTAATTCAACAGAGTGCAAGGACAATCTGTGGGCACAAGTATTATATTGCACCCTGGCTGCAGCCATCTTGGTCTGACTACAATGGTTGCAATTATTAAATGTGCTGCCTTGGCAGTCCAAAAAGGAGGTTTATTGGCACTGGCAAAAACTGCAATGCTTACATCACTAGAAAAAACAATTAAAAGATAAATTAGGTTTGACCCAATGGAACAAATAAAAACAGCGTTATGTGTAGTTCTGCATTGTAGAAAGATAAGCAATGATTCTGCAGCAGGTTAGAAATACAGCAAGAAGCTTTCTGTGCTTTAAGGACAAATTTGAATAATTTATTGTAACAAGTATATTATGGTTCCTTATATTCCTGTGACTTAAACCATCTCATTTTCTACTGTGTGTTCCCCCCCTAAGGGATGCAGCATTATAGTGTGGAAAACTCTATATGAATCAATTCAACAGATGAGCATTTAGATATGGCAGGTTTGATTGGGCATTCAGTTGAGGAGGAGCATTTTTATCTCAGTGACTTTTTTGTGAAAAACACATTGGAGTCAATAGACTTTTTTTTTTGCAAAATACATTGGGGTCAATGGATGGGCGTTTTTTTTGCAGTGAAAACTAAAGTGATGAGTTAAATAACGAGAAGTTTAGATTCATTATTCTTCATAAAGAAAATATTTACCTATAATACATATATGTACACATGAATGTCCTGTAAGTTATATACTTATAATACACAAAAGCCATGAATATCTTGTAAATTACTGTATATCCTTATAAACCGAGAATTCTGATGTCATCAGTTATAAACGGTGAGTTCTGATGTCATTTCTGTCACATGACTCACTGAAACTTGTGTATTATAATAAATAAAGTACCCCCAGTTGCAAAAAATGAGTATATTCTAAGTTACCTCGGAGTTCCATGACCTGTATAAAAACACTCGGCCTTCAGCCTCGTACTTTTATATGGTCATGAAACTCCTCGGTAACTTATAATATCCTTTGATTTTACAAGAGTAATATGCGAGTGATAATAATTCATTGATAGTTAAAACTAGGTCTGTTACTTTAATCTGCAGTGATGATGTCATAATAGTAGTCCCTTGGCAATGTTTACACAGGTGTGTTTAATAATGATGTCATAATAGTAGTCCCTTGGCAATGTTTACACAGGTGTGTTTAATTATGATGTCATAATAGTAATCCCTTGGCAATGTTTACACAGGTGTGTTTGTTTATTATGATGTCATAATAGACCATAGCAACTACAAGTTAGGTTGCATTTGGAAACATGACTCATAATGGGCTGTTTATTATGATGTCATAATAGACCATAGCAACTACAAGTTAGGTTGCATTTGGAAACATGACTCATAATGGGCCCTTAGCAATAACTTGAAGGTATAACAAGTAAACAACCTTACAGCAGTCATTTGGAATTTCCAGACAGCAGAAGTGAGTATCAGAGAGAGAGAGCTAAACAATAGTAAGAATCTATATATACTGGTCATATATTATTAATGCTTTGTCTTTTCCTTTTGATTCCATAGAAAATCAAAAACATTTATTCAACATGGAAAGAATAAGAAGATCATGTATTTGGAAATGTATATGTTGTTGTCTGTCATGCAGACAAAAGGTAATGCGTATTAAAATACTTGTTGTTGTGCCCTTCACATACACACATAGGGGTTATTTATTAAAGTCTAAAGTCTGAATGCCAAAAAAAATTCGTTATTTATTTTTTACTATAAAATTTGAATTTTTAGTGAAAAAAACCTCAAGTTTTTTAGATTTATTATACCCCGAGGATGTAAAAAGTCAGAATCCGAAAACCTGACATCTCAGACCTGTCGAGGTTGTGTATATGTCAATGGGAGAGGTCCCGAACATATTCTGATCTGCGCTGGGTTTTGTGCAAAAATCAGAAGATTTTGTAGTTTTCAGGCAAAAATCCAAAAAAAATCGAGTTTTCAGGCGGAAAATCTGAAAATGTATACGATTCCAATTTTCGTAAAATTTTCACAGTTTTTTGCGTTTTTTTCCCACACTGCAATTTTTCAGGAAAATTTATTGATAAATAAGGAGAAATAATCCGTGCAGTTTTGGTAGGAGTATATTTAAAAAAATTCATCAAATTGAATACATGTCTTTCTTCATCTGCATAATATTTGCTGTCATAATGTTATTACTTGTTTAATATGAAAATCAAATAAAACATTTTCAAAATGAATAAAAAAATAATGAGCTAAATTTGGAGTTTGATAAATAACCCCCATACTGTTTTTTTCTCTAACCATTGAGCTGTATATTCACAACATTTAATTCACTGGAATATAATGATCCACCACACTCCTCTGAGTCTATAGCTTCTCCAATGTTTTCTCCAGTTGATGGATAAAAAGTATGATTCTAACATTTTTTTATATTTCTAATTCCGAAGCCAAAAGATGTTGCAGAAGAAGTCATTGAGGTAAGCATGAATGTACTGGATAGCATAGACAAGAAATGTCTCTTTGTATCGTAAAATTACATTACTTAGCTATCTTATTGCAAGATTTAAATTGGGAGGTAATTTTAGCTTAGTTAATTAGTTATAATTAGTTATAGAATGCTGACATCTATTTTCTTTTTTAGCTGAAACCTCTTAGAAACCCCGTTGTGGAAATCTGCCAGGTAAGCAGAAATCGCCATAGAAATTATATTTTTTTTTAAATCCTCTACATTATACAATATTTGAATTAGTGCTTCAGGGCCAAACTAACTAAAAACACTGTTCTTGTTTTTAAAATAGCAACCAGATAGGAACATCAAAATTGGAAGCTCAGAAGAATTCATCAGGGTAAGTAGTAAAAAAACTCTTAAACCTGGGTACATAGCAAGTGCTTTGGTTTGCCCATACTGTGTCTATTATGTGGTTTCCTTTTCTATGTTATTATTGAAATAAAAATCTAAATTAATACTGGGAGGCACATTTATCAAGTGTCGAATTTCGAGGGTTAATAAACCCTCGCATTCAACCCTCAAAGTAAAATCGAAGGATCTTAGTGCAAATACTTTGATTGAACGATCGAATAAAAATCGTTCTATCGAACGATAAAATCCTTTTAATTTATTGATCAATCGATTTTTATTTGATCATAAAAAACGTAGAAAAGTGCTGGGGAAGGTCCCCATAGGCTAACATTGAACCTAGGTAGGTTTAAACTTCTGAAGTATGTCAAAGTATTTTTTAAAGAGACAGTACTTTGACTATCGAATGGTCGAATAGTCGAACGATTTTTAGTTTGAATCATTCGAATCGTTCAAAGTCGAAGGTCATAGTAGCCTATTCGATGGTCGAAGTACCCAAAAAAATACTTCGAAATTCAAAGTTTTTTTCATTCGAATCTTTCGCTCGAGCTTAGTAAATGTGCCCCTGAATTTCAATAGACTTTCTGTAATAAGTAAATACATATACAGGTATGGATAAACTTGATATCCAGAAACCACTAAAATACAAAAGGGTCATCGAGTGCATTTTAAGCAATAAATTCAATGTTTTTCTTAATATACCCCTTTTATCTTTTATCCTAATTAACTATTATCAATTGATGTTGCTGTCAAAACAAATCTATAGGGTATATTTTATGTTTTAATGTTGTTATATTTATGTTTAAATCTTTTAATTAGATTCAAATTGGGAGGTAATCTTAATTATTAGTTATATCATTCTGGCATTTTTCTTTTCTAGGTGAAAACCTTAAGCGAC
The DNA here is from genome assembly GCA_038501925.1 of Xenopus petersii. Lineage (NCBI taxonomy): Eukaryota > Metazoa > Chordata > Amphibia > Anura > Pipidae > Xenopus > Xenopus petersii. Next base: position 112,589,750 of record CM076679.1, on the reverse strand, counting down.
CTTGTTTATGAAATCTTCCAGGTAAGCAGAAATGAAGAATTGCTTAAAAAAATCTTCTATTTTGTACAATATTCAAATTAGCCCTCCAGAGCCAACAGGAATTAAAAACATGTTTTTTCTTTCTAAAATAGGAACAACAAAAAAGAAGAATCGAAAATGGAAGCTCAGTAAACGACATTGAGGTAAATAAAAAATATCAAGCCTAAAACCTAGGTACATAGCAAGTGCTTTGGTTTGCCCATACTATGTCTATTATGTGGTTTCCTTTCCTATGTTATTATTGAAATACAAATCTAAATTAATGCTGAAAGTCAATAGACTTTATGTAATAAGTACATACATATACATATATGGGATCTCTTAGCCATAAACTCAATTTCCAGAAAGAATTCAATTACCAGAAGGCCATCTCATAAAGAATATGTTTTAAGCAATTAATTCAGTTGTTTAATTACTATCCCCCTTTTCTCTGTAATAATAAAACAGTAGTTTTTACTTGATCCTAATTAACCATTATCATTCCATATTGCTGGTAAACAATCCTTTAAGGTATATGTATATGTATGTTAATATTTTTTTTATTAGATTCAAATTGGAAGGCAGTATTAACTATTACTTATACCATGCTGACATAATTTTTCTATTTTAGATGAAACTTTTAAAAGAACCCATTTATGAAACCTGGCAGGTAAGCAGAAATAACTACAGAAACAATCTTCTATATTGTACAGTATTGAAATTAGACCTCCAGAGCCAAACTGAATTGAAAACACTTTTTTTCTTTCTAAAATAGGAGCAACAAAAAAGGAGCTTTGAAGATGGAAGCTCAGATGAAATCATTGAGGTAAGCAGAGAATACATTCAACTCTAAAACTACATAGCGAGTGCTTTTGTTTGCCCACATTTTGACTATTATGTGTTTTTTTCCCCTATTTTATAAATAAATTAAAGTAAATACATATACAGGTATGGGATCTCTTAATAATCCCAATAAATCGATCTAGAAATAACCAGAAATCCATCTCCCTAAGAGAATATTTAAATGATTTCACAATTTTCAAAAACTTCAGGTCCTATGTATTCTGGATAAAAAATCAATCTCTGTACATCAGTTTAGATGCTTTGCAGTAGCAAATAGAATTAATTAGAAATATTAACTAACAGGAGCAGAATGAGATAGAACAAGAGGATCAAGAGAACAATGTATATGAAGAAAGTACTGAAGAAGACAGTACAGATGAAGAGAGTACTGATGAGGAGCAAATATATGTTGAGTATATAGATGGACAGAGTACAGATGAAGAAAGTACTGAAACAGACAGTACAGATGAAGAAAGTACTGAAACAGACAGTACAGATGAAGAAAGCACTGATGAAGTGAACATAGCTGGTAAATGTATAAATGAACAAATTACAGATGAAGAGAATGATAAAGTGTGTGTACTTGAAGAGAGTTCAGATAAAGAGAGCAGAAATGAAGAGAAAAAGAACAAGTTGGACCAATTAGATGGTAGGTGGATATTTGCTGTGGTTAGTATCTATGACTTCTTGACAGACCACTGTATATTTTATTTACTTTTGTGATTATAATAAGGCTGTAAATTGGGAACACAAATTTTATATTTATTTATATTTTCCCAGGAATTCAAAACAATGTAAACCCCAGAGACGTCACCACCACTTTTCCCTACTATATATTTTCTTTCATAGTGGGGAATGAAAATATTTGCCCTGCGCATGGTTATATTTATAAAGCTGGATAAGACTGGTGTACTTAATGTGCAAACAGAATTTTGAAATATGGTGAAAAATGCAAACTGCGAATACTCTGCGTTTGAGTTACACCACAACTTTGGTGGCAGAGAAAATATTCACAAAACAGTTTTTCAAATTACAAATTTAAGTACTGTCAATGCTATTTTCGCACATAACAACCCTGCATACTGGCCGAACTCACGTAAACACCCGTCTCATTTGCGAACCATTTGCGAACATTTATTCGCAATGCGAATTCGCAAAACCGAAGAGACGGGCACAGCAGTGCAATTTTTTAGTGTTCAAGAAAAAGCATGGGCAATACAACAATTTGCGAATAAATATGTGCTGCACGAACGTTATAAATGACCCCCAGTGAGTTTCGTGCAGGTTAATATCAGCATTGTTGCTAAGTAGATCAATCAGGGGAAGCTTGTAATAACTAAAGTGTAATTTCTTGTGTACATTTACAGTTGCCACCATTGAATTTAAAGATGAACCACTGAAGCTTGAAATGATATTAGATGTGAAAAGAGCAATTGCAGTAAGTAATGTATCTACATCAGAAATTATTATGTGAGGGATGATCTATCTTCTGCTATGAACTATATCTATATACATTTGATAAAAACAATAAAGCTACAGGCTGAGATAAATGAGTTAAACAAAAGGTCTGTGTTGACTCTAACATCCTTCTATTTACATGGATTCAGTTCCTGTGTCACTATTTTATTTCTTTCTTATTTTTGTGGCACTGCTAATTATATTCACTGCCCCATAATAAATATTATAGACATGAAAAGTAATTTCTCCACAAAGCTTACTAAATTTGTTTGACGCAGCAAGATTGAATGAGTTCCATTAGGTTAGACGGAGGAGACACAGGAACTGAATCCATGTCTTCCTTAGTCAGAGAGCAGGCAATAAAGTCAAGGCCAACAAAGTCTGTTTTGTGCATGGTCTTATTTCATCAAACCGAGGCCCTACCTATCCAATGCCAGTTCTGTCTTAAATGTTTTCACGAAAATTTAACTTCTCTGAAAACCTAATTTAACTCACTAAAAACCTCACTCGAGAGAAACACAAGTTTCTTTTCATACTGCAAGTCTTTTATGAGGAAATGGCAATAATTGAAAAATGTTTTTGTATCCAAGGAAAACAAGATTTGTGTGGTTCAAGGTCAGTACGTTTACATCCGTGGTGGTCTGAAGAGGAGAGGTTGGATTGAAAAGTATCCATACAACTTAGGTAAGGAAGCAAAGAAATACATAAACTTCCACTCTGATAGTAAAAGACCTGAAGATTATGGGGATTCATCTGTTATCAATAATATCATTATCTAGTATTCTGATTTTTGAAAAATCTTAAGACAATAGCAAAATGTTATAAATCTTGTTTGTTTGTTATACTGAATGGGAAGGTGCCAAAAACCTTGCAAATACTGTAATATGGTTCTTATCTTATTTCTGAATGGAACTAAAAATGATTGCAGCTCTAACCTTTCCAATTGAAAAAAAGAGTGGTGTATACATAATGGTAGTTAACGAAGTTAATTACCTATATTTGTCCTGTGAAATGTCTGTTTCCTAAACCAACAGCAATTTTTACGATTTTACTGTTTGGATTTCTATTTTTTTAGTTCGCTAAATTAAAAAAAAAGATTTAACAAGTGTTAAAACCACAAACAAAACTTTAATAAAAAACCTCCCCAAGTAATAGCAGTCGAGGTCTCGTAGAAATCAATGATAACTGTGCTTATCCTATAGGACTTTTTATTTTGGATAAGGTTTTTGTATTTTTTAGCATATTATTCAGTGTTTTTTCATTCATACTCTTTATACTGTATTTAGATATTTTAATAACTTTCATGAGAAAATAAGTTTAATTGTGGTTTCAAAAAGTTGAAATACCACTAAAATCTGACATTTATAATTGGACCTTCCCATTTTTTTTGTCAGTTTTGGTCTGAAGCTGCAGTTAAAAATCAGTAAAATCATAGCTTTTCTCTTTATGAGATTCAAAGTAATAACAACATATAAAAAGACTCTAAACAGTTTATTATGGTTCAGTATAGTGTCAGTATAGTGTTGATTTAGCTGTGATAAGGTCCCCGTTATTTTGAATATATTAATAGACAACTGGTTCAAAATATCTACAAACAAGATTTGATAACATCTTATCAACATGAGTTGATCAATTACCTCTTCAGTTTCTAAGAAAGAACAATCTATTCTGTTGTTTGTATATATTGAAAATTCAAGTTTTCTCACTGCTTGTGTTCCTTAAAGACAACTCCTAATTACCCCATGGAGCATTCAGAGGTTAATGTAGTTTAGGGACCTACAATATGTCCTTGTGTTTTGTAATTTGCAAAGTAGTGTAGTAAAATAAAAGTTATATGCATGAATTTTGTAATGAAATATCTCAGTACAATGAAATAACACAAATCTTTTATTTGCTGTTCTTTTGCAGAAAACCTCCAAGCTGAAATATACGATCCAGATGGGATCCATGAGCTGAAGGTAAGTTCAAATTAAATAAGACAAAAAGATGAGAGCTTTTACAGTGGCATGGTAAGGATCCATGTATTGATGGTGAATCAGGAGTTATGAGATGGATGTATGCTATATCCTTTTGATCTGGCATTATTGGTAAAGCATGAACTCTGATGTCCCCATCTGCAGCTGAAGGCCTAATGAGAACATATTTCCATGTATTGATAGATTGTCTCCGTTCATCTTTTTGTTTCTCTTTTCTAGTGGAGGATTCTTAACGATGTGTTACCCAATTTTGTTTGGACAATGAAATACATACAATCGGAGCTTCTTCAAGAGTATCAAATGTACAATCATTATGACAATGATGAGTGCTTTACAACCAAGGTAAGTCACCATCTCTAGCTACCTTATTGGACCTTTTCATGATCAGGTGTAAATAGTGGAACTTTCCTTTCTGGGTTGCTCTGGTTAGGCTGGGTATTGTGATTGGTTGTTATCAATTTTTTATTGTATTGATTGTATTCTCTACTTACCACACTCATGAAATTTGACCTGATATCATTTAGTACACATTTTTCAAGAGCTATGTAAGTGCTATAAAGGGTGGACAACTGTAGCGGGTGTTTGCCCTACTACTGTAAAAGCCTGATTGGAAATATGAAGAATATTATAATGGGGTTGAGTGGTTGTCCAGCCATGTTCTAACTCATGTACATAAATGATCTCAATGTTTACTTTTAATTTTCAGATAATGCATCTCTAAACTTGTTTTCTATTTGATAGGTTGGTTTGTGTGTCTGTTTAAAGGCACAATGCATTGATGGAGTGGCTACAGAATCATATTTCCCACGCTGCTATCTAACGGAGGCAGAAGAACAGAGGAATGCATTTATTGGTAAGAGTGCATTGACTTGAAAAGCTTTGATTTTATATGTATATAATATGGGAAGTATGTACTGGTATTTAAAAATTGAAGGAGTTTAGAAATGTCAGTACCACAATAATACAAATGCGCAAGACAGCAAGCAAAGTTGCTGATATAGTCATGGAACCAAGAAGTGGTTTCTAATATAACCTCATATTATAAAATGAGTCATAGTTGTAAGTAAAGTACTGACACACACATCACTCACTAAGCATAGCATTGTGGCCCCAATACGTTGCTTTAATAAATGTAATGTGCCGTTTAATTCTGCAGGTGAGCCTTAACAATAGAAGCACGCTAAAACTTCTAATGTGGACTGATTAAAAAAGAGTACCCTTGCCCAAAAATTGTTCTGTTCCTCTCTTGGGAAATCTAGAGATAGGGAAAGAAATAGGTTACTTGCCACCCATGTTATAGCCATGCAGGGGGGAGAGAATGTAGATCTTAGTTCACAATAAGCAAGTCAACATTCTCTATCCTTTTTATAAATATATATGCAAGATAAATATTGAAGTATTTCATAAGTATCTACAGTCAGTGAAGTAGACTTACGATAGAAATTTTTCTAACTAAATACTTGTCTTTTCTAGACGACTTCTTGATAACAGCCGCCCGCAGTATTGTGAAATCTGTTGTAAACAGGAATGGAACCTCTAGTTTGAAAATAACTAAGAGGAGTATAAGGGATGACATGTGTATGTCAGGTAAGAGGCACATTTTAGACCACACAATTCATCCCAGACTAATCATTGATTCACTTGAATCCCAACCCACATATCCTTAAACCCCACACCATTGAGTGGGAGAAAAATTGGGACCACTGGGATGTAAAAGCAATCAGGGTTCCTTTCCAAAAGATGCAGCTGTGATGGAACCTTCTCCTCATTTTTAGTACAATAGAGCAACTCAGTTCCCTCATGTATATGAACAAAAAAGATCTTGAAACATCTGTGTTTCTCCATTGCTCTAATTCTTACCCCTTTCTAACATGTGTTTTCCAGGAGCTGAAGGAATCAGACACGCAGCAGTGGGAGCTGATATTATTAAATCAGCCATTAAAGCCTGTGAGATATACTTGGCGAACAAGCAAACAGATATGGAAATGCAGTTGTCGTCTATCAGGTCTATTAATTGGATGGAATTTCTTGAAAGCTACTATCAAATCATACAGTAAGTCACATGAGAAGGAACAAAGAATGGCAATATAAATGTGGTGGAATGAATGATCCTTGGATGATTTCAGTTGAAGCAATAACAGTGCAAACACCTTTCTGAATAAATATTTTTTATTTGTTAAATTCTGTATGGGCCTTAAGATAGAGTGCACTTGCTATAATATGTGTACAGAATTTTTAGACTTAATGCTACGGAGGCAAGTGATATAGGGGTACCCTGGTTACTGCTGTAGAATATAAATTATATTAAATATTGGCTTCCGCTATCACTCAACAAAATTCTTCAATATGATTACAGTGAAGGCGCTTACATAGAAAAGTCAGAGAAGTATGATGAGCGATGCCGTTGTTTGTTGCATAAACTTGAGGCTGTGATGCCACAGTTAGATATTGAGGGAGAAAGAAATGTATGGATAATAAAACCAGGATCTAGCACCAGAGGAGCAGGTAAGTGATGATGCACATTAGCTAATATAATATATCTCAAAGTTCAATAGCTGGTTGGTAGCTTCAGTTGTGCAATTTAGCACTTCTGTTCTTTAATAATGCTGCAGACAGCTTTTCTTTTTCTGCATCCAAGCTGCAGTTAAACTAATCTATCCAGAAAAGGAATGGGTTGAACCCTTCAGTCTAATTATTTAATTGCTAAATTGCTAGTATTTATTGCTGCTATTTTTTACCTTTTGGAGTTGTGTACAACGATACTTTTTTTTATTACAGATATAATCTGCAAGGATCGCCTGGAGGAAATACTGGACTTTGTTAGTGATAATCAGTGCCGACATTGGGTTGTACAAAAGTACATTGAGAGGCCACTTCTAATATTGGGCGCAAAGTTTGATTTGCGTCAGTGGTTCCTGATAACGAATTGGGAACCCTTAACTATCTGGTTTTATAAAGAGAGTTACATTCGATTTTCATCACAACCCTTCACACTGGAGAATCTAGACATGTAAGTAGAGAGTGAAAGATTTGTTTTTTATCTCCATCAAAAGTATTGTTGATTTGTTTATGATAACTAGGATATTTTGAACAGATTTAATAACCTTGAGCTTTGTAAGCTCCTCTTGAAAATCGGAAGGAGCTGGAAGGGAAACTTCAACTTAACCTGTTCAGCCACCATGTGTCCTTGTTTTCAGTATATTTTGTTTTTATGCTGTTAGCCCATGCTTGAAGCTGTAGCTCAATATTTAGGAGTGCCCGAGCCATAAATAAGTGATATGACAGATATTGAAAACAAAGACATACGATGGTAGACCTGGCCAAACAGGCCCAGGTTCTGATTCAGTGCATGGCACATGGAGCTCAAGGAAAGACAATACATAAGCCCAACTATTATCAGTACAGTATTACATGCTCCAGAGCACTCATGACATTAATAGTTTATTAAAAAAATCTCAAAATCAGATAGTATGCCTTTTTGAAAGCACTGAGAATGGAGATCTGAGTGACTGGTACAGGTGTATGCCTTTAGTTCAATAAAGGAAATTACATATTGGGACTTTGTGTTCTATAACTAGAACCATTTAAATATTGTTTGAGGTTTTGGAGAATAACATACAGGCCCATTGTTCATTTAGAATGCTTGGAGTAGTGTAGCAATACTGGGAAAGGGCTAAAGGAAGGCCAAAATTTATATACATCCTAAAAATATCCAACACTTTTACCCCGTACAATATGCACTTTCGGATTACATAACATATCTTTATTCATCCTCAAACAACTAACCCTTTGGAACAACAGTGCCCTCTAATGCATCAATAACATTAACTTTGTGAGTTCTCTCTTGCTACAAAGGATTAGGCTTTTGCTGAATTCCAAACAAATCAAAATTTGAATTTTTTATCGAAACTATTGTGGCACAAAGTAAGGTCAAGAGAACAAAATTGTGATAATTGCTATAATGTTATCTTTCCAGCTCCATACACCTCTGTAATAATGCCATACAGAGAAATTACAAGATCTCAGAGAGCCGACATCCCGATTTACCTATAGAGAATCGATGGACAAATAGGCAACTCCAAGCACACCTTGAGAGGATAGGAGCAAGTGATGCATGGGAAAAGGTAATGGTACCAGGGATGAAGACAGCCATCATTCATACTATGCTGGTTTCCCAAAGAATAGTGCACAACAGGACCAATAGCTTCGATCTCTACGGAGCAGATTTTATGTTTGATGAGAAATTCAAACCCTGGCTAATCGAGATTAATTATAAGCCCGATTTATATCCACCTCCATCGGTTGCTACTCAACTATGCAACCAAGTGCAAGAGGACACCCTACGTGTTGTCCTCGACCGGAGAGATGACCCAAACTGTGACATTGGGGCATATGAGCTCATATATGAACAGGTGAGTATGATATGATAGTTGTTGGGGCATACTTCCCTTCCCCCAGCAGTACTGACCCAAAGTTCACTTCATAAAATCACAATTATTAGATTATTATGAAAATTTTTATTCTAACTTATTTCTGCACTAAGGAAGAGCCTTTGATGTGTCAATAAGAAGAAATCTACATGAGGAAAACACGTGAAATATGCTGATTAGGTTCCACCAGTGAATTGTCTAGTATAAGTGAAAACCTGATAAAAGAGAGGATAAGGGAGGGTGGGTTGGTTGGTGCTGCACAGGGAGAGGAGTGGCAGAAGGAATGCAGCAAGTGCCTGAAGAGCAGAGGCACATACAAAGAAGAAATCTACACTAGAGGAAGACACATGAAATATGCTGATTAAGTTCCACCAGTGAATTGTCTAGTATAAGTGAAAACCTGATAAAAGAGAGGATAAGGGAGGGTGGGTTGGTTGGTGCTGCGCAGGGAGAGGAGTGGCAGAAGGAATGCAGCAAGTGCCTGAAGAGCAGAGGCACATACAAAGAAGAAATCTACACTGGAGGAAGACACAAGACACATGGAACTTTTTTTATTTAAAGGTTTTCATTTTAGGTTTTGTTATGGAATAATAAATAAAACATTTACTTGATTCCATATTCTGTTGCAGTTTCTTTATTACAATACATGCAGTAGTATGGTCATCCATATATTAATGGTTTCGTACATGTTGCCTGATGCAAATCTGATCCTGTTCAACTTACAGTAATAACTAGTGATGGGTGAATTAATTTTGCCCTATCCCTTGGTACTTCGCTTCTCTGCTTCCTGAAACCGACCACTGCCTGTAATTGACTACGCCTTTGCCTGATCCCTGGATACTTCGCTTTTGGCTAATACACTTGGCTCCTTTGCTGACTCCGCCGCAGAAAGTCCGGGGCCCCAAAAGGGCGTCGGTGAAGACCGGAGCCGTAGATGGCAGTTGCCATCTGTCCGCCTAGGACCAGCTGTCCTCCTCTGGGATCCCAGGTAACAGATCGTTACAGGGACACTGCCAGATGAGGTATAGATAGCTTGCTCTGCATTTGGGGCAGGGTGAGTCTCGTATGTTCATTTAAGGCAATCAAAGTGCAAAATTTTAAATTGGAATATTCTATCTTAGTTGAAAACATATAGTGATAGGCCATTTGGTTGCCTCTTCTCAATCATCCTCCTCTATCTCTGGGATGTCTCCATGCCAGTTTATGCCTGTTGTGTGGAGGTTTAATAGTAGATAGGAGAAGCGTAGTAAAAAAAAATTTGGTGGAGGTGGCTCTGAGAGCCAATTTTATATTAGTGGTTTTGAGGGATATAGTGGTCCCGTGGAATTGTGTTTGGGTGGCCTGCCTCAGTTGAAAGTATGAAAATGAAAGGAGAGCCGTCTGAGTTTGAGTGTGTCTTATCTCTTTTCTGAGGAGGATAGCTCCATCCTTTAGTAGGTCTCCCAATGTTACTTGAGTACTGCTATCCATGCATCCGGGGGATCAGTGTGGAGATCTGAAAGTTTGCAAAAAAATGTATTTAAGGGATTCCACAGAGCTTGGTAACATGACCTGTAGTGGGAAATTAAAATTGGAGGGTCTTGATTGAGCTAAAAATTAATATAGAAAACTAGCGAAAATAAGTAACAGTGTGAAAGACCCAGTCCCCCTTCAGTTACTTGCCTTCTCCATTAATATTTGTATTGCTAATCTGTGGGTTCTGGCAAATGCCAGAGGGGCTGTTATAAGGTCCCATAGAATGTCAGTATTTAGTGGGCGCTGGTTGGGCCTCTATGTGGGCTGAATGGGCCTCTGTGTAACTGAAATGCCAGGGCCTATTATAATTCTCAGTCCGGACCTGCACCTATGGGGGTCACTGTAGACAGAGCTTTAAAGGTTTTTTGTCATGTGAGTGTGTGTGCATCTGGTGAAATTACCACGTTTTTGTGTAGGAGACACAGTACAGCTCTAGGATCACATACATTTATATCTGCTGACAAGTTCTGAGCTTAGTTCCTATTAACATCTTTATATCATGAATCATTATTGTTATTATGTTACAAAGTATAAATGGTGTGAGATTAGTAATCTGCTATGTGGGATGTTTTGGTATGACACAAATTCTAAGGATTAGCAGGACATGTTGCCCAGGGTGCCAGTCATACATGCTAACTGTCAACCCCACAACACCAATAAAACAACTAACACAGGAATTTACAGTGTGCAGCCCTGATGTTATCATATGTAGCAGGGGGTTGTCGCACAGCAGCGCCTGGGGAACCTGGTTTGACTTCCCTAACCCAGCAAAAGTAGTTGGCTACTGGGATACAGAATTCTGGAAATTCTGGTACTATTTTTTTTATGTAGGAATGCAAATACAGTAATATGCAAGTTTATATACACTGCTGGATTTTAGGGTACACTGCACTAGTTGCATTAGTCATTAACAAGTGGAAGTGCCAATACGAAGGGCAATGAGCTATTTATTTGCACTAACATATTACCCCTATTGTGTTTAGTAACACCAAAAAATGGAAATGTCTTAAACTAATGAAAATATAATGTACTGTTCCCTTCACTGGTAAAACTGGTGTGTTTACATAAACACAATTATGGTTTATATAAACAAGCTGCTGTGTAGCCATGCGGGTGGCCATTTGAAGCTGAAAAAGGAGAAAAGGCACAGGATACACAGCAGATAACAGATAAGCTTTGTAGCATAGAATGGGGTTCTTCAGAATTATCTGTTATCTGCTCTGTGTCCTGTGCCTGAATGGCTGCCTCCATAGCTACACAGCAGAATGTTTATATAAAAGTTGTTTTACTGATGCAAACGTAGCAATTTTGCAGCTGCAGGGCACCATTATATTATATTGTCTTTCCTTTAAAACACGTTAATTTTTTGGTGTTACTGTTCCTTTAACTAAATTCCCTCCAAGTCAACAACTCAATGTTAGGGTTAAACCCAAGCACAAGACACATAATGTAGTAATTAGGCAAAGATTCCAACACTTAATACACTCCTTACTTAACATGTCACTGGAAGTATGTGCTGGAATTTGCCCTTGTTAGGAATGCCGAATGACTTTCTAAAGTGTTACATGAAGACTTGAGAAGAAAAACACATGGATAAAAATGGCCGCTTGAAACATTTCTCCATGATACAATTGCTATGTGGTATCAATGTAAATAAATAGCCATTAATTATTTGTCAGAACTGGCAACATATATAATGATTCATCATATCATTTAATACTTTAATAGTCATTTCCTTAAATAAGAACTGGCGTAGCTTATGCCCAAACTAGTGTGACGAAAGCATATTATACATCTTAATATATTCTACATATTCTAGATCTGAAGTTTTTCAGCTGATTGTACTTAATTTAAGTCAGGCATTCTTATTCTATAGCTGGGGACCTGGAAAGAGCCCCCATTCTGGTTAGCATAGTATCTCCTTTATAAGACCCTACGTAGACCCCCCCTCCCTCCTCCCCCCCCAGCGTACCTGGGGGTACGTAGGGTAGGGGGTAGGGATTTTTATGTTAAGGGTTGAATTCTCCTTTAATACACTGCTGTGACTGCCTCTATCAGAAAATATCTATTAAAAAGAAGTGCATTGCTATTTCCAGAAAACTATTTTCGTAAAATTAATTTTGGTCCCCATGCAAATATGCTTGAGTCAGATTTTGTTTTCATACTTGAGTTTGCAGGATCCTCTCTTTCTTTAGGACCCCACCTTACCTCATAACAAGGTTATACCAAGAGGAAAATATGTGTATATCAGGCATTCAGCTACAGTTCCAAGAATATCTAGGACACTGGTCTTCATGCTGGACCCCACCCTATCACTGCTTCAGGGAGCCATTGCTCTAAAGTGAGATGTCTCTTCAAATGACATTCAGGAACAGGACTGGGGTGTCAAGGGTCCACAAGGGGCTGACATCTCAGGGCCCCAGCACCCTTGTCATGAACCTTGCCTACCTCTGACACAAGCCCTCCCCCCCCTCGCCACCCCACTCATTCCAGAGTTGGGTCAAAAGCAAAGGTCACCCAAGACAAGGCCGCATCCAAATAGCACACACACGCACACATACGATTGTAGATAAATGTTTTAATTGTGAGACTTATTGGGATACTTTAGGGGGGTTGTTTAATAAAGTCTGAATCCAGCTATAACAGCTATAACTATAGAATCCATATTTTTAGTGGGAAAAAAAACTCTAATTTTTCAAGATTTATTATACCCGGAGGATGGAAAAAGTCTGAATCTGAAAATCTTCCATCTCAGACCTGCTGATGTTGTATATAAGTCAAAGGGAGAGGTCCCTATCCAATTTGGAAGTTTCTGTGGTCTGCACAGGAATTAGCCAGAAAATCCGACTATTCAATTTCAAAAATTCTGACTTTGCGTGAAAAAGTCCCAAAAAATCGAGCAATTTGGGGAAAAAAAACAGAAAAATCGTACACTTCGGATTTTTGCTCGATTTTGAGTTTTAACCTGATCCGAATAAATTGTTATTTTTTAATTATATATAACGTCCAATTGTGGATTCTAGTATGGTTTGACTTTTTTTATTTAAATACACAGAAAAAAAAATTGGATTTTGATGAATAAGGCCCCCCAAGTAGGGCTGGCAAACAGGAACAGAGCTACCCATCAAAAGTAATACTGCCTCAAATATAACTAAATGTAAATAAATGCTACATTGTCTTAGTAGAATAAATATAGAGGATCTAAAACTGTGATTAAGTTAGTTTTATTTGTGCAGAGGCCACAGGAAGCTATGCTCCCACTTACTGCAAAATACAGGTATGGGATATGTTATCTGGAAACCCGCTATGCAGAAAGTTCTGAATTAAGGGAAGGCCATCTCCTATAGACTCCATCATAAGCAACCTTATTGAAGTCAAAAGAATCCTATTGGGTTTAATTAATGTTTAAATGATTTTTTTAAATAGTATTTGATGGATATAATAGTATTAATATATTTAAAGTAAGGAGATCTAAATTACAGAAAGATAAAAACAAGTTCCCAAGCATTTGGGATAATAGGTCCCATAGCAGTATTGCACACTCACACAGACACAATCACACACACAGACACAACCATACACAAACACAGAAACAAACAGGTTTTTGTATCTCTACCCCAGACTGAAGCAAAAGCTGTGGCTTGGATGAAAAGAAACAAAGTACTAAATACAAGGCTGCAGCTGCCAGAATATCCTACAAATATATCAGGAGAGACTGTGAATCAGCAAATGCTGAGGTCTTAAATCCCGTTATGGGCAGGGCTATATTGACCATATTTACTTAAATACCTAGGGTTGCAGATTAGGGGGTGCCTATATGGTAAATTGTGCCTTAGTTTGGATCAAGTACAAGGTATTGTCTTATTGTTATAGAGAAAAATTAGATCATTTTAGAATATCTGAACTATTTCTTTAAATAGGAATTGGCTTTCCCGCATGTTGGAGCTTTCAGTTATAGGTTTCCGGATAATGGATCCCATGCCTGAAGTATCACTTTTCCCATTTTAGCTTTATAGAAGGGACACTGATGCATGCCTGGTTCTCTACTGATCAGAAATGAATAAATCAAAGTCACGTTAATGTGCTAATACAAAGGGAAGTAAATAGGGAAAGGGTACAGCTATGGAATCTATTACCCAGAATGCTTGGGACCTGATAACAGATCTTTCCTTAATTTGGAGCTTCATGCCTTAAGTCCACTAGAAAATCATTTAAAAACATTAAATGAACCCAATAGGCTGATTTTGCTTCCAATAAGGATTAATTATATCTTAGTTGGGATCAAGTACAAGCTACTGTTTTATTATTACAGAGAAAAAGAAAATCATTTTTAAAAATTTGGGTTATTTGGATAAAATGGAGTCTATTCCGTAGTTCGGAGCTTTCTGGATAACGGGTCCCATACCTATACAGTGAAACCTCAATTTTCCATACACTTTTTTTAAGTTTTCCCTTATTTTACACCTTTATTTTTGTGGTCTCACCAATATATAATGCACAATACATTTCCCTGATTTTATATTTTCACAGCTTTCGAATTATTTTTTTTTCTGTTCCCCTGAAAAACTTAAAATGGGGGTTCTACTGTTGTTGCCTTAACCAAAAGATCAGATGTTCTATAATCAGAGGCGTTTGTGCACAGATATTTCAAATAAATTTATTAGCAAATGAAGGGACATGGTTTGACAGCATTTGATGCCCCCGAGGAAGTCGCTCTGCGTATTTTCACAGACTGACATGGTTTTTATTACAAATAAGAGCAACGGTCACAAATCAAATATATTTATGCCATGGACTGAGTTATTTAGGCACAAAATGCCCTGAGTGAGGCTTTTTACATATACTCAGTCTTGTTTTGAATTACAATTATTTGGGCCTAATTCCCAGGCTGTCTGCTTTGTAAAATGCTTCAGATAAAGAAATTGCAGAGTGAATATTAATAAGATACAGTATGAGTACATCCCAACCACCCAAGGCCACACCCAGAACTACACAAGCCATAAACCCCTCCTATTTTGTAATAAGTCCCTCCCATGTGTCATAAAACTGGAGGCCCATCAGATGTTGCTCAACTACAACTTCTATGCCAAAGGCAATATGAGCTATAAGTCGACATCAGCTGGAGAAACAAGTATTCCTCCCTGGTGGCTCAATGATGATTCCCTTTGAAAGCATAATGGCTGACCATTATGCTGGCCCTCGTCATTAGCAAAGAATTCCCATAGAAAGTGAGGCTTATATCAATCTATATGTGCACAGCAGGAATGTTTAACCTGCAGAGGGGATGCTGGAAGTTGTAGTTTAATAACAGCTGTAGGGGGCAATATCCCTGATGTAGTCTGTACTTTTTTATTTTTGTTCGTATAGGTGAGGTAGGCCCTTTAATCCAAAATGATCCAAAATCACAAATTCAGTATGCAGGTGGGGGCATGGCTCCAGCAGAAGTTAATGTATCACGCTTATTCAACTCCCTTCATGAATTCCAGAAATTCTATAAAATGAAAATTATTTGATTAGAATATGTGGTTAAGCATAATGCTCATTAGTAAAGGCTGGAAATATTTGGCTGCAATAAAACACATCAATATGTTGCTGAGTCTGGGAATAGCCTTACTGGTTTTGGCTGTCTTGGTTAAGTGTGGGCACTGGCTCATTGTTTCCCATGTATATAGCATATTCCCAATCTAAGTGTTGCAATAAAACTGGCTGTAATCACATAGGGTTGCAAGTGTTGCAAAAGCAACGAGGACCAGGTACCTTTGGGGAACCTGTGCTCCCGATATAAGGCAATATTTAACCAAGAAAAGGAGGAAACTGTATTGAATGAGCCATTTTACGTCACAAGTAGGGATTGAGCAATATGGTTGAATGATGGGTTTGGGAAATAAAGAAATTAGATTAAAAAATGTTAGTTTTGAAGAAATCAACTCTCCTTAATCACAGAAACTTTAGCATGGGCTCTTATTGGAGGGCAGGCTAATTGGGGATTTGTTGACTACAACAATAACAGGTCCAGGATCCTTAGAACCCTGTTAAATAAGAGGGTTGTATATTCTTAGGGCCCCAGAAAGAAAAGCAAGTTTCTGATTGTGGAAATATCTTGGAATTTAATGGTGAAGGTTCCTTGGGATGTCATAACCTTGGTGTATCCAGGTCTGACAGTGACAGGTTTCATGTTCCCGGCAGCCATCTGACAATTCTGTGTTTTATGACGGAGCATTTTACGACAGGCACCTGCTGTTCAACATTTCTACACTCTAATTAAGGAGCATTTTATGGCAGCCACCTGGCGCTGGGCATGTGCTACATGTTATTTTGGGGCCTTTTATGGAATGCCCATAATAACTTTAGCTGTAAAATATAGCAAAGGTGTCTGACAATACCACTGTGTACAATATTTATATCATTTTTCCTACATCCCATAAACCTACCATCATAATCAATCCTGCCATCATTGTTTTTATCTCCATCTCTCATCAGTTCCTCAATGTCATCTTCTGTGATTGTCTCTCCAGTAGCTTCAAGCATCTCTTTCAGCTCGTCCAGGTCAATGTAGCCATCCGCATTTCTGCAAACAATTGAAATCCATTTAAATTAAGCTTCTCTGTAATATTTATTATTGTAGGGTCTTCGGCATGTCCTAAGGTTTATGTATAATAAATGATGCAATGTATATTTGCTGTATATATGACTTCCATGATGTAAGACAGTTTCCATTTATACAACAGAGCAATCTACTCACTACTCCTATGGTTGCAATGGTATTGGTGTATTTGTTTAATACCTCCCCACAAGAAAGCAATAATGTAAAAATTAAAAAAATAAAAAGCTAAATAATTAAAAAAACGTGAATAATAAAAATGAAAAGCAATTGCAAATTGTCTCTGAATATCACTTTCAACATCATACTAACAATTATTTTAAAGGTGAACTACCCCTTTAACTTGCATAAAAAATGGCATTAACTCAAGGGATGAAAACATAATTATGACTCTTTATAGGTCCCTGGTAAGGCCTCATCTGGAGTATGCAGTGCAGTTTTGGACTCCAGTCCTTAAGAGGGATATAAATGAGCTGGAGAGAGGGATGGAAGACTTAAATTATGAGGGTAGACTGTCAAGGTTGGGGTTGTTTTCTCTGGAAAAAAGGCGCTTACGAGGGGACATGATTACACTTTACAAGTACATTAGAGGACATTATAGACAAATAGCAGGGGACCTTTTTACCCATAAAGTGGATCACCGTACCAGAGGCCTCCCCTTCAGACTAGAAGAAAAGAACTTTCATTTGAAGCAACGTAGGGGGTTCTTCACAGTCAGGACAGTGAGGTTGTGGAATGCACTGCCGGGTGATGTTGTGATGCTGATTCAGATAATGCCTTTAAGAATGGCTTGGATGATTTTTTTGGACAGACATAATATCAAAGGCTATTGTGATACTAAGCTCTATAGTTAGTATAGGTATGGGTATATAGAATTTAATTAAAAGTAGAGAGGAGAGGGGCGTGTGTATGGATGCTGGGTTTTCATTTGGAGGGGTTGAACTTGATGGACTTTGTCTTTTTTCAACCCAATTTAACTATGTAACTATGCAACTATGTAACGAACAGGGAGCTCCACTTCCAAAGTTTCCCTAATTAATCAGATTTATGTTTTCTCAGAATTTCTTCTCTTGGCTCTGCCTTACTGCCAATCTGCCACAAGCACAGACAGGGTCACAGAGACTTTCTATTCATTGTCAATGTTTTAGTGATCCTATTGCTTGTCTGGGATCAATGGAGTGCTCATTGGCCATTTCTATAGTGTTTATACTGGAACAGCTAGGGTTAACATACTAATTATCCATTTTTTGGTAAAAAGGCAGGGCTTCAGGCAGGGCCAGAACTAGGGGTAGGCAGAAGAGGCAGCTGCCTAGGGGCACTGGACAGCTACATCTAAAATTGTCTTCTGTCTACTCCTAGTCCACAACCCTCAGTCTTACTCCTCTTCCTTCTCTCTGTCAGCCACCCCTCCGTTGTTTTCCCCTCCCTCCTGTCACCCTCATCTCCATCGCTGTCCCCTACCTCCTGTCACCCTTCCCTCCATCGCTGTCCCCTCCCTCCTCTCCCCTCAGTTGCTCACCCCTCCGTCCCCTCCCATCCATTGCTCTGCCCTCCGCTGTCCCCTCCCTCAGTCGCTGTCCCCTCCCTCCCCTCAGTCGCTGTTCCCTCCCATCCATCACTTGTCCCCTGCCTCCCTCAGTCACTGTCCCCTCTCTCCTGACCTGGCCCTGGCTTCATGTTAACTTACATGTCAAACATTCGGAATAGGTCTGATAATTCTTCTTCTGATTTTCCTTTGCTGTCGTCTTTCATACACCGGACCATCATAACCAAGAACTCATCAAAGTCTACAGTACCGCTCCCTGGAGATAGAAATATTCACATGAATGATTGCGAATAAGAGAGAAAGTCCATGGGACTCACAGGCAGATTGTCTACTGGAAATGTGTACACACTGTACTTTTCTTAAGACACTATGGACTATTTTATTGCAAACACTTTTACTTGGGCCCTTTTTCACAACATACAAAGACACATAATCATAAGTACCTCGCAAATTTAAAGATACCCTAAACCCCATCCATGTCCCATTTGTGGTCACAATGCTATACTAGAAATCCACAATAACACACTTTAAGGGAGATATATTTGTGTATATGTGAGTCTGAGCGTGTGTCACAAATGAAACCTAAGATTTACAATTTGTACTTTTTTTTAGAGGTTGACCGTAGACATAAAACTTCACAATGTAAAAAGGAATGAAGCTTTTTGATTAGAGAATTACATAAACAATTTACAGACAGATCATCATTAAGAGGACATGTCAATAGCAAGCCTTTGATGAAAACCTGAATAAAGGCCAGACACTAATCACTATGGTCTTGGATAGGCAGGTTTATAATGGATGACAAGTGGCACTAAATGACAGGTAACATATTTTTCTCTTAATTGGACTTTTGAGCTTAGAATTTGAATATCAGTTAAAAAAAATAAAAGGAAATAATCTGGCAAATAAAATATGCCCAGTTTCAACAGAATTTAATAAAATGTGTATTTTCAACATTGAGGCAATTTTCTTTTTCAAGTTTTTTAAAACAGCCCCATCTTTACTGATAGATTAAAAATTAATGGAACAACGTAATTTTCCATTGAGGTTTTTCCTGTCTGAAGGATTTTTTGTAAATTAGGCAATAATCAAGAAGAAAAAGAACAAATCCCCATAACTAACCATCTTCATCCACTTCATCTATAATTTCTTGTAACTCCTCAGGGGTGGGGCTCTGCCCCAGCATTCTCATGACCTTCCCCAGTTCTTTGGTGCTAATGCAGCCATCTTCAGCGTCCTGCACGAAAATGTCGAAGGCTGCCCTGAACTCTGTAAAAACCAGACAAACAGAGAACAATGAGATGCAATGACACACCCTAAGGAAAAAGCCAATGTGTAAAGAAGTATTTGACCCACCCTGGTCTTGTCTGTTGTCTGCCTTACTGTGCCTTTGACTGACCATTATTCTTAATTACGGAATGGATGTCTCCCATAGACTCCATTTTATCCAAATAATCCAAATTTTTAAAAATGATTTCCTTTTTCTACCTTGTACTTGATCCCAACTAAGATATAATTAATCCTTATTGTAAGCAAAGCCAGCCTATTGGGTTTATTTAATGTTTACATGATTTTCTAGTAGATCCAAGGTATGAAGATCCAATTATGGAAAGATCTGTTATCCGGAAAGCCCCAGGTCCCAAACATTCTGGATAACAGGTCCCATACCTGTATACAAGATCATCTATGTAAACTACCATATATGAGATATAAAATGCACATGTGGCTTCCCAGATATCACATTTGAATTTATTTTTTAATAATTATTCAGCTATTGTTATTAACAAGATGACAATGGAAATGTTATTTGAAAGTAACCGTCATTTCGTACTTACCATTTTTCTGCTCCTCTGTTAGCTGTTCAACCTAGGAAGAAAGAGAATGAAACTGATTCAGCGAATGTTCTGTTACTGAGTATCAATGGATCATTGTTTTATATTGTCCCATACTACCCTCCCATATACTACATCCACCCCCACTAATCCGGAGAGTATACCTAAAGGGGTGGTTCACCTTTAAATTAACTTTTGGTATGTTATATTATGGCTAATTCTAAGCATTCTCTTTTATAGTTCTTAAATTATTTTATTTTGACTCTTACCGGCTTTCAAATGGGGGGGGGGGGGTCACTGACCCATCTAAAAAAACAAATGTTCTGTAAGGCTACAAATGTATTGTTGTTGCTACTTTTGATTACACATCTTTCTATTCAGGCCTCTCCTTTTCATATTCCAGTCTCTTATTCAAATCAATGCATGGTTGCTAGGGTAATTTGGATCCTAACAACAAGATTTCTGAAACTGCAAACTGCAGAGCTGCTGAATAAAAAGATAAATAATTAAACAAAACACAAATGATAAAAAATGAAAATTTATTGAAACTTGTCTCAGAATATCACTCTCTACATCATACTAAAAGTTAATTTAAATGTGAACAACCAAAAGCTGCTGTATTGTGCCTTGGGTTTACAGAACCCTCTAGGATTATACTAGGAAGACAACTCTAGTTATTATAAAAATATCTTAAACTGTAGAGAATGTATACAGTTGTTTGCGGTAGTAAAGAAATTTTAATAAACCATTTAATATAAACCAATACAGTTTTGCAAATGACATATTATTATATTATTATATTATAATATATTTTTGTATTATATTATAAAATATTAGTAACAGTTCCCTGTTCACTGCCTTTACCTCTTTTCTCTGAAGAACCAGGGAATTGCAAGAAATGTTATTTTTGCTGTTTGCTCTGCATTGTGCATGAAATAACCAAAATATTCTTTCCTAAAAGGACCAATGGCCCAGGAGCCTACTTGGGTAACAGTTGCTCATATATTTCATATGTCAGAAAGCCTTTGTCTCTTATGCTTGTACAGACAGACACAACCACAAATGCACTAATATGGCTGAACTGCTAGTTTTAATAATCCTGCCCCACTCTAAGGGGGTCATTTATCAAAATCCGAAAAGTAACTATTTTCTTAAAACTACTCCGACCAAATCTGTATTTATCAATACATTTTTCCAACAAATTCCTTGTGCTGAAAAAAATCTATAAAACCGTGAAAAAAAAATCTGAATTGTACCAATTTTTTGCATTTGTCACAGATAAACTGCAATTTTTTTGATGCCCGAAACCTTCGACTTTTTCCGATTTGTCACCCGAAAACCACAAAATCTTTGTATTATTGAATGAAACCCAGCGCAGATCAAGATATCAACGGGACATCAGCCATTGACTTCTACATGAACTCGGCAGATCTGAGTTGGAGTACTTTTTTATTCTGACTTTTAACACCATCGGGGTTTAATAAATCACAAAAATGGTGGCTTTCCCCTTTAAAGGAAAACTATACCCCCAAAATGAATACTTAAGCAACAGATAGTTTATATCAAATTGAATGACATATTAAAGTGGACCTGTCACCCAGACACAAAAATCTGTATAATAAAAGTCCTTTTCAAATTAAACATGAAATCCAATTTAAATTAGCTGTTGTAAACTCATTTAAAAATCGCAGCTGTCAATCAAATATTGCCTGCCCCGCCTCTATGCCTAGGCATAGAGGCGGGGCAGACAACTGCTTTCACTTTCCATTCAGCACTTTCTAGATGTCACTGCTCTCCCGACATTCCCCCGTTCTTTTTAACGTTTAATTGTGTAACCAGGGCATGGGGATGGACATCAGGTCCCCCATTCTGGTGCACAAACAAGATTCTGAGATGATACAAGGCTTGTCTTAATAACAGTTTCCACAAAATGGCTCCTGCCTGCTTGCTATAATTATGAATTCCCAGACTGAAGGAAACAAGATTCAAATAATTTATATAGTGTAATTAAAGTTCATTTTGCTTGACTAATGTGATAAAATAGGATTTTGAATATTTTTTTTGGGTGACGGGTCCACTTTAAAGAATCTTACCAAACTGAAATATATATTTACATAAATATTGCCCTTTTACATCTCTTGCCTTGAACGACCATTTCGTGACTCTATCTGTGCTGTCTCAGAGATCACCTGACCAGAAATACTACAACACTTAGGGGCAGATTCATTAAGGGTCGAATTTCGAAGTTAAAATTACTTCGAAATTCGACCCTCGAATTGAAATCCTTCGACTTCGAATATCGAAGTCGAAGGATTTAGCGCTAATCGTTCGCACGATCGATCGAAGGATTTTTCGTTCGATCAAACGATTAAATCGTTCGAATCGAACGATTCAAACGATTTTAATCAAACGATCGAAGGAAAATCCTTCGATCACAAAAAAACTTGGCTTAACATTGACTTCGGTAGGTTTTATCTGCCGAAGTAGGGGGTCGAAGTTTTTTTTAAAGGGCAAGTACTTCGACTATCGAATGGTCGAACGATTTTTACTTCGAATCGTTCGATTTCGTTCGACTTCGATCGAATTCGAACGAATTTAACCAATTCGATGGTCGAAGTACCCAAAAAAAACTTCGAAATTCGAAGTTTTTTTCATTCGAATTCTTCACTCGAAGTTAGTGAATCTGCCCCTTACTGTAACAGGAAGAAGTGAGGAAGCAAAAGGCAGAACTCTGTCTGTTAATTGGCTCATGTGACCTTACATGTGGTTTGTATGTGTGCACAGTGAATCTTACGATCTCAGGGGGCGGCCCTTATTTTTTAAAATGGCACTTTTCTATTTATGATAACCCAATGGCACATACTACTAAAAAAGTATATTATTATGATAATGGTTCATTTACATGAAGCAGGGTTTTACACATGAGCTGTTTTACTCAGTATCTTTTAATAGAGACCTACATTGTTTGGGGGGTATAGTTTTCCTTTAAAAGTCCGACCAGAAAAAATCTGACTTTGATTAATAACCCTCTAAGAGTAAGACAGAATATTGAACAAATCCTTTTTTGCTTTCCCTATAGATAATGTGATCCAGATACAGTACAATGTATTGCTGTTCTCAAGCTATGGGGGTAAACAAGTAGTTAGGGGTGGCAGCATCCATTACTCAGGCACTGTGCTCACACACAAACCAAGGGCACACATACTTGCTAGGTGACATCAGCCAATGAATGCACAGAGCTAGTAGTGTGAGAACCTGCATTATTTCCTGTCAGGTGGTCAGTGAATGTCACACAGACCATCATAAAATGGTGGCTCAGGGAAAAAGATATGAAAAATAGAAAATGTTGCAGTTTTAGAAAAAAGAACTCTTATAAATGCACCATGTGCATTGAACTTAGCCAAGCATTGTGCTGTATGAGTAGCCCTTATAAACAGTGTCGGACTGAATCACCAGGGACCCAGCAAAAACCCTTATACCAGGGGCCCACACTCAGTATAGGGTTGCCACATGGCCAGTATTTTACCGACCTGACCGGATACTTGACCCCAATGTTATTAATAGGGAAAAAATCTAAATATATAGGAAGGCCGGTATTTTTTTCCAAAACCCTATCTCAGTACTATTATTCTTCCTCTCCTCACTCAACCTCTATTATCCTAGTCCCTTTTCTTGACATACTATGATCTATTATTCCATCTATTTAGCCTCTTTACTCTCATAGAAATATGAAATGGTCATGAAAGAAGCCAAACGTTTAGCAGCAGAAGGGCCCACTGACACCTGGGCCTACTGGGAGTTTTTCTGGTATCCTGGTGGTCCAGTCCATAAAATGGGGATCAAAAACTCAAAACAGTGATCAGACTGAGAGAATTCAAACTACACACACGTACAGTAGAGTATACTTTACCCCAGGGGTGCCCAAACTTTTTGCAACGAGGGCCAGATTTGGTGAGGTGAAAATGTGTGGGGGCCGACCATTCAGCCTGACATTCTTTGAACCATTAACATTAAATTACAGGAATCGAGTAATCGTAGCGGTAATATTTGGGCACATTAGTGAAATGATCTGCCACTTGGTCTATACTGCTGCCTGTGTGCTGAAGGTGTTAGCAATAGACACGTACTGGAACGTAGTGATGCCATACTTGTATAGTTTACTGTACTAGCAAGTCAGTACGTCTATTGACACCTATGCGAAAACAGCGCGTTTCTACGTTCCAGTACGTGTCTATTGCTAACACCTTCAGCACACAGGCAGCAGTATAGACCAAGTGGCAGATCATTTCACTAATGTGACCAAATATTACTGCTATGGGATTCCTGATCGCACTGTGCTGGGGGGCCTCATTATTATTAATTTCATGATGGAGGCTGAGGGCCGGTGTAAATTTGAAAACGGCCGCACTTTGGATATGCCTGCTATACCCTGTAGGGTTTCATTTTACATGTATTTTCCATAAATACCAGTTGTGAGGACGCTGCTTTCTATATGAATCGAAAATTCCATTCTGTGCATCATAAAGGAAGATTGAGTTGCCATACATTTTGTGTGGCTATTGCATCCTCCATAAAGAAAATTAAAACCACCAGGGTTCATATCCTAAGGCAGTTCAAAGTTCAGTTTTTCTCAAAAAGCATGTGCACATAATGTACCAATGTAGTTGTGCAAGAAGAAATGTGTGTGAGCATTTGTCTATCACATTTAGGATCCCGTCTGCCTGACAATCTACCTCTTTAGCCTTACAGTGTGTATAGAACCAGGCCAAGCAACATGTTATATGGGTAGCCCCTTAATGGGTGCCCAAAGATCAAAGGGTCCTTTACTGCACATAAGCCAAGTTTGAAAGGCTGACTTTAATGCAGGGTATGCCTGGGTAGATGAGGGGAGATAGCAATGTACCATCTTGCTGAAAACACTTCCCCAGGTTGATGCAATTGTCATAGAAAGGAGCATCAACCAAGGGCAATTGTTTGTTCATCTTTGAGTAAAATGTAGAGAGTGATATTCAGAGACAGTTTGCAATTGGTTTTCATTAGGTATTATGTGTGGTTTTGGGGTTATTTAGCTTTATATTCAGCAGCTCTCCAGTTTGCAGTTTCAGAAATCTGATTGCTAGGGTCCCAATTTCCCTAGCAACCGTGCAATGGCTAGAATATAAGACAGACATGTGAATTGGAGAGGGCAAGAATAGAAAGATGAGCAATACAAAGTAGCAATAACAATTAATGTATAGAATTAAAGTGCATTTGTTTTTTAGGTCAGTGGCCACCATTTGAAATCTAGAAAGAGTCAGAAGAAGAAGGCAAATTTTTTAAAAAGTATAAAAAAAATAGATAACGAAGACCAATTAAAATGTTGCTTAGAATTGTCCATACTCTAACTAAAAGTTAACTTAAAGGTGAACCATCACTGATGGGGTGCCTAACAACTTGGCACCCCCTAGATTTCCTTGTCCTTTAATTTGGAATGCAATGTTACACTTTGAACTTGCATTCATGATTGTGAATGGCTAAACTGAGCTGAGCAGCACCCAGTCACAGATCCATAGGCCTAGACCAGGCCCCACCATAAGTTGATAGGCTATACCCTCATACTTGACTGTTTATACAAGGAAAAATAAAATGGAGATTGTAAAATAAAAACAGAAATAAACTTTTGAAGCCAAAAAATGGTTGATCAAAGGAATATGACTAATGACCAATGCTATTTCCCAGCTTTCTGGAGTGAAACACAAACGCATCCTGCCTGTAAGTGAGAAAAACAAAACAGCTGCTCTTTTATTGTTTTGGCCGGACAGCAGCATTGCTGGGGACTTGGTGGGCACTGTACAGGGCTGGGAGACATTTGCCTGGTGTATGCTAAGAGTAACATAATCCATGGCCCTAGCAGGCTATTTATAAAGTGAAGATACAGACACAGGGAGAGAAAGATAAAGTATCCAATTGTTCCCTTTTAAACAGTGACAGTGGCATTTAACCTTAGGCTCTTTTATCTCTGCTGTGCGCTTATCTCTGCCCCTATTATTGGTATTGTCATACGAGCCTGAACCAGACACCAAATTTAGCTGAGCTTTTGCATTGCCTTATGTAGGCATGAAGGTATGGCGTTATTTGTAAAAGAGGGGCTTATTATATTGCTCTGAAACTCAATGCTCAGGACAGGTGCCAAGCACCACCCTCTTATATCTTTAACCTCTGGCAGCCGTTACTGAACTACAGCCATCATTAATATTCATCAGAGGATGCTGGGAGTTGTAGTTTAGAAGGGATAATAGGTTAAAGGCTACTGCCCTGATGATTATGGGTTGTCCACACTATAGCATTAACAGAGGGTGGAAGCTTAAAACAAAAAAATGGAACTTTGCACAGTACTTTGCTATGGGTATTAAGGGATGTCGGGCCTGTGACCAAAACTGTACCTCAACTACAACTCCCAGCATCCTTTGCTTATTAAAGGCTGGTGGTGGGTGCTGGAAGGCACTTTCATACATCTCTCCGTTTTGTGCAGGTAATAAGGCTAATGTCACATATAGACTATAATAAGGGAAATCGCTTGCACCAGTTTAGGGTAAATTGCTGAATGGGATGTCTAGCTGGATGGAACTCTTATTAGATACAAGAACCATCTGTTTCTGCCTTACCAGCACTGGGTCTGTAAAGCAGAGAGTTACTGGAAAAGTCCCTAAATGCTTTGTGTATTTTATTCTCCATTCTACCGGCCAAAAGTAATGGAGGGATTATAGGCCTTCCATATTAGTGGCTAGACTGTATTTGTAATGTCTTTCTTTTTCCGAATATAAACCAATGAAAAATGTAAATTGTGAATTTTAAAAATAATTTTGCTTTCATCAGTGTCCTTGGTTCTTCTGATTTAGACTGAAGAATTCGGGACATGAAGGGTGCAGCCTGAACAATGGGTCTTTTTTTAGCCTACCCTTTTGTAGCCTGAGTCGTTGTAATTTTTGGAATTGCAACAGACCCAAATAAACTCTGGGATTTGCCTCCTTGTGCCGGACTGTATGTCAAGACAGATGGCTGACGTCTTAGGGCCGTAACAGCTGCTTGTGGATAATACAAGTGGCTTTGCATGGCTATTGTTCAGCATAACACTTGTATTAATAGCAGGAGGACTGCTGTGCTCTCTGGCTTGACAAGTAATTATCTGCACATAGGAAGGTGCCTCTCTGCTAGTGCTGCCTCATTTTCTGACGAATAACTTGGTCATTAAAGGACAAGCAAAGGTTTATACACTGGTGACTATATGTCAATTAGGGCCCCCCATTGTACTAAATTGTCAACATTTTTCCCCAGACAGGTGTGAAGATCTTACTCACAAAGCGTCATGCCATCATCTATGTTGTATTTCTGGAAAATAGTAAAATTGTACACACAAGCTCACAAGCCTAACAACTGTAAGGGAGCCTTGGAAATACTACAAAGATGGAAGTGTGAGGCTCAGAAAGATCCAGTAAGTAAACAGGAGCACTGGTCCTTAGTGATTTAATACAGTAGAGGGTGTCTTGCATAAGGGTAGCACCCGGTATATTAACTTTTTCTTTGTTTTCCAAAGTCACCTGAAGTTTTCTTGTTAGGCAACTTCGGAAAACGAAACGCTCCGAGTGCCATCCCGCCGGCAGTTTAGATTCTATCCGGCGGGAAGGCAGTTCGGGGAGATTAGTCATCCGAAGAAGAGGCGATTTGTCACAGGCGATTAAATCTCCCCGAATCTCCACGTGTGTCTCTGCCCTTAAACAAATTACAGACACATGGAAGCATTCCTGTATCAGTTGTAGTTTCAAGACTAAGGAACCTCAAACATCACCCAGACACTCAAACTGGGCTTCCAGGAGCACCTAGGGTACCAGAATAAAGCTGTCCATACACATGCTTATAGTGGTGGCTGTCTCTTGCCCCCTGGACTAAGTCAGCAGATATCTATGAGTGAGGGTTGGCAATGCAGGGAAAAATAGGCAAGCACAGTGCACTGATGCATTGTAGGTGCCCGTTATGATCCAATCATTGGATGACCAGACAATAAGTTCAGCCTAATTTGAGGCAGCATGTAAGTAACAAAATCAGGCATAGATACACACATTTGGTGTCCTTGTCAAACAAGCAGCCCTATGAGAGTACAGTCAGTTTTACACCAAATAGAAATTCCACAACTAGTGGCTGAAATAGAGATATTTATGGATGGTGTGGTGGATGGGGGAGGCAGTATTTGAATAAACAAATAAATATACAAATAGACAGGCAAATGGCCCATTATCCTTTTTTGCACCCTACATTATCCTTTTTTGCCCCTCCATAAGGTGACTGTGTATGTGTGAGTCTGGGGATGGAATGTTGTCCATGCAGCTGACATGCAGGACAAGGAGAACTGAAGGTCAGCGAGTGTGAGTGCTCTGTGGCTCCTTATGTGTACATTACTTACTGCATATTCAGTACTTGTGCAGTGCCTTCTAAATCTCCTGACATCTCCCATAGTATAACATTTCCCCTTCATTCTCAGCATTAGAGACAATCACCTTGGTACATGGTACCAAGTTTGCAAGGGGTTTCTATGTGATTAAAAGCAAAGTCACACACACACACACACGTAGATGATACTACAGGTATGGGATTCCTTATCCAGAAACCCATTTTCCAGAAAGCTCTGAATTTTAGGAAAGGCAGTCTCCCATAGGCTCTATTTTGATCGAATTTTTAAAACTGAGTCTCTGTAATAAAAGGTACCTTTTACTTGATCCCCACTCAAATATAATTTATCCTTATCAGAGGCAAAACAATGCTACTTGGTTTATTTAATGTTTAAATCCATGTTAAGTAGACAATGTAAAGAGATCCAAATTAGGGAAAAATCCCTAACCCAATTCCCATGCCTGTATATCAATTATGAGTTAGCACGCAATTAAAAATGAGGGGCCTATAGTTATAGAGATTTCCTCCAAAAGTTATTGCAGGGACAGTAAAATTTAATTTTTAGAGCAAAGACACCAAAGGGTTTCAAGGCCATAGAGGTTATACAGTGTGTAGAATTTTGGGGGACATAATATTTTATAAGAGTATCAAGTATCATCACTAAGCACCATTTGTAATTGTAAGCATATATTTGAAACACTCATATTTAACATGCCCATTATACATTCATATATGCATAGACTTCAGATTTGTCATCCGAATCCCATTTGTAAATGAACATCCCTAAAAATTCCAAGTTTACAAAGTATAACAAAAAGGTGGTAGAATCCCTTTGTAGTTATTGAGTGGCCGTATGATTGGTCATTTTTTCACCATTAAAGGTGATTTCAAATGACAACTCATACGGTCAGTGCTCAGTATGTGGAGCAAAGAACTTATTATATATATATTTATATATGTATAAGGATCTCATCCTTCCTACAACATAGGGAATAAAACAAGTAATATCCAATTGAAAATCTATATTGCAGCCTCTGCATCAGAGCCCATCCAAAAAGAGATGGGCTGATCAGCTGGGTTTCAGTTGTAACTAACTGGGTTATAGAGAATGCTGAAAGTTCAATACTTACCGCTGCTTTGTAAATATCATCCATTGTGAGTGATGCTGGTCGGGAGCCAAGGAGGTAATTGTGCAGCACTGGTGACAGCTGATGGCTCGGTTTATATACCACCCTGGGATCAGGGTCTTTTTGCTCCTCCTTGCCCTATCAATGGTCATCACTTTCCAGGACATCCCCTTGGGAAAACAAAAGAGCCCACCTCATGGTTTCAAGTGCATTTATTTATATACCCAGCCGGAGCCACGCTGCCAAAGATTTCCTTTTTCAGAGATGAAGGCCACAGGTTTGAACTAATACATTTAATAAGGGAAAGAGCATCACTTCAAAAACACTTTATTCTTTTGGGGAGATTATTGTCTATTTCTATTCTTTAATTGTCAGAAATAAAGGGGCTGTCAAACCTGCTGCTTCTGAACTATAACATAGCTAAAATCTAAAACTTTTTACCTTTTAATACAGCATATTTTGCCTTTATGTCATATACCGTATATGATATGTTGCTATTATTCTGTGTGCCCCCCAGCCCTCCATCTCTGGTAAAATATGTGTTCACTCCAGGATAAAATTGCATTTTTCAAAGCATTCTAAATGTGTCAAGAACTAACAAAATGCTGGGATTCACTACATGGTCTCAGAGTTCAGTAGAAATGCCATATGTTTCCCCTACAATAGAAAAGGTTGGAAGCACCAAACAGGTGCCAAAGTGAATGCAGACACTGCTGGTCACTGTCAGTGTGGAATATAGGAAGAATGTTTTCCATACCATTGCTAAAGGAAGCTGTGACAAACAATTTTGGGTGTTGTGGCTGCCACTGTCCTGCACAGTAGCTCAATGGTTATTAAATCTCTGTGTGTCATAGGACTTTAAGATTCTATTTACATACTATTATAGGCACCATCTCTCCCTACTATACCTGCTATCCCACAGTCACACTCCCTTCCCAGAGACTATTATCCCACTGTTACTATAAGCACCATCTCTCCCTACTATACCTGCTATCCCACAGCCACACTCCCTTCCCAGAGACTATTATCCCACTGTTACTGTAGGCACCATCTCCTCCTACTATACCTGTTATCTCACAGCCACAGTCCCTTCCTTCCCAGAGACTATTATCCCACTGTTACTGTAGGCACCATCTCTCCCTACTATACCTGCTATCCCACAGTCACAGTCCCTTCCCAGAGACTATTATCCCACTGTTACTATAGGCACCATCTCTCCCTACTATACCTGCTAGTGCTATCCCACAGTCACACTCCCTTCTCAGAGACTATCATCCCACTGTTACTATAGGCACCATCTCTCCCTACTATACCTGTTATCCCACAGTCACACTCCCTTCCCAGAGACTATTATCCCACTGTTACTATAGACACAATCTCTCCCTACTATACCTGCTATCCCACAGTCACAGGCCCTTCCCAGAGACTATTATCCCACTGTTATTATAGGCACCATCTCTCCCTACTATAATATAATAAATGATAGGCTGCTCAGCTAAAATGATCTCAAATGTTTTAAAATGGCAACCAAAACCCTGAAAGCCATGGAAGAAAATGGAAAACTACCATTGGAATGGATCACTCAGCCAATGATCAGCTCCAGGAGGATCAAAGCACGTGTTAAGTTACATGTGATACTGTTACAATTAAAAGACGCCTATGTGAAGCCAAGCTATTGGCAAGAAGGCCCCGCAAAGTCCCATTGATGAAAAAAAGACATACTGAAGTTGCCAAAGAACACATTGACTGGCGTAAAGAGAAATGGTGCAACATTTTGTGCACTGATGAAAGCAAGATTGTTCTGTTTGGGTATAAGGGCTACAGGAAGTTTATAGAAATATGTATAAACGGAGGGCATACAATCATATGTTTGGCAAAAATATGCACAATATAATTGTATTCAATGCATCCCTACTATGTTGTCCTAGACCTGATACCCACGGTTTACCTGCTTGTCAGGCGGGTTTGGGCCGACCTTGCACCCACATTTGCAGGTGGCGGTCGGGTCCGGGTTGAACTCTTCTTCCCACCCATCACCTTGCACTGCCGGCTTCCAACTTCCTTTTATATACACGCATGCCTGCTCGCCCCACACCTTTTGTGACATCATCGACGGGGCGGGTGTATAAAAGGAACCCCCTGAAATTGGGTGCGGGGATTAGGGTCGGGTGCAGTTCGGATTTTATCCAACCCGCACATCACTAAAACTCATGTCTGAAATTTACAGGTCAAGGTCAGGGGTAGTAGCCAGACATGCAGCAGTTAATGAAGAGGCCAAAGTCAGGGGTGAGGCAGCATTAAGTAATCAGAGCAGAGATGGGTCAGCATACTTCCCAACTGACCGTTTTCTATGGGGCAGTCACAATTTTGACAGCTCAGTCCGCAATCCCGAGTCTGCTTTTTGGCAGAGAGCCCAGAAAACTGTGCAGCTGCACTTCGATACATTTGTAACAATTTAAGACAAGCAAAGATTCAATTGTAACTATTTAAGATAAGCAGGTCTCCTCTGAGAACTTGGACTCACAGCTTAAATGGTAATTTCAGCTTCATTAGAAAAACTGGTATAACATATAAAACATGGCCCTTAAACTCCAAGAAATGTGTTCAAACTTTCATAACCTGCCACATTTTATAAAATAGACGCGGTAATTAAGGGGTGTGGCCATAACATGGGCATGGTCACAACATTTTTTAACGGCTAATGTTTTTGGTCCTCTTTACATTTTAGGAGGTATGGAGTCAGCAGATGGACAGTAGTCTGGAAGCAGGTGCAGGTGAGGGTGGTATGAGAGTAGAATGATTTAGAACCAACAGAAAGCTGTAGTCAGGATGGCAATCATAGCGAATCAGGAACACAAAAAGCACCATATGCATTGGGAAACGGCAAATTATGCTATAAAACACAGGCACAGACCTTGCTGGGAGTGTACTTGCACGCACTTGATCTCTATCTTAACTGTGCCAGGGAATGTATGTAAGCAGCCAACAGTAGGGTCTTGCACATGTATTTACCACCAGTATTACTTATGAACCCCTAGCACTTCTGGTAACGGATGAGCCCAGTTTACCAAAAGGCCAACAGCAGCAGAAAATGTACATTAAAATGTTAGCTTAGCCCCTCCCTAATTCTGCATTCTTCGTAAAGAACATGGTCTTTGCATTGAATAATAATGCACAATATAATATCCATTGTTGGTGTGATTGGTCCTTTCATTTACATGAGGAGGCTCAGGTTAAAGTGCGGGGAGAGAACGATAGGTTAATGGCTGCAATCCCTGATGTCGAGGAAATTTAGAGACCACTTGAGGCAAAAGTAAAACACAGCTTAGGGCAGGGGCACACGGGCAGATTTGGTGAGATTTAGTCGTGTGGCAACTAATCGCTTCTCTTCTTTGGGGCGACAATCTCCCCAAACTGCCTACCCCTGTCTTCCTCATGGGGCAACTTCGGACGACTTCAGAAATCGAAGTGGCGCGAGTGTCATTGCGCTGGCGTTTTCTCATTATAGCAGGCGGAAGGCACTTCGGGGAGATTATCGCCTCGCAAAAGAGGCGATTAGTCGCCAGGCGACTAAATCTTCCTGAATCTGCCCATGTGCACCTGCCCTTAATAAAACAAGCCGCGTGGACCCTGTACTCACATCCCAGTCAGAGTCCTGAACAAAGAAATGACAAGGTTTCTACAGTGTTTTTCAGGAATATAGGAGCATGCTTGTATGGAGACATTGCTGCACAGCACACAAAAACAAACTGCTCTCATCATGAACAAGGGTTCATAGCAAGGCAAGGTGTTGGGTGCTGGCACCTTAACAAGGAACATGACATTCATGCTCTCCATTTAGCACATTTTATCCTCTGTGACTAATGGCTGTAAGAGGGAGAACACTAGTGTATAACCAAACAAGCATTGTTTACAAAGGATTGCAAGCTCATTTCTTCACTAAAGTTTTCTTGAAGAGCTAGGCACGTGGAGGGCTAAAATCTATATTGGGATCAATGTCAATTGAAAGGTTAAGTGAGATGAAAATACTGCTCAGCACCTGCTCCCAGCACACGTCCCAACCTCTAAGCAGGGTAAATGTTCTCCCTGTTCCTGTAGGAGCAGATCCACCTGGTACTTTTGGGGGCAGATTCATCAAGGGTCGAAATGAAAATTCAAACTTATAGTGGAATTTGACTATGGAATAATTAAAATTTGATTCGTTTATTTTTTTTTTTTTTTAAAAAATTAGATTTTCAAAATGTATCATATTCTGGCCCTTTGAGAACTCGAATTCGACTATTCACCACCTTAAACCTTCTGAATTTATGTTTTAGCCTATGGGGCCGTCCTGTGATCAGTTTGGAGTCGTTTGTAGCCTTCCTGAAAGTGTAGCTTTTTTTTTTTCAGAGAAAAAACTCGAATCTAATTTGCAGGTCGATCTCATTCACCTGAATTTGAAAAATGTTAGTTTTTTGAAGATGTAAAAGGGCAATATTTATTTAAGTATATATACCAGTTTGGTAAGATTCTATAATATGCCACTTAATATGATATAAACGGTTGCTTAAGTATTCATTTTGGGGGTATACTGTAATTTTCCTTTAAATAACCTGTCTTAAATAACAAAACAGTGCGTTAAGGAATAACGACCTTTAGTGAATGGGCCCCTTAATGTCTTTAGCTTGTGTAGCGTGTAACCTTCCAGCTGTAATAACAACAGCTCCTGTGTCTGGACATGTTCCACAACCAACCCCCCATGTATGTTTCCATGCTGTGAAGCGTCTGCTACTAAAACAGAATTATATATCAGTTTACAAATACCAGATATAAAGTGAAACTTTTCGAGTTAAGAAAATAAGAAGTCAATTGTGGGAAGTGCATCTTGCCATAAAAATACATAGATATGTAAATATTTATATTTTATACTATACGGACAATTCCTTGAATCCGCTCAACTAACTTATCATTGAACCCCTCCCTCCTCTTGTTTCATGTATTGCCTATCTGACGATATCAATGGGTAACTTTCATACAATTGCTGTCAGGGGTAAAACATCATCTGATTGGTTCTTTTACTACTTTATTTAATCTAAATGGTTAGTGGCAGGTTGGAATATTGCAACATACAATCGTTCAGTTGAAGAAGAACTGATTGGTTGCGACACAGAGGGGCAAATTCACTAAAGGACGAAGCGCCTAACGCTAGCGTTAATTCACTAGCGTATCGCATTTTCGTTAATTCGCCAATTCACTAAAGGACGCTGGCGTAAATTCGCTAGTGTTACTTCACACCCTTACGCCTGGCGAATTTGTGCAACGGACGTAACTACGCAAATTCACTGACGCGCGCATTTTTCTGAACGCTACCTTTTACGCCAGACTTCCTTCGCCACCTCAGACCAGGCGAAGTGCAATAGAGTAGATAGGGATTGCTTCAAAAAAAAGTTTTTTCTTTTTTTATGGGTGATAGGTTGAAAAAGATCGAAAAAATTTTAGGGGCTCCCCTCCTTCCCCCCTACATTTCCTAACTCATGGCACCTTAACTATACAGTGGGCCAAATAAAAATGTTATTTGCTGTTATGAAGGTTTCCTAGGCTTGTGTAGTGCTGCTACATATACCTCCATTGTAACTTCAATTTGGCGCTGTATGCAAATTAAGCATCACTAGCGTAAGTTCGCTTTGCTTGGCGAATTAACGCTAGCGCAACTTCACAACATTACGCTTCCCCTGAGCGCAACTTCGGATTTTAGTGAATGTGCGTAGCGCTGGCGAAAATACGCCTGGCGAAGTGCGGCGAAGCGGACGCTGGCACAACTACGAATCTTAGTGAATTTGCCCCAGAGTCTCTATATAGCCAAGGGATAGAATTCCCATAATCCATCACTTTACTATGGAACATGGGGAGGAAGGGGCTGAATGATGACATGGTCCCTGTAAGTCAAGAGGCAGACCATCATGGCTTCACAACGTACAGCCAAACCCTGATGATTTTATTTAAAACATTTCTGTTTGGAAACACTTGCAACAAACATTTTTCCCACTGCCAAATCCTTGGTAAAAAATCAAAGCTTGTCAAAGTTTTATTTACCTTTTGAATATAATGAAACAGATCATGTGAAGTATAACATTTTTTAATAAAAGCACGTCTCTCTCCCCACACTCAAGCACCCCAAAGCTGAATACTAATCCAGGTAGATGAAATGTTTAATTTGATAAAACTGGGGGGCTGTAAGGGACCCCCTTATAATAAACTAGAAGAATGCTTTTAACAGAACAAGCGTGCAACAATGTAACAGGTGTGCAGGTTGGTATTTCTAAATAGGATTTTAGCAGAGTTCATGAGGTCCTTTTTGTTTTGCCCACTGCAAACCAAGAATATACCATTAGCTGTGCATAAACATTCTCACCTTTCTATACATCTTTACAACATCCACCACATATTAAAATTTAGAACTTTGTACACCCCATTTTAAATAGTTATCTTTTCAATAAATATAAACAAATAATCTATGAAATAAGGGCAATAAGGCCATGTACAGGCAGACAATTTGCCCTGTGGTGATTATGGCACATAGTATCACAGACACACTAGCAGCAGAATACAGAACTCTTGGCAGAAACAAACCATCTATTTGCTTCTGTTGCAGGTACCTGTGTTCTTACCTGCACAAATATTGGACACACCCACAACCATTGAGCTGTGATCACCATGCAGGACTTTCCAACGTTTCACCACAAGGTAGCACAATTGGTAACTGCCCAATTAATCCACAGTGATGGAGACTAAAGCTGGCCATAGATGCATCATCGTACGATCTGACTCTCCCATCTCCCGACCCGCCACTAACCATTCAGATCAAAGTCTTACCAGTCAGATTAGTTAAAGAACAGATCAGCAATGTTCTGCCCCTGACAGCAATGGTACGATATCTATGTCCAACCACAAAGCTAGTGACAGTCTCCCACTGAAAATCGTACGATCGGCAATACACGCAGAGATATTATCGGCAGCTGACAGAAATTTTCTAACCTGTCCGATCGACGAAACGACCGATCTCCGCCGGACGAAAAATGTCGGGACTCTCCACACACGTTCCGAAAATCGTACGAATCCTCGATTCGTACGATCAGATCTTTGCGTCTATGGCCAGCTTTAAGGTTGATAAAAAGGCTGATAAAAGCTACCTTCCAGACCAAAGCAGCAGTTTATTCTCCCATGTATAGGACAGCCTGCCCACCACAAACATCTAGCAGGTCAAACATTCTGTTGGAAAAGAATTGCATTGAGGTTTTGATGCAATCATCTGCAAGCAGATCTCCTTACAAAACCAATATGAGAGACCAAACAAACAGATCATTTCAGGCCAGAGAATTGATTGCCAAATAAGTAATTATCTACCGCATAAGGTATCCTCACCAAAGGGGCATATCTCAGGACAGTGATCCCCAACCAGTAGCTCGTGAGCAACATGTTGCTCTCCAACCCCTTGGATGTTGCTCCCAGTGGCCTCAAAGCAGGTGCTTATTTTTGAATAAGTTTTGGTTTACACGTTTACAAGTTTTGGTTGTATAAAAACCAGGTGTACTGCCAAACAGAGCCTCAATATCGGTTGACAATCCATCCAAATGGCCAATCACAGCACTTATTTGGAACCCCAAGAACATTTTAGTGCTAGTGTTGCTCCCCAACTCCTTTTACTTCTAAATGTTGCTTATGGGTTCAAAAGGTTGGGATCCCTGTCTTTAGGGTGTATGCCTATCTTAACACATACTACGTACTGTTTTTTTTTTTTTTTACCCCTGCTGCTCACTATCCATGTGGAGACAGAACCAAAGGAAGGACTAGTTATTACATACCTTGCACTGGAATGAACTGCAATGCGACAAAATGCAACTACAGCACAAAGTCCTCATCTGAAATAAAAATGCCCATGAAAATGAAAAAGCAATAACACGGGGCAACCTGCCTGTCTGCTTGATGTATGGAATGTCTGAGATAAATTAAATCTGAACTGTACCCTGCAGAGAGTACAGTTCATATAGAAACAACGTCTTAGTGTAACATTTTGCTCAAGAAGGAGCCATGGAAAAGTAGACTTAATTCAAGAAATAAGGTGAATGATTAAAATTAGATCTAAGTAAACTGGAAAAGCAGGCACAATGTGCAGGATCTTTTCAAGCATTAACTGAAGTGACTTCATTACAGATGATTCCTTCTGATACCAAAGACTCTAACACAGCTTAGGGGCTGCACCCTACAACTTCGGATATCATCACTTAATATTCAGTGAATGCCTTCCCCTAGACTTGAGAGAGGCAGTGTCAAAACAAGAAAGAAAATATATATATATGTAAACTTTATGTCCTCTTCATTTCCCAGGGTCAAAAAAATTTCTATGCATCATCAATCAGTTTCTCTCCATTTTCTTCCTCCTTTCTCTTCTCAGTCTTATCATCTTCATCCTCGTCTGTTCCATCTGTAAAGGTTTCTCCGTGACTATAGGCCAGAGTTGTTTTGGCCAAGTCCACCTCAATAGGGAAGATGTCGGCTTCTTTGAGTACAGCATAGCACTGGTCATTGTACTTGGACATTGCTGAAACAAATCGTTGCAGCTGGAACACAATATCTTGCACTGTAAAGAAATTAAAGCATAGCGTGTGTCAATGGGTCATTAGTACAGCTTAAAAACTTGCATATTTTCTGGGTCATTAAGTAACCTGGTGAACTTAATTTAAATGTTACATTTCTTTTACAACTAAAATCTTTAGTATTATTTGCAATGTAATATACTTACTTGGCCACATAGCCTACATAGTCCCTAGTCTACAGTACGAGTTGATCATGTTGATCAAGAGCAAAAGGTGGACATTTTGATGGCTTCTAAAATTTTCCATAGTGAGAATTCAGCACTGCCAACTTTTTATCCCTCAATATGAATCCACAACTACTTGCTAGCAAAAGCTGTAGGTTTCTCATGACTGGTCTGTATGGTAGTAGTTGGACCCTTCTATAAACTCACCATGCTTTTGGTCAAGCAGTTCTATCTTCTCTAGAACATCTTTCCTCATCTTTGCAAAGCGCATACGTGCTTCTTGTCGGCACCGCAGAATCAACCGATACTCGTAGTTCCCAGTACTGACACGATACAAGGGTTCTCCCAAGGCCTGCAGGAAGAGAGTTGTACATTGTACATGGGTTACAATATAGGCCACTGGGAGCAACATCCAAGGGGTTAGACAGCAACATGTTGCTCACGAGCTACTGGTTGGGGAACACTGCACTAAGGGGTCAATTTTAGGGATGCACCGAATCCACTATTTTGGATTCAGCTTTGTGAAAGATTTGGTCGAATACCAAACCGAATCCTAATTTGCATATGCAAATTAGGGCTGGGAAGTGGAAACCATTTTTTACTTCCTTGTTTTGTGACAAAAAGTCACATGATTTACCTCCCTGCCCCTAATCTGCGTATACAAATTAGGATTCGGTTTGGCCGGGCAGAAGAAATCCTGCTGAAAAAGGCCAAATCCCAAACCAAATCCTGGATTCGGTGCATCCCTAGTGAATTTACAATATCATGCTGTGGAGTGAAACATTACTGGTAATTCTGCCCATGGAAACTAATCAGCAATTAGCAAACATCTGATTGGTTACTAAAAATAACACATACATACACTTAGGGGCCCATTTACTTAGTTCGAGTGAAGGAATAGAATTAAAAAAAACTTAGAATTTCAAATGGTTTTTTTTTGGCTACTTCGACCTTCGACTTCGAATCGAACGATTCGAACTAAAAATCGTTCGACTATTCGATAGTCGGAGTACTGTCTCTTTAAAAAATAAATTCGACCACCTACTTCGCCACCTAAAACCTACCGAGGGGCCATGTTAGCCTATGGGGAAGGTCCCCATAGGCTTTCTATAAATTTTTAGGTCGAAGAAAAATTGTTCAATCGATGGATTAAAATCAACGATTCGAAGGATTTAATCGTTTGATCGAACAATTTTTCATTTGATCTAACTATTTGCGCTAAATCCTTTGACTTCGATATTCGAAGGATTTACATTCGGCAGTCGAATATCGAGGGTTAATTAACCCTCGATATTCAACCCTATGTAAATCTGCCCCAACTCTATATAGGACACTGCTTGTGCTTGAGTTTGCGGGTACAGGTGCGCTCTCCCCCTCCTCCCTATACGTTTTGTGCATGTGCACTTTCTCAAAGGAATGTGGAAGTAATCGAATAGACACAGTTTGTTTAAATAGACCTTTTTCTTCTTGCATTTTTGGGGTAATTGGCAGCTCAATCATAAACTAACTCATCATCTGTTACTCTAATTGTTTGCATATACTTTCTTCAACCTATAAGCGCAGATTTGTGTTTAATATTGCATGACAAAAAGACCCGTAAAGGTTAGGAAGTTAAGATAACTCAGCCTAAGACAAGTATAGTATAACACCAGACTGGAAAATAAGTGCCTTCAAAAGAAAAAATATAGTGATCTGTAATCAATACTCACAATGCTGCTGTATTCTTCATCATCCATTTCCTTCACTTTCAAGCAGTAGGACTAGAAAAATAAAAAAAAATATTTACATACACTGTTGCTTCCTACTTCACCATCTTATGACTAACCTCAGGTCAGAACACATACTTCAGCAATGAAGCTTCCTTAAGGGTAAGGCCAGACAAGGAGATTCGGGGAGATTTTGTCGCCTGGAGACTTATCGCCACGTCTTTTGCGCAACTATCTCCCCAAACTGCCTCAGCGTTTTTTCCCCATAGGCTAGAATGAAAAGTCACCTGCGCTAATGCACACGCGGCTATGTGTTTTCAATAGTCGCCCAAAGTTGCCTCACTGAGGCAACTTTGGGCGATTATTGAAAATGCATCGCCGATTATTGAAAATGCATCGCCGGCGATTTTGCGCTGTAGCCTATGGGGAAAAAACGCTGAGGCAGTTTGGGGAGATATCGCGCAAAAGACGTGGCGATAAGTTGCCAGGCGACAAAATCTCCCCAAATCTCCTCATCTGGCCTTACCCTAAAAAGCCAAAAAATAGTCCAAAAGAAAGAAAAATAAACAAGGCAGACAGTATGTAAATAAATAAAGGCCTGGGACCTATTATCCAGAATGCTCAGGAACTAGGGTATTCCCGAATAAGGAATCTTTATGTCATTTGGACATCCTTTACTTAATTCTGCTAAGAAATCATTTAAACGTTAAATAAACCCAGTAGGATTATTTTGCCTCTAATAAGGATTTATTATATTTTAGTTGGGATCAAGTACAAGGTTCTGTTGTAAAATGAAATCATTTTTTTAAAAATGTAACCTATTTGATTAAAATGGAATCTATGAGAGACGGCCTTCCTGTAATTCAAAGCTTTCTGAATAACAGGTTTAGGGATAATACATCCTATACTTGTATTGCCATATGAACATAATGGTAACATGATGCTTGGCTTTGTGATGGAAACTGATAAAAGGAGCGGCAACACACTTGCACAGACTCCTAACTTTTTAATGTTTTTCTACCACTTTTTTTTTAAGCTGTTAATAGATCTGATACTACTGTGTAGTTTGTTAAAGTTTTTATTGAAGTACAAGCATGGATTACAGCCTTACGCGATTAGTGTTCTCACAACACTTAATCATAGCCTATGATTAAGTGCTGCGAGAACAGGAAACGCGTAAGGTTGTGCTCCATGCTTGTACTTCAATAAAAACTTTAACTATAACTGCCTGAAGGATTGCTCTTTGAGTGCCCGCTCCACAAACTACAAGGTGATATCCGCTCCCTTAAAGGGGACCCATCACCCAAAAATATTATTCAAAATCCTATTTTATAACATTAGTCAAGCAAAATGAACTTTAATTACACGGTCAATTAACCACAAATCACAGTTTGTGCAGTAGAGAAGTCCCACCCTCCTGACCCAAATCAGAGAGCTAGCAAGCACATATAGATACTCTTACCAGATATTCAAATTTGACATCAAGGTATTTCCGGATGGTGAGCCTGGTGTCAGGAATTGCTTTATTAAGATACGTGTTTAAGTCATTCAGCATCTGTGGGAAAGAAAGAATTCAGAGCTGCCAGTAGAATGTAATACCCACCTACATAGGGCAGTCTACGTTTGCATGATCAAGATTCTTCCACAGACTGACATTGTTAGAAAAGTATTATTTAGTATAACCCTGCGCAGAGCAGGCTAATAGCAGCATCACTGCACGTACCGGTTTTATTGTCTTTAGAAGGCCAATCCCAAACTTTTCGATGTTGCGATGTGCATCTGCAAATCTGACGAAAGCTTCACTTGCAGCTGGCTGCGGTTCCCGCACTCCAATGACAGAGAAAACATCCCCAAAAGCTGAAGCAAAAAAAGATTTCAGATAATGTAACACGGAAGTAAAGCAACACGACCAAGAAGTAACGGAAAATAAAGCCAACAATTCAAGAATTAAAGGGAAGTTAAACGTTACATTAACTTTTTCGTTATATACTGACATTTTATACGCAATTTTGACACTAATTTTCATTGTTTTATTGTTTTTATATAGTAGACTTACAATTCTGTTTTTGCTATGGAAGACTGTTGTACTTTTCTGTAGATCCTTAAAATAATTTTTTTGGCTCTTCGCTTAAAGGGGTGGTTCACCTTTAGGGTTGGGGAAGACGGGCAGATTCGGGGAGATTTAGTCACCTGCCGACTAATCTCCTC
This sequence comes from Xenopus petersii, assembly GCA_038501925.1. Classification (NCBI taxonomy): domain Eukaryota; kingdom Metazoa; phylum Chordata; class Amphibia; order Anura; family Pipidae; genus Xenopus; species Xenopus petersii. The sequence goes on along the minus strand of CM076679.1, from coordinate 112,547,269 downwards.
TTCTACGTGGCGACAATCTCCCCAAACTGCCTCCCGTCTGCTTGAATGAAGAATCTCCTGTGCTAATGCACTCGCGGCACTTCGATTTCTGAAGTCGTCCTAAGTTTCCTTGTGAGGCAACTTCGGATATTGAAGTGCCGCAAGTGCATTAGCGCAGGCGATTCTTCATTCAAGCAGGCGGAAGGCAGTTCGGGGAGATTGTCGCCCCCGCATCCTTCTGCCCAGCCGAACCGAATCTGAGTTCTAATTTGCATATGCAAATTACAGGTGGGGACAGAAATCGAGTGACTTTTTGGCACAAAACAAGGAAGTAAAACATTTTTTTCCATTCCCACACCTATGCATATGCAAATTCGGTTCGGTATTCGGCCGAATCCTTCGCAAAGGATACGGGGGTTCGGCCGAATCCAAAAGAGTGGATTCGGTGCATCCCTACATTGAGTAGGAGAAACAACAGCCTGCCAGAAAGCAGTTCCATCCTAAAGTGCTGGCTCTTTCTGAAAGCAGATGACCAGGCAAAATGACCTGAGATGGTGCCTACCATATATTACCAGTAAAAAATACACTTGCTGGTTCAGGAATTACATTTTATATTGTAGAGTGAATTATTTGCAGTGTAAAAGGTATAATTTAGAAATAAAAACGACGTCATACATATGACAGTATCTCTTTATTGGTTGCCGGTGGAGGACAATTAGCAGACAATAGTTTGTTCCCTGTGTAAAGGTTGAGTTTGTAGAACTGATTTTACTTGTCTGCAAACAGCATACGGTACTTTTTTTTTTTTAACATAGAACCACTACAAAATCAATTTCTTTTCCCCAAAATAAGTCAAATAAAATATTACCTCTGTGTGTCTGTGAAAGCTCAAAAAAGGATCTTAAGAGGCGCTTAGTGTGCTCCATCATACCTTGTGGAGAAGCAGATACCAGTCAATGTCACAAACAGAAATCACACAGGTTATATTAGAGGCGCAGTGACAAAACTGGATGCATTATATGAAATATTAAACAGTGATTAAAGAGGTTAGCAAACTTATAGACATAAGCAATATAGGTCTATGCAGCTCAAGGGTTTGATTTTAGTAAGACATGGATAATAACATTTGTGCTCTTTGAATTTAAATGGTTAAGGCTAAATTATGCTAGCAACCAGGCAGCCGTCTGGAAGTCAGAATTGAATATAACCAGATAATACTATTAATTGTGGCAGAAGCAATAAAAAAAAATAAGAATGAAATTGAAGCCACATGATCTGTTTTTTTGCTTGCTGGATTCTATTCTCAGTTCAAGCTGGAAAGAGGCAGGGCATGGTGGATCATGAATCAAAAACTAATAAAAACAATTTAAGACCAAGCAAAAAGTGGCTTAAAATAGGTACCAGTTATAATATAGCAAAGGTTAAAAGGGGAAATTGCCCTTGACAAAAGGAACGTAAAAGTCAATAGCAGCCCGAGTTTCTAGTTACATCATTAGCATTATACATAGAACTAAAAGCCATAAGCCAGCAGAACAGGCTATCCACACACTGATAGGCTACTTTTTTGTTTTAGTCTAGAAGCAGCCAATAATAACAAGCCTGAGCCTGTTGGTGTCTTGTCTGATGTCCTCCCACCTGCTAGACTACAGTCTTACTCTTGCAGCAATTAATACTAGAAATATACAGTCAGAACGCCAGTTACCAGCGCCCCCTTTAGGCAATAACAGGAATCCATGTAATACTCATGGTATTGCATTGAATAAACAGGTTTTTGGCACGCCAGCAATCATCTCACCTCTATAAAAATCCCCAGTTTTTTCAAGTTCTTCCAGTCTTTTGACTAAACTATCTAAAAAGAAAAAAAAAAAATGAATATCTGTTAAAAAAAGTCACACTGTATTCAGGCAGCAAACAATTTTAACATTTGTTATAATGAAAGAGCCAGTGGAAATCATTTAATGTTGGTGTACCAGAAAAGAAGCCTTATACAAAAAATTCCATTGCAGCCACACATGCAGAAACATGCCAATTTTTCAGATATTTAAAGAGTGTGTCTGGTTAAATGGTTAAAAGCATTCAGCCCTAATTCTATCCCCCATCCTAATTGATATTTCATTGCAGAAAATATTTAGTGGAGAGAATAATCACTGTGGTCCCATAAACTGGCAGTTAGTCAAGGAAGGTCAGATTTCTGATAATTAGGGATGGGCGAATATTTTGCCTTGTTTCTCTGCAAAAATGACGCCCATAGACTTGTATGGCGTTGTGCATCAAAAAAATATATTAAAAATAAATTGCCTCAAAAACATTTCACCGCGCAACAACATTTTTTGACACCCATAGACTTTAATGGGCGTCGGTGACATTTCCCCGGCGGCGAATTTTTGACGAAACGGGTCAAATTCGCCCATCCCTACTGATAATGTCTAGATGCCTTAAAGGAAAACTTTACCCCCCCAAAATGAATATTTAAGCAACAGATAGTTTATATCACATTAAGGGACATATCAAAGAATCTTACCAAACTGGAATATATATTTAAGTACATTTTGCCTTGAACCACCATTTTGTGATGGTCTGTGTTCTGCCTCAGAGATCACCAGACCAGAAATACTACAGCTCTAACTGTGACAGGAAGAAGTGTGGAAGCAAAAGACAGAAGTTTGTCTGTTCATTTTCTCAAGTGACCTAACATGTATAGTTTGTTTGTGTGCACCGTGAATCGTACGATCCCAGGGGGCAGCCCTTATTTTTTAAAATGGCAATTTTCTATTTATGATTATCCAATGGCACATACTACTAAAAAAGTATATTATTATGAAAATGGTTTATTTTCATAAAGCAGGGTTTTACATATGAGCTGTTTTATGCAATATATTTATATAGAGACCTACATTGTTCAGTAGGTATAGTTTTCATTTAAAACATGACATTAGATCCAAGTCTAAAGCATTGCTGAAAACAGAATTTACCATTACACAAGATGGCCCGACTCAATCCCAGTGCATCTGCCGTGCCTGAACTCAGGTTTTCCACCAGACGGTGCTTTACCTTCTTCAAGACTACAAAGACACAAAAATAAGTCACACGCAGATATAAGAAGAGCACAATAATATAGGAAGCATAAAGAGTGCATATTTTTACCAATATCCAGAGACTTTCCCTGCTTGGGATCGGCTTGTAACTTGTTGTAATGAATAGTCACTTCTCCCTAAAAATAACAAAGTTAATAAATGATTAATCTAGATTTCCCTGTTCCCCTTTCAACAAAGAAAACTAGAAATGTACATTTAACAGCCCATTCTCGTTAGCAAGAACATCTGTAACCCACTGCAACCAATCAGCAGACAGAGATTTTACTGGATTAATAAACGAAGAATACTGCAACAACATAGCACAAATGGTCTATGTTCTTGTAACTGCCTTTGCAGCAAATACCGATGTTGTACTAAGTAGGTACACTGTTAGACAGACATTTTAGCACATTTGCTCCTGACTGGTTGACATTTGTTTGATGATTCTTGTGCATCTCAATATTCAAATGGTGCCAGAGATTTTCTATTGGATAAGGGCTTTGTTTGGGCACCATGCCCTGACGGTGTTCAACAGTCCTGGCAAACTGACTTGCATATTGAGATGATAATCCTTGGTCGAATAATAATTGGCAACAATTACAGGCATTGACTTGCTGGGACAGGTCACTGCCAACTTACAAAAAGTGCTCAAGCTCAGTGGATTCCTTATGGACTGAGACAGACATATATTCACTAATGACAAACATTTTGAGAAGGATTAGTGAGGGGCTGGGCCATTAAAGGTACCTTGTGTCCCCCTTAGTCACTCCAATGTACAATTTGCTTAGGACTTGTACCAGAGCTTCCTTGTAGAGGGGAGTTTTCACAGTTTGAAGACCAAGACTTGTATATTATGAGAGAAGTGAATGGATTCAACAAGTTCAAGTTAATATGATATTAATCTACACCATATTCATGTGACACTCACATTCAGGAATTTATCAACTTTTAGCATGGTAGCGTCTTATAAAATGGGCAGTTTCACCTCTGCTTTTAGGAGTTCGACAATTGTCATTATAATTGCCATGGTAATACTTGCTGATCTGTCATGCATGATGTGTAATTGGGTTACCATGACAATGGAATGTCTATATAATGACACTACCCCCATATGACTTATGTGAATACGATAATCAGCCAACCATCGATAATCAGCCAACCATCCTTCTTATGGGCTAGTGGAGTTTTTCCCTGGGTGTGCAGACTCTAGCTGGTGGTTGGGAGGTGGCTTAGCCTCTCGCCTTCCTCTGTGTGCATCTTTAAGGATGCTGGCCTGTTTTCATCACACTTCCGGGTCTCGTCATCAGCACATGTGCAAATAGACTTTTGAGGCTGGCGCTCTTCTCCCTGACGCTGTCCTCTACTTCTGTTCTCGACGCATACGCACAATGTCACTTCCTTTTTGCATCCCTTAGACTGTGTATAAATACTTTTAATAATTTTAAAATAATTGTTCAGTGTAAAAATTGGGTAAATAGATAGGCTGTGCAAAATAAAAAATGTTTCTAATATAGTTAGTTAGTACATTCAACACATTGGCCCAACGCGTTTCATTGTTAATTCCAACTTCCTCAGGGGCATACTCGCATTTTAGGAATAAAAACTGTGTAAATAGGCTATGTAAAATAAAAAATGTTTCTAATATATTTAGTTAGGCAAAAATGTAATGTATAAAGGCTGGAGTGACTGGATGTCTAACATAACAGCCAGAACACTACTTCCTGCTTTTCAGCTTTCTTGGTTTACACTGACTGGTTACCCTGGTTACCAGGCAGTAACCAATCAGAGGCTTGAGGGGGGGGGGCACATGGGTCATATCTGTTGCTTTTCAATCTGAGCTGAATGCCGAGGATCAATTGCAAACTCACTGAACTGAAAAGCAGGAAGTAGTGTTCTGGCTATTATGTTACACATCCAGTCACTCCAGCCTTTATACATTACATTTTTGCCAAGCTAACTATATTAGAAACATTTTTTATTTTACATAGCCTATTTACACAGTTTTTATTAATAAAATGCGAGTATACCCCTGAGGAAGTTGGAATTAACAATGAAACGCGTTGCGCCAATGTGTTGAATGTACTTCTAATGCTGCAAGTGCATTATTTTATTTGAATACATTTGTACCACTGATTTTATCCTATGGAAGTGTGCCCCTCTTGTTTGATCACGCCAGAGAACATGCCAACTGGGCACTTGCTAAAAGCAATTACGATCTCACCTTTACATTCTGAATCATCTTTGCCACTTCTACTTTGGTTTTGCCTTTAACAGATTTGGAATTCACACCAGTTATTTCATCTCCTGCTGCGATGGTGCCATCCGAGGCAGCTGGGGTGTTGTCAAATACCTGCGAGTATAGAAAGTTAAATACATTAAAGATAAATGTAAAAAATGGGGTCAGAAGGGCTTATAAGTCTTTTGTCACAATACATTATTTCTTTCAAAAGAACAGCTTAATTACTGCACAAAATTCTGCATATGCTCCTAAGATGCAAATTACATGGGTACAAAATGTGCCCGTTACTAAATGTGAGTAAGGTATACCCATGTTTAAATGGGTACAAGAAAGTCAAGTCATACTCAAATCAGGTCATAATTGTACATAATTTCAGGGGTGCAAAAACAGCAGATATGGGCATTATGCACACTTAGTAAGTGTCAGATAGAAGGTTGAGGGCTCCCTTTAACACCCTGCAATTTATCCACTGAACACTTGCATTATCTGCAAGCACTTGCTAAATTTCAACACAATTAACATGTAGTGGTAAAATGTTCATGCTCTCTCAGCATTTTGCACATGACCCTCACCTGACTGGAGCCTTACTATCCTCACTGTATGCCCACTTACCACCAATAGCATGGAAACAATGCTAGTGTCCCTCCATATTGACTCTGCAGTGAATTATTATAAAGGGTAAATACATTATATTCTAACATTTTCTCAGTACCTCTGGCTCCATGCTTTTGTGGGTGAAGAGATAATCCTTATTGCATACAAAGTTGGAGCAAGGTGTAGCAATGGTCATGCCAAAATACCAAATACATTAAGCAGGCTATACATTTAAATAATCATTTGTCTGGTGAAGTCACCAAACCATTGAACTTCCTTGCCTACCTTGACATCGGATCCCAATGAAGGTAAATGTAGGTTGTTAGGACAAGGACCACATCAATAAACCAATGTGACCCTCTTTCCGATGGGATTTGTAAACCTGTCAATCAATATGTGGCCATATTTAGCCAGATAATGGTATGTACATGGGCCAATTAGCTGCCAACTCAGTTGAGAAGGGCCAAATTTGCAGCTTTTATTGACCAGTGTATATCCACCTTCACTTATCTTTCAAATGGATGAAGAAAACATCGGTTATAATGAATGAAAATTAAGAAATGGTAATGTGGTAACACAATAAGGCATAGTTAAAGCAGTCCATACCTGTACTATATACAGACAGGGGCAGTGCTGGGCTCCACCACCTATGCTGATCCCAATCACATTCTGAGAGTCCTTTTTGAGGGTTACTGACCCAGGGACTGTTGGAATCCCACTGAAGTGAAGAAAAGGAATAGAGTAAAATAGAACAAAAAAATGTGCAGTGCACCTTTCAGAAAGTCAGCTGAAAAGTTTATGGCAGGACAAATATAGTGATAATCTATAAAGTATTTCACTTTTAAACCTGACACACCTAAAAATGACCCCGAGATCTATGAACATTTAGTATTACCATGGTTGTGCTATGGTTTACACTTTGCTACATGGACCCTTGTTGCCTAGGCTTATTTTAGCGGAAGGAAGTGTTAAAGCAAAGAACTCTGGGGTATGCGGTCTGGAGTGCACCTAGAAGCATTTTGCCTAAAGTAAGGCTGCAAGATGGAGAAAAAAAAAAAAGATTGTAAAATATTTGCTATTTTCCTGCTGACACCTTTAAAAGACAATTAAACCCTCATTGACTGAGGGGTCCCAAAATAATGGTGTTCCAACAATCCCAATCCAATGTAATTGCTAAGGGAAAAATCATGTATGCATACATCACACCTCAAGAGATTAAGAAAAATGGTGGTGCATTACTTTGCCTTGCTTCTTTCCTATGAGAATGTTAACCAGCTCCTAATAAAACGGACCATAGTTTACGAGACGGTTATAGGAAACTTAGGTTGAGAACTTCACTGGGGTTGGGACTGATGTGAATGATGAACAATTACTGTAATGGAATGTGGAGTAAGTCAGTGCTATATGAAATATAATGATAATATATTTATAGAGACAGCTGGCAACTTCTGCCCTGCATGGATTTAAACTGATCCCTATTGTATTTTATCTATGTAAGGGTAACTTACTGGTGCTATAATGCACATATGCAAGGTTGAAACCTCATTGTTTTAATACCAGATGCCTCTGAAATCTACATGCTGATATCTTCACTTATGTGATCATCTGGCTGCATTACAGTATGCATATACAGTATGCCAGGGTTACCTATACATGTATACCCTGTATATATTCAGAAGGCCAAAATGGGTGGAGCTTACTATGAGTAAGTGGGGTTCTGAGTGGATCAAGGGAAATTTGTGTGGTCTGCCATATTCAAACCTGCACGTTAAAGGACCCTTAACACTGTAAAAGCGAAATCGCTATTTTGTAAATATTTTAATTATTAACACGGTTTGAAGGACACGTCCTGATTTTATTGAAACGCCCCCATCATTTAAACAGTTGGGTTCCACTGCACACCCACCCATTCCGTTTTAGGGCCATTGTTGTTATTCGGTTGAGATTTAGAAAATGCAAAGCTTGGTCCAGAAAATCCTATAAAGTGAAAATATTTTTTACGTTAAAAAAAAAAAAAAAATCATTTTCAAGTTCTGAAAATTCAGACTGAGTGTGGTTTAGTGGGTAGATTTGGTTAGTGTTTCTGGTCCTTTAAGGACTAGAAGGTGTATTGATAAGGTAAAAGGTGAAATCACACAGCAGGCCTACAGAGAGAGACTTTCTCATGACAGAAACATCATTTGGTATATATGATTTGGTTCAGATACTGAGCTGTGAAATTGGGTTAGTCCTGTTAATAGAAAAGTGTCAGGTGAAAACTAACTGTGGGAAAGAGAATGAGACATTATACAAGTGCACAGAATATAATCGAAATAGGCAATACACAAAAACCTTGAATACATATACACCCCTACAAATCCCTGTCCATTCTACTTCAAGAACTCAAACTGGGATAAACCACCTCAACAGCCGATTTATTCAAATAAAGCACAAAAAAAAATAAATATATGGCCTAGTGATACGGCAAAGGCAAGTCTGGGAGGCTGCTTTCTACTCAACAGGTGGGCAACAGCATTCTCTGTATCATTTCAATGAAAATAAGATCGACTTGCAGGTCAGATTATAGTAGCTTTTCTGAGCAACTACTGCATGATGCTCAAGAATGCTCGCAAGTCCAGACCTTAGTTTTTGGCACATGCGCAGTTGGAGTAATTTTCCGGTCCCGAACAACAGACATTGCTCCTTTATGATTGTATGCAGTGATGGGTTGTTGGAGACAAGGGCCCAGACTAGGGGTAATGGTGGCCATACACGGGCAGATAAAGCTGCCGATATCGGTCGTATGGACCGATTTGACAGCTTATCTGCCCGTGTATGGGGGCTTCCGACGTGTCTTCCCGATCGATATCTGGCCACGATATCGATCGGGAAGGTTGGATTTTTACCCGACCGACCCGTCAGAGCCCCTTGGCGCATCGTAATTCGATCGTTCAGCCATACGGCCGAACGTTCGAATTACCCCCGATATAGCCATGCCGTTAGTGGCATATCGGGGAAAGATCCGCTCGTAAGTGTCTGGCACCTCCCCTATCCCTAGTTCCTGCCTCGATTATATGTTTTGTGCATCTTACCATAAAAATATCACTTGTATATTCAATAAATCATAAAGGAGTCCCATGTATAGCCATTGCAGTCTCTTAGAATATTCATAATCATGCCCTGTGCAACTTATAAAAACATTCAAGCAACTCCTTGGGCAGCACAGAACATATGAATTGTTTTCTTTTGATAGGCTGAACACAGACCATTCAAAGGACTCTCTTATGATAGGGTACACAGAACAAAAGGTTACACACATTTAGTAATGGTATTCTAACCAGTCCCACTCACAGTTTGTCTTCTTCAAAGTCATAATCCAGATCAGAAAACATCTTCAAATTTGCTGTTCACAAACTCTCCTGAACCTTTGGATTTCTCCTTTCGTACTCCTTCTTCTCCTGCCAGTGAACTGTGGAGGGGATAAACAATTAACCCGGAATTTATAAAATAGATAATGTAATATAGAAAACAAAGTGCATGGTCACATGTATGGAAGGAAAAACATCTGCATCCACCAGTTCCAGACCAGAATTAAAGGGGTGGTTCACCTTTAAGGTAACTTTTAGTATGTTCTAGAAGCAACTTTTCAATTGGTCTGCATTATCTATTTTTTTTTTTATAGTTTTATAGTTATTTGCCTCACATGTATGCACCCCCCCCCCCCCGAGTTTATACCTTTAGTTCTCCTTTAAAAACATAAACTCGCAAGTGCTCATTTATATACTACAATGTTGAGACAAATTCAAGCATTCAGAGGCAGCTCAGCATTGGCTTGGTAATATTCACAAGAAATAAATGACAACATATAAACATTTCAAAAACGTAAGCTTATATAATACTCAAGAGCCATGAATATCCTGTAAATTATATCCTTATAAACGGTGAGTTCTGATGTCATCAGTTATAAACGGTGAGTTCTGATGTCATTTCTGTCACGACTCACTGAAACTTGTGTATTATAATAAATAAAGTACCCCCAGTTGTAAAATTACAACTATTAGAAGTTACCTCGGAGTTCCATGACCTGTATAGACCTTCGGCCTTGTGTTTTTATATGGTCATGAAACTCCTCGGTAACTTATAACATCCTTATATTTTACAAGAGGGGGTACTTTATTCACTATATATTATTCTGAGTCAATAATGTTAACTTACAAAGCCGTATTGTTCTTCTGCAAGCTGGAGTGCAACCTGTTGGAGGGCTAACTCGGAGTCATAATCATTTGTTTAACCACTTGCATCCTGGAAGTATCTGAGATTGTAACGCAGAATACAATTACAGTACAATAAACGCAGGTCTGCGGAACAAAAAAAAAAAAAAAAACGAGAATAGTGAGTCACAAAAATTCAAAATAAGCAACAGCATTCCTATATGAGGTAAAAGTACATTTAAACATTTAAATAATGAACTGCGACATCATATAAGTACCCAGTCCAACCATGTGGCACTTATTTGCCATTCACATGGGTGGAGGACACGGCTTAAAAGAAACAGGAACATCAAAAAATGAAATTGTTTTCTTCGTTTCTTCCAGCTGCATGATGACAGGGCTGATATAGAACTCAAGAGGTCACGAGAAGTGACTAGATATACAGGATGATCTTTATGGAACGGTACAGAGAGTTACCAGTCAATGACACATAAGCAGCTGATTACATGTTGTATTTTATTGAAATTATGATTTGCTACAATGAAAACCAATAAAAACTATAAATAAATTAAAAAAAAAGAAAGAAATTGTTTTAAAGTAATAAAAATATAGCGCACTGTTGCCCTGCACTGGTAAAACTGACGTGTTTGCTTCAGAAACTATAATATTGTTTAAATAATTAATCTATTGTGTAGCGATAGGGGCATTCAGTCAAAGGAGAAAGGGCTCAGTTTACACAGCAGATAAATTCTATAGAATATAATGGAGTTATCCATGATCTACTATTTAACCTGTGCCATATAGCCTTTTTTTCAATTTCCACCATTGCTACACAGCAGCTTGTTTATATAAACTAGGGGATGCACCGAATCCACTTTTTTCCGAATACCGAACCGAATCCGAACCCTAATTTGCATATGCAAATTAGGGGTGGGAAGAGGAAAACATTTTTTACTTCCTTGTTTTCTGACAAAAAGTCACACAATTTCCCTCCCTGCCCCTAATTTGCATATGCCTAATTCGCATATGCAAATTAGGATTCGGTTCGGCCGGGCAGAAGGATTCGGCCGAATCCAAATCCTGCTGAAAAAGGCCGAATCCTGGCTGAATCCCGAACCCTGGATTCGGTGCATCCCTAATATAAACTATAGTAGTGTTTCTGAAGCAAACAGGTCAGTTTTATCAGTGCAGGGCTACAGTACCTGATATTTTCATTACTTTAAAACACTTTAATTTTTTGCTGTTACGGTTCCTTTAAAGATGGATTTACGGATTTTCTACTTCCCAGGGGCTGGACAGGACATCGGCAGCTGAAGAAATTCCTGCAGTTCAGATTGAGCACTTTTACCAGGCATACAAATGGCAAATAGCCAAGCAGAAATGCAAATGGATATTCAGTTAGCATATGATTGTCACCTTAAGACATACGTAAACATAAACTGGATAATGCATATACACAGTTATTTGGGATATAGACTATTTAAAGTATCGTTAATTCTCTATTTCCATTCCCCTTCCCTTTAGATATACCCAAGTCCACAAATTGAAAGGAATTCATGTTACTCTGCCTATCTATTTCTCAAAAACCATTAGGTTCAGAGTGCTATGCAGCCACGTCACAATGTTCCATGTTCCACATCACAATGTTCTGTCACAATGTTCCATTTTTAAGTGCTGGATTCTAGGACTTGAAGTTCTTCTGCTATCCACAGTGGGTAACACATTAGTGATGTGCGGGTCAACTAAAATTCGACCCAGGCCTGACACCAACCCAATCTGGCAACACTGACTCTAACCTGACACACTCCCCTCTTTATATACACATAACCTCCCAACATCATGGAAGGAAGAATGCAAGAATATAAAAAGTCCATCTCAGAGGAGGAAGTGGAGCAGAAGAATGGTCAGTTTCTGACCACCAAGTAGTCAAGGAAATTATCAGGAAAAAGAAAGAGGCTGCTCTGATGTTCCTTGACTACATGGTGGCCAGAATGGTTGGAAACGGACCAGCAGGTGGCGCTGTTGTGACAAAACTCATTCAAATTAACACACATGTATTTCTTAAAGGGGACATATACCATCATTGAACACTCTCCTCAAATCAATTGGCCATGCTATAAAATAGAAGAAAATCGCCTGTTTAATATACCTTTCTGGGAAAATTTAGTTTCAAAAGCTTTAAAAGTGATGTCGCTCCTCCCTTTATCTGGACTTCCTGTGCTGCAATGTATACAGGCTCTACAAGCGGCCGACGGCTCTCCCTTTCTTTCATCAGCGAGCCGCAGCCACTGAGTAGGAGAGGGCGTGCAGACCTGGGCGTTGCAATGCGATGATGTCATCACTTACGTTGGAGTCCTACAAGGCGCGCTCGCATCCTTCTCACAGGCTGCTGCGCTCGGCCATGTCTAGCTTCTCCATCGCGAGCGCAGTTCCCTCATGTGCACCTTCCCTGCACTGATCCAAATTATGGCTCCTTTCTGTTTTCCACCCCCTTTCTGGCAGCTTCATTTGGCCCGGTGAAACGACTCAGAGCAGTCACTCATCACCCCCCTCCCTCTCGTCCCCCCTCAACAATCTGTTTCTCCACACTACACAAGAGGTAGGGACAGGTCGCACAGGGCATGATAGATTTATCTCCGCTAGTTGCCCTTTCCGCTCCCCCGATGAATTTCCCTGCACGACACAAGGAGGGGGCGGGTCTCAGGGGCAGCATTGATTTCACCTTTCTGTCTGTGTATGTGTTTGAGAGGGGGGCAGGCAGGCAACAAAAACCAAGACCTGTCAAGAGTTTCTGCTGTGTAGTTATCTGTGCTGTAAAGAGGAGGGGGAGCCGGTGGAGGGGATCAACAGCCAGGGAAGGAGAGAGAGCCGGTAACAGAGGGGAAGCAAAAGCCGGTAAGAGAAGAGGAAGGAGAGTCAGAAAAGATAACTTTAAAGCAGGCAATAAAAATGACACGATGACTGCGTGTGCAGCTGGGAACAGACACAGTCAGTGGGAGGGGTTATCCCAGCAATAGCAGAGTTCAGCCTGTCAGTCAGTTTTGGGACCATTTCCTGTGAGAGAATGAACAGACACTCCCACTCTTCATTTCAGCCTAGACACCGAGCAGAGAGGTTCTCTCTGCAGCTCTGATATAATGACAGTTTTAGGAGGTAAATTGCTTTCAAAATGTTTTTTTTTCTGCATCATTACATATTGTGGGGATGGACAATTACAATATCTGAATATAAAGATTATATGAAATGTCCCCTTTAATATCTTGGAAAAATAAATAATGAATCGACTGAATCGATAAACCTTCGCCACTGCGGGCGACTAATCTCACTGCAATGCCTTCTGGCCGGGAAGAATTCGAATCATTGGCTGGCATACGTGTTGCTTCGTTTTCCAAAGCTGCAGAAGTTTCCTCATGAGGCAACTTAGGGTGACTTTGGAAAAACAAAGTGCTCCCAGTGTCATCCTACCGGCGATTTAGATTCTAGCCGGCGGGAAGGCAGTTCGGGCAGATTAGTCGCCCAAAGAAAAGGCGCTTTCTTGTAGGGATGCACCGAATTCAGGATTAAGTTCGGGATTTGGCCAGGATTCAGCCTTTTTCAGCAGGATTCGTATTCGGCCGAATTCTTCTGCCAGGCCGAAACGAATCCGAATCCTAATTTACATATGCAAATCGGGGTCGGGGAGGGAAATCGTGTGACTTTTTGTCACAAAACAAGGAAGTAAAAAATCTTTTCCCCTTACCTCCCCTAATTTCATATGCAAATTAGGATTCGGTTCGGTATTCGGCCGAATCGTTCGCAAAGGATTCGGGGGTTCGGCTGAATCCAAAATAGTGGATTCAGCCGAATCAAATAAGTGAAACAAATAAGTGATTGGCTACTGTGGGTAAATAAAGTTATACTAGTAAATAAGTGCAAGTAGAATATAAAAATAGATATTATTTGCATCAGTCGGAGCTGCCAGCCCAAATGTCCCGATTTTGACAGCTCAACTCACAGTCCCGGATTGTTACTGAAATGTCCGGACTTTTCCTTTAATCTGCTGCATTGATCAGCCAGAAAGAGATACAGAGTTTCTAAACCTTAATTGGCTTTTGGCAGAGAGCCCAGAATATGTGGCGGGTGCACTTAAGATACTTTTGTAATAATTTAAGATAAGCAATGAAACAATTGCAACAATATAAGATATTAAAGGGCAATTCACCTTCATTAGCAAAACTGTAATAACATAAAAACTATAGAAATGTGTCCAAGCTTTCATAACCTGCCAAATTTTGTAACATGAACATGGTAATTAGGGGGTGTGGTCACAAAAACAGGCGTGGTCAAAATGTGTCCCTCTTTCTATTTCCAAAATGTTGGGTAAACTTCAAGATCCAAAATGTAAGCAGTGAAATAACAAAGGGAAAATGCATATAACTAATATCAGCTTGATGCCTGTGTTTATTCACACAATCTCTACTATAATGAACCTATTCGTTGGGTGATATCAGTTCCTATTGTAACTAGCCTTCCTCATTAATCGCTGCAAGTGGTTTTCAGTTCTCGCAGCAGCAGCGGTACAATCCCAGGCTACAAAGAGAAGCCATATTACATCACCGCTACCTTCAGTCTACGTCACGACGAGTTAAAACCAGCCGGACCCCTTTCCGCAACCCAACAACTGAAAACCCCGGTACCAACGAATGTTCCATAATCCAGCAAATTCCCAGTAATCGCAATACCAGTCCGAATAGCCTCTACACCTGCCCTTACCTGCTTCATACTCCCGTCATCATTCCACACGTCAGTTCCGCAAAACATTGACACGCATGCGCATATGGCGTAACACGGCAGCGGCGGACATATTTGTGTCGGCATTGAGCGAGACACATGTTGGAGAGCAAATATTTATGTACTGTCCCAAATAAACACATGAATGCGGTGACATTTGTTATTTGGATCACTTAAATTTATGCCGTACATTTCTTTACATCTGTTGTGTTCGTGACCCGCGCCCGCGTAATTATTTATTTGTCCGCTTTAAAGATGGCGGCACGAGTGAAGACAGAGGCGCTTCCGTTCAGACATGCGCAGTAGGTGACGCTGTATTCTCCCTCCTCCCTCATTGGCTGTGGTTTAGCAAGGGAGAGAGGGCTAAAATGGCCAGTCAGGAGGATCCAGTGCAGAGGGAGATTCACCAGGATTGGGCCAACCGGGAGTACATTGAGGTGATCACCAGCAGCATCAAGAAAATCGCCGACTTCTTGAACTCATTTGGTGAGAGTGGGGGCGGCGCTGTCCAATCCTGCAGGTTGTCCTGCATAGGGCGTAGGGCCGGGAGGGTTTGGCACTATTTACAGGATGTCAGACTCCCCATTACAACAACTCCCAGCAGCCTCGGGATTGCTGCACCTTCTAGATTCCCACAGCTGTATGGCCCATAGTGTGATAGGCTTTACCTTATCCCAGTCTGATCATAGTGCCAACTGGTTATGAAACCTGTGCAACCATAACTATCTACTGAATGACATGCGTTGTCATGGCAACATATACAATATATACACTATACTGGAATGTGTATATATGTAATTAGAGGCCCTATATATAGTATAAAATACACAAGAGCCATGAATATCCTTATAATTGGTTTTTATTCTTATGAACAACGCTTAGTGATGTCATCTGTTCTTATCGCTGCTCTGTGATGTCATTTCTGTCACGACTCACTAAAAATAACAAGGAATGTTACTAGGGTTGCCACCTTGCCAGCGGCTAATCCCAAACAAGGGGGGGTGGGGCAGACGTTGGGGTGGGCATGATGACATCAGAGTAAGGCACAATGATGTCATTGGAGTTAATTGACGCAAGGGTGTGGTTAGTGCATCACAGAGATGCAAATGGCGACTATTCTCCCCGAATCTCCACGTGTGTCTCTGCCCTTAAGGGTAGGACTTCACGATTCGAGAGGAGCCGACATGTCGCAATGCGACAAAACGCATGCGACGTGTCGGATGTTCTAAAGAAAACGGAAGTTAAGGAGAAATAGCGGGTAAGAACTACAATTATCCGACTGACGGATGAAAAGAAGCGCTGCTTTTTCATCCAACAGTCGGATAAATGTAGTTCCTGCGATTTCTCCTTCACGTTTTCTTTAGAACAAATGCGATGTGTCGTCTCCTCTCGAGTCGTGCAGTCCTACCCTGACTGTTCTAAATTGACACATTTAGTTCACAAATTTATCATTGTCTCTGCTGAGCAGAATCCCTGAGTTTCATTAAAGGGAACTGTTAGAATTGATACAATAGTTGCTAATATTCCACAGATACTGCTGAGAAATGTATAAACGAATTGTATCAACTTGTAACCGTTTAGATGCTCCTGGATCACTGAGCTCCCAGACTGAACATTAAACTTTAATTTTGGGAGAACGGAAAAAAATAAAAGATGGTCTTTGTTTTTGGTGAACAATCTGAAAACAACTGAACTGAAAAAGGTGTTTGGAAGGTGAACAACCCCTTTATGTACCTCTTCTCATTAACTAAAGGTGGTACTGTAGATAGAGAGATGGATACTGATCATAGGAACCCATAAATGATTTTGTGCTGTTGGCCAAAACTACTAACTAGTGAAACTGAAGGGTATATATTGCATAACATGCTGAGCAGAGTACTCGCACTACTTAAAGGACCAGTAACATCAAATTTCTTTTTTCAAAAATTCGTTAGTACATATTGAAAAAATAACACCAACACAAATTAAAATTTAAAATAGCAAAGCCTTTATTAAGAAATAACTTACAGATACTCCACTTCCTGTCCTCTTCAGAAACTGCAAAAAGGCGACCATCCTTCCTGCAGCGCTCGATTTGTCCTCCCTGACAGCGTGTGAAGTGAGGTGAAGAGAGTTGAAGCTGCGGATCAAGACCCTGCGGGACCGACACATGAAGACCTTTCTGCTGTGACACGACTGGGAACTTGTAGAGGAGACGCGCTACGAGATGTAACTCTTTATGCCCGTGAACTTGGTCTGCTTCGTGGGCTCGTCTATGTTACAGCGGAACGGGTAGGGATTCTCCTGCCACTCAGGCCCGTCCGGCCCCTGCACCAGACACAGTTTGTCCCCGTCACGCACGAACCCTGTTGCCTCCCCGCCGCTCTTCACGAAGGCCGAGAAGCGGTTGAGGTTGCAGCTGACCGTGACGGAGCCTTTGCCCGGGGCTTGTGAGGAGGCGATGGAGGCGGAGGTGGAGTAAGGGCCGGGCGGCAGGTCAGAGTGGGTGGATAAGCGGAATCTGCTGCTGCCGGAGCCTTCGTAGTCATGGTAACCACCCGAGTAACTGCCACACGTCGGACCAGCTGGTTCCTCGGCCGCAGTGGAGCTACTGTCATCCCATTCGTCGAGTTACATCTCGTACCGACTCCTCCCCAGTCACACGGGGCTGCAGGTTCACCGCCGCTACAAAAACACTTCCACTGGCTCTACGCGCGTCTCCTCTACAAGTTCCCAGTCGTGTCACAGCAGAAAGGTCTTCATGTGTCGGTCCTGCAGGGTCTTGATCCGCAGCTTCAACTCTCTTCACCTCACTTCACACGCTGTCAGGGAGGACAAATCGAGCGCTGCAGGAAGGATGGTCGCCTTTTCGCCGTTTCTGAAGAGGACAGGAAGTGGAGTATCTGTAAGTTATTTCTTAATAAAGGCTTTGCTATTTTAAATTTTAATTTGTGTTGGTATTATTTTTTCGTTATGTACTAACGAATTTTTTTTAAAAAAAAATTTGATGTTACTGGTCCTTTAAGGAGTGTGTAGTGATAAACAATGGGGGACTAGGAGTTGTGATGCACTGGGTGCCTCATTTGTTAAGTAGCTATGACCCCAAATAATCACACCTATGGCACCCCAACCTCTCACTCCCTGATTTAATACAATTGTTAACCTTGGCTGATTCTTCCCTTCCCTCCATGCATTTAAAGGAATACTGTCATTGGGAAAAAATGTTTTTGTCAAAACACATTAGTTAATAGTGCTACTCCAGCAGACTTCTGCACTGAAATTGATTTCTCAAAAGAGCAAACAGATTTTATATTTAATTTTGAAATCGGACATGAGGCTAGAGATATTGTCAGTTTCCCAGCTGCCCTCAAGTCATGTGTCTTCTGCTCTGATAAACTTTAGTCACTCTTTACTGCTGTACTGCAAAATATCACCCCCCTCCCTTTCTCCCCCCCAGCAGCCTATCAACAGAACAATGGGAAGGTAACCAGATATCCACTTCCTAACACAAGATAACAGCTGCCTGGTAGATCTAAGAACAGCACTCAATAGTAAAAGCCAAGTCCCACTGAGACACTTCCGGTTACATTGAGTAGTAGAAACAACAGCCTGCCAGAAAGCAGTTCCATCCTAAAGTGCTGGCTGTTTCTGAAATCACATGACCAGGCAAAATGACCTGAGATGCACGTACACACCAATATTACAACTAAAACAGTTAATGGAATTTTATATTGTAGAGTGAATTATTTTCAGTGTAAACAGTGTAATTTAGAAATAAAAACGATACCATAAAAAATCATGACAGAATGACTTTTAAAGATAATGCTGGCGTGTTCTGCACCGTAGCATAACCGGTATATAATTGTGGTTAATATACACTCTGCTTTCTTCAAGATATGTCTTGTCGCTCACGACTGGCAACACTAAATGAAAAGCTGACCACATTAGAGAGAAGAATTGAGTATATAGAAGCACGGGTATGTAACGTTATGTGTTTTGACTTATTTTGGTGGGTGGGGGAGGTTCTTCATATAAATATTTAATAAAGGAATAGTTCACCTTTAAATTAGCTTTTAGTATGATGTAGACCATGATATTCTAAGACCGTTTGCAACTCAGGTCTACAGTTTCTTCACTTATTGACCTATTTGTTTAGCAGCTCTCCAGTTTATTTCAGCAGCTATTTGGTTGCAAGGATATTATTTGAATTATAGGCTGGGATGAATATCAGAAGATAAGTAATAAAAAATAACTATAACAATAAAATTGTAGCCCCACAGAGCAAATAACAGGAAGGCAAATAACTCAAAGGTGATGAAGAAGAAATAGTGAAGACCAGTTGCAAAGTTGCTAGCAATAGGACGTTCTATAACATACTAAAATTTAACTTAAAGGTAAGCCATCCCTTAAATGGCACACATGGGGCATGTTCATATCTTTCTTGCTGCCATAACATAGCACGATAGAACTTTCAGGGATTACCTGTGACCTGCGTTTTACCTGTAAATTCTGATTCATATCAGTGAAATGTCCCCATCAGCAAATAGTGGTTGTTTTAATCTCTACTACAAGTCGCATTGATTGAAACATCTTACGAGACATCATCCTGAAAGGAAAATATTGGTTAATTTTGAGTGGTATTACAGGTATGGGATCCATTATCCAGAAACCCGTTATCCAGAAAGCTCCGAAATACCGTCTCCCATAGACTCCATTTTATCCAAATAATCCAAATTTTTAAAAATGATTTCCCCTTTCTCAACCAGTGTGCCTTATAGAGCAAAATAAAGAAAACATATATTTATCTCTTAATATTTCAATTTAACATATCCAGATGGAAAATAAGGCCCTTTATTAAATTGCAAAAGTGCTCTGGACAGCCCTAATTACAGGTGTCCGGAAACTCATTATCCAGAAGGTTTGAATTACGGAAAGGCCATCTCCAGTAGACTCCATTATAATCAAATAATTAAAATTTTTAAACATGAATTCCTTTTACTCTTAAATGAGAGAACAGTACCTTGTAACTAAGATATAAGTAATCCTTATGGGAAGCAAAACCAGCCTATTGGGTTTATTTAATGTTTATATGATTTTATGGTAGACTTAAGGTATGAAGATCCAAATTACGGAAAGACTTTGACCGGAAAACCCAGGTCCCGAGGATTCTGGATAATAAGTCCCATACCTCTATTACTGAACGGGATCCAGTCTATTTTCTTTTTCTTTTCTTTAAACAGAATGACCACCATGTATTTAATCACTCAGACCTCCATTTATTTTCTAAAACATGATAAATCATGAGTTTCTGAATGCAGTTAAATAGTCGATCAATCATGTAGTTGCCCTTAGGATCTCACATTGTTCTTCCTTTCTCTCCCCCTTCCCTAATGCTTCACCTCTGGGATTGCACCTATTTCAGAATAATTCCTGTGCTGAGTAAAACTAAATGTTCATTGTTTCACCTGGGAAACCATCAGAGCTCCGCTATAGTCTATCAAGTAATGTTTGAGAATCAAAAACAGGACACTAGGACGTGCCGTGGGCAGTTTGGTGGGACATACATTTACCCTTGGTATTAGACCAGCAACAGGCAAGCTGTACTGTGTTGGAAACCTCCTGGCACAGTTTAACTGGACATTTAACAACGAAATGTTTTATCTTAAATTTGATTTAATTATACAAGTAAGGTATATGAGTATTTTCTATATACCCTTAAACGGGGCATGAAACAAGAGTTTCCTTTACAGAATGGTGAGGCCTTAAAGGAGACTTAAAGCTTAAAGAAGTAGCTAAAAATGTTGTACATTATGTTTTGGGCTTCTGTACCAGCCTAAGGAAACCACAGCCCTTTAGCAGTAAAGATCTGTCTCCAGAGATGCCCCAGTAGCTCCCCATCTTCTTTTCTGCTGATTCACTGCACATGCTCTGTGCTGCTGTCACTTACTGAGCTTAGGGACCCACTCACAATATACAGTACACATAGAATAGAAATGTCACAATATAAGGCTGATTAGTAATTAATACAGATAATTACTACATGGCAGCACAGAAACCAGTGCAATTAACATCAGAATGTAATCAGCCCTGTAGCATCAGCTTATATTACAGACCAACCTCATTTTCTGCTTAATAATTTGTGACAACCCCTAAGCTTTACTTCTCAATAGCTGCTCAGAGCCCACTGAGCATGTGAGTGTCACAGACACTTTCCAAGATGGTGACCCCCCTGTGACAAGTTTGAAGTCCTGGATCATTGCGGTTATTGAGAAGCTGAAACTTTAGGCTGGTGCAATAAGTTCAGTATATAAAATATGACATTTTTAGCCATAATCATTTTTAGGGTTTAGTTCTCCTTTAAGTGTTACATGGTGGGAGAAATAAGAAAGCTAAGGAAAGGAAGGCCAGACAAAGCCACAACAATTAGGGGCATATTTATCAAAGTTCGAAGTTAAAAAAACTTCAAACTTCGAATTCAAAAAGACCAACTGAATAGAGGTTGAAGGTTTTTGGGGGTCGAAGCGGTCCGTATTTGGCCTACTTCGAATCATACGATCAAAGGAATAGCTCCTTCGTTTCAAAGTTTTTCCCCCAAAAAACCTCGATCTCTCAAACTCCACCAATTGCCTCCATATAGGTACTAGGAGGTCCCCCATAGGCTAAAACAGCACTTCGCCAGCTTTTAGGTGACGAATGGGTGAAGTCAAAGTTTTAAAGAGACAGTACATGATAAATTTCGATATTCGAATTTCGAAGTTGGACTATTCCCTAGTCAAAGTACACAAAAAATAGCTCGAAATTCGAAGTTTTTAACACTCGAAAATTCACCTCAACCTTTGATAAATCTGCCCCATAGAGATATGCTTTTTGTGTTGTTGGGTCTCTTGTCTTCTCCTAAAGGAGAAGAGCAATTTAAATTCTAAATTAACAGGAGGAAACAGGCACAAACCTGTAGCCAGTCTGCTAACCAGGTTCTAAATGTAACTATAAAACATACATTGGAAATAACAAAGTGTTTTCTTCATGCCAGATAAAACACCTTCCCCATCTAAACTCCAGTTAGTGTGCTATTTGCTTGGCATGCTAATGGGTCCTTCTGTCCTGTTCATACCTTGAATTGTCCGTGTTTCCCCCGTGGTTGTGTGGGGCTTGGTCCTTATTAAATCAGGATCTAGTCTGGACACCAGGCTGTCATTTGCATGTGCAGAGACTGGAGCCGTCAGCCGTGGTGTTGTTACATGCTTAACATGGGTGTCCGTTTGCATAAACTTCCGTGTTTTTACTGCTGTGTTTTGCTTGTGTTTGCCTTCCCTAACCTTTTATACTCCTCCGTGGATGTTTTCAGAAGCCATCTTTTTGTTTAGAGTAATAAAGACTATCACAGGCAACTAATGATGTGCAGGCCGACCTCGCTCCGCCATTTGTGGGTCCTTACACTGCCGGCCTCTGACTTCTAGCTTCCGGGTTTTATAGACGCGCGCCTGCTCCCTTTTGTGACGTCATCGGCGTCGCAGGTCTATAAAAGGAAGGGGGAAGTCTGGCGCGGATTGAGGGATGTTGGGTCGTGGAAAACTTGACCTGCACATCACTAGAGACAACATATACTATAAGCTGTTTGCAACACCAAGGGGAAGATTTATTAAAGGAGAAGTAAAGGTTTAAACTAATTAAGCCTTATCAGAAAGGTCCATCTAAATATACCAGTAAACCCCCAAAGTAATGTTGCTCTGAGTCCCCTGTCAAATGAAACACTGCATTTCTTTCCTTCTATTGTGTACACATGGGCTTCTGTATCAGACTTCCTGCCTTCAGCTTAAACCTCATTGCCCTGGGCAAGAGCATGCTCAGTTTGCTCCTCTCCCCCCCCACCCCTCCCTTCTCTACTGTAATCTGAGCCCAGAGCAGGGAGAGACTCAGGCAGGAAGTGATGTCACACCATGTTAATACTGCAGCTCCTATCCTAAACAAACAGAGAGTTTCTAGAGCTTTTTACTCAGGTATGGTAAAACATTCTACAGAATAAATATAGCATTCTAGCTTGCACTATTGCAGCTAATCTATTGGCAATAAAATGCCTCTGTAGCTTTCCTAGGGTTTTCCTAAAACCTGCCAAATTACTGTTTAAGTCAATGAGAGAGGTCCAGGGATCAATCTGGAGATGTTTGCAGCCTTCCTGACAATTGAGTTTGAGCGAATGCGATTCGAGTTTTAATTCTTTCGATTTTAAATATTCAATTTTAATAATAGATTTTGGCCAGTCGAATTTCGAATTCATTTGAATTCAAGAGAGTTTTAAAAAATATAAAACTCACATGAATTAGAAATTCGACCCTTGTTTGAGCAAATTCGAGCCGTTTACATTCGTTTGAGTTTTAAATATTCGGTTTTAATAATAGATTTCGGCCAGTCGAATTTCGAATTCATTTGAATTCAAGGGAGTTTTTAGAATTTGAAATTAGACCCTTGTTTGAGCAAATTTAATTAATTTAATTTCGGCCGTTTAAATTCTTTCGATAGTAAAATTCTATTTTAATAATACATTTCAGCCAGTAGAATTTCAAATTGATTCAAATTTAAAGGAGTTCAAAAAAAACTCACTCATTTGATAAAAGTGCCTGTAAGTGACAGATATATCAAAATGTCAGATTCTAGCTCACCACACAAAATTTCACCCACTTTTCATTCCTATGGGATTTTTAGGAGTGTATTTATCAAATGGGGAAGGATTTTGCATACACTAGAGCCCAGGAGAGCTCCTAGAGGAAAGCCTTATTCCAGAAAAGTGCACCTGACATTCGAGTATTTTTCTGAGAAAAAACAAATCGAGTTTGATCGAACTGAATTCGATGTGTGTTTTTTTTTGTTTTAAAAATTTGATTTCAATACATTTTGGGCAGTTCAGTTTAGAATTCATTCGAATTTAAAGTGGACCTGTCACCCAGACACAAAAAGCTGTAAATAAAAGTAATTTTCAAATTAAACATGAAATCTAAATTCTTTTTTTTTTTTTTTTTTAAAGCATTCATAGCTGTTGTAAACTCATTTAAAACTCTCAGCTGTCAATCAAATATTGTCTGCCCCTCCTCTATGCCTTAGGCAAGCAATTACTTTCACTTTCCATTCAGCACTTCCTAGATGTCACTGCTCTCCCCACATTCCCCCCGTCCTCTTAACCATTTAATTGTGTAACCAGGGCATGGGGATGGACATCAGGTCCCCCATTTTGGTGCACAAACAAGATTCTGAGATGATACAAGGATTGTCTTAATAACAGTGTCCACAAAATGGCTCCTGCCTGCTTGCTATAATTATGAGTTCCCAGACTGAAGGAAACCAGATTCAAATAACTTATATCGTGTAATTTAAGTTCATTTTGCTTGACTAATGTGATAAAATAGGATTTGGAATAATTTTTTTGGGTGACTGATCCCCTTTAAAAAAAAAACTCACATGAATTTGAAATTCAGCCCTTGATCAATGTGCCTATAAGTGGCAGATATATCCAAATGTCAGTTTAGAGCTCACCACACAACAACTCACCCACTCTTCATTCCTATGGGATTTTTAGGAATGTATTTATCAAATGGGGAAGGATTATGCATACACTAGAGCCCAGGAGAGCTCCTAGAGGAAAGCCTTATTCCAGAAAAGTGCACCTGACATTCGAGTATTTTTCTGAGAAAAAACAAATCGAGTTTGATCGAACTGAATTCGATGTGTGTTTTTTTTTGTTTTAAAAATTTGATTTCAATACATTTTGGGCAGTTCAGTTTAGAATTCATTCGAATTTAAAGTGGACCTGTCACCCAGACACAAAAAGCTGTAAATAAAAGTAATTTTCAAATTAAACATGAAATCTAAATTCTTTTTTTTTTTTTTTTTTAAAGCATTCATAGCTGTTGTAAACTCATTTAAAACTCTCAGCTGTCAATCAAATATTGTCTGCCCCTCCTCTATGCCTTAGGCAAGCAATTACTTTCACTTTCCATTCAGCACTTCCTAGATGTCACTGCTCTCCCCACATTCCCCCCGTCCTCTTAACCATTTAATTGTGTAACCAGGGCATGGGGATGGACATCAGGTCCCCCATTTTGGTGCACAAACAAGATTCTGAGATGATACAAGGATTGTCTTAATAACAGTGTCCACAAAATGGCTCCTGCCTGCTTGCTATAATTATGAGTTCCCAGACTGAAGGAAACCAGATTCAAATAACTTATATCGTGTAATTTAAGTTCATTTTGCTTGACTAATGTGATAAAATAGGATTTGGAATAATTTTTTTGGGTGACTGATCCCCTTTAAAAAAAAAACTCACATGAATTTGAAATTCAGCCCTTGATCAATGTGCCTATAAGTGGCAGATATATCCAAATGTCAGTTTAGAGCTCACCACACAACAACTCACCCACTCTTCATTCCTATGGGATTTTTAGGAATGTATTTATCAAATGGGGAAGGATTATGCATACACTAGAGCCCAGGAGAATTCCTAGAGGAAAGCCTTAGTACAGGAAAGTGCACGATAGTCTGTATAGATAGGTCACATGACTGGAAGTACATCACATGCTGGATAAGGGTTGATGGACTGTAAATACAGGAGGAGCATGTGAGTAGTTTGCAGCAGTATGTTTAGATCCAAGGATACATTGAGGGACATTCATTTGTTCCCTGCCCATCCCAAGCAACAGTAGCTTAAAAGAATATACATTTGAATAGAATATAATATAATAAAGATTCCATCCTGACCTAATAATGTAAAAGGTCTGATCTGATTGGCCAGATTGGATTGCACCTGCACTCTTCCTTCCTGATGGTCTTTTTTTTTTTTATATTATTTTTGAGAAATTGGGTGGGGAAATCTAACCTATAAACCTAAAACCCAGTCCCAGATGTTTAGAATCTTCAACTGCCAATATGTATATATGTTGAGTGTTTTAGCACTACACTTGTCAAACTCCTTATGACACAACGTATCAAAGGTCGAATTTGTGTGATTTTTTTTTTTTTACTCTAATAAATTTGAATATACTCACAATTTGAGGTTAAAAAAAATGCATCTAATATTCGATCGAATAGTTGTGACCCGAAAATTCGAATTGTATTCAATTGGTACGAATCCAGGAAAAAAAACTTGAATATCAGGAAGGCTATTAACATCTCCAAATGGCTTAACGGACCTCTGCCATTGACTTGTAAATGAACTCTATGGGGTTCCATGGTCGACGTGTGATCGATCTCAGATTCAAATTTACATTTGAACAGGGGAATTAAAATTCAAATGTGTGAATTGACACCAACAAAATTCAAATGTACTATTCGACCCTTAATAAATGTGCCCCTTAATTTCTAATTTATATCAAGTGGGAAGGCCCCACACCCAACCAAGCCAATCACCATGCTGTACAGATCACAGATGGATTGTTGCCACATCTAATTTCTGGTTGGCTGATGATTCATTCCGTGAGCTGTTGAGTGGAGGTCAGTGACAGAAAAGATGTTTTTCCCCAATGACAGATAATTTCAGATTTGGTGAACAGATTTACAGAAAAGCTATGGGCAGCCAGTATATGTAAACTCAAGGGAACTGGCTGTAGAGGAAGCATTTCCCTGTAGAGGAAGCATTTCCCTGTAGAGGAAGCAGACCGCTGTAGAGGAAGCAGACCGCTGTAGAGGAAGCAGACCGCTGTAGAGGAAGCAGACCGCTGTAGAGGAAGCAGACCGCTGTAGAGGAAGCTGACCGCTGTAGAGGAAGCATTTCCCTGTAGAAGAAGCAGACCCCTGTGGAGGAAGCTGACCGCTGTGGAGGAAGCTGCCCTCTGTAGAGGAAGCTGCCCGCTGTAGAGGAAGCTGACCCTGTAGAGCAGGGGTCCCCAACCTTTTTTTACCCGTGAGCTACATTCAAATGTAAAAAAAAATGTGGGGAGCAACACAAGAATGAGAAAAGTCCCAGGGGATGCCAAATAAGGGCTGCGATTGGCTATTTGAAAGCCTCTATGTTGACCTGCAGCCTACGGGAGACTCTGTTTGGCAGTACACCTGTTTTTTATGCAATCAAAACTTGCCTCCAAGCCAGGAATTCAAAAATAATCACCTGCTTTGAGGCCACTGGGAGTAACATCTGAAAGCAACATGTTACTCACAAGCCACTGTTTGGGGATCACTGCTGTAGAGGAAGCTGACCCTGTGACTGCAGGGACCCAGGAGGTATAGGGAGGTCTGTAGGACACTGCACCGATGAGCAGTTTCAATATGTTTATAAAAACGTCTTCTTCCCCAAGTTTAGGGGTCGGGTACACCAGCACTGCCTCATCCGTGAGATAAAAATAGATGATGGTATCAGCTATCTCCTCTTCATTCTTTTTTTTTTTTTCTTGGTATGCTGAACATATACTGACCCCATCAATGTGTGAATTGTTGTTTGTTAATTGTTTTAATGTGTGCAGTTATTACTTTGCATATCCTAGTTAATATGATATGCAGCATTTACGTGGACTTTTACTTACCCATTTTTTTAACCCTTTAGGTGACCAAAGGTGAAACGCTGACATAGAAAAATCCACCATTCTACAAGTGTTCCAAGCTTGCTTTTATAAATACACTCTATGGACCTCTCCCCAGCCTGAAACGGTCATCGACTCTCCCTGTCATCACTTTGCTGCCTTGGCAGATACAAACGAGTTTTCCCAAAACTTCACGGTTTTCTTGTTGATTCCTCAGTTTCCTTATTTTGTGGCATTCGGCCTGAATCTATAAAGAAACTGCTGTACAGCTTGTGCTCTTGCTATGTACAAACCTACTAGCAGCTCACTAACTAAATGTGTTGTGTAATATGTGCAAAGATGGACTGTAACGTGTGCCAATTGTGTAGCGTGCTTGTTTCATTTCCTTATTCTTTGTACCGGTGCTTCATTATGTTTTATTTCTCTTACAAATAAAATGCGGAACTTTTATTCTGCTGTTTGTCTTATATGTGGGAAATAATAGCTGAGAGGAAAGCTACTGAAATATCTATTGCTGATCATGAACCAGAAATGGCAAGATAGGGTGGGGTTTAAAGCGGACCTGGTCAACTGTACATAAACTGTATAATGAAAGTCCTTTGCAAATTAGACATGGAATCCAAATTTTTTTTTTTTTATTAAAACATCCATACCTGTAATAAAGGTGTTTAAATATCAGAGCTGTCAAACAAATATTACCTGCCCTATCTCAATGCCTGAGGCACAGAGGTCGGCCAGTCGATTACTTTCCATTTAGCAATTCAAACATGTCACTGCACTCTTCACATTCCCTCCTCAGGTTTTATAGTTGTGTAGGGCACTGCACATGGGCCTTAGGTCCCCAATTCTGGTGTATACACAAGATTTTGGGGTGATACACAATTTCTCTTTATAAGTGTCCAAAAAATGGCTCCTGTTGCTGTGATTGTATTAGATTCCTGCAGCGGGTGGGGTACCCGCGGGTTACGGGTATAAGTTCCGGGTTTGGGTATAGACACGGGTCTTCTCAGTGGCAATTTTTACTTATCTTTTTTTCTGATAATGCCTACTTCCAATGATGTCACTTCCAGTTTACAATGGCAGCACTTCCTGATTCTTGATGTCAGCGGGTCCAGGTTGTGGATAAGGTACTTGCGGGTCCAATCGGGTAAGAATGCGGGTCGGGGTTGCGGGTACAGGTCAGGTATGGGTTCCAAAAAATGGACCCGCGCAGGACTCTAGATTGTATACACAGGCAGCTTTTCCTGCGTTGTGCTTTCTTCCGTTCAGCCACAGGGGAAAGCAGGAGTAGACACACTCTATTATGAAGGGGGCTGTACTCAGACGCATGTATGCGCCGAACGCAGGTGAAATGCAACATGCAGCGTTCCACCTGCATTTGCCGCTTACATGCATCTGCCTAAGTACAGCCCCATATAGACAATAATTGACTGCAACTGATGGAAGAGAGAGCAATGCAGGGGAGCGCAGGAAAGACCGCTCTAAATTCAAGACTGAAGGCAACAAAATTTAAATTAGAGTGTAAGTAAAGTTTATTTTGCTTAACTAACATGATAGGAAAGAATTTGAAAGGGGTTGTTTTACCTTTAAATTGACTTAGTATGATATAGAGTGATATTCTGAGACAATTTGCAATTGGTTTTCATATTTTTATTATTTGTGGTTTTTGAGTTATTTAGCTTTTTATTCATCAGATCTCCAGTCTGCATTTTCAACAATCTAGTTGCTAGTAGGGATGCACCGAATCCACTATTTTGGAATCGGCCGAACCCCCGAATCCTTTGCGAGAGATTAGACTGAATACCGAACCCGCATATGCAAATTAGGATTCGGCTGAATTCGAATCCTGCTGAAAAGGCCAAATCCTAGCCGAATCCCAAACCGAATCCTGGATTCGGTGGATCCCTAGTTGCTAGGGTTCAACTTACCCTAACAACCATGCACTCATTTGAATAACAGACTGGACTATGAATAGGAGAGGCCTGGATAGAAAGAAAAGTAATAAAAAGTAGCAATAACAAATATGTAGCGTTAAAGAGCATTTGTTTTTTTTTTTTAGACGGGGACAGTGACCGTTTGTAAGCTGGAAAGAGTCAGAAAAAGAAGGTAAATAATTAAAAAACATAAAAAATAAATAAATAATGAAGGCCAACTGAAAATTTGCTTAGAACTGGCCATTCTACAACATACTAAAAGTTAACTTTAAGGTGAATCACCCCTTTAAGAGAGATTCACTTTAACCAGATGTCCAGATGTTTAAAACTGATGGTCTTAAAAGATCAGTTTACTCCATCCTCTTGCTTAGCAGTTTCATTGGAAAGTCTGGATTTATTTGGCTTTCCCAGCATGGCCTTTACATGCCCTCCACCCCATTAAGCAGATAAAATGGTGCAGTAGTATTGTTTCTAATAGTATTTGCACAACAGGCATGAAAAGGATCAACTAATGTGAGATTAATATTGAACAACAGGATTTCTGCATTTGCAGCAATGATTTAATGATGGTTAAAAAAATAGAATAAAATGAGGTACTTATTGAAACATTATTTACATAGTGATTCGAATATCTCCAAAGTGCGTTTAATTTCCCGGATTTGTTTAGCGAGTGCGTGGATGGGCTGCATGGATCTGTCCAGTTCTTCACATCGAGCCATCAGCGTATACATACCCTAGAGACAGAAACACAGACATTGAATATCAGTTTGTACAAACATACAGTGTCGGACTGGGGGTCTTATGTCCACTGGAACCCACCAACTCAACACTGAGGCTGTTATGAACCTCTGCACATTGCCCCACCATATACCTACGAAAACTTGCCCTGTAAACCAACCCCCCCCCTCTGATTTTTAGCAGGTGGTAGGGCCCAGTGGGTTTTCTCCTGGTGTCCCAATCTGAGCCTGGATAGATACTTTATACAGTAATCACCATATGCAGTAATTCAGGGCTTGATATAAATATGCTCAATATGCAGCCAATGAAAGGTTGAATGTAGCTGTTCCTGCAATATATTGTTTGTTAGCTTCCAAATAAACCATGATAGATAAAAAAAAGCTGAGGAAGGCCGGCATTTCCGCATGCACCTGTTCAATCCCTTTTCCACCCAGCACCCTCATCTGTACCAGTTTATGATAACGTTCTGGAGATATTATATACTGTACATAGAAACAGACATTTTTAAAGAGGAGATGACTGTTAAATTAACTTGTTCACAGCAAATTACAAAGACAATTTCCAGCTTGTCTTCATTTTTTAAATTATAGAATTTCAGCGGCTATCTGGTTGCTAGGGTCTAGAATACTCTAGAAACCAGGCAGATGAATAGGAGAGGACATAAATAAAATCATCAGCAATAAAAACTAACAACAAAACAGTTGTAGTATTACAGAACAACCGTTTTTTTGGCTGTGGGGGTCATTGACCCCTATTTGAAAGCGGACAGGAGCCCTAGGCAACCCAGCCAGCTCTCTGCCCCTCTCCTCGTGCACAAGCATGAGTGACCCGGCGGCACAGAGGATAAATGACAAGCGGTGAGGGGATGAGGGCCAGACCAGGGGTAAGCAGAAGGGATAAGTGCCTGACGCTAGAGTCCTGCAGAGCATCGGGTACCCGCTGGTTACACACAAAAACCTGCGGGTATCCTGCAGGATGCAGGTAGAAGTTTCGAGAGCAGGTATAGAAACGGATTGGGTCGTGGATCTTCTCATTAGCGAGTTTTGCTCCTTTTTTTCTGACCACGGCTACTTCTAATGATGTCACTTCCGGTTTACAATGACAGCTCTTCCAGTTTTACTAATTTTTTCTGATCACGCCCATGTCTAATTATGTAGATTCCGGTTTACTATGACAGCACTTACTGCTTCTAGATGGTCAGCGGGTCACAGATAGGGTTGTGGATAAGGTACTTGTGGGTCGGGTAAGTTCGCGGGTTTCGGGTTAGGGTTTAACAAATTGGTTCCGCGCAGGACTCTACCTGACGCCCCCCTACCACAGAGCCCTAGGCACACGACTCTTCTGCCTACCCCTAGTTCCGGCCCTGCTGAAAAGAGGCTGAAGAAGAATGCAAATAGTATGAAATAAAATAATAAATACCCACTAAATAATAAATATCCACTATATTCTTAACGGTTTTGACATAATGTATGTTTTGTCAAATTAATACAAATGATACCTTTAAAAAAAGAATAGGACAGTTTGTAACCTAATAACGTTAAAAATAAAGTGTATGAAGTCTGAGAAGGATTTCAGTTTGGTTAGTTACCTTGATGCTCATATCAACGGATTCTCCGAGGCTGTCCACTGAATCTCTATAGGTCTGAATGTATCCAACACTTAGTGCTGTCATCTGTTAATGCAACATAAGATTTGGGTTAACTATGTATACAGAGGGGAATACACAAATCGCATATCAACCGATCATAGCTTTCTTAAATTACAGAGCAAGCCCTCTGTCTCCCATAGACTCTGTTTTATACAAATAATCCACATTTTTACAAATGATTTCCTTTTTCTCTGCAATAATAAAACATTACCTTGTACTTGATCCAAACTAAGATATAATTAATCCTTACTGGAAGCAAAACCAGTCTATTGGGTTTATTTAATGTTTACATGATTTTCTAGTAGACTTATGGCCTAAAGATCCAAATTACAGAAAGACCCCTTATACAGAAAACCCCAGGTCCAGAGCAATCTGGATAACAGGTCCCATACCTGTACTACACACAATTCAGCAGGATATATTTTTTTTATTAGTAGCATGGACCTTTAGAAGGAGCAGAGAATACTAGACTACTGTACATACAAGCATTTCACACTTAGGACTAGTCATTAGAAGCTTCCAGATTGTATGATCAAAGATATCACCCCATCCTGTTCTAGTACTGTCATTCTGTATAACTGGTTTACGAAATAATCTGTATTAGAAAGAGGAAGATGCCAGATACCAGTCACACAATGGTATGATTGCTGGAAAACAGACTTCTTCATGCATACACAAAAAGAAATGGTCATCAATAAGGATTCCCCCTTTAAACAACTTATAAATAGAATAAACGACTTACATTCTGGATCGTGCCATTCAGGCTTTTCATCATCTGATCGACTTTGAGAGCCACATCTTGAGTATGGACTTCCAAGTCCTTGAGCACCTCGGGGTCTATCGGGGGAATGTCTGCTTTATGTCTCTGCAACGCGTGACGGCGTACATTCGTATTGGCTAAAATGAAACATCCAATCAATTAAAGGGGAAGTGAATGATAATATCGGATTTTAGAACAGCGTAGGCAGAATCTGCTGCCTTCAGTTTACTGCTGTAAAACACATTACCTTTCTCTGACGCGTGTTGAGTCTGCACAGGTTTAAAAGAAGCCCCGGTGCCATGTTGCTGATGGTCTCGACTGCTGCCTTTTCCCAGAGATCCAACTCCATCCATGTCCCTTGCAGAGAGGCAGGATCTCCCTTAGGAATGGCGGGTCCTTTAAAATCTATGCCCAAAATAGGGCCCAGGCACTGCAACAACAGTAACTTAATATGACCCTGACGCAGTGTAGGTAAATGATTATGAGGCAAAAGTCTGCTCTGCTCAACAGCAGAAATAATAATTGTTACCTACAAACTCCTAGGCATTCTCAACAGGCTGGTGTAGTTCAGTAACAGCTAATAGACCAACAGCTAGACATTCCTTAACTGCTTTTCTATGCAGCTATAACAGTGTGTGCAGGAACCCCTCCTTTTTAATAAAGTTATTGCATGTTTATCATGTGGAGCATTTATGGCGCCATCTGAAATCCAGCTAGAGCTCTAGACATAGCAAATATGAGGCATTGACTGATCTGAAACATGACCAAATTGTTCAAATAGCCGACTATGACTTTTTTTTTTAGAAAATCCACAATCCCATGATGCACGGTGAGGTCTTCAATCAAAAGAGGGAAGTAACACCAGTTACAGTTTAGTGTAGGAGTACTGCTATCTTTATCCCTATGATTCACACGAAACGCGTTAGGGAAAATGTCTGGCTAATAAATGTGTTTTACTTCACCGCTGTCTACTGATCTGTCGAGTGCATGCCATAAGGATATTGTATCGGTTGAGAAAGTCTCCCAAAGCTTCGGGTTCGGTGCGTTGCACCTGCGCCAGAGACCAGGAGCAGTGAGTGACCTGTATACTATGAATGCATATTGAATGTCTTGCATTAAGCGATAGGTTCGGGGCATTTGCACCCAGGGTGAATGCTGCAGGAATTAAGCCTGCATAATATTATTATATACTATACTAAAAGGTTGTAGGATTTGAGCGTACGTGTGAAGTGGATTTTTAGATTCTAAAGAGTGCAAAGTGTGAAAAACATGGCAGTTGCATTTTTGTCCCTTGCTCTATAGCAGGGGTCACCAACCATTTTTACCTGTGAGCCACATTCCAAAATAAAAAGAGTTGGGGAGCAACAGAGACATGCAAAAAGTTCCTGGGGTGCCAAATAAGGTCTGTGTTTGGCTATTTGGTGGCCCCCCTATGTGGACTGGCAGCCTACAGGAGGCTCTGTTTGGTAGCACATGGTGTTTTTTATACAACCAAAACTTGCCTCCAAGACTGGAATTCAAAAATAAGCACCTGCTTTGAGGCCACTGGGAGTAACATCCAAGGGGTTGGAGAGCAACATGTAGCTGGCGAGCTACAGGTTGGGGATCACTGATCTATAGATTGCAAATTAGCTCTATAGTCCTTCAGGCATGTGCTAGAAAATTCTTGTCCTGTGGTAAACTGTGAACCAGGGGTTCCATCCCTAATGCCACCCCCAACCTTACTCTTACCTCTTTTGCATTAGAGTGGAGCTGGGGGTGGTGTTAACTCACCCAGAAGGAGCAAGGTAGTGCTGGCTGGTCTAACGGTGCTGGATAAGAATCGGAGTAGCCGCTTGCATCCTGGTGCTGTCTGTGAATCAGAAGAAAAGTCATATATAATCAAGTTGGCACAAAATAAATCAATAAATAATGTAACAAGCGATAAGGCTACTGGCACATTGGCATTTTAACCATGACTTTTGTCCGACGGGAGAACAGAGGCGACCAAAACAGCCATCATCATTGGTGCTTTTTATTCACTACTATCAGGAGCAATGACAGGCTGGCGGGGGCATTCCCATTGCCTCTATCCTTTATTTACCAGAAGGCAGAGGAGGACAAATTGTCTCTTGTGCCAAAGGCTTGAGCAGGTGCAAGAAATGGGGACAGAAAAGAGAAAACAAAACAGACTTGGGAGGTGCAAACAAGGGATTAGGAGAAAAAGGTGGAGAGAAGCAGGTGACATATTGTGTCTTTCTCTTCTCCTAGTATTATATCCCCCTTTTATTTAATGCCTCAATGGTTTAAAGCTCATTTTACCTCTTAAAAAATGTATTTCAATCAGAACTGCAGTGAGACCCTCTCTGATCCGTGTCAGAGGCTGCAGTGATGGCTGGGCGTGTCCTTTCATGCTTCCCCAGGAAGTGGTCATAACCTGTGAGTGACATTCAGAACTGAGCAATAGCAGCCTAAGTCCCGCCCCTCATCTCATGCTTCCCCATCACACTGTGTTCCTGTCATGGTGCAGCTGCCGCTTCTCCCTAAGCTATTGTATCCCATTATCAGCTCTCAGAGCTTATTCCCAGTCCATTTTCTACTCTGTATATATCTTTTCCATTGCTGTAAGTGTACAGTGTCAGTGTTTAGCACTGGAAAAAATACAGAGGGTGTTGATCTCTTGCTGCAGCCATTTTCAGTGGACAAACTTGTACAGCTCACTTACACACAGATGCCTATGTCTCACACTGCAGGGAAAATGTTTAAGGTGTAAAAAGCTATGTAATAAACAATTTATTTGTGTTTTTTGTATAATTGCCATTAATCAATGCGGCATTGGTAGCCATTATATTACACCATTATTTTACCGCACATAATCCATTAAAATCAAAACAATGAGGCAAATATGCTCTGGCAAACAAATGTATTTTTACGTAGATTTTATTTAAATGTCTGCTGTCTTTTTACACCGGATTTGTAAACAGAGGTACGTGGTTGCCTAAAGTCAGTACACAAATATGGCGTTTTTTACACCGTGATGTCAGCAGTTTCGATACCAGTGTCTGGTGTATTTGACTATTTTTTTTTTTTTTTGCACAGCATGATAAATAGTCCTTGCTTACAGAAAACAGGCCCGGATTTGTGGAAAGGCCACAAATACCCAGGCCTAGGTCAGGACAACCTTAGGGGGTGGCATGCTGTCCAGCTGCATTTGTTTTTGTTTCTTTAAAGGAGAAGGAAAGTTGTTTCCCACCAAATTTTAGACACCCCCAAGTGAATGTATTTACTTATTTTAAACCCCGGGCCACTGCGTAAAACTGCACCAGAGCATTAGAGTGTGCATATTAGAGCGAAGAACCAAACTAAAAAGTCAGCTATTTCTTTCTACTGCGCATGCGTCTGCCTCAGGAAATTTGAGGAAAGAAGAAGCCGGAAGAGGTTGACTCCGTGGTGCTCGCTGGAATAACCCCGGGCCGGTGCAGTTTTCTGTCGATAGGAGCACCGGCCTGGGGTGTGTGGTAAGTAAATACATTCACTTGGGGATGCCTAATATTTGGCACCCCAAGTGGGCTATGACTTTCTTTCTCCTTTAAATTTCGTGAAAGCCAATTCTGTGGTGCTCAGTTACGCATGCGCGAATGAAGGGGTTGTCTAGTGAGAGGAGTGCAAGTAAGGCGCAACTGCGCATGCATACGGGGGCAATGGATAGTGCAAGGAGGCTGGCCTAGGGGAGTGGGCATTGTAGGTCCAGTGCTGACAGAAAATGGCAGATAATGTGCTGCCTCTCCTGGATATAATCCCATCTCCACAGCCACCTGCAGACAGTACTAGGTACATCTCCAGGTGTCAGCTATTTGCACCCTAAACTCTACTTACCTGCTCCATTGAAATGCATCGAATCATCACCCAAGTCCACTGCACCAATATATTCAGTAGCAGTGGAGCAGGGTCCGTGGCTGGAGGCAGTTGTTCAGAGACAGCTGGAGGGCAAACTACTTACAATAGCATGGGTGGGCTACCAGCTGTTTTGTCTATGGGCCCCATTTACTTAGCTCGAGTGAAGGAATAGAGGAAAAATAGTTTGAATTTCGAATGGTCGACTAACCCTCGATATTCGACCCTAGGTAAATGTGCCCCTATGTGTATCAGTTGCCTATGCAGGGGAAGCCTGTTCCATCACCTTTTTCCTGTATAGGCTACGGTAGGGTAATTAGGGTTCACTCTTTGTTCCATCTACAGGTTTGCCTTGTTTTTCAGGAATTCTACCATTTGTTGCTGAAGTACTGATTGCCTATTTGTAAAGATACAATGATCCTCTCATTTGACACCCTCACAAAACAAGAGGATCTTATTGTGTATGTCCACCTTAAGTTGAGTATATGGTGTCCATATGCATTACAAAATTGAGACGTGTGCAGCCTTAGAAGCTGGCTATGGCCAGAGGTATTAGCAGCAGTAGTGTTTGTTTTATTACATTACATTGCTAACTGCACTAGTGTTGGCACTGCCATGTAATGGGAATCTGAACCTGGACCGTTTGAGCCTCTGTGTACCCAACATTTTTAAATCTCAGTGCAGACCTGGACTGCTAGTCCAACCTGGGTATTTTGTGTCTACCTGAAGCACCTCAGGCGGATAATTAAAAAGGCAGCTCAAGCCAGAATAAGGAGCTCCAGTCTGGGAGAAAGACACAGGAAAGCTGCCTGTGTGTGCTTATTGGAACCACAACAAGGTTGGTATTGTTTTATTTTCTCTGTTTGGTAGTCTGGCAGTAGGCCTACTCCTGGTTAGTTAGAACAACTGACCTGTGTTAACTAGAAGCCCATTATGTGGCAAGAACTTTATTTTGAACTGTTTGTTTGTTTATATGTTACAAGCCAAATAAACTGCCTGAAAGATATTAAACTTTAATGAGTTGTGACTGTGCCATGGGCTGCTTTACCCTCAGAAAAACTACAATATCAGGACCTAAATACCCATTATCTAGTCCTAAATTTAGACAATTGGGACATATATTATATATCAGATTTCACTGTGTAGATATTCATTAAACAAAGCTCTGGACAACTGAACTTAACAATATTTTGTTCACAGTTCCCTAGTGTGACCGTGTCCCTACAGTCTGCCCTGTGGCTGCAAATGTTATGATAATGAAAGTGTATAGCTCCAAAATTAAAATATTAAATTATCAGATATTGGTAAAAATGAATTTTCCTAATATCGCTGTGTTCACGAGAAGGAAATTAAAATGTCAAATGTAACAAACTATGTGCAAGGCTATAAAAGACAGAGTTGGACACTATGTAGGTCATTTACAGACACCATAGGTCGATGCTAGTGCGAGAGCACCAGGACACCAAATACAAAGCTTTGTTGAAACCTGCACCCATCAATGCCCCCTAACTGGTTCATCTGAATTACAGGCAAGTTAGGGGACAGGAGGGCAGACCAACATGATTTCCTCCTCCTGTATAAAAAAAAAAAAAAAGTAAAAATTTTTTCAGAAAAAAAATATAGTATAAATAACGTGCCTAATGTTCATTAATAAAGCCATATAAGTGGTGGTGTGTGACTCCATTTCTTAGACTAAAGTCAAAAAATAAAATTTTAAGATAATATATAATGAAAGAGTACAAAGTCAAAAATACAAAAATATTTTTGAAGGATGGTCTCTTACCAGGGTAACCCCCAGTCCAAGGGTTTGCCAAATACAAAGCATTCAGATGTAATAAGTGGTCATCCAGCAGTAAAGCAGTAGCCAAATTAATAAAAAAATCTTTATTAGGACATATGTAGGCCTGACGCGTTTCGTGGCTGAGGTGGGCACTTACTCGTAGGCTAGTCTATGAGTATGAGTAAGTGCCCACCTCAGTCAGGCCTATAAATGTCCCAATAAAGATTTTTTACTTTTATTAAAATACCATGTCTACTGCTTAACTGCTGGATGACCTCTCACTACATCTGAATATGAATCATTAATCCAGTATTTTATGCCAACATGTTCTAAACATTTAAAGAATGCGAGTCAGTGCAAGTGAATCAGGTGTAAGGTACTACGGTATATTATTTTTTTAAACAATTGGAATATTTGGATAATATTTCCATAATTCAGAGCGTCCTGGATAACGCATTTTCGGATAACAGATTCCATACCTGTATTAGTTATTTCCAAAGTACAGGTATGGGACCTGCTATCCAGAACCTTCAGGACCTGGGGTTTTCCGGATAACGGATCTTTCCGTAATTATGCCTTTTATATACTATAAAATCATGTAAATATGAAATCAACCCAATAGGCTTATTTTGCTTCCAATAAGGATTAATTATATCTAAGACTGGATCATGTACAAGGCACGGTTTTATTATTACAGAGAAAAAGGAAACCCTTTTACAAATTCTGATTATTTGGATAAAATAGAGTCTATAGGAGATGGCCTTTCCATGAGTTTTCTGGATAACGGGTTTCCAGTTAATGGATCCCATACCTGTATCATTTTATACCTGTACATGAGGCTTGGCAGCTGAACATCTCAATAATACTCATTACAATCTACTGTCTGAAGGTGGCCATACTGTGGCATCTAATCGACCTTCCCACTGACCAAAGGGAAAATAAAAGAGGCCATGCATGGTGTAGCCAATGTTTATTTCTTTTTTTTTCTTTGTTCAAGCCAACAGAGTCTCTTCACTTCCTTATCAATGTCAATGTCTCATGGACGGGGTGACAAAGTGCATCAGTAGATGAAATTTTCAAACGTTTGATCAAGTGACCGATATTCATGGCACATAGATATCAGTTTGGATTGTCCAGCCAGCATTAGTACCCAAAAATGGTATGAAATTATTTTATTGTATGAGCAGCTAAACGATTTACTCCCCTGGCCCTGTATCATTAGAATGTTTCTGGATGTTCACTGCATTTAACCAAGTGGAAGAAGAATGACAGCAGAGTTTTCATGGTTTGCCAGACAAATCTTTTTAATTCATTAACAAAAGATAATTGTGCTCTAATCAAATATTTATTATGTAAAACACAATTACAATAATTGGACAAGATACCCAGTGTGACATAAACGTGTATACCTGTTTGACTACAATACATTATTACATCTCTATATAAATGTTTAATTTCTTTTGTTATAAGGACAGGTGAAGTGTCAAGCTCTTGCAGAGATCAGTTTACTCAAGCCGGTGAAATAGGATTTCTCTCTTTCGCTCATCACCTCGAAGTGCAGAGGCTGCCTGCAAAAGTTACATTCGGCTGTAGAATGAGGTTTCAGCTCCAGGTCAACACTCTTCCAGGTGATCAGCAGCTTGTCTGTGGTAGAGAACAGCAAAATAATGGGACTATTGTCACTCATCATTTTCAGAAGCACACAATTTAACTAATGGGAAATATAGTACAATTAGCACATAAGTAAGGAGATAATCAGGAGATATTGGTCTGTTTTAAATAATGGTAAGTTGGGAATCAAGGCATTTATTTCTGTCACATGCGATTTTCGCTAGCGTTTTGTCGCAGTGCGCCGAAAACGTCCGTGTAGTCCTACCCTAACATTGCTTAAAAGGTCACTTCACAGCTTTGCCCATTAATTGATGTGATATAACACAGTTTTGCCCATTAATTGATGTTATATAACTAGGGATGCACCGAATCAACTATTTTGGATTCGGCCGAGCCCCCGAATCCTTCGCGAAAGATTCGGCCGAATACCGAACCGAACCCTAATTTGCATATGCAAATTAGGGGTTGAAAGGGGAAAATATTTTTTACTTCCTTGTTTTGTGACAAAACGTCAAACGATTTCCCTCCCCGACCCTAATTTGCATATGTAAATTAGGATTCGGATTCGGTTCGGCCGGGCAGAAGGATTCGGCCGAATCCGAATCCTGCTGAAAAAGGCCGAATCCTGGCCGAATCCCAAACCGAATCCTGGATTCAGTGCATCCCTATATATAACATAGGGAGGGTTATTTACTAAAATCCACATTTTTCTGATTATTTAAATAAACAAAGTCCGACCAAACTAGAATCCACGATTGGACCTTATTTATTTTTTAAAAAAGTACAATTTAATTGGAACGGGAAAAAACGCAATAAAACTGAGTGGAAAAACTGTATCGTACGTTTTTTTTTGAGGTTTGCCAGAACTGTACAATTATTTCAGGCTTTTCCCCTGAAAAGCCTGAATTTTCAGATTTTTGCCCAGATTTTCAGGCTAATTCCAGTGCAAACCACAGAAACTTCCAAACAGGGTAGGGACCTCTCCCATTGACTTATATACAACCTCAACAGGTCTGAGATGGCGGATTTTCAGATTCTGACTTTTAGCAGCATCGGACTTTAATACATTCTGAAAAATTTTAGTTTTTGTACAAAAAATCGCAACCAGACTTTAGTAAATAGCCCCCATAAACTGCAATAAATCAGTGCTGCCGGATATCTGTGTTACAAAGGAAATAACAGCTAAGGAGTAACTTATGGTTAAAGTATGATAACTTTTTTTTTAATTAGAGGTAATGCAATATTCCTGTATTCAGCTAAAATAATATAAATACTGGGTTAAACAGCTGAAATATATGGATCAAAGCAGTGCAGAAAAACACCTACCCAAGAAATAAGTCATCATCTGAGGATTGTGGTGAGGTGTGGGTGCAATCCTCAGAAGTTCCTCTCCACGTGGAACAGTGGGGTAGTTAATAGCTTGCACATAGATGTTATAATCTCTCATCAGTTTATCACATATCTCAGTATTTTTAGCAGCATCAGAAACCTGTAAAAGAACAAAAGAAAATCTACCTAAACATGTCTTGGTCGTTTCAGAGAAAGTACATGTCAGCAAGTGG
The DNA here is from genome assembly GCA_038501925.1 of Xenopus petersii. Taxonomy (NCBI): domain Eukaryota; kingdom Metazoa; phylum Chordata; class Amphibia; order Anura; family Pipidae; genus Xenopus; species Xenopus petersii. Next base: position 112,506,035 of record CM076679.1, on the reverse strand, counting down.
AAACAGAGAAATAATGTTAAGAGACAGGCACCCTTCATGGGGTAGATACCAAAGGAAAAGAGCAGGGGAAATTAAGTACTAAAAGGGATAGTGTCATGATTTAAAGCACTGCGGATCTTGACAGCGCTATATAAATAAATGATGATGATGATTTTTATGGTTTAGTGTTTATTTCTAAATTATACTGTTTGCATTGCAATGAATTTACTCTACCATTAAAATTTTATTCTTGAACCAACCAATGTATTTATTTTTTTAGCTGTAATACTGGTGTGGAGGCAACTAAAGGTGACCATACACGTTTGTCCTCTCCCCGATATGCCCACATTGAAGTTGGCAATATTGGGCTGATCTGATCGTGGGCCCTAGGGATGGATCATAATGGATCCGATATGGGCGGTCGAATCGCGGGAAAACATACAAGCAGAGATGCTGATCGGATTTTCTAACCTGCCCAATCGAGATCTGCCCAACTTTCGGCCAGATATCGATCGGGGACGCCCGTCGGATGGCCCCACACAGGCCAACAGGCTGCGGACTCGGTCTGTCTGCAGCTTTTATCGGCCCGTGTATGGGGGCCTTAACTCTGTGCTTTGTGCCTGATCCTGAGCTTTGAAAAGGACCCAGAATTTCAGGATGGAAATGCTTGAGACAGCTATTGTTTCTCCTCTACTCATATTTGACCACAGTCAATTTTCTCAGTTTGGAGCCTTTCATTCAGCAACCACTCCCAAGCCCCATCTAGTGGTATACATGAGAATAACACTCAAGCAGGAAAAAGCAGGGTATTCTCTGCCTGTTCCTCGTCAGGCAACTTCGGAAAATGAATTGCTCTGTGTCATCCCGCCGGCGATTTACATTTTAGCCTGCAGGAAGGCAGTTCGGGGAGATTAGTAGCCCCGAAGAAGAGGAAATCTGTCGCCGGGCGACTAATCTCCCCGAATATGCCTGTGTGCCCTAAACCTTAAAACCTATTAACTGATGCATTTTGGGTAAAAAAACATGTTTTCCTGTAACAGAATCCCTTTAAAAGAGAACGAAAGTCTAAAAAGGAATATGGCTAGAAATGCTTAATTTATTCTACCAGCCCTGGGGTTTAGCAGCCCTTTAACTACACTTATCCAGGCATTCAAAGTTGTCCAAAGGAAAACACCATATTGGATCTAGTAAGGCCGTCCTTAGAGTGACAGTGACATTACACATGCTTAGGGTTGCCACCTTTTTTGGGAAAAAAATACCAGCCATCATATATATTTATATTTTTTCCCTATTCAGATCAGCCATCATTCTTACCGACCAGGCTGGTAAAATACCGTCCAGGTGGCAACCATGCACATGCTCTGTGTGGTTTGTGTAGTTCTTGAGATGCTAAACTTAAGGCTTGTTGGAAATCATCAAGCAGAAAATGAGGTTACTCAGTCATAGCAGATTCTACAGGGCTGATTATTAAATTTGTAAGAAAGTTGCACTGGTGCCTGTGCTGGCATGTAATGCGACATTCCTGTAATATACTAAAAACATATCCTTAGAAAAATAATCCAACCCCACACACTGCACTTATATTTCAATTATAACCTTACCCTGATGGGGATAATATGACTGGGACAATGGACTACAGGGAGCCCCGAGTCCATCAGCATTTGTCTCATGAGCTTAACATTCCTCTGGTGCTGGCGGCGGAGAGCTTGACCTTCTTCACTCTTCAGGACTCTCACGGATGCTATTGCTCCAGAGAGAAGCATGGGGGGTAAAGAGGTGGTGAATATGAAGCCAGCTGCGTAGGATCGAATGGTGTCTATCAGGGCACTTGTACTAGCCACGTATCCGCCAACACAGCCGAAGGCTTTGCCTTTAGAGGGAATAAAAATAACGAAGGAATATCATGTAAGTTTGATATTAAACATTTATATCAGTAAAACAAATTATCACTGAATCCAGTGTACCAGGACGAGTGCTTATGTAGAGGTCCTTAAGGGGTTGTTCACCTTCCAAACACTTTTTTCAGTTTAGGTTTTGTTTCCAAAATTGAAGTTTAAATTTTAGTCTTCATGTCTCTGATGTTTAAGTCTGGCAGCTCAGTGATCCAGGAGCAGATTTAGAACTGTTACAATTTGCTACATTTCGAGGCACATTTATCAAGGGTCGATTTTCAAATTTATAAACTCCCGTGAACTCGAAATCCGACCAATTGAAATGTATTATAAAAACGGAATTCTTTAAACTCGGGTGAGAAGGATTGACCCAAAAAACTCAAATTCGATTCGAATTTTAAAAACTCGAATGTCAGGAAGGCTGCAAACAACTCCTAATTGATCCCTGGATGTCTCCCATTGACTTAAACAGCAATTTGGCAGGTTTCAGGTGGCAAATAGTCTAATTTGAGTTCTTAAAGGTTCAGTGTATGATAAATATCGAAAATCAAATTTTTTGAAAAACTCTAATCAAATTTGATTAACTCCCTAGTAGAATTTGACTGTTTTGACCATAAAAAAACTTGAAAATTCAAATTTTCAATTCGACCCTTGATAAATCTGTCCCTCGGTGGCTACATGAGTTGATACATTTCTCAACAGTATCTGTGGAGTATTAGCAACTATTGTATCAATTATAACAGCTGCCTTTAATGAAACTCAGGGATTCTGCTCAGCAGGGACAAATAATATATTAACTTAATGTATCAATTTAGAACGGTTAAAGAGTCGGCGATCCCCCTTCCCAGAGCTGGTTTAGAAGGTGAAAATGACACTTTACACTCCAATATTAGAAAAATGATCACAAATAGAAAATAGAAAGTAATTGGAAAAAGTTTTTATTTCTGATGAACTATTTGAACTGAAAAAGTGTTGGGTGAACAACCCCTTTAATATCCCTCTAGAGACAGTAAATGATACTCTAATCCTTATGTAACAGGAAAGGAGGAGTATTACAAAAAAACCTCATACCGAGCGTTCCGGAAATGATGTCCATTTTGTTCATTACTCCATCGCGATCTCCTATGCCTCCTCCCCGCGCGCCATACAATCCCACAGCGTGCACTTCATCAACAAATGTTATGGCTCCGTATTCATGAGCCACATCACACATTTCCTCCAAAGGACAGACTGCACCTGTATAACAGAATGAGAGAAACCTTAACAAATTGAGCTTAAAGGAAAAGTAAACCTTTAAAACAAGCGAATGTAAAATTGATGAGGGTGCTATTCTAGGATATTTTGCAATGTACGTTAATTATTTATTTTGGTTTTGTTCCAAAATATTAAGGGATACATGTACTGTTAATATGAATTAATTTTGTTACAACAGCGCCACCTGCTGGTCATTTTCCCACCAGTCTGACCACCAAGTAGTCAAGGAAATTGTCAGGAGAGAGAAAGAGGCTGCTCTGATGTTCTTCTGCTTAGGAAGGATTTTAGAAAGTTTTTTATTTTTTTATTCTAAGCAGAAGAACATCAGAGCAGCCTCTTTCTCTCTCTCTCTCTTGACAACTTCCCCCTTGCTTATTGGGTATTATAGATGAGGCAGTACCCCTACAAAAATGCAGAACACTTTTACTATCTATTTTGTTCTAAGCAAAACAGTTAGTAATAATGAAATGGATAAACCCAACCCCCCTCTACACTTCAGCAATGGATCGACTTAATAAAAGGCACATTGCCTCTAATCAAACTGACGTAAAATGCTAGGGGAACACTCGGGACATTTGAGAAGTATGGGACCTTGGTTAGATGCCAACCCTCATGCATCCCTACCAGATGACTGAGCTCTAGGTTTGCCCCGAAGCAGTAAAGCCCTGAACCAGTAAATGTTACATGCTCCTCTACGTTTTGAAACGGTCACTATAAATACGAAATAATTGTGAACAGTAGTCACGTTAAGTATCAAGCCGGTTTGTTTGCTTTATTTTTGTTTTGAAAATGCAAAATAAAAAACTTTTAAAAAAAATAAACAATAAAAATCCAAAAACTGAAATGTAAAGTCACATGCTCCTAAACACAACTGCCACCAGAGAAGTGGTACGGCAAGTCATGGCAGTCACCAACCTCACAGATTAGCAGGATTCGGATTCCGCCGAATCCTTCTGCCAGGCTGAACCGAATCATAAGCATATGCAAATTAGGGAAGGGAGTGAAATCACATGACTTTTTGGCAGAAAACAAGGAAGTAAAATTTGCATATGCAAATTAGGGTCCGTATTCGGTTCGGTATTCGGATGAATCTTTCACGAACGATTCGGGGGTTCGGCCGAATCCAAAATAGTGGATTCGGTGCATCCCTAAATTTTTGCAGATGTGCAGTGGGAGCAATGCTGCTTGGTGCAGCTAGTGTGCTAGTTCTATTACATTGCCTCCCCAAGAATTGTATCATTAGCAGCTTACCATCCATGGAATGGACAGTTTCAAAAGCCACAATCTTAGGAATGGATGGGTCGGAATTCTTGAGGAGCTCACGAAGATGGCCGACATCGTTGTGACGGAATACATATTTGGGCACTCGGCTGTTTCGGATGCCTTGGATCATGGAGGCGTGGTTTCCAGCGTCTGAGTAGATCTCACATCCTAAGTTGGAAAGGAAACCAGATGCAGGTTTGAATATTTAAAATATATATAAATGTATTTCTGTAGATATTGTCTCTCCTCTACATTCTTATTTATAAATATATTTCTGTAGATATTGTCTCTCCTCTACATTCTTTTCCCGTGTCTGTCTCACAGAACAAGTCACTCATTCAGAAATACTGAAGGTAAAATTGCATTATATGACTGTATGGCAAAATCACTTTTGGAACTAGCACAAATGGTTAAACTCTATATCAGACATGTCCTCATACACCTCATCCCTAATTGTACCTTATTTACTGCTCTCTGCTCATTTTCATCATAAAAAGTAGCGGGATTGTCCTGCTAAAACACTAAGTCAGGATTTGATAAAACTGCTGCAAACATATAAAATGTGGTAATTGGTATACTAGGAGGTTGTGGAACTTGAACTCTCATGATTAACCTCTGCAAGTGTTATATTAATTACTAAAACAGAAAAGATCACTGGCAATACACACTGGTTTGGACTTTTTTTGGGGGGGCTACAGACGTGTAGGTTTCACCTTTGAAGGAAAAACTTTTTCGAAAATGTTTTTGTTGGAATTAATTTTTAAAAAATGGTATAGTGTTATGAATTGTGGTCAGAAATGTGCATGAATTTAGGCCCCTCATTTATTTATGCTGTGTTTATTTACTGTTTTTATTTTTTTATGAATTAGTAGACTGGCCAGTCACTGATTTATTTAGGTCATTGGTTATATTGAATTAAAGAATATACATTTTAATTCCACTATCTGTTTTAAGTCCTGCTAAAACAAGAAAGGTAAAAGGTGTCCCCTGGCCATGTTTCTATTCCAAGGTAACCACTGGAATCATCCCTGAGCAACTAGTGTGATGGGTTCTGAAATACCCAAGTGCTGCATAATTGCTTACTATATTAATGTGAGATCTGATTTCTGGGAGCCACCCATAGCTTTAGTGAAACAAACCATGCCAATGTAATGTATGTGTAGTAATGAGTCGAGGTGTGTCATTAAAGAAAATATTCCTGTTGCAACCTGTTCACCCTGTTGCCTTGCTGAGTCAAGTATACTTTTGCACATTATAGTTAAAACAAAACATCTGGAACCTCAAATACTCAGGAGTGAGTCCCTGGGGATCCTCCATGGTTTAAAGGGATTCTGTCACGATTTTTATGGTGTAGTTTTTATTTCTAAATTACACTGTTTACACTGCAAATAAATCATTCTACTGTGTAAACTTTCATTCCTAACCCAACAAGTATATTTTTTAGTTGTAATATTGGTGAGTAGGTGCATCTCAGGTCATTTTGCCAGGTCATGTGCTTTCAGAAAGAGCCAACACTTTAGGATGGAACTGCTTTCCTACTCAATGTAACTGAATGTGTCGAAGTGGGACCTGGTTTTTGGCAGGCTGTTGTTTCTCCTACTCAATGTAACTGAATGTGTCGAAGTGGGACCTGGTTTTTGGCAGGCTGTTGTTTCTCCTACTCAATGTAACTGAATGTGTCGAAGTGGGACCTGGTTTTTACTATTGAGTGCTGTTCTTAGATCTACCAGGGAGCTGTTATCTTGTGCTAGGGAGCAGCTATCTGGTTACTTTCCCATTGTTAGGCTGCTGGGGGTGTGATATCACTCCAACTTGCAGTACAGCAGTAAAGAGTGACTGAAGTTTAATAGAGCACAAGTCACTGGGGGCAGCTGGGAAACTGGCAATATGTCTAGCCCCATGTCAGATTTCATAAATTAAATATAAAACAATCTGTTTGCTCTTTTGAGAAACAGATTTCAGTGCAGAATTCTGCTGGAAAAGCACTATTTTTTTCCTATGACAGTATTCCTTAAACCGCTTTACATGTTCACATTTAGCTTTCCAATCTCTGAGTTAGTGTAACTGCTGCCATTGACTAAGGGGCAGATTTATCAAGGGTTCAATTTCGAATTTTCTAGTTTTATTCTTTTTTTATGGCCAGAACTGTCAAATTCGACTAGGCAGTTATCCAAATTTGATTTGAGTTTTTTTTAAAAAAATAAATCAAATTAGATTTTTGAGATTTAGCATACTCTGGCCCTTTAAGAACTCAAATTTGACTATTCGCCACCTACAACCTGCCAAATTGCTGTATAAGTCAATAGGATCAATTTGGAGCCTTGCTGACATTTTTCGGAGAAAAAAAAACTTGAATCGAGTTTTTAAATCTCGTATCGGATTCGATTTGAATTTCATTAGAGTATTTGGGTCGATCCTATTATTTATCGCGTTTAGAAAATGCGATTTTAATAATAACTTTCGATTGGTCGAATTTAGAGTTAATGGGAGTTTTAAAAAAAACGTAAAACCTGCCAAGTTCATGTAAAAGTCAATGGCAGAGGTGCAGTCACCCATTTGAAGATGTTAAAAACCTTGCTGACATTCAAGATTATTTCGGAGAAAAAAAACTCGATTCGAGTTTAGTCTAATTCAATTCGCTTCGAGTTGGTAATATTCATTTGAGTTTTAGACGTTCAAATTTTTTCTTAAATAACCTCCCATTTGAATTTATTAGAGTAAAAAATAAATTCACATGAGTTCGAAAATCTGCCCCTAAATGAATACAGGCCAGAATATCACTAAAGAAAGATATAGCTCCCCCCAATTATTTTCCCCTGTGAAACGTGTAGTGAAATGCCAAAATTGCTCCCCAGATTGCCTAGCGATTGCACATTATAGTAGTGTTGAAGGGTATTGTTGCTATACAAGCAGCCAGAAATCCAGTAAAACTAGCCATTTCCCTGTGGTCCTCCAGCTGTTACAGAGTATCCACCCAGCATTCTAGGCGGGGCTACTATTATGATTGAAATCTGGGAAGCGGCAGGTAAGGTATTCACAAAACTTTATAGAAATCCCCTAAAGATTTTTCCATATTTATTAAATAATGATTTTCCTCAATTCTGCAATTTTGTACTCTTCCCTGTCTTTTTCTATTGGCTGCCCTCCCTCAAAGGATAACAATATAATAGCTTTTCAGCCATTTCACAAATCTTTATACAACTACGGTATTCATGTTACAGTGTGTTTTGCTTAGGGATGCACCGAATCCAGGATTCGGTTCGGGATTCGGCCTCTTTCAGCAGGATTCGGATTCGGCCGAATCCTTCTGTCCGACCGAACCGAATCCGAATTTGCATATGCAAATTAGGGGCGGGGAGGGAAATTGCGTGACTTTTTGTCAGAAAGCAAGGAAGTAAAAATTTTTTCCCCTTCCCACCCCTAAATGCATATGCAAATTAGGGTTCGGATTCGGTTCGGTATTCGGCCGAATCCTTCATGAAGGATTTGGGGGTTCGGCCGAATCCAAAAAAGTGGATTCGGTGCATCCCTAGTTTTGCTTGTATTTAATATTGTAATGCGAGTAATTCACAAGTAGCTCCTGAATTACGCCCATCTGCCTATTCATGTACTGCTCTGTCTCAGGCCCCTGTATCTAACATAACACCTATGCATTATTGTAATGATCTGCAATCATATTCCTTACCAGGCAACATTTTGGCCAGAGTGAAAAGTGTTGAGTCATTGGCAACAAAGCAGGAAGAAAACAATAAGGCGGCATCTTTGCCATGAAGGTCTGCCAGCTCATGCTCTAAATCAACGTGAAATTTACTAGTTCCAGAGATATTCCTGGTGCCGCCGGCCCCAGCACCGTGCTCTTTTAGTGTTTCCCTGCAAAAAAAGATAAGTAGCATTAGCGTTTCTTAATACAGTTATGGAACCCGTTATCCAGAATGCTCAGGAACTTGGGTTTTCTGGATAAGGGATATTTCCATAATTTGGATCACCATACTATTATTAAAGTTTGAATGCCGAAAACACCAAAAAAGCTAGAATTTTTAATTTATTAAACCCAGAGGGTGTTAAAAGTCCAAATAAAAAAAGTACTCCAAATCTCAATGAGAGAAATCCAGAAGATATCCTGCATTTGTGCAAGATTTTTTGTGATTTTCGGGCAATAATCCGAAAAAAAAAAAATGCATTTTCAGGCGTCAAAACCGGAAAATTGGTAGGATTCAAATTTGACTATTAGCTACCTAAAAGCTACGGAATTGCTGTTTTAGTCAATGGAAGAAGTCCTGGGATCGATTTGGAGTTGTTTGCAGCCTTCCTGACATTTTTCAGAGAAAATCTCAAATAGAGTTTTTAAAACTCGAATCAAATTCGATTCCATTTTCGTTTTGAGTCGATCCTATTTACTCGAGTTTTGAAAATTCTATTTTTTTTTTAAAATAACTTTCAATTGGTCAAATTTCGAGTTCATGGGAGTTTTTTAAAAACTCACATGAACTTTGATAAATGTGCCTCCAAGGGATTAATAATTACTAAGAAATATACTCAGAATCCTGAGTTTTTCTGTGATAAGAGGCAATGACGTGAAAATAATGACCCTGAATTACACAGCAATGATGAGAATACAGATATCAGGACTATGTCACCATGGCTGTGTAAACAAATGACAAATAATTAACTTAGGTTATAAATTGGGCCTGCATGCCTGTCATCAGTTGTGTATTAGTTTAACTAACCAAGTCACGCAAAGAAAAACATAGAATAAACCAATATTGCACAACATCAGTTTTTATCCTGCGTTACAATACAGGTAAAGGACCTGTTATACAGAATGCTTGGGACCTGGGGTTTTCTGGAAAACAGATCTTTCTGTAAATTGGATTTCATACCTTAAGTCTACTAGAAAATCATGTAAGCATTAAACAAACCCAAATAGGCTGGTTCTGCTTCCAACAAGGATTAATTATATCTTTGTTTGGATCAAGTATAAAGTACTGTTTTTTTATTACAGAGAAAAGGGAAATCATTTTTAAAAATTTGGATTATTTGGATAAAATGGATTCTATGGGAGACGTAATTCGGAGATTTCTGGATAATGGGGTTCCAGATAACGGATCCTATAACTGTATTATGCACCTAAGACCAGAACAATAAAATGTTGTACTCTGTATGATTATGTTGAATAGCAGGACACTATTTGGGATTCACCTGGTCAGTATAACAAATCACAGAGTTCCATAGAAAATGAAAAAATATTATTATTATTATTGTTAAATTGAAAGCATGGGCACATTTTGATCCAGAATCAAAAACAACGGGGCCATTCAAGACTAGGGATGCACCGAATCCACTTTTTTGGATTCGGCCGAACCCCCGAATCCTTCACGAAGGATTCAGCCGAATACCGAACCCTAATTTGCATATGCAAATTAGGGGTGGGAAGGGGAAAACATTTTTTACTTCCTTGTTTTCTGACAAAAAGTCGAGCAATTTCCCTCCCTGCCCCTTATTTGCATATGCAAATTAGGATTCGGATTCGGTTCAGCCGGGCAGAAGGATTCGGCCGAATAAGAATCCTGCTGAAAAAGGCCGAATCCTGGCTGAATCCCGAACCGAATCCTGGATTCGGTGCATCCCTATTCAAGACTGACTCCCAATTTTAACTGAATTGTGACAGAGTTTATGGGGCAGATTTACATTACTGTATCCAGCTCTGTAGAATGAACTACTGCTGGAGACTTGGTAAATGTACTGCAACTGCCTTTGACTTGTTATAACCTGCCCCTAAAGGGGTACAAATGGCCACTTACATCACTGCTCCCACCACCTTAGGATGGCGACTCATTCCCAGGTAATCATTGCTGCACCAAACTGAGACGGTTTTCTTGCTTATTAAAGTGTCTGAATAATCGTCGGCCATGGGGAACACTTCCGCACGCCGGTTGACGGTTTTGAAGACTCGGTATGTATGGTCGTTTTTCTTCTCTTCGATTTTCTTTTCGAAAAATTTGTCATACTTGAAAGTCTGTACAGCTGGGAGGGGAAAAAAACAGTTAATCAAGAAAATTCATCATACGTTAATTGCACTCCGGTGACACGGAATGAACACAAACGAAAGATGAACAGCAATCTACACAGTGTTCTGCCAATATTTACTTTGCCAAATACACTTTTACCCAACTTCACATTATTTATTAACAGATAAGAGACTAAGATTCTGGCTTTTCGCCGCATGCATGACAACTGTGCTTGTGCCGAAATTTTCAGGACTTTCGGCACATGCAAAGTGGTTTGCGACTTGAAATTTACTCCAACTGCGCTGCACCGAAACTTCTGAAAAAGGCAGAAGAAAGAAGATGGCTGCCGTGAACTCCAAGACCAGAATCTGCACGGAGGGGTGTGTAAAAAATTAAGGGGATTTGCCCGGAGGGTGCAGGTAGGCTGGGGGGAGGTGGATCTAACCAGGGTAGAGGGAAAGGTTTTTTTTTTATTACAGGTTGAATTCTCCTTTAAGGTTTTATCAGATTAAAGGAACAGTAACACCAAAAAATAAAAGCGTTTCAAAGAAGAAGGAAAGGATAAAAGTAAGTAAGCTTTATCAGAAAGGTCTATATAAATCCACCAGTAAATCCACCAGTAATGCTGCTCTGAGTCCTCTGTGAAACACTGCATTTCTGAGTCTTCTTTGAAACACTGCAATTCTTTCCTTCAATTGTGTACACATGGGCTTCTGTATTAAGACTTCCTGTTTTCAGCATTAACCTCCAGGGTGTGGGCTTGAGCATGCTCAGTTTGCTCCTCTCTACCTCCCTCTTCCACTCCCTGCTGTGATCTGAGCACATAACTATGAGTGAGCAGGGAGAGACTCAGGCAGGAAGTGATGTCACACCAAGCTAATATGACAGCTGCTTTTTCGAAACAAACAGAGAGAGCTTCTAGATCTGTTTACTCATGTATGGTAAAGCATTCTGCAGAATAATTATAATGTTCTAGCTTGCACTATTGTGGCTAATTGATAAAAATAAACTGCTTTGGTAGCTTTCCTACTCCCTTTAAGGAAAGATAATATATTTTACTGTTCTCTGTGCTCTGCACTGGTAAAAACTGGTATGCTTGCTCCAGAAACTCTACTTCAGTTTGTATAAAGAATTTGCTGTGTAGCCATCGGGACAGATGCTAATTGTGCTGGGTTTTGTTCTGCCATTATTTATAAATCAGCTTTATGTTGTGACATTATATTATATGTAGTCAGTATATTTTGCATCTGTCCCTAAGCTCAGTAAGTGACAGCAGCACAGAGCATGTGCATTGATTCAGCAGAAAAAAAGATGGGGAGCTACTGGGGCATCTTTGGAGACACAGATCTTTACGCTAAAGGGCTGTGGTTGACTTGGGTTGGTATAGAAGCCCAAAACATAATGTACAACATTTCTAGCTACTTCTTTAGTGTAGTAGAATCAGCTCCCAAACTTTGTCAATTTATAGAGCCTGGTGCACGTACCCTGACTGGCCACCTTCCAATCCTTTTCAAAGTATTTGATTGACGTCCAGCACCAAAACAAGAAGATTTTTGTAGATAAAAATGCCTTTATTAGAACATTGGCAGGACCTGGATAAGCGATGTTTCAGGCTACACAGAGCCTTTTTTCAAGCTTGAAAAAAGCTTGAAAAAAGGCTCTGTGTAGCCTGAAACGTCACTTATCCAGGTCCTGCCAATGTTCTAATAAAGGCATTTTTATCTACAAAAATCTTCTTGTTTTGGTGCTGGACATCAATCAAATAGCTACTTCTTTAGTTCAGCTTTCTTTAGTTCAGCTTTATTTCTCCTTTATGAGACAGTTTCTCTTTTTTTTTATTATTAGTGGTTTCCCTTTTAAGAGTTAAGCATTATTTTTATGTGACTCCCTTTCTGTGGCTAGAGAAATACTTACCTTTGGGCATATTATCCTGGAGAAGGTGGGAAACTATTGCAGGTCTCTGATGAAGCACGCTTTCTTGAAATTTCTCCAGGACACTACGGTTATTTTGCAGGGTAGTTTTTGCGGCTCCAGAATCTTTGGTAATTGGCCCACGCAAATCTAGAATGCATACATAAGAAAGGTCAGTTCATATTTGGAAAGGAAATAACAAGTGTTATCTGCACACTGCACTATGAATTTGATCATGTAGCTCAATTATGTACACAGAGCAACAATTGTAAATGTAGTTGTAGTTCTAGATTCTACTCCAGTGGATTTACATCCTTGTAGGCATCTAAAAAGCTGTGTCACATCTATAGAAAATAAAACAATGGAATTTCCATTTATAGTTATTTCATGCCTCCTTGCAGGGCTGTGATTGCGATATAAGGAAGTTATAACATGCAATCTGATATGCCTGTGTGACAATAAGCTTTTCTACAACAAAGAAAACAAATGCCCTAATGAACCCCAAGCTTTAATTATGACATTGGGTATAATCTGATATGCAATTTTTCCACTGACAAAAAAACGTATTTTTGCCAAGTTGAAGGCGAGTATATCATATCATAAGCCTGGGGTTAGGAGGAAGATTACACATGGTGCTTAAAGGAATACTGCTTCGTTATGAATTCAGTTATACTGCAGCCAAATAAGTCAACTCACTCACTAGTCAATAAGAGAAAAGCAATACTGTAAATTACCAGCTTCGAAATATGTTATAGCATTAAAGGGGTACTATAGCGAAAATGAAAACGTAATATTAGCTGCAGCATACTGAAATAAGAAACTTTCGAAATATAATCAACTAAAAATTCTGTAGCGTTTCTGAAATAATCAAGTTTATCTTCACTATGCCTCTGTTAGCATCTGTTTCTCTTAATTCTCTCTTCATTCAGGAGTTGGGTGTCAGATAATCATTGACAGTTAGATCCAAAATATCTTAAAGGGGGGCTCCTTTTCACTAGAAGATGTATTAGAGCTCAGGCTATTAAAATCACCAGACATCATGGCTCTCTACATGCCGAATTTGTGCAAAAGGCAGTTATTTTGTTAGATTTTGTTTGTACTGGAATCAGTTATTTAAGTGAGCTCTAACTCATCTGCATAGAAAAAGAAGCCCTCCTACAAGATATATTGGGTGTAACTGAATAGTAATGAATATCTGACACCCAACTCCTGCATGGAAGACAGAATGAAGAAAAACAGATGCTGAGAGAGGGATAGTGAACATAAACTTGATTATTTCAGAAACGATGCAGAATATTTGATTAGAATGTTTCTTATTTCAGCATGATGAAGGGTATATTACATTTTCATTTTCGCGATAGTTTCCCTTTAATATGTTGTGCTTTATGGAAAGGTGTAATTTTCAATCCTGAAAGTGATCTGAAGCAGCCATTCTGTTCAGCACTATAACACATATATCTCCAAGGAACAAGAGAATAAAATCAGAGCAGTATACCTTTTCTCATTGTTTGCATCTTCTGTACATCCTCCTGTGTTTCAGGGCTGGCCTTGCGTATGACACTGCTGTTTTCTTGTATCATCTGGGCCGCCAGAAAAGGACATTTTGATGCACTCTGCCCACTAACCATGCCTGGGTGCGCTGGCACTTGGGATCCCTGAACCTGGGGCCCGTTGAGTGGTGCTGAAAGAATTGAAATATAGAATTTAGATAACTGTTGTTAGTATGAAGGTCATAGGTAAAGTATAAATATGCAATAATGTTGTACAAATATGCTAGGGCCAAACACATGGAAAAATGTTCAGGTGCATAACTGCATTGGGAAACTAAAGATAAGAAAATATCCCACTATCCCGAATTATTCCAGATCTTCAAAAGTAAATTCATAGGGGTTGTTTGGGCATATTTATTTTATATTATGATCAAGTGAAGTCCTATGTGAATATATTATACCATTCCCCTAAGCTGCTGTAAAATTATTTCAGTGATCACGATGCACATTGCTTATTCACATGTAGGGATGTGCAAATTTTTTCGCCTCGATTCGCCGAAAAAATGACGCCCATAGACTTGTATGGTGGTGGGCGTAAAAAAAAAAAAAAAGACGTGCGTCAAAATAATTTCGCCGCGCGACAAATGTTTTTTGACGCCCATAGGCTTTAATGGGCGTCTGCGACATTTCGCTGGCGGAAAATTTTTGGCTAAGCGAAACGGGTCAAATTCGCCCATCCCTGTTCACATGGAAAGGAAACAATGTAAGTTTATCAATATATAATACACAAAAGCCACGAATCTTGTAAATTATTAGGGATGTACCGAATCCACTATATTGGATTCGGCTGAACCCCCGGATCCTTTGCAAAATATTCGGCCGAATACTGAACCGAATCCTAATTTGCATATGTAAATTAGGGGTGAGAAATGGAAAACATTTCTTACTTCCTTGTTTTTTGACAAAAAGTCACACGATTTCCCTCCCGCCCATAATTTGCATATGCGGATTCGGTTCGGCTGGGCAGAAGCATTCGGCCTAATCCTGCTGAAAAAGGCAGAATCCTGCCCAAATCCCAAACCGAATCCTGGATTCGGTGCATCCCTATAAATGATATCCTTATAAACGGTGAGTACTGATGTCATCAGTTATAAACGGTGAGTAGTGATGTCATTTCTGTCACATGACTCACTAAAACTTGTGTATTATAATAAATAAAGTACCCCTTGTTGCAAAATATGAGGATATTAGAAGTTACCTCAGAGTTCCATGACCTTCGGCCTCGTGTTTTTATATGGTCACAAAACTCCTCGGTAACTTATAATATCCTTATATTTTACAAGAGGGGGTACTTTATTTACTATAGAATCTACTTTTTGGTCATTTCCCTATGGGACCAAACTGTACCTGCAGCTTTCCCTCTGTTCTTCACCCAGATACAGACTACAGGAAAACTATATACATTGATATCAGCAAGGAATACAAACGCAAAACAGATTGATGGGTGGCATTTTATTAAACATAGAGCAAAGCTAGAGATCTTCACAAGGTAGTACATTGCACACATAAACTGTAGATTATAATGCATAATGTACCCCTACTTTAAATGTATAAAGAGATTAGTAGTCACCTCGGAGTTATGTGACCTTTATAAAAGCATTTGGCCTGCAGCCTCGTGCTTTTATATGGTCACATAACTCCTCAGTGTCTAATAATATCTTTATAAATTGCAGTAGTAACAGTTATATAGTATAAACACTATATAATAGTGTTTATACTATATAACTGGCTTTTGTTTATTATATAAACACTATATAATACACAAAAGCCATGAATATCCTGTAAATGATATCCATGTGAACGGTGACTAGTGATGTCATCAGTTATAAACGGTGAGTAGTGATGTCATTTTTGTCACATGACTCACTAAAACATGTGTATTATAATAAATAAAGTAGCCCGTTGGAAAATATGAGGATATGAGAAGTAACCTTGGAGTTCCATGACTTGAATAAATGGTTATGGAACTCCTCGGTGGCTTATAATATCCTTATATTTTACAATAGGGGGTACATTAGTCACTATATTATTTAGTAGACAATTTTTATTCCAAAGCACTGTCTATGAAGGCACATAACATTGACACAGAAACAGAAGGTCCACAAGATAGAGTCCTGCAGCGGGTCGGGTACCCGCGGGTTACCCGCAAAAACCTGCGGTAGGTACCCTGCGGGTTGCGTTTAGAAGTTCCAGGTGCAGGTATACCCGTGGGACGGCGGTTCTGCGGGTTGTGGGTCGGGCTGCGGGTCTTCTAAATATCGATATTCACTCCTTTCTTCTGGTCACGTCTACTTCCGATGACGGCACTTCCGGTTTACAATGACAGCACTTCCTGTTTTACATCTTTTTTTCCTGATCATGTCTACTTCCGATGATGTCACTTCTGGATTACAATGACAGCACTTCCTGATTCTTGATGGTCTGCGGGTCCGGGTTGCGGATAAGGTACTTGCGGGTAGGGTCGGGTAGCAGGTCCAATCGGGTAAGAATGCCAGGTTGCGGATTGCAGGTCCCAAAAAATGGACCAGCGCAGGACTCTACCACAGTAGTATGTAACTGTATTCACCTTTCCTACGCTAACTCATTCATTTGGTTACAAAAGTCTAGAATTCACATATAGAAGCTTATATCAAAATGACATATTTATTTTCCCAATGTGATCCAAATTTCTACATTGTTGCAAATCTGCTGTAGTGCAGTCTCTTACAACATTGATGCTTTGCGACATACAGTGACTGAGAACTATTTGATCAGCCACCAGACACGTGAGGAGTGAATGGAAAGAGACCTTTGTGATCATTTTCAAGCGATTCTGACTCGATTATCTCGATTCCAGACGCACCTTGCTCAGAATAGTCACTCCTGGGATTTTTCCCTTTGCTCTAGTTTCACAAGAGTTTCAGGCACAATTGGAAAAAACTCCATTCACCTTGCACACATTATGCATGTCAATGTGTGTTTGCATGACAAGAAATACTCAGCTGCATCATTTAAAATGGGAGATGTAATAAAATCTATTTCGTTTTGGTGTGTTTATTATAAGTCATCCACGAAAACATCTCAAGAGGAAATGTTAGAAAAGCTGTCAGCTGTAAAGCACATGACAAGCCAAATACCTGAACATAAAACATGGGAGGAACTGAAGTGATCGCAGCCGGACTGTGAGGGTAATTGTGTGTTCTTTGCCAGTAATCTTGTTTAAACACAAACGCCTTTGTGATTATACCGCTGGAAAGCCCATTCTGATCTGAGGAGATGCCCTTTCCAATTCAGAATCTGAACTGCTGAAGGGTACTGCCGCACCCAAGAAACAGAACTTACTACTCCCATGGAAGGAGCATCATTTCTTTTATATGCAGTGAAGGACACTTAGGGGGTTACATAGTAAGTTAGTTTGAAAAAAGACACATGTCCATCAATTCAATCTTTTACGTCTATATATAACCTGCCTAACTGCCAGTTGATCCACAGGAAAAAACCCATTTAAACCCTCTCCAATTTGCCTTAGAGGGGGAAACAATTCCTTCCTGACTCCAAGATCAGACCAGTCCCTGGATCAACTTGTACTATGCGCTATCTTCCATAACCCTGTACTCCAACTCAGACCTGCCGAGTTCATGTAGAAGTCAATGGGGCAAATTTACTAAAGGGCGAAGTGACTAACGCTTGGCGAAAATTCGCCAGCGTGACGTAATTTCAAAACTTTGACGATTTACTAACGGTCGCTGGCGTAACTTCACTAGCGAAGGAGATAGACTCTAGCTGTACTTCGCTCCCTAACGCCAGGCGAATTTGCGCACTGTCGAATGGACGTAACTACGCAAATTCACCAAGATGCAGATTTTACTGAACGTTACCTCTTGCGCCAGACTTGCCTTCGCAAGCTCAGACAAGGCGAAATGCAATAGAGTTGATAGGACTTCCTCAAAAAACGCTACTGTATTTTCCTTTTTTCAGGGTGATAGGCTGCAAAAGAGCGTAAAATATTTTTGGCCTAACCGGCTTCCCCCCTACATTTCCTAACATATGGCACAACTATACACTGAGCTCATGTGTAGGGCATTATAACAACTTTATTTTCTTTATTAAGGTTTTCCGGGCTTGTGTAATGTATTTGCTGCAACATATACGTCCACTTAACTTGAACTTCCCACCGTATGCAAATTAGTCAATGCTAGCGTAACTTCGCTTTGCTTGGCACAGTAATGCTAGCGCAACTTCACCAGCGTTCGGCGTCCTGGATGCAACTTCGGATTTTAGTGAATTAGCATTATCCTGGTTGAATCTATGCTTCGGCGAAGTGTTGCGCTGTGAGGGAAGCCATCGCTGGCGAATTTTCAGAGGTTAGTAAATTTGCCCCATTGTCGGATGTCCTGTTGATATTTTGAAGATATACTGATCTACGCTGGAATACGAAGATTTTGTGGTTTTGGGTGTCAAATCCAAAAAAAGTAACAGTTTTTGGCAACAAAGCCAAAAAAAAAAAAAACCTGATGATTTGGATTTTTTCACAATATTATCGAGTCTTTTTCCCCCAACAAGAAACTTTCATGAAAATGTATTGCTCAATATGGGGGAAAGTGTGTGCGGATATGGTTGGATGTATATGGTTTTCAGAGAAAGAACATTTTGGATTTCGATAAATAACCCCCTTAGTGTAGTGTTCTGTGCACTTATCCACAGGCACAAACACTAAATATTTAGGTAACCACAGGAAGCGGGGCAATACACACATCAATGGGGTAATTAACTGACCAGGGCATATACTCTGGGAACATTGAGAAGAATATGTTAGTGAAGATTCTCAATCAACAAGGTCATCCAGCCAGGGCTGGGCCAAGGTATTTTGGCACTCTAGGCAAGGGCTTCTACTCTACCTGCCCCTAGTTCAGGCCCTGCATCCAACTAGCTTTCTCAATTCAAATCCTCTTTCTCTCAATAGTTATTCTGAATTGAGAAAGCCAGTTGGATGACTGGTGAAACCTCTTCAAGGAAAAAACACAGCAAGTCCAGTTGATTTGACTTATTTCTACAGATATTTACAAGAATAAAAAGATAGTTTTGTATGTTGTGGCAGGGCCAGTATAAGAAATCTAATTTTCCCAGTGGGCCCTGTACTGGTGTAAAATCAAACAATATGAAATGTAACTTTATAGGCCACTGCTATAACTGAATCCTTTAACCTCTCTACTGTTTTATAGTCGTCCTGACTTTTGGCAGTACCCACCACGCTTCCCTGCCACAGGCAGAAAAGTTATTATATTTACAGTACATGCCATTCTGACTCTCACATTTCACAAAGGCTGGCAAGTTACAACTAAATCAAACAGACACCTGATATAAACACCACGAGTCTTCCCAATGCATTCATTATACATTATTATGTACATAACGAAATTGTGCCCGACTCATACATAATATTAGATGGGAGAAGATAGAAAAAGTTCAGCAAATCTGTTTAGAATCTAAAGCAAAATGCTAAACAGTAAAGAGACCTGGGCTCTGGCCCATTTAGGCCACATTTTCAATGTTTCCTTTGTTTTTAGTGTGTAAGTGATTATTATCTGTACCTTAGGCCTGAAAACTGTCTCAACTAGAGGACACATTCCTAAACACGAAATGTCAGGTTATGAAAGTCAGAGAACGTTTAACTTATGGGCATAAATGATGAATGAAAGGAAGTTGTGTACATGGGGACCAGCACCCCAGTAGAACTGCAGTAGAACAGACACAATTAAATTCACAATAACACTGTGAAACTGGGTTAAAAAAACGGGGTTCATTTATGCACGTAACCCAGAAATTCTTGGTGACTAACCCCTAGGTATTAGGAGTATATTTTCTGAACACTGGCTTTAGGGCAGAGAATAATGATTACGTTTCTACAACTAGAGACATCTCCCACTTAGATTGTAAGCTCTGAAGGGCAAAGACCTTCTTTATCTTATCTCTTTAACACTCAGCACTTCATTTTGAATGTAACAACATTCGTGCTATATAAACATACATACATTTGTATTTCTTTATTGTGATTGTACTCTGTTATATATTGTTCCAGTGCACAGTGCTGCATGTATAAGTGGTGTTATATAAAAACATACCGTTTTAAACTACCAACCTCTAGAGCATGGTGGGATTTGAGTACCCAGCTGCTTAAAGGAGAACTAAACCCTAAAAAATGATTATGGCTAAAAATGCCATATTTTATATACTGAATTATTGCACCAGCCTAAAGTTTCAGCTTCTAAATAGCAGCAATGATCCAGGACTTCAGGGGCTGTTGAGAAGCTAAGCTTAGGAGTCGTCACTAATTATCCAGAACAAAATGAGGTTGGTCTGTAATATAAGATGATGCTACAGGGCTGATTATTAAATTCTAATGCTAATTGCACTGGTGTCTGTGCTGCCATGTAGTAATTATGTATTAATTTCTAATCAGCCTTATATTGTGACATTTCTATTCTATGTGTACTTTATATTGTGAGTGGGTCCCTAAGCTCAGTAAATGACAGCAGCACAGCACATGTGCAGTGAATCAGCAGAAAAGAAGATGGGCAGCTACTGGGGCATCTTTGGAGACACAGACCTTTACTGCTATAGGGCTGTGGTTGCCTTGGGCTGATACAGAAGCCTAAAACATAATGTACAACATTTCTAGCTACTTCTTCAGTTAAGCTTTAGTTCTCCTTTAATGGGGTGGTTCAGCTGTAAAGTAACTTTTAGTATGTTACAGAATGTCCAATTCCTAGCAACCTTGCAATTGGTCTTCATTATTTATATATTATAATTTTTTCTTCTTCTGACTCTTTCCAGCTTTCAAATGGGGGTCACTGACCTCATCTACAAAACAAATGATCTGTAAGGCTACAGATGTACTGTTATGACCACTTTTTATTACTCATCTTTCTATTCAGGCCTCTCCTATTCACAATCGAGTCTCTTATATTCAGAGCAGTGGATGGTTGCTAGGGTGATTTGGACCATAGCAACCAGACTGCTAAACTTGCAAACTGGAGAGCTGCCTATAACTTAAAACGCAAATATTAAAAAATGAAGACCAATTTCAAATTGTCTCAGAATATCATTCTCTATATCATACTAAAAGTTAATTTAAAGGTCAACAACCCCTTTAAGATATATTATAATTGATATATGTATTAGCTACACCAACCCTAGCCACTTACAGAACACATATGTTATTTCCTGGGGCCTCAGATGCCCTTCAAAACGGACATCGGCAAAGGGCAAAGTAAATGGACTGAGTAATTTCTGACACTGATTTACTTACTCTTGGAATCTGATGTCTCCTTTGTCTCTTGCTGATGAACAGCCGAAGTGCTCAGCTGAGCACATGACAAAGGCTTAGTGCCCATCATCACGGGGCAGTTCTGAGCATAGGTGACCAAAGATTTGCCCGCTTTCTGCAGAAAAGTCTGGGAAACACGGGAGAGAAAGGGACAGCGGCGCACAATGGTTTCCATTCTGGATGAAGTTTCTTCTAATCTGCAAGGAAGGAAATAAAAAAAATAACAATCACTCGTTGAGGTTTAAAGTCAAGTGTCATTGGAATGCATTCTTAGATACCTGCCTGGTAACTGTTGTTATCTGGATATGGGATCGGTCCATACTTTGAATCACAATATTTAAAGATTAATAACACAACAACAGGATGGTTATGCCAATAGGATGTGTTAGTTCATCTTAGTATGATTAGGTACAAGGTTCTGTTTTATTACTACAGAGAAAAAGGAAATCTGGCACAAAATAATGTTTGCTTAAAGGGATTGTTCACCTTTGAGATAACTGTTAGTATGATGTAGAGAGTGATATTCTGAGACAATTGGCTGTTGGTTTTCATTTGTTATTGTTTGTGCTTTAAAGTTATTTAGTTTTTTATTCAGCAGCTCTCCAGTTTGCAATTTTGGGGTTGCTAGGATCCAAATTACCCTAGCAACAATACATTGATTTGAATGAGAGACTGGAATATGAATAGGAGAGGCCTGAATAGAAAGAGGAGTAGCAATAACAATAAATGTGTAGCCTTACAGAGAATTTGTTTTTAGATAGGGCCAGTGACCCCCATTTAAAAGCTGGAAAGAGTCAAAAGAAAAATATCTCAAAAATGATAATACATAAATAATTAAGGCCAGTTGTAAAGTTGCTAGGCATTGGACATTCTGCAACATACTAAAAGCATTTGTTTTTAGATGGGGGTCAGTGACCCACATTTAAAAGCTGGAAAGAGTCAGAAGAAGTAGTCAAATAACTCAAAAACTATAATATATAAATAATTAAGACCAGTTGTAAAGTTGCTAGGCATTGGACATTCTGTAACATACTAAAAGCATTTTTTTTTTACATGGGGTCAGTGAAAAGAGTCCGAAGAAAAAGTCAAATAATTTAAAAAAACTATAAAAAAGAAAAAATGAGGGCCAATTGAAAAGTTGCTTCGAGTTAGCAATTGTATAACATACTATAAGTTAACCACCCATTTAAACAGGGCTCTACTGGAAGCCTTCTGAATGATGGGTTTCTGGATAACAGATCCCATGCAAATATATCAAATCCTGAGAACAGTTATAGAAATTGAAAGAAGGTTTTACACCACAGTCAGACTTGTCATTGGTCCCAGAACTGATGCTGCTGGTCTATCCCTGAACTAAACACCCACCAGCTCTGTATATGGCTGTCTATTAGAGAAGCATCATGTTGCTCTTAATAATATAATGACACTTGTACACAAACAAGCCCCACAGGCTAGAGGTAAGGAATCTTCAACATTCCAATTGTTGCAGGACTACAACTCCCAGCATTTCAAGCAGAGCTGGTAGCACACCTTAACTATATGCACATAAAACACTTATGAAATAACCTCTGCTCAAGTAATGAGGCGCAGGCGCGCGTATAACTTAAACTAAAAAGCAGAAGAGAAAGATATCTGCCACTCACTCACCAATAGCGCGTATGACAGTGAATGAGAACGGTCACCCTGGTTTTTTCCTTTCCCACCAGCTAGCGCCGCAATGTCACCCGGTAGAGTGAGAGCTTCCGGCTGCTGCCGAGCCAAGTCCTCTCGCGGCTCTGCCACGCTATTGGTAAGATGTATAGCCCGCCCTTTCTGCTGACCAATCGTGTAATGGTAGTTGTATTGAGACATACTCTCAATGCCCCTTATGCCCTTAACACGCAAGCTACTGATGTCATTGCACGCCATGAGTTTCTCACAGACATTTCCCGTTTGAGTGTGTGAGAGGCTGGGGGCGGCCAGTGGCTGTACTTTTACTAAAGCTTCAGTATTCTATTATGACAGGAAGCAAAGGTTTCACAGAAAATAAAGGAATTGTCTATTTGACGACATTCTTAGTAACTAAGGCCACCTAAGAGAATAAAAATAAAATATGAGGTTAGGTAAACACCTCACAAAGTCTGCAAATCTGCTAAATAAAGCGAAAGTAAACTCACAGGGGCCCTGGTACTGAACTTTTGTCTAAAGGTGGCCATAGACCCACAGATCCTATCATACGAATCGAGGATTCGTACGCAATGTCGGACTGGCCCACAGGGATACTGGGAAAAGTCCCGGTGGGCCCAGGTGTCAGTGGGCCCTCATGATGCTAAACTTTTGGCCTATTTCATGGCCATTCCCTATTTCTGTGAGAACAAAGAGGCTAAATAGGTGGAATAATAGATTATAGTATGTAAAGAAAAGAGATTTGGAGAATAGAGGTTGAGTGAAGAGAGGAAGAAAATAGCACTGAGGGTGAGCCCCTGGTCTAAAAACTTTTGGTGGGCCGCTGGTCAAATGTTTTTTGGTGGGCCCCTGGTGTCCCAGTCCGACACTGTTCGTACGATTTTCTGATCGTGTATGGCATGTGCCGACATCTTTCGTCCGGCGGAAATCGGTTGTTTGGTTGATCGGTCAGGTTTGATTTAGACCCGACCGATCCGCCGGAGCCCACGGCACATCGTAATCGGATCGTTCGGCCATACGGCCGAACAATCAGATTACACCCGATATAGCCATGTTTGTTAATGGCATTTCGGGGAAAGATCCGCTCGTTTGGCGATGTTGCCAAACGAGCGGATCTTTGCATCTCTGGCCACCTTTAAGTAGTTTTTATTCCTTGTACGACAACAGAGTGACAACCCCCTCCCCTACAAAATCTTCTGCTCTGTCCCCTGGTCTCCCATTACTCTTATGTGTTCAGAGTCGGACTAGGCATGTAGGACAAAACAGTGGGCCCCCCGGCCCTTGTAAAAAAATACAGTCCTTACTATATTCTTGCCGTTATTTCCTAATAATGACATTGGCATCAAGCATAATTTTTACCAGCCAGGCCGTTAAAATACCGGCCAGTTGGCAACCATACCCTCATGAGCCCCCACTGGCCCAGACCTGCTCCCCTAACTAGTGCAGAGATGTTCGCGTATGCTCGTGGGGGGCGATTAAATCAATTTCAGAATGATTGGAGCATAGCAGTTTGGACAGCTTCCGACCCCAACCCCCCCCCCCGTAACAGCAACAGATTTTCAGACAAAATGTGGTGGTGTAGTTTGAACGTATATTAATTATATGTATACTATTATAGTCTTATTCTAACTGCCATGGGGCACCCTTTCGGATCAACATATTCTTTATCAGGTGCTACTTAGTTGATGAAGGATATGTTTATCCGAAACATGTTGTGATGGAATAAACACACTGAACTTGCTGTGGTTCTCCAGAGTTATCTTTATTGTATGCTGATCTTGGATTTGTTGTGGCCTTGACGGTGCCATCTACTCTGTTGAAAAGAACCCTAATACTTTTTGGAGTGAGGAATTTATACAGCACCCTTTCGTGTTCAAACTGTAATTCAGCATTATACATTCAGGCAGGTAGAATTCTCTTAGCATCCTTCAAACCCAGGCTCATTCATCAGACAACCTTTATGCAACTTCAGCCTTTGATTGGTATAGAGTATTGTATGCGACTGCTAGCCCATAAAAAGCCCCTGCTCCTGACTAATAGCTCTTATACTGTCATTCCAGAGACAGCTTGGAACTCCGCTCCTAATGTGTTCCAACTGAGAATATTGTATTTTAAAAAGGGGTGTCCTGATACTTTTGGGCCACAGAGTACATCCAAATAAATTTGGCCACATAGTGTATATTTTATGTGCCTTACATCCAAAAAGCTCCATAACAAAATCTTACTACTAAATGTTTATTCTTACCACTTAAGTCAACATTGCTTTGCAGACTGAATTATAAATGATTTAATGCATATTGGACAATTTTATTCTTTGACTAAAGCATACTCTCACTAATACCTACTTCTATGTGTATTTACATGCAAACCTACATCAGAACTTAAATAGGATTAAACAACTTCTGAGCCTCCTAATTGGCACATTTCACAGATGTATGGGGGGTACTTGGTTACCAAAAACATTTAGAGTGCACATTCATTGTGCCACTCAGGTTGGGAGGTATTATTTTATTACAGTGACAGAAATTTAAAAAGGTACATAATCTGCAAAAAGCCTTGCCTTGCTGGACATGCAGGTTAGCATAGCCTGCCATCAGCTTAGGGAAAAATATATAATCATTGAAAGAGAAGAGACCAGGCAGTTTTTTGTCTAGCCTTAATGAGTGCATATACCTCTGCAGTATCCCAGCTCTCCTATAGCATTGTAAGTACACTGACACTATGCACATACACAGACCTCACTATAGCACATCACAGTGGGATATCACAACTGGAAGGGTGTCCAAGCAGTTACACTGCAGTCAACATATAGGCTTACAAGGAACAATGGATCAGGAGGGCCCACTAGCAGCTGAGCCCACTGGGAGTTTTCCTGGTATCCTGTTTGGGCAGTCCAACACTGATGGGGAAGATATTTTTTTGGGGGGGGGGTGTTGATGGTATTCCAATTTATTCTTAGGGTGGCCATACACAGACATATTTAAACTGTCAATTGGGGTCCTTTAGACCGTTTCGGCATCTGATCTGCCTGTGGGGCCTTATAATATGATCATTTGGCCCTAGGGCTCAACGATCGGATTAGCCAGATATTGCCCTGCTTTTGGTGGGCATATCGGGAAAAAAAACGCTTGTTAGACGACCTCTCAAAACAAGCTTATCTTACAGTGTATGGCCACCTTAAATCATCTCCTGGTTCTGCATAATTCTGCCTATTGACAATGACACAGTGGTGAATCGCTCCCAAGTAACAATACCGACCCCTGAAATTGTTGCTTTATCGTGCAATTATGCTAGATTGCCAGCTGTAAAGGCTTTTAGATGCAGCAATTTTAATGCATCTAAAAAGCAAGTATTTTCAGTCTCATCACCATGGGAAAATGTGATTTCCCATAAGTTATAAAGCTCCCCATATATCATTGCCACATATAGTTTTTTTCTGGTCAGAGTTTTAAAGGGAAAAAAAAGCTTTGATAGAAAAAAAAACCTTGAATTCGTCATGATTTATGAAACCCCGATGATTTTAAAAGTCTGAATAAAAAAGTACTCCATCTGAAACCTGCAGAGGTCATGTACCAGTCAATAACAGATGTCCTATTTACAGGTGGAAGATATGATCTGTTCTGGGATTCGTACAGTAATCTGAATAATTTGTGGTTTTTGGGAGATAATGCAAAAAATTCATACGATTCTGATTTTTTTCACGATTTTATCAAGTCTTTTCACGCACCAGATTTTATTTGATTAAATTCATTGATAAATACAGTAAAACATGTGCACAGAAATTTGGTCAAAATGATTTTAAGAAAATTGTGAGAATTTTTTTTAGATTATAGCAAATAATCCCCTTAATGTTGCCCATGAGGCAAGTGAAAGATTCAACATCCAACTTAGATGTCAGAGAATAACTTCCATGCAATTTTCCCTCTACCTTTCTTCTAAGGGTAGGACTACATGGGCGTTTTCTGTGCGATCCGACGCACTGCTTAAAAACGCAAGCCTCAAATCTCATGCTATGGAAATAAGGTAAGTGAATGCATTGTCGGATGGTGTTGCAGCATTGCTGTGTCTGCATCTGACAGTCGTTTCGCATCCGATCAATGCTGCAACATCATTCGACAATGCAGTCACTTACCTTATTTCCGTTGCATCCAGAAAACGCCTGTGTAGTCCTACCCTAAATATATTGCATTTTTTTGCATTCTTGTAAAAAAAATCCTAAATATTTTAATTTGAAAGTTTTTCATGATATTATGTCTGAAATGTGAAAATAGAAAAAGAGAACAATTTGGGTGATAACTACAAAGCAGGACTATTGGTCTGTAGAAATGGATCAAAGGGCTACTGTGCCTAATTACTGCTCCTGATTACTGCAATTCATTCCATACCTGATAAAGATCAGGTAAAAAGTATAGGGTGTTGAAAGCATGCATTCACCATTGTGGTACCAGAAATGTTTTTGCTTACTGTGCTTAAATAAATTACATGTCTAATGGGTAATCAGCTCCTATTTCTGTTGTCTTCCACTGCCTTCTGTGCAACCATGTGGTATTCAGTGGAAGTCATTGGCCCTGCAGCATGTGTATTTTCTAGTGATTGCCTTTGTAAGCCTAACTTTTTATAACCTTGCACCTACAAAATCTCCATTTTGCATGGCTAACCAGTAATTTGTTTATATGTGCCCTTCATGGAAACCAATGCGGAATGCAGATTTTGTTGCTAAATAAATGAGAGACCAGCATATAGAATTTTCTCACTTTTATCTGGTCTGGATTCAGTCAGGTCACTGACTAGGAGGCCACCTATACTATGGTTGAAACAGCAAGTGTTTTTAAAGGCTTCCTCAACATAGTCTAAGCTCAAACCAAACCATATCCACAGTAGACAATGAACTATCAGATATTTTTCCTTAATTCCCCCCCCCCCCCAGGCTTAGATTTCTGCAGATGTGGTTTGGTTACAAATGGCATCCACGTAGTAGATCTAAAATAAAAAAATCATTGTGGCACTCCTGACAGAGTTGAGGCTGATTCACAGAAGTTAAATAGAGATGCAACTTTTAATATAACACTTCGCTCAGTTCACTCTGCAATGAACTAGACTCAACCCTGCCCAAGGCCAGATTCCTGACACAAATCACTGCTCAAGGTTGGAAGAGTGGGTGGACAGGGTGCTGCCAGAAAAACATTATGGATGACTCAGTATTACTTAATTTTACTGGGCTCAGACCTTCCTGCCTGTCTCAAGGCTCCCTAAGCTAGTAAGGTTAGGAGATAATTTAAGAAATCAGGGACTCTAAATATAAATACAAGTTTGTTGAGCTGTTTTGATTGCCTTTTAATTAAATTCACCCAGTGCAAACCTAGCTGGATTTTTCCACATTACTTGGTAACCTAAGTGTATAGGCCATTGTTCCCCAACCAATGGCACAACCAACATGTTTCAAAAAAAGAGAGAAAGATAGTAAACCCCCACACTCTCTAATGATATTAAGTATCATTAGAGAGTGTGGGGGTTTACTATCTTTCTCTCTTTTTTTAAAAATAATTTATATCAGTAATCCACACCTACCCCTCTCTGAGAGGTAAAAATATTGTAAACGTAAAAGCCTTTTTTTGTTTGTGAACCACAACCAACATGTTGCTCACCAGCCCCTTGGATGTTACTCGCAGTGACCTTAAAGCAGGTGCTTATTTTAAAGCTCCTGGTTTTAATGAAAGCTTTGGTTGCATAAAAACCATGTGTACTGCCAGCAGCTCCTTTAGGCTGTCAGTCCACATAAGGACAGACAATATTTACACCCCACGGGAACATTTTGCATGCTTATGTCGCTCTCCAACTTTTCTTTATACGAATGTGGCTCATGGGTAAAAAGGTTGGGAACCCCTGGTATAGGCAGTGGGCAGTAGGATGCTCATGTAACCTTAAGGCTGCTGCAGAAATGCAAAGTTGAACCTGTCTTAAGCTCCCCATAGACGCGACGATTCTTCTTGCCGAACGACCGATTTTAGGGAAGCCCGACCAATCCTTCGAAATTATCGTGCGGTTAGTGGGATTCGAACGATCTTACATCTTACGATTTTTCGGCTGACATCTGTCAGGAAATTGATCGGCCAGGTCAAAAAATTGTTGTCGGTCCCAGTGCAATCTATCTTTGTTTGCAGGGCCAAGCAGGCAGCTCGCCTTTGTTTTCCTGGCAAATTGGTCTTTTTAGTTGATGGTAAATTCGTATGATTGTACGATCTTTCTGAGAAGATCATGGTCTCACGATCAGGATCTGATCTTTTAAAAATCTCAACATCTATGGCCAGCTTTAGTAGAAGAGGCCCACGATCTCAGATTTATATTAGCCCTGTGTGAATGCCATTTGATACAAAAATGATAAAATAGCAATTCTTGGGTAAAAATGCTAAACTTTTGAGGGAATGAAATATTGGTCGCTAACGGAAAAATCATTCATAATTTGTTCGCAATGCGAATAACTGCTCGCAAAGTCAACAATTTTGCCTTTGTGAACAATTTGCCCCTCACGTGACAATAGGATAGCGATTGCGAATTTTATAGTTTGCAATAGTGCGCAGTATATGTAATAAAACTTCTTAATGAAGAAGTTCTTACATTTGCTCCTAAAGTTTACCGACCTTCAGCCAGGTCTTAAAGGTTTGCAATGTGCAATTAAGATTCACAATGTAATAAATGCCTAATGAAAAATAATACATTGCGACATGCAAATTTTTATTTGCAAATGAGTTCTCTTTTAGAATGTTATTACTTTTTCCCCTTTTTGTGTAATACATCAGTTAAGTGTCAAACAAACAGCTTAGCACACTGGGTACTTGAATGCCTGGGACTGATTGTACTTTCTGTTATTCAGGGCCAGAAAACTGTGTGCAGTATTCTTTTGTATGATAGTAAATCTATTTCAGTTTAGGTTTAAAGGAACAGTAACAGCAAAAAAAAGTGTGTTTTAAAGGGGACCCGTCACCCAAAACAATTATTCAAAATCCTATTTTATCACATTAGTCAAGCAAAATGAACTTTAATTATACAATATAAATTATTTGAATCTTGTTTTCTTCAGTCTGGGAATTCATAATTATAGCAAGCAGGCAGGAGCCATTTTGTGGACACAAGCCTTGCATCATCCTTGCATCATCTTAGAATCCTGTTTGTGCACCAGAATGGGGGACAAAATGTCCATCCCCATGCACTGGCTACACAATTAAACAGTGAAGAGAACGGGGGAATGTGCGACATCGCCAAACGAGCGGATCTTTCCCCGATATGCCACTAATGGCATGGCTAAATCGGGGGGAATTCGAACATTCGGCCCTATGGCTGAACGATCGAATTACGATACGCCAAGGGGCTCCGACGGGTTGGTCGGTTAAAAATCAAACCTTCCCGATAGATATCATGGCCAGATATCGTTCGGGAAGACCCGTCCGAAGCCCCATACACGGGCAGATAAGCTGTCAAATTGGTCCAAATGACCGATATCGGCAGCTTTATCTGCCTGTGTATGACCACCTTAAGGCATAGAGGAGGGGCAGACAATATTTGATTGACAGCTGAGATAAATGAGTTTACAGCTATGAATGCTTTAATAAAAAATAGAAATTGAATTTCATGTTTAATTTGAAAATTACTTTTATTATACAGATTTTTGTGTCTGGGTGACAGGTCCACTTTAGGAAAGACAATATAATGTACTGGTGCCCTGCACTGGCAAAATTGGAGTCTTTGCTTCAGAAAAACAACTATAGCTTATATAAACAAGCTGCTGTGTAGCCATGGGGGCAACCATTCAAGCACAGGAAACTCCATAGATAACAGAATTTCTGAAGAATCCCATTGTATGCTAAAGAGCTTATCTGTTATCTGCTGTGTATGCTGTGCATTTTCTCCTTTCTCATATTTGAATGTCTGCCCCCATGGCTACACAGCAGCTTGTTTATATAAACTATAGTAGTGGTTCTAAAGCAAACACACCAGATTTACCAGTGCAGCACAACGCTACATTATATTTTCATTACTTTAGAACACTTTCATTTTTTGGTGTTACTGTTCCTTTAACTTTCTTGGGCAGATTTTTATAGACATTTATCTGGTGCATGAAAAAGCAAACACAAGAGTGGAAGACTTTTTGTCAGACTACCTTAATATAGTTCTCAAAAATGTGGAAGTACATAGGTGCAAAGAACACCATTTTGTTATACCTTTGGTAATTTGGATTGGAGAAATTGGGAAATTCCACATGATCTTAGAGGTAGCAAATAAAAACCACTATACCATTTGGTTTATAACAGAAGCGGCAGAGGGGTCTCTTATTTTCTTTGATGTACAGCTCACAATAAATAAGGTAAAATCTGTACAGACCTGAAGAATCAACGCACAGACCATAACAACCACTTAAATGCATCCATTTTCATGTGTAAAGTGTAATGCAGGCCCAGACTGGCCATCTGTGAGTTCTGGCAAATGCCAGAGGGGCTGCTATAAGGTACGATAGAAAGTCACTTATTAGTGGGCTGGTCTGGAGCTGATTGGGCCTTTATGTATCTGAAATGTCAGGACCTATTTTGACTCCCAGTCCAGACCTGGTGTAATGGCATCCTTAAGTACTGCAGATTTTCAAAGAAGTTGTAAACCAAGAAATAAATTATTATTATTTTAAACATGTATTTATAAAGCTTGAAAATATGCTGCAGCGCTGTACAAATGAATGGGTTTAAACATGGAACATACAGAATTACATAAAAAGCAAGCAATAACCGATTCAAGAAATGAAGAGGGCCCTGCCCAAAATCTGCAGTAAATAAGTAAACTTTACAAGATGCAATATAGTTTCATACTGCTCACTGTATTTAATATATAATCCTTTATATAGCGGAAACACATTTACACAGAGATTGTCATCATTCAATTAATAAATGGGAAATACACTTCCACATGTCTAGTTGTCTGCTCTGCCTTTCTTTCTATCAATCAGTCTGGTTACCTATTAATCTGTCCTATCCTCCATCTATGGCAGTGGCGTAACTAGATGTTACTGGGCCCCACAGTAAATTAATTTTAGGGTCCCAAACATATCCAGAGGTTGTCCTGTTCTACCAGTAGATAGTGAAATTGCTCATTATTTCGACCTTGTGTGGACCCCTGTACTTCCTTGCCCCTCCCTGTAACTGCAGGGTCTGCTTTCTCTATAGTTATGCCCCTGATCTATGAAGCATCTCATATTTTTTTCACTTAATATGACCTAATATCTTGGACTCAAGAAAGACAGTAGTATTGTGAGTACATTTTTCATTGAACCCATTGTAATTATATTTATTATTAGAGTTCTGTCTTCATTTGTGGACTCCAATATGTTAGGGGGTCATGTCCTGGGCACCCGCAGTGTGCAAAATGCCATGCTTTTTACCCTGAAACTACCACCTTGTTTAGGGGTGACACTTGTTCTAGAGTTCACTGGCATGAATAGGGCGAATTCAGAACAGGAGGCATAAAGGATCAAGCAGTGCTGCTAAGCGCAATTATACGGAGTGCAAAGAGTGTCCTTTGAGCAAGTACCTTTACTGAATGGGATATTTTGCCCAAGTGACTGTGATAGCAGATATAAATTGCTCCTGTTGTGTTGGTGCCTTTTAGTGAGCGCTGAAGTAAGTGGAGAAAGCACAATTTTATTCAATTGTCTTGAATAGCTACAAAACACAGCTAGAAGCAAAGCATCCCAGTGACAATGGCTTTCCATCAATAGAAAAAAACAAAACAGCTTCATAGTAATTATATTATGATCTGAAATAAGGGATACACCGAAAGCAGGATTTATTTTGAATTGGGCCAAATCCAAGTGCCTGGACAAATCCTTACAATCACACGTCTTACATACTGTATAAAGAAATTGTAATTTTTTTATGCACATGGTCGTTGTTATCCCTTCCTTGGCTTGTATTAGGATTCAGTTTAGGATTTGCCTAAATTCTTCATATAACATAGTATCATAGTAAGTTAGGTTGAAAGAAAAGCACATCAAGTCCATCAAGTTCAACCCTAAGTCTATTTATAACCTGCCGAATTGCTAGTTGATCCAGAGGAGGGCAAAAAAAAAAAAAACATTTGAAGATTTGGGTTCTGATTTGCGATTACATGAATGTCATGTAAAAGCAGAGTGTGATTCATCTAAATTGATTTGACATACAACTAAATGTAAGGATAATCTCAGATGTCCAGTTAGACTAGTGCTGTCCAACTTCTGTGGTGTGTACATTGCGGAGGGCCGATAATGGAAGCCAGTTTTAGCCACTCCCTGTTTTTAGACTACACCCACTTTAAACCACACCCATGTTACCACAAGACCATGTCCACATTAATAGCACACCAAAAAAATGGTTGGTGCTCACTGCATGGATGTAACTCATATGTGAAAAAAGTTAAGTCATTTTAAGACATACCCTTAAAGGAAAACTATACCCCCAAAATGAATACTTAAGCAACAGATCGTTTATATTAAATTGAATGACATATTAAAGAATCTTACCAAACTGGAATATATGTTTACATAAATATTGCCCTTTTACATCTCTTGCCTTGAACCACCATTTCATGACTCTATCTGTGCTGCCTCAGAGATCACCTGACCAGAAATACTACAACACTAACTGTAACAGGAAGAAGTGAGGAAGCAAAAGGCAGAACTCTGTCTGTTAATTGGCTCATGTGACCTTACATGTGGTTTGTATGTGTGCACAGTGAATCTTACGATCTCAGGGGGTGGCCCTTATTTTTTAAAATGGCAATTTTCTATTTATGATTACCCAATGGCACATACTACTAAAAAAAGTATATTATTATGATAATGGTTCATTTACATGAAGCAGGGTTTTACACATGAGCTGTTTTACTCAGTATCTTTTAATAGAGACCTACATTGTTTGGGGGGTATAGTTTTCCTTTAAATCCACATGCCTCCTCCCCTCTGGATAACACAGTACCCCCAGCATATGATTAAACACCTTAGGGGCCCCTAACAATAATTTAAATGCTAACAAACCCCCAGAACAAATACCAGGATTATGTTAATAGTGAAAAATTCGAATAGTTTATAATTTTTGGGGTTTTCTGCCCTAAAACTCTGAATTTTTTTCGGATTTTTGCCCGAAAACCACAAAATCTTTGGACTATTACATGAAACCCAGCGCAGATCAGGATATCATCAGGACTTCACCCATTGACTTATATATAACCTTGGCAAGTCTGAGATGCCTGTCGAGGTTGCATATAAGTCAATGGGAGAAGTCCCAATGATTTTTTTATGTGTGCTGGGTTTTGTGCAATACCCCGAAGTTTTCA
This sequence comes from Xenopus petersii, assembly GCA_038501925.1. NCBI lineage: Eukaryota > Metazoa > Chordata > Amphibia > Anura > Pipidae > Xenopus > Xenopus petersii. Next base: position 112,471,858 of record CM076679.1, on the reverse strand, counting down.
GGCAAAAAAGCATAAGATATCGGAGTTATCGGCTGATAAATCGAAAAACAATCGGGAAAACTATTTTTTTCTTCTAAAAAATTTTCGGGAAAATGTAACATAAATAAGCATAAAAAAACCCGAGCGGATTTGATCGGAGTTTGTAGCAGAAAATGTTGAGATAAAATTGCACTTTGATAAATAACCCCCTTAATTTATTACCTTCATATAAGAATCCACTCTTTAATTAGCCCTGTTCAAGCTGTATCAAACCTGTTCTCTGCTCACTGTAAAATTTCTGTGGATAAGTCTATTAACAAAAACAGCTTTTCCCCAGCATCTGCTTTAGTTCTGAAAGTGACAGATATGTAGCGGCAAGGGTCGCCATGTATCCTCAGCAGCAACACTTTGGGGTACATGTCAATCTTTGTTTCTGCTTCACTTTTTTAGCCCAGCATTCATGACGGCAGCTTTAATTTTGAAAGTATAAGTAAAAAACTCCTTTAATAGGAAATTGACCAGGTATTTTTATTTTCCTTTGTCCCAGAGAAAAAAAGTTGACTGTATTGGAGAGGCATGCTGTATAGCTAAGGAGTTATGTCTACCTTGGTAGGAAAATTGACAATACATTAAAATTAATTATAAGAGTAAAGGGGAAATGTAATTATTTTAGGTAGGGTTGTAGCTGTTCATACACATGTAGATCTGCTCGGTTGGCGAGGCTATTTAATGAGCAGATCTTTGCCCAATGTGCCCATCTTGTGTTGCGCAAACAATCATAGCAGGTGCCTATGCATTACATTGTATGTGGTCCTCTCCCAAAAGGATTTTTAAACCTGTCCGATAGATATCTTGATGGTTTTTGGCCAGATACCTGTTAGATAGGTGTTCAGGGCCCATACATGGGCAGATAAGCTGCTGACTGGGTCTGAAGGGGCCAAATGGGCAAGGTCATTTTTTTTTCTACTTGTTTATGTAACTGAATGGCACAAGCAAAACAACAGTGCCCACTAGTTGCCAAAGGGTGATTATGTTTTAAACGATAAAAAAAGGTATAGTACAGTATAACTCCAAATTTGCGTCCCCAGATTTAAAGTTTTCCCACATTTTACTTTTTTTTTCACTCCCAACCAATACATTCCTATGGCTGTTATTCCTGTGTATTATGTTTTGTTTTCCTGGATTTTACATCAAAACACTTTTATTTTTGATGTTACTGTTCCTTTAAGGAAGGAACCAACGAATGTTTTGCATGCTGGTTAAGGTGGCCATACATGGAGAGATCCGCTCGTTTGGCAATGTTGCCTTGAGGTGGGCAATATCGGGCTGATCCGATCATGGGCCCTAGGGTCCAACGATCGGATCCTAGCGAACGGGTGGTCAGATCGCGGGACCGCATCAACGAACAGATGCGGCCGTGATCCGGTGGAATATTTAGTCTCATCCGATCAGTGTGTATTATGTTTTGTTTTCCTGGATTTTACATCAAAACCAGCAAGCTGCAGCCATGCAGGAGAGCAGTACACATGTTTTAAATACATTTCTGACTCCTGTACTTATTTTCTTTGTATACTTTCTACATTTAAGGCTCTTTAACTCATTTAAGTTTTACATAATTTTTCCCTGGTCCCCTGAAAAAGGTAAAATGGGGGTTCTACTGTATCTCTTATACAGACAATTATTATTGAGAAAGCGCCAAAAATATCTGAATCCCAAAGCCCTTTTTAAGCAAACGTACCCTGTAACTTAAGTTTATGGGTAACAGAAAGCAACATTTTTGAATTTTCCCTTCTTTGTAAAAAAAAATACCAGTGAAACTGCACCTTTTGTTGAAATACTCCCAGATAACTTGTCAAAAATACATTAAAGGAAACAGAAGTTTTGTATAAAAATTTTAATGAGGTAAAGACTGGACTCTTTTTTTTACAATAGCTTTATCTATTGTATCTATGGTATTTCATTAAAGTATACTGTGTATAATTTTTTTATGTGTGATAGAGCAATAAAGTGCTCTCTGCAGACTCCAGATGTTAAGCAAGCCATAAGATAACAGAATAGTAAGAGAAAATAAACACTGTCATGTGCATATATTTCTTAATCACCAAGATCAGTGCAGTATTTAATCACTTAAAGGAGAAGGAATGCTACAGAGGCATTTTATTGCCAATACATTAGCTGCGATAGTGCAAGCTAGAATGCTATATATATTCTGTAGAACGTTCTACCATACCTGAGTAAAAAGCTCTAGAAGCTCACTGTTTGTTTAGGATAGCAGCTGCAGTATTAGCTTGGGGTGACATCACTTCCTGCCCCAGTCTCTCCCAGCTCACTTACAGCTCTGGGCTCCGATTATAGCTGAGGCAGGAAGTCTGATACATATGTACACAATAGAAGGGAAGAAATGCAGTGTTTCTTTTGACAGAGGACTCGGAGCAGCATTACTTTGATGGTTTACTGGTATATTTAGGTGGACATTTCTGATAAGGCTTACTTAGTTTTAAACTTTTCTTCTCCTTTAATCACCTTTTTTGAATTCTGAATAATTTCTGTGCAGTGACACATCAGTATCTGTTTACAGTGATTTTATAAAGTGTATATCCCAAGTAAATAGATTTCATTGTTCTACAGCCTTGACCAATGCAAAACCACATTTGTTATTCCAGTTCATAGCAGCGTGGGGAATTCTCTTTCATTTCATCCATCTGGAAATTACCTGATCACCGCTTCAAACGACTCAACTCTTAAAGTTGTTGATTTATTGGAAGGAAGATTACTGTATACGCTGCATGGTCACCAGGTGAGGAAAACATTGTTAAGGCAACAGCTGGCAGCTAGAGATTTAATGCTGCTCCTTTAGTGGAATGCCCCTAAGAAACTATTCTTTAAATCTTTTTTAGGAATGTCCTGATCAATTGTATCTTGTCTCTGTCTAAATAGGCTAAACATGTTTTTTAAACTGGTACAGTCTTATCTTACCTAGAAAATTTGCTTTTCTTTGAAATTTATTTATATAGTGATGAAGTAATGGCGGAAATTAAAAAAAAAGGCTATATGGCAGAGTGGATAACAGATAACACCATTATGTTCTACAGAGCTTATCTGCTATCTGCTGTGTAACCTGAGCTTTTTCTCATTTGAATGGCTACACAGCAGCTTATTAATATAAGCAATAGTAGTGTTCCTGAAGCAAACACACCCGTTTTACCAGTGCAGGACAACACTGCGTTATATTTTTATTACTTTAAAACACTTTTATTTTTGATGTTACTGTTCCTTTAAGGAAGGAACCAACAAATTTTTTGCATGCTGGTTAAGGTGGCCATACATGGAGAGATCCGCTCGTTTGGCGATGTTGCCAAACGAGCGGATCTCCCTCCGATATGCCCACCTTGAGGTGGGCAATATCGGGCTGATCCGATCATGGGCCCTAGGGTCCAACGATCGGATCCTAGCGAACGGGCGGTCAGATCGAGGGACCGCATCAAAAAACAGATGCGGGCGTGATCCGACGGGATATTTAGTCACATCCGATCGAGATCTGGCCGACTTACGGCCAGATCTTGATGGGGGAAGCCCGTCGGGGGCCCCCATACACGGGCCAATAAGACTCGGTCTGTCGGCAGCTTTTATCGGCCCGTGTATGGCCACCATTATAGTGCATTTCTCTCTGAAAATCAGTGAAAAATGGTTTGTTCCAGACATTGTTCAGAAGAACAGCGTACTTTGATTAAAAAGTTGACTACAGAGGGGAAAACCATACAAAGAAGTACAGAAAATGATAGGCTGCTGAGCTAAAATGATTTCAAATGCTTTAAAATGGCAACCAAAACCTTTTACGTGGAAGAAAATGGAAAACTAATATTTAAATGGATAGAAGAATAGCCAAAATGGCAAAGACTCAGCCAATGATCAGCTCCAGGAAGATCAAAGAAGGTCTAAAGTTACCTGTGATACTGTTACAATTAGAAGACGCCTATGTGAAGCCAAGCTATCGGCAAGAAGCCCCCGCAAAGTCTCATTGTTGAAAAAAAAATGTGCTCAAGAGCTTACAATTTGCCAAAGAACAAATTGACTGGCCTAAACAGAAATGACAACATTTTGTGGACTGATGAAAGCAAGATTGTTCTTTTTGGGTCTAGGGGCCACAGACAGTTTGTCAAGTGACCCCCAAACACTGAATTCAAGCCACAGTACAGAGTGAAGCCAGTGAAGCCGGTGGCACAAGCATCATGATATGGGGATGTTTCTCATACTATGGTGTTGGGCCTATTTATCTCTTACCAGGGATCATGGATCAGTTTCAATACATAAAAATACTTGAAGAGGTCATGTTGCCTTATGCCAAAGAGGAAATTCCCTTGAAATGGACAATGACCCCAAACACACCAGTAAACGAGCAACATCTTGGTTCCAGATCAACAAGATTGACGTTATGTAGTGGCCCAATACCCATACCTTAATCTAAACTTGTGGGGTGACATCAAAAATGCATTTCTGAGACAAAACCAAGAAATGCAGAAGAATTGTGGAATGTAACAGGTGCCAGAAGTTGGTGGACTCCATGTAACACAGATGTGCAGCAGTTCTCAGAAACACTGATTATACAACTAAATATTAGTTCAGTGATTCAAATGGAAGCAAAATCTTGAAAAATATTTATACATGTTTTAATTTGTAAATAAGAATGTAGACACTGCTATTTTTTGGAACTGCCTAATATTCCATTTCTTCACTTTCTGTAAAGGAATAACCCAAATTTGATACATTTTTCTTCATGTTTCGATTTGGAATAGAATGTGCCGTGTTCCCAATGTATTTGCGTGTGTGGAAATAAAAGCTATTATAATCTATTATTCTGAATACAACTGTATGTCTCAACCTGACAACCATTTTGTAAAGCGCAAGAAAGACAAGACAGAAAAGGTCATAAATGCTTTGCTGTAATGACCGTTATAGTTGTTCATAGTTGCCCAACAGATTTTCCTTAGGAAACAGGAGTCAGCACAGATAGACATGGATCCCAGTTCCTAATGCATATAAGCATCTGGCCTTTCAAACCTATATACTGCAATGTTTATTTATTAAGGTATTATGGAATGTAGCACTATTCTAATAGTCTGTATATAACTTGTTACTTGTGTGAAATTCTCTAGAGAAGGAGACTTTTTTGCCTCTGGTGGCTCCAATGAGCAAGTTAGTGTGTCATTTCAATAAACCCCTGAAATAACTAGTAAACCCCTGGAGGTAGGAATCATGAACCCACATCAATATCAGCTGTGCCATAGGGTATCATGTTGGGGGGGGAAGCGAAACAATACTTTCTGGAAATATATATTCTGTAGATTAGCTTCTGTTCTGTGCCTTTCTCACTGTAGATACCTTATCCTCATTAAATTATAGAATGACACTCTCTAAGAGATTTCAAATATATAGAATTTTATACACATAGCAACACCGGGATTTTAGTGCAAAAAAATCATGTATTTATATGAGCTGATACAGTCAATGTGACATTTTGGTCCACTCCGGGACCTTTCTACCTTTCTCAAGATTGTGCCACCCTCTTGGAAAAAATAAAATAAAATAAAAATATATATACTGTATCTACACAAATTATCTACCTGGAGCACTCCTTATATATGTCCAGTGCCTAGGTGCAGGTTATATAGTAAATACTACAATAACAAATGAAGCGCACACTGGGTCTTTTTAAAGTGAAAAAATCTAATGGTATTTATTACAACGTTTCGGCTCCTAACTCAAGCCGTCCTCAGGATTTTTGTTGTTCTGTGTGGACTGGCAGCCTACATGGGTCTCTCTTTTGCTGTAAACTTGTCTTTTATGCAACCAAAACTTGCCACCAAGCCAGGAATTCAAAATAAGCACCTTCTTTGAGGCCACTTCGAGCAACATCTGAGGGGATGGTGAGCAACATGTTGCTCACGAGCCTCTGGGGATCATTGCCTTAGGGATTTAACCTTTACTTCTCCATTATAACATAAGACTACTCACAGATAGATTCCTGGTGAGGATCAAAACTCAGCACTGCAAGGCAGCAGTACCAATCACTTAAGCTGGTCATAGATGCAAAGATTAGATCATACGAATCTCAGTTTAGTACGATTTTTGGGCCGTATGTGGAGTGTCCGTGAGATAACAATCGGTCGTTCAGTTGATTTGACAGGTTAGAAAATTTCTGTCGGCTACTGATAATATCTCTGCATGTATTGCTGATCTGACGATATCAGTGGGAACTGGGAACTGACACCAGCTTTTGTTTGACATAACTTTCGTATGATTGCTGTCATGGGCAGAACATTATAATAATAAAAAGGATATCAAAGGTCTTGATGGTTCACTTCCTCTGCCGGTTTCCAAAAGGTCTGTTCTCCCTCAGACCCGCATACGAATCCAATTTAAAGCTGTAAATTGAAACCAGCGCTCATCCAGCGCGAGGTATAGGCAAAACAAAAGGGAGCAAGAAATTTATTCTCATATAGTGTAGTAATTTTTTTATATAGATGGATTACACCCCTTGTGAAATTAAATTATTTCTAAAAAGGTGCCTCCTCCAGATTATGCTATTTGCCGTGCTTAGAATTTACACACTGAGGTGAGACTCATGTGAGTATACTCACGAACGTTTAAACGTAGTTTGGGTGTTTAGAAATATAGTTAGATGTTCATCCCCTCAATTTCCTCCAGGCTCTGTGGCTTGAAAACAATGCGCTGACATAGTGTAAAAACGTCACCTTTTTAATCTTAATAATATCAACAAAATCACACTCACAATGTTGCTGTTAAAATATCGCATTTAAAATACCGCATTTATGCCATATATGGCAGACTGGTGACTTGTATTTTAAATGCGATATTTTAACAGCAACATTGTGAGTGTGATTTTGTTGATATTATTAAGATTAAAAAGGTGACGTTTTTACACTATGTCAGCGCATTGTTTTCAAGCCACAGAGCCTGGAGGAAATTGAGGGGATGAACATCTAACTATATTTCTAAACGCCCAAACTACGTTTAAACGTTCGTGAGTATACTCACATGAGTCTCACCTCAGTGTGTAAATTCTAAGCACGGCAAATAGCATAATCTGGAGGAGGCACCTTTTTAGAAATAATTTAATTTCACAAGGGGTGTAATCCATCTATATAAAAAAATTACTACACTATATGAGAATAAATTTCTTGCTCCCTTTTGTTTTGCCTATACCTCGCGCTGGATGAGCGCTGGTTTCAATGGGCAGAACATTGTCTGATCTGTTCTTTTAAATAATAAATAAATACGTGGGGAGAATAGTCATCCAGCGACAAATTGCCTCTTCTTCGGGAGACCAATCTCTTCTAAATGCCTTCCTGCCGGCTAGAATGTGAATCGCCGGCGGGATGGCACTCGGATTCCAAAGTTGCCCAAAGTTGTTTCTCGAGGAAACTTCAGGCGACTTCGGAAAGCTGAACTGATCCAAGTGCCATCCCAATGGCGAAGTGGTTTACATTCTAGTCGGTGGGAAGCCATTTAGGGGAGATTAGTCGGCTAAAGAAGAGACAATTTATCTCTAATTTTTCTTTTACAGGTGATGGTTTGGAAAACAAACTTTGATTCAGGCACCCACACAGACCTCAAATGCAGACAACATGATCATAAGTTTCCCAATGTTGAAGACTACACATCATGGGGCCCATTCACTAAGCTCGAGTGAAGGAATAGAGGAAAATAGAGGAAAAATAGTTTGAATTTCGAATTTTTTTGGCTACTCCGACCATCGAATTGGCTACTTCGACCTTCGACTACGACCTTCGACTTCGAATCGAACGATTCAAACTAAAAATCGTTCGAATAATCGACTATTCGATAATCAAAGTACTGTCTCTCTAAAAAATCTTCGACCACCTAGTTCGCCACCTAAAACCTACCGAGCCAATGTTAGCCTATGGGGAAGGTCCCCATAGGCTTTCCAAGGTTTTTCTGATCGAAGGATAATCGTTCGATCGATGGATTAAAATCCTTCAAAACGTTCGATTCGAAGGATTTAATCGTTCGATCGAATGATTATTCCTTCGATCGTTCAATCGAACGAATTGCATTAAATCCTTCGACTTCGATATTCGAAGTCAAAGGATTTCAATTTGCCAGTCGAATATCGAGGGTTAATTAACCCTCGATATTCGACCCTTAAAGTGTGCAACTTGCAGATGTACATCAGCCAGAGAGAAATGCACACATAACTCAGGTAGAGATTTGCCCTTTCTTTCTGTCTCTCTGTTGTACAGCCATGCAGAATACTCTGCTGCTGCAAAGATAACCATAAAAGCAATAAAACATTCTGTTGCTTTATTTAAATAAATCCTTATTAAACGGGTTGTAAACACTTTTTTCAGTTCAATTGTTTTCAGATTGTTTACCATAAACACATACGTTTTGCAATTACTTTTCATCTTTTATTTTTAACGGTTTTCCGAAATCGAAGTTTAAAGTTTAATGTTCATGTCTCCAATGTTTTAGTCTGGCGCCTCAGTTATCCAGGAGCAGATTCTGAACTGTTACAATATGCTACAATTAGTTGATTCATTTCTCAGCCGTATCTGTGGAATATTAGCAACTATTGTATCAATTCTAACAGCTGCCTTTAATGAAACTCAGGGATTCTGCTCAGAGATAAGAAATGTATCAAGTAAATGTATCAATTTGAACAGTTACAGGGTCGGCGACCCACCTGAGGTACTTTAGAAGGTGGAAAATGAAACTTTAACACTTCAATATCAGAAAAATGGTCACAAATCAAAAATGGAAGGTATTTGGAAAAAAGTCTTTGTTTCTGGTGAACTATCTGAACTAAAAAAAGTGTTTGAAGGTGAACCATCCTTTTAAATCTTTAAAATCCAATGCTGTATGTTATAATGTGATGTGCCAAGTGATGTCAGTGCTGCATCTTTACCTACTCTGCATGAGAGACGTTTTTAGGTCCCAAAGTTGATGTACAGTATGTGAACTGTATATTGTAGAAGGAAATGCATTATTGTAACCCCTGGCTCTTCTCTTTCTCCTGTAATGGCTATTTTTTACATCTTGAATATAATTTCTAAGTGACTTAAAGGAACATTAACACCAAAAAAGTGTTTTAAATTAATGAAAATATCATGTAGTGTTGCCCTGCTTTGGTAAAACTGATGTGTTTGCTTCAGAAACACTACTATAGTTCATATACATAAACAAGCTGCTGTGTAGCAATGTTGGACATTGAAAAAAGGCTATATGGCACAGGTTAAATAGTGGATAACAGATAACACCATTATGTTCTACAGAGCTTATCTGCTATCAGCTGTGTAACCTGAGCTTTTTCTCCTTTGAATGGCTGCCCCCATTGCTACACAGCAACTTATTTATATAAACAATAGTAGTGTTTCTGAAGCAAACACACCAGTTTTAACAGTGCAGGGCAACACTGCATCATATTTTTATTACCTTAATAAAATTTCATTTTTTTTTATGTTACTCTTATTTTAAACCTGTACTGAGTGGGACCTTAAAGAAAAAGTAAAACTTTCTCTCTAAAATTACTCTAAGCAGCCCCCAGAATAATATACCATCTCCATCAATATTTTTTTCAATAGTTTTATTTTGGTTGTCTGATACAAGCGTCTCATTGCAGCTTTTTTAGATACTGCTCCTCTTTGAGACCTTTGTAGTCAGAGACAGAAGCAGAGCAGAGAGGGCAGTTCAGCTTCTTGTATCAGAGAAATTACATGAAACTAGAAAGGTAGGGATCAAGAAAGGAGTGTTATTCTGGGGGCTATTTAGAATAATTTTAGGGGATTTTAAAAAGAAAGGCTTACCTATCCTGTGAGAAAGAACATTGTTACAGTAGTTACTTTAAAAAAAAAAAATTAAAATGGAAAATGTGTGTAGAGTTTTTTTGTAAGGATGCACCAAATCCAGGATTTGATCTTTTTCAGCAGGATTTGGATTCGCCCGAATCCTTCTAGCCGAACAAACTGAATCATAATCCTAATTTGCATATACAAATTAGGGGCGGAGAGGGAAAATGCGTGTTTTTTTGTCACAAAACAAGGAAGTAAAAAATGTTTTCCCCTTCCCACCCCTAATTTGAATATGCAAATTAGGATTCGGATTTGGGAACCCCTGAGGAAGTATCAATAGATACTGTTTGAATCAGGCTGCTGACAGGTTTAAAGCAACTTAAAGCAAACAAATCATCTGAAAAGGATAAGTATTTCGTAACTGCTTTTTTATATTAAGGTTTATATTTAACTACTGTGGTTTAATTTTTTTTTTTTAAAAGGTTTTTTTTTTTTCTGTCTTGGGTGCTAAACAGCAAAGTTTGGTGTGCTAGTGTGCTTACAGCAAGTTTGTCACAACCTGCTTTACTTTGCAGTTTTCCCTCCGTTTGAGGGGGTGGGGTTTGATTAGTTGCACCTGAACAGACTGTATAAATAGAACCCCTGGGACTCCAGTGAGTCTGTTTGAATCAGGCTGCTGACAGGTTTAAAGCAACTTAAAGCAAACAAATCATCTGAAAAGGATAAGTATTTCTTAACTGCTTTTTTATATTAAGGTTTATATTTAACTACTGTGGTTTAATTTTTTTTTTTTTTAAAAGGTTTTTTTTTTTTCTGTCTTGGGTGCTAAACAGCAAAGTTTGGTGTGCTAGTGTGCTTACAGCAAGTTTGTCACAACCTGCTTTACTTTGCAGTTTTCCCTCCGTTTGAGGGGGTGGGGTTTGATTAGTTGCACCTGAACAGACTGTATAAATAGAACCCCTGGGACTCCAGTGGAGCTTGCTCTAGTGTTAGCTTCTCTTAAGTGTTTGCTCGTTAAGTGGGGGTTCTGTAAGTGGAGTTACAAACACCGGAGTTTAAGTGGGGGTTCTGTAAGTGGAGTTACAAGCACCGGAGTTTAAGTGGGGGTTCTGTAAGTGGAGTTACAAACACCGGAGTTTAAGTGGGGGTTCTGTAAGTGGAGTTACAAACACCGGAGTTGAAAACTAAAGGAGGTTCAAACTAGGTCAAAAGTTTTGTTCTAAACCCTCATTTTTATTTTATATATTTATTTATATTTTTTCCTGTTTTGATCTGTAACTGGGATAATGAGTGCTAGCAAGATTGAAGGTCTGACTCAGTGCACAGTCTGCCATATGTATGCAGATTTGGAACAAGAGATCCAAAATGCTTACCTCTGTGGTGGTTGTGAGCAAATTGCCACTTTGGAGGCTCAAGTTAGAGCACTAGAGCAACAAATTGCAACACTGCGATCGATTGACAATCTTGAAAGGAGTCTTTTGCTCACTGAGCAGGACCTAGCGGGGTCAGATAGTTTGGGGGGAACAGAACAGCAGCAGGATGTTGAGGCAGCTAGCTGGGTGACAGTTAGAAAATCTAAGGTGGGCAAAAGGAAAATGGAGGCTGATCCGGAGATTATACATCGCAACAAATTTGCCAGATTGTGTGAAGATGATGGGAGTATGAACTCTGGATTGGCAATTCTAGATGGGGCTGATCTCTCTAACAGCCGGGAGACCAGTTTCTCTAGTAGTGGTGGGGAGGAGAGTAGAGTCAGGCCTAAGCAGATTGTGGTTGTAGGGGACTCAATTATTAGGAAAGTGTATAGGGTAATTTGTCGTCCGGATCGCTACAACCGAACAGTTTGCTGTCTACCTGGTGCCAGGGTTTGGCATGTGGTTGATCGGATAGACAAATTATTGGGTGGGGCTGGGCACGACCCAGCTGTCTTAGTACATATCGGTAGTAATGACAAAATAAATGGTAGATGGAAGACCTTAAAGAATGATTTCAGGGATCTAGGCTCTAAGATCAAGGAAAGGTCTTCCAATGTAATCTTTTCTGAAATTTTGCCTGTGCCACGTGCAAGTTTAGGAAAACAGCGGGAGCTTAGGGAGCTTAATGCGTGGCTAAAGTCTTGGTGCAGGAAGGAAGGGTTTGGGTTCATAGAGCACTGGGCTGACTTTTCGTTGGGGTACAACTTATACAGCCGTGACGGTTTGCACCTCAATGGAAGGGGGTCCGCGGTGCTAGGGGAAAGAATGGCTAAGAGGTTGGAGGAGTGTTTAAACTAGGCAAGGGGGGGTGGGTGAGAGAAAGGATTATGGGGAAGCTAGTGTAGACGGGGCAGTGGGGTTAGTAAGGGGTCATGGGGGAGGAGTGAGGGGGGCATACAGTTTACCAGCTAAGGAGGTCCCTCTGTTACAAGGAAAACAGAATAATACTAACTTAAAGTATAATTCTTTACCAAGTAATGCACATTTCAAAAGTAAAAGTAATAACCTCCGCTGTATGCTGGCAAATGCACGGAGTTTGTCAGGTAAAATGGGAGACCTAGAATTAATTGCATGCTCTAAAAATTATGATATAATTGGTATCACTGAGACCTGGTGGGATGAAACATGTGACTGGATTGTGAATTTAAATGGTTACACCCTTTTTAGGAGGGATAGAGGGATTAAAAAGGGTGGAGGAGTGTGTTTGTATGTAAAGCCTGAATTAAAGCCATGCGCTAAAGAAATAAAAATAGCTGGCACTGGTGAGGGTGTAGAATCACTCTGGGTAGAGATTTTGATTGGGCAAAAGGTATCAAAAAGAATTATCATTGGTGTATGCTATAAACCACCTCGTATAAGTGTCGAGTATGAAGCCGAGCTACTCTTGCAGATACAAGCGGCTTCACAGCTGGGTCAAGTTGTTGCTATGGGTGACTTCAATTATCCAGACATTGACTGGGGTAATGGGGTTGCTAAGACAGAAAAAGCTAGTAGGTTTGTAAATATGCTGAATGACAACTTTTTATTCCAGCTCGTTCAAGAACCTACTAGGAATAACTCTCTTTTGGACCTTGTAATAACTAACAATACTGAACTCATCTCTAACATTTGTGTGGGTGAGCATTTAGGGAATAGTGATCATAACATGGTCTCCTTTGAGATTCTGTTGCAGAAGCAATTCTATAAGGGAGTAACTAAAACACTAAATTTCAGACGTGCAAACTTTGACAGTATAAGGGCATCTCTGCAACATATTAAGTGGGAAATGCTTTTCACAGGGTTAAACACAGAACAAAAATGGGAAGTCTTTAAAATGCTGCTTAATAAATATACTTGTCAGTATATTCCACTTGTAAGCAAGGAACGTCGTTGCAAAGCAAAACCTTTTTGGTTCAATAGAAGCGTTGGTGTTGAGGTGGGTAAGAAAAGACGTGCTTTTAAGGCTTTCAAGTTAGCTGGTACAGCCGAAACATTTATAAGGTACAAGGAGGCCAATAAATCATGCAAAGAAGCTATAAGGCAAGCTAAAATTGCTATAGAAAAGGATATTGCAGCAAGCAGTAAAAAAAATCCAAAATTATTTTTTAAATATGTCAATAGTAAAAAAATGAAGCAGGAAGGGGTGGGACCCTTACTATCAGAGGGGGGTCAGCTGGTTGATGAAAACAAAATAAAAGCGCAGATTCTGAACTCGTATTTTTCATCTGTGTACACAAATGAAGAACCAGTAAGTGAAGGTTTCCTTCTTAACACTCCCAATTATAGTAATACAACTAATGATGCATGGTTCACACATGAAGAAATTCAAAAGAGACTTGAACATGTTAAGATTAACAAAGGTCCAGGGCCAGATGGTATTCATCCCAGGGTAATTAGCGAGCTTAGCTCTGTGATTGCCAAACCTCTTTACTTAATTTTTCAGGATTCATTGAGATCTGGCATTGTGCCGAGAGACTGGCGAATTGCTAATGTGGTGCCTCTATTCAAAAAAGGATCCCGTTCTCAGCCTCAAAACTATAGGCCAGTTAGTCTGACGTCAGTATTAGGAAAGCTTTTCGAAGGGTTAATAAAGGATAAGATACTGGACTTCATAGCAAATCATAATACTATGAGTTTGTGCCAGCATGGTTTTATGCGTAATAGATCTTGCCAGACTAACTTAATTTCTTTTTACGAGAATGTAAGTAGAGACCTCCATTCTGGGATGGCAGTGGATGTGATTTACTCAGACTTTGCTAAAGCATTTGATACAGTGCCACACAAAAGGTTACTGGTTAAATTAAGGAATGTTGGCCTGGAACATAGTATTTGTACCTGGATAGAGAACTGGCTAAAAGATAGACTACAAAGAGTGGTGGTAAATGGAACATTTTCTAATTGGACCAGTGTTGTTAGTGGAGTACCGCAGGGCTCTGTACTAGGTCCCTTGCTTTTCAACTTGTTTATTAATGACCTGGAGGTGGGCATTGAAAGTACTGTTTCTATTTTTGCAGATGATACTAAATTGTGCAGAACTATAGGTTCCATGCAGGATGCTGCCACTTTGCAAAATGATCTGTCTAAACTGGAAAACTGGGCAGCAAACTGGAAAATGAGGTTCAACGTTGATAAATGCAAGGTTATGCACTTTGGCAAAAATAATATAAATGCAAGTTATACACTAAATGGCAGTGTGTTGGGAGTTTCCTTAAATGAAAAGGATCTAGGGGTCTTTGTAGATAACACGTTGTCTAATTCTGGGCAGTGTCATTCTGTGGCTACTAAAGCAAATAAAGTTCTGTCTTGCATAAAAAAGGGCATTAACTCAAGGGATGAAAACATAATTATGCCTCTTTATAGGTCCTTGGTGAGGCCTCATCTGGAGTATGCAGTTCAGTTTTGGACTCCAGTCCTTAAGAGGGATATAAATGAGCTGGAGAGAGTGCAGAGACGTGCAACTAAATTGGTTAGAGGGACGGAAGACTTAAATTATGAGGGTAGACTGTCAAGGTTGGGGTTGTTTTCTCTGGAAAAAAGGCGCTTGCGAGGGGACATGATTACACTTTACAAGTACATTAGAGGACATTATAGACAAATGGCAGGGGACCTTTTTACCCATAAAGTGGATCACCGTACCAGAGGCCACCCCTTTAGACTAGAAGAAAAGAACTTTCATTTGAAGCAACGTAGAGGGTTCTTCACAGTCAGGACAGTGAGGTTGTGGAATGCACTGCCGGGTGATGTTGTGATGGCTGATTCAGTTAATGCCTTTAAGATTGGCTTGGATGATTTTTTGGACAGACATAATATCCAAGGCTACTGTGATACTAAACTCTATAGTTAGTATAGGTATGGGTATAAAGAATTTTAATTAAAAGTAGGGAGGGGTGTGTGTATGGATGATGGGTTTTCATTTGGAGGGGTTGAACTTGATGGACTTTGTCTTTTTTCAACCCAATTTAACTATGTAACTATGTAACTATGTAAGATACGAAATGCGTTGGGCTTGTAACTTATCAAGTTTTTATTTGAACAATAAATTGATTCTGTAAAAAGGCAAGTACGTGGCCTTAAATATTTCCCTACAAGTGTTACACTAGCGAAGTATTCCTGCTGTTAGACTGAGGACACTACAGAACCGTGATACAGATACGATCTGTAACCACGAGGAGAGAGACGCCGACATCTGGGAGCCCGCAGATACTTTGGACGGAAACCAAAAGGGAAAGCCGCACTTCCATCAGTGCAGCCGTGTGCTCAGAAACATCCCCTTTGAAAAACCGGCTCTGAACAGAGAAACCGCTTCCGTGCATACCGACACCAGGAAGGATAATTCAGCGACCACCAGCGATCGCACTGATAACGCTATTAAGCCTGGATACACATCGCTTTCCTTTGTATCCTTCGCAGCAGCACAGCGTGAGATTCATTCTCTCTCCTTAAAAGATAGGACAGTTAAACACACCCCTCAAAACAATGAGCCTTCCATAAAAGCCCCTCCTTCACCCCACCTCCGCTATTGTTTTTTTTCTGTCCTGCCGGACAGATAGGATAGTCAGAGGGGCAGAGAGAGAATTACCTCAAAGTGCAGGACGAAGAGACAAATGGAGGGATCAGAGGATCCACTGGAAAAGTCCGAATAGGCAATGGGGGAAAAAGTATCTTCATAGGTAAGATTATACCCTGATTTGCCGTTTGTAATAGCCTTACGCGAGTGGCTGGTGACGTTTCCAGGAAACGAGTAGCTAATCACGTGACGTGGACGCATGGCGTCTTTGCGCAGGCGTGATTGGGTGGACGCAAAGGTGCGTAGAGGCGCGTAGGCGCCACGTTTTCGCGCCAACACTAATTCAAATGGACTATAAAAGGTTTTCTTCATTAGGGGACAAAGTCCCTTGAGTTATTGGAACTGCAACAGAGAGGAGGACTATTCTTTTCTGCCTGAAGTTCTGTGAGCCTGTTAAGGTATTTCAGATGTTTTATTATTTAAAAAAAAAAAAAAAAAAACAGGAGAATGTTCTTTTCTTCTTGTTGCTATTTGTGTTTTTTTCTTACAATAGATGTCAAGCTTAGAGGATAGCCAGGGGGCGAGAAAAAAATCAAGGAAGAGGAAGCATATTGTCTGTAGGGAATGCGAGGCACCCCTACCAGACAATTATCAGAGGGGGCGCTGTGTGGGATGCTTGGGAAAGGAATCCCAGAGGGGAGACCAGCTATCAGCGTCCACCATAACCCTAATTAAGGATTTGATTAAAGAATCACTGAAGGAGGTGGGACACCAGAGTGGTGTTGTTAAGGGTTCTTTTCAGCAGGACTCGGATACGGGACCAGAGGGTGACCTAGTAGTCCTGGATGAAGTTGGGTCATCATCCTCAGAGGAGGAAATTGATCTAACACTTTTTCCAACTGAAAAAATACCTAAACTGGTAAAAGCAGTGAGGTCGGAAATTGAAGCATCAGAAGGAGAAGCAAGAGATGCTGATGGAGATTCCAAAGGGTGTGTTAGAGCCAAGGCTTTTCCTCTACACCCTCTTATGAAAGAACTAATGAAAATGGAATGGAACAATCCGGAAAAAGCTCCGGTTCTCAATAAAAGATTTAAGCTTCTATATCCGGTGGAGAAGTCGGAGATAGAGGATTGGGAAGCTCCACCCAAAGTAGATGTAGCGGTCGCTAGGTTCTCGAAGAGAACAGTAATACCGGTGGAAGATGGGTCCAGCCTCAAGGAGGCTATGGATCGTAAAGCAGAAACATCTATGAAGAGAGTTTATTCGGCCGCGGCGGCCCAGTGTAAACCAATAGTGGCTTCCACTTCAGTTTCTAGAGCACTTAGAGCGTGGATTTTGCAAGTGGAAGAAGATCTGGAGAAGAAAGTTCCAAGGGAGAATATTTTAAATCTCTCCAAAACATCAAATTAGCTTCAGATTTTTTATGTGATGCTTCAATTCAAAATCTCAGATTAGCGGCAAGAGTCATGGGGCTGTCAACAACAGCCCGTAGGGCTATTTGGTTGAAACCATGGGGGGCAGATGTAACCTCCAAAAACAATTTATGCAACATGGAGTTTCAACCGGGACATCTGTTTGGTAAACAGCTAGATGACCTGATGGAAAAACTGTCTGATGACAAAGGGAAAAATTTGCCGCAACAGAAGCCAAAGGAGAAATGGAAGAGATCGTTTTTTCGGAAAGGAAGAGGGTCTTCCTATAGATATGGCCAGAGAGGTGGTAATAGAGACCAAGGAGAAGGGAACAGTAGGTTTAGGACCCCTAAGAAAAACACAGAAGGTGGATCTAGGGGTAAAGCATCCTACTCCTTTAAGTCCTCAAATGCATGACGCCCAAAGGGGGGTAGGGGGAAGATTAAGTCTTTTTTCGCAACAATGGGCAGAGGTTATTCAGGATCCCTGGGTACGGCAGGTAGTACGGGAGGGACTGAAAATAGAATTTCTAAAGATACCCTGCTCACGTTTCCTTACTACCCCTCAGTCAAAAAATCCGGTAAAACGGATGTGTTTGCAAAATGCGATTTTGGAATTCGTCCAAAACAAGGTTTTGGAGATAGTTCCAACAGAAGAAAGAGGATTAGGAGTTTATTCCATGGTTTTTTTGGTTCCGAAGGCAGATGGCAGATTCCGAACGGTTATATATCTGAGGTATCTAAATACCTTTATCAAAAGGAAAAAGTTTCGGATGGAGTCAATAAAATCGGTAATCAATCTCCTGGAACAGGGAGATGTCATGGCAACATTGGACTTGAAAGACGCTTATCTGCATGTACCAATTTTTCCACAGCATCGGAGATTTCTGAGGATTGCGATTCATATTCTAGGAGAGGTTTGGCATCTCCAGTTTACAGCCATGCCATTCGGCATATATTGTGCTCCGAGGGTATTCACGAAAATAGTGGCAACTTTGAGACTCGAAGGAATCTTGGTTGTACCATATCTGGACGACTGGTGGATCAAGGCAGTCTCAGAAACATTGCTGGAAAAACACCTGGTGAAGACCTTGGACTTACTAAGGTATCTAGGGTGGATAGTGAATTTCCAAAAGTCGTCCCTAAACCCAGAGAGAGAAAAACAATTCTTGGGGTTTGTGATAAATTCGAGAGAAATGGTGTTAACGATTTCCCAGCAGAGACAGGGAAAATTATTACAAGGTGTAAAGGACCTGAGGGAACCGAGACCGGTTTCTGTCCGGAAAGTAATGAGAGTCTTGGGGCTAATGTCCTCAACAATAGAAGCAGTTCCATGGGCGCGCCTCCATATGCGTCATTTGCAACAGGAGCTGTTGCAGAAGTGGGACAGGAAAGTAGACTCTCTACACATATCATGGATTTTGGCGAGAGAGACCAGGTCCCAACTAAGATGGTGGCTGAGGACCGAGAATTTGGAGAAGGGCAAATCATTGCTTCAGAGGAAATGGTGCCTACTGACCACAGATGCATCCAGCAAGGGTTGGGGAGCACATGTGCAGAGTCTCTCAGCACAAGGAGTATGGAATATGATGGAGAGGTCAATGTCCTCGAACTTCAAGGAGTTAAAAGCAGTGGGACGAGCGTTACAAACCTTTCAAGAATATGTTGTGGGGAAATCCGTAGAAGTGCGAACGGACAATGCTACGGTCGTATCGTATATAAACAGGCAGGGGGGGACCAGGTCTCCATTACTGCTGAGGGAATCCCTAAAAATTTTAGATTGGGCGGAAGCCAATCTATACCAGTTGAGGGCAGTCCACATAAGAGGAGTGGACAATGTTTGGGCAGATCATCTGAGCAGGAATATGATAGTTCCAGGAGAGTGGTCGCTCAAGATGAAAATTTTTCGACAAATAGTAAAAAAATTTGGAATGCCACAAGTGGATTTAATGGCATCGAGACAGAATGCCAAACTCCCCAGGTTCCACTCGTTGTTTGTCAAGGACAACCCGGAATCTTTGGATGCAATGTCAGTAAAATGGGATTACGAACTGGCATACATCTTCCCACCGTTTCCAATGATAGACAGAGTGCTAAGGAAGGTGAGGGAAGAGCAAGCAAGAGTGATTGCAGTAATTCCTTTTTGGCCCAAAAGATCATGGTTACCCCAGCTACTGCAAATGAGTCACGGGGAATATTGGGTATTGCCGCAGGTCAAGGATCTGCTGACACAGGGGAAGTTCCAGTACAAAGGGCTGGAAAAGCTTCATTTGACTGCATGGAACTTGACAGGCCCATATTAGCCCAATGCGGACTGTCTAATAAAGTTATTGAGACTATGCTACAATCTCGAAAGTCATCTACAAATAAAACCTATAAAAGAGTTCAAAAGGTATTTGAAAGATGGTGTGGAGAGAAAGATGTGGTGGCTTTAAATCCTTCAGTAGGGGAAGTCCTAGATTTCTTACAGCAAGGGTTTGATAAGGGTTTGAAACCAGGAACAATAAGGGCACAGATCTCAGCAATATCGGCCTTTACTGGAATAACGCTATCGTCCAATCCTCTAGTAGGACGATTCATGAGGGCTATAGGTAAGATCCGTCCTTCTTTCCGAGAGCCTGTACCCAGTTGGGATTTGAATATAGTTCTGAACAGACTGTCCACCACTCCTTTTGAGCCAATGGAGGATGCAGATATCAAATTGGTGTCCATGAAGGTGGGTTTTCTATTAGCGATCACCTCAGGTAGGAGAGTGGGGGAACTAGAAGCCCTCTCTATGAAAGAACCTTTTCTGCTCTTTTTGGAAAACAGAGTATTGTTAAGGACTGTTCCATCCTTCCAACCTAAAGTTCCATCAAGTGCTAATATTAATCAGGAGATAATATTACCAACTTTCTTTACAAATCCAGCTAATGAACAGGAGAAGAAACTCCACTCACTGGATGTGGCAAGGGCATTGAAATATTATATACAAAGGACTAACTCATTCAGGAAGTCAGAAAGTTTGCTGGTGTCCTTTTCTGGTAAGAATGAAGGGAGCAAGGCATCCAAAATTACAATTGCCAGATGGATAAAAAATGCAATTCAAGTGGCTTACGAATTGGAAGGTTTTTCGCCTCCGGAATTTGTCAAGGCACATTCCACCAGAGCAGTAGCCACATCTTGGGCAGAGAGAAGCCAAGTTTCTGCGGAACAAATTTGTAAAGCGGCTACATGGAGTAGCTTACATACCTTCTCGAAGCATTACAGGCTTGACGTATGGGCTTCACAGGAGGCGGATTTTGGCAGAAAAGTCCTGCAGTCCGCGGTGTCTGGAAATTCCCTCCCTATATGAGAAGTTACTTGCTATATCTCACGCTGTGCTGCTGCGAAGGATACAAAGGAAAACGGAAATTTGTTCTTACCGTAATTTCCCTTTCCTTTGGATCCAAGCAGCAGCAAGGATCCCACCCTTTGTTCAATAAATAGTTGATAAGAATTATGTGGTGTTACTTTTTTATGACAATAGCGGAGGTGGGGTGAAGGAGGGGCTTTTATGGAAGGCTCATTGTTTTGAGGGGTGTGTTTAACTGTCCTATCTTTTAAGGAGAGAGAATGAATCTCACGCTGTGCTGCTGCTTGGATCCAAAGGAAAGGGAAATTACGGTAAGAACAAATTTCCGTTATTTGGAACCTTCGCTTATTTTTTCAGCGCACCTACCTACCCCTTGAATCTATTGATACGTGGACAAGTGGGTCCATTTTGTGAATACAGGTGCAGCTTTCATTTTTACATGACTATTGGACTGAGCGCAGTTTTAACCCTTGATTCCTCCTTCTTTTGCATCTGGAACCCTTGTTTTGGCTCCGGTATGATCACAATCTGCAGATTTCAGCTCAAAATGCAAAGTCTTGTGTTTCCTGGTCAAAATCTGCCAAGTGTGTTAGCGCTGGAGCCAACAGAGTGGTTTCAGAGCCTTAACAGAAGGGGAGGTTACTGCCTGCAGTAGGGACTCATATTGGCCTGCATATTTCAGCAGGTTAATGCCGACCCTGTGTAGCCCTATCCTAACAAATGGAGATATTGAACTCTGTATAAATAAACTTCTCCCCGCTTTAAGCTGCAGTTTTGTTAAGCTTTTAAGCTGAACTGGTTATTTGTTTTACTGCTCACTCCTCTGCAAACAGTGACTTGGCAAGAAGTGAGCCAGGTTGTTAAAAAGAGAAAGCAGGAAAATAAAGTATGTTCACTATAAACCCCATACTTATTGCAGCCCAATGAGAAGGATCCACAAAGGGGCTGGATTTTTTTTTTTCCTACTAAACGACTATGCGAAATAGCAAGCCCCTTTTTTTCAGCTTACAGAATTCTGTCATACTCATACTTTCACTTAAAGGTACATCTCATATTTTTTCATGTTAGGGATTAATGGATATTTCACTATGGCATCTCCTCTCCATTGTAAACAATGGCGACTTGGCCAGCCAAATTACATAAATAATCTTGCTATCCTGTGTCTGCTCTTACCCCATATAAACTTAAACAAGGTCACATGGGGATCATTGAGGGTCTTTCTGGGAACTGCCACCAGGAGGGTCTCAAACAAATATAAGATCTTAAGTTGAATTGCCATCTTGAGTACCGTAATGCATCTCAGCCAGGATATTGTGTAGGAACTCCATTTAAGCAGTGACAACTTGATTTTCTGTATTAGGGGTAGTTACTTTTATAAAGTTGGCTGTATGTTTTGGTTGATTGAATGGCAAGGTATTTGAGAGAGTGGGTTCTCCACCTGTAGTGTCATTTTGATGCCAAGGCTTCTTTAAAATGTTGGGGAATATTAAGGGGTAAGGCTTCAGTCTTGTCTAAGTTTAATTTATATCTTGAATATTCACTGTATTGCGACAAGAGGGTATGTAGGTTAGGCAGAGATACTACAGGGTTTGTTAGGGTGAGAAGGATGTCGTCAGCAAACAGGGAAACAACAAACTCCTGGTGCTGAATCTTAGGGCCAGTTATATCTTTATGGTTTCTATTGGCTGAGGCTAAGGGTTTGATGCTCAATGCATATAGCAGGTGTGACAGAGGGCATCCCTGTATGGTTCCATTATCAATGGGGATCTGCTTGTTGTAGGCTTCTGGCCATATAAGTGTAGCTGGGGTTGGAGTAAAAGTTTTGGATAGCTCTAAGCAAGGGACCCCTAATACCTAGCTGCCTGAGTAGGTTGAACATATAATCCCAGTTTAGATGATCAAAAGCCTTCTCGGTGTCTAAAGGTGGCCATACACGGGCCGATAAAAGCTGCCGACAGACCGTGTCGGCAGCTTATTGGGCCGTGTATGGGGGCCCCCGACGGGCTTCCCCGATCGAGATCTGGCCGAAAGTCGGCCAGATCTCGATCGGATGGGACAGAAAATCCCGTCGGATCGCGGCCGCATCTATTCGTTGATGCGGTCCCGCGATCCGACTGCCCGTTAAGGCATCGTTAGGATCCGATCGTTGGGCCCTAGGGCCCACGATCGGATCTGCTCGATATTGCCCACCTCAAGGTGGGCATATCGGAGGGAGATCTGCTCGTTTGGCGACATCTCCAAACGAGCGGATCTATCCATGTATGGCCACCTTAAGCTGAGCAACAGGGTTGGGGTCGTAGTTTTGTTGACAGTGTCCGATTAGTAGCCCTGTTAGTATTGTCCCCTGCCTGCCATATATAAACCCTACTTGATCTAGATTAATGATCTTAGGCATGAGGGGGCCCAGTCTATTTGCCAGGAGTGTAGTGAATACCTTAAGATCTGAATTTAAGAGAGCTAATGGCCTGTAGCTAACACAGAGATTTGGATCTTTGACTTCCTCGTGAAGGAGGGTGATATAGGAGGCAAGCATAGTATTGGGATCGTAAGTTTAGCAATAAAAGAGTTAAGAGTTTAGTTAAATGGGGAGTTAAAAGTCCAAAGATAATTATAAAAGATAGTTTTTTATAATATGTGTATGTGTTGCCATCTGTCCCTGGGGCTTTTGAGGTAGGAAAGGACTTGATTGTAATTTTAACTTCTTCCTCTGTAATTATTTTATTCAGGGCCTCTAGGTCAGTTTGTGAGAGAGAGTCGAGTGAATATTACCAGCGAGGAAAGCTTGCCTGGAGGATGTTGCACTACAATGTGTGTAGTCATCTTGGAAAACTGTTGCGATCTCCTTGAGTGAAAATGCTTCCCCACCTTCAGGTTTATCTACTGAAACTAAAGCTGAATCTGCTCTTTGTTTTCTGGATAGCAGGGAGTGTGGGTGATCTCCCATTTCATAGGATTTGTCGTGTCCACTTTAAGGCTTTTTCAATATCTCCTGATGTGAGTAAAGGTGGCCATAGACTCACAGATAATATTGTATGAAACTAATTTTTGTACGATATTCGGTGCGTTTATGGTGGGTAAAGAGCCGACTGAAATCGGCAGAAGACTTGGATATAGGTCAGCTCTTCGATCAGGCTGGACGGACAATTTTGATTGGAAGCCTTTCAAAGCAATTGAAAATCGGCCATTGTTAGTGCTACATCGTCAGATACAGGTAAAATTCGATTGTTTCTATCTGTATATCTGATGATTCAGCTCTACACATGTGTATTGAAACAAACTATCTTTCTTGGAAAGATTTTTCCAAGAAAAATCTTGATTGTTATGCCTATGGCCACCTTAAGTTCCCTGTGAACCTCAAGGATCTCCTTGCGTAATTTGGTAGTTGGGTTGGAGTGTGCCTTACGTTCCAAAAGGCTAAGTTTATGTTGCATGGTTATCTTCGTGAGTGTCTTCCCCTTCTTCTTGGCTATGAATTTGCCTCTTAATACCGCTTTATGTGCTTCCTATAAAACAGAGATCTTCCCGCTGATTGAGAGTCATCTATGAAACAATTTTTAATAGTCTGAGAGAGATCAGCGAATATATATGGGGGTTGTTTAAGAGGCCTTCGTTCAGGCGCCAATGGGTGGCTTTCCTTAACGGAGAAGATAAGTTGATGTCTAGTGTTTTCTGACCACATAATGGGAATTAGGTCAGTAGAGGCCTGGTAGGAAAGGGGGTTTCTAGAAATCAGAAAGAAATCTAGTCTGGAGTACAAGTGGTGGCAGGCAGAGTAAAAGGTATAGGCTTTCTCATTGGGGTGATGTATTCGCTACAGGTCCCTTAGATATACTGTAGTCTACGGATCAGTTGATGAAACCTCTGGTATTGGGTTTTATATTGTTTGAGTAGAGAAGGGGGTGAACGGTCTCTGTTCTCAGATAGGACTAGCACACTTTGGTAGTCACCTCTAACTTTGGAGAGAGTCTTTGCACTATTAAGGGGTTGTCATTAGTGATATGTGCGCCGCCTGCGGTTCGGGCCGTCCTTGCACGCTTCTTCGCTGGTGGAGGACAGGTGTGGGTTGAGCTCTTCTCCTGCTCTCCCTGCCCGCCACCCGCAAATGCCGGCTTCCAGGTTAGTCTTTTATAGACGTTGCGCTTGCCCCTTTTGTGACGTCATCGGCGGGGCGGGATGGCACGGGTCTATAAAAGCAAGGAGGGAGGGCGGATTAGGGTCAAGTGCGGGAAATTCTGACCCGCACATCACTATTCATGGCAGAAGGCTCAGCACAAGGGAAATGACAGCTCTGTGTATGTCACATTTTCCTTCACAGCAAATGGGTTAATCATATTTGACATTAATAGTGCTGATCTTTTCTATGGTAACCTATTCTTTTGAACACTTATTTACAGTACATCCTCTCTAGGCAACAAGATCTACATATAAAGCTCACTAAAAACAAGCCTCCTTTCTTTGATATTCTTTGTCTTCCAGTCCTCCGTTTTTTGTATGGACCGTTAATGAGTGAGCAGGGAAATTAAACTGTTCTGCAGTGTAGTCACCAGTAGGAAACATACCTGTTGTTATACTAATTAATTACTAAATAAGCTGTTTACATCTCCGGCTTAATATGTGACTGGTTAGAAAACCCCAGAAGTCTGGTCAAATTGAGCCAAGATCTGCTTGTGTCACAAGGTCATCAAATGAACAGATGTGACCGCATGTCCCCAATATTAGTCCCTGATAGGGATATATTCCATCAGGTAGAACCAGAACAAACCACCCAAAGCATGAGGTGCTCATGGAGTGGTGGGAAAGGGACAATGCACAAAGATTAAAGTGAATCGGCTGGCCCCAATACTCCCTAGAATGATCCATGGAGATCAAGTAGGTTTCATTCAGGGACGTCAGGCATGGGAGTTGCAAACAGCATTACTTTCTTAGCACAACCCAATTATAACATAACAACCCAAATTATAGACACGGACGCATACATGGTGGAGAATGGCTGCAGCTGTTGTTTATTAAATATCATATCAAGAACATTAACCATTGCTAATGATACTAATACCTGCTCATACATATCTTCCCAGCCAGCCTCTGCATCAGATCTCTGCAGCGTTAAAGATTAACAACAAATATCATTAAGCCCCGCCAATTTACCACCTAGCCAGGAGCATACCTCCACATGACACTTTCTCTATCATCAACAATTAACAGCTGCGACACAATATTTAATTTTTTTTTTTAATTACATTTATATGTTATACAATAACAGGGTATGGGATTTTCCAATCGATCCTCTTGCGTCAGCTGCCGGTGAAGAATGAAGAGTGTTCGTCCGGCTTGCCTTTATATAGCCGGCTTTCGCCGCTTTTCCCGCAAAGCCACGCCCCTTTTTAATCAACCAATCAGAAGGGATTGAAAATTGACCAATCGGAATCAAGGTAAGTTTTTTACAGAGAAAAATACACGAGGTAAAAACATTCCGAAAAAGGAGCTGTCACACTCCCATGTTAGGGAAAGTTAAGTCTCTCCCTATTCAGGATACTACTAGGTGTGTACTAGGATATACTAGGTGTATTATAAACACTATAGAACTTCTGCAAAGGCAGAAATATCCCATTATAAGATAAATATAGCTAAAACTGAGGCTTTACCTATTCATATGCCAAGCGCAATGTATAGCATTTTACAATCCGCCTATACTTACAAATGGAAAACAGATTACATTACATATTTAGGTACTAAAATTACCCCTAGATACGGAGACTTGTTCACACAGAATTTTATCCCGCTAGCTAAAACTGTCAAGTCTCATCTGGGCAAATATGGCTTTTTCCTGGTTCGGCAAAATTGCCTCAATCGGAATGAATGTCCTTCCTCAATTCCTGTATATTTTTGAAACTTTGCCAATTGAGATTCCTACGTATTTTTTTTAGAGACTTTCCAAACTACCTTGCTCAGTTACGTCAAGTGTTTGCTTGGACACATTGGTCCTCCGAACTAGTCTGGGTAAGAATTGAAAATGCACAGTTTCAACCGTATCACCCCAATGTGTGGTTCTGGGCACCTTTGAAAATTCCAAATTTAGCAATCCCAATGCTTAAAACAACACTGCTTACTATAGCAATTTGGAATAGGACAAAATTGAAGTTTAAACTGAGCTCTCCTTATTCCCAGCACTCTCAGGAAATCCCTTGTTTCCCCCCGACCATATCTGCTCCTTTTAACATCCTAGGTGACAGCACATCTCTATTCACAGTCAAAGATGCATCAGATAATACCTTGCCAGGCAAACTTAACTATGAAGATGTCAAATCAAAGCTCCCTAATTCCCAATTACATTGGTTTATGAACTTCCAGATTAGTCATTATAGAATACCATTTAATCAATATTTCAGAAGCAACTCACCAACTAGCTTTGAACAAATAGGTCTTCCACAAAAGAAGCTGATATCTAGAATATATTCACTCATTAATGACCCCTTTTTAGTGAGAGATTATAAACATTCTTACATGGTATAATGGGATGAAGTATTGAACATGGAGATTGCAAAAAAGGACTGGGAATTAATTTGGAAAAATGCAAAGTGCTGTGTTACATGTACTAAGCAAAGGGAAAATATTTATAAAATATGAATGCATTGGTACCTAACCCCATTACATAAAACATTTCCTGCAGTTTCACAATTATGTTGGAGATGTGGTGAGGCTCCAGGAGATGTACTTCATATGTTCTGGAATTGTGCACTGATTCAGCCATTTTGGGACGACATTCTAAGCCTTATAAGGTGTTTTACACGTGACAATATAGAGAAAAATATCCTTACATTCTTACTTGGTAAACCAGTAATAGAGCTTGCTCATGCTCAACAACGGTTACTAATCATCATGTACTTACTATAGCTAGGATATACATTGCTGCTAAATGGAAAACGTCAAACATCCCCTCCCTAAGGGAAATTTATCAGAAATAAACAGTAATAAAAACTTTGAACATAGGATTTCACTTATCAATAACACAGTGTCCAATTTCCTGAAGATATGGTCAGCATGGGAACTCGTTTCAATTGGACAGGCATTAGAATGATAAATGTGTTATGGTAAATAGGAAGCCTGGTTATAACAAATGACTTGTTACCGGTGTTTATGGATAAAAGTTCTGACCTTATTGTTTTGGTTATATATAGAGCATAAAAATCCCTGTTATTATGTAAATGTAACTTCCTTTAACATCTCTAACCTTATGAGTGAGTGTCTACTGTTAATTAAGAATGAAAGGATTCTATCAGCTAACTGAACTACAACTGAAGTATAATAAGCGGAAGGTATTGTATAAAAGAAAGACACAAAATACGAAATGTATGATATTTTATTTATGTTTTATTAGAAATGATATAACAGTACATTTTTAATACATGATTTAAAACAGGATTTATGTATCTTTCAATGCGAATGCTTTTTGGTAAAAACAAATAAAAATATAAGTTACAAAAAAAAAAAAAAGGTACTGTATGCTCGGCTTAGGGGGAAATTTACTAAAGGGCGAAGTGGCGAACGCTAGTGAAAATTCGCCAGAGTTATGTCATTTTGGCACTTCGCCGATTTAATAACGGTCCTTGGTGTAAATTCGCTAGCGAAGTAGACAGACTCTAGCGGTACTTCGCACCCTTACGCCAGGCGGAGTTGCGCTCTGGTGAAGAGACTAATTCACTAAGATGTGGATTTTACTGAACGTTACCTCTATCTCCAGACTTTACTTCACCAGCTCAGACCAGACGATGTGCAATAGAGTAGATTGGAGTTTCTCTAAAAATAGTTGAATTTTTTTTCCAAGTCCCAAAAAACACTGGTGTCCTTTACTTTTTACAGGGTGATTGGCTGGAAAAGATTGAATTTTTTTGGGGTACCCTCCTTCCCCCCTACATTTCCTAACATACGACACCTAAACTATACAGAGGGGACATGTGTAGGACAATAGAACACCTCTATTTCTTTTTATTAATGTTTCCCAGGCTTGTGTAATGTCATGTATTTGCTGCAGCATATACGTCCATTGTACTTTAATTTGGCGCCATATGCAAATTAGACATCGCTAGTGTAACTTCGCTTTGCTTGACGAATTAACGCTAGCGCAACTTCGATACCTTTTCGCTCCCTGGACGCAACTTCGGATTTTAGTAAATTTGCGGTGCTCTGGCGAATCTACGCCTAGCGAAGTGTTGTGAAGTGATCGAAGCTGTCGCAACTAAGGAGATAAGTAAATTTCCCCATTAGCCTTTGAGACAATCAGCCCTTTTTTTGCCTACTACTTCTTAAAAAGAGAAAAGTCAAATTAAGGTAGACTCGGCCGAGCCTTTGTGCCCCCAGGTTTTTTACCTACTACTTATTAAAAGGAAAAAAGTCAAATTAAGGTAGACTCGGCCGACTCTAGGAGCCGCTCAGCGCTTTTTAACTACTACTTCTTAAAAGGAGAAAAGTCAAATTAAAAGTAGGCTCGGCCGAGCATTTGAGCCGCTCAGCGCTTTTTACCTACTACTTATTGAAAGGAAAAAAGTGAAATTAAAGGTATGCTCGGCCGAGTCTATGAGCCGCTCAACGCTTTTTACCTACTACTTCTTAAGAGGTGAGAAGTCAAATTAAGGTAGACTCGGCCGAGCCTTTGTGCCCCCAGGTTTTTTACCTACTACTTATTAAAAGTAAAAAAGTGAAATTAAAGGTAGGCTCGGCCAACTCTAGGAGCCGCTCAGTGCTTTTTACCTACTACTTCTTAAAAGGAGAAAAGTCAAATTAAGGTAGACTCGGCCAAGCCTTTGTGCCCCCAGATTTTTTACCTACTACTTATTAAAAGGAGAAAAGTGAAATTAAAGGTATGCTCGGCCGAGTCTATGAGCCGCTCAACGCTTTATTCCTACTACTTCTTAAAAGGAGAAAAGTCAAATTAAGGTAGACTCGGCCGAGCCTTTGTGCCCCCAGGTTTTTTACCTACTACTTATTAAAAGGAAAAAAGTCAAATTAAGGTAGACTCGGCCGACTCTAGGAGCCGCTCAGCGCTTTTTAACTACTACTTCTTAAAAGGAGAAAAGTCAAATTAAAAGTAGGCTCGGCCGAGCATTTGAGCCGCTCAGCGCTTTTTACCTACTACTTATTAAAAGGAAAAAAGTGAAATTAAAGGTATGCTCGGCCGAGTCTATGAGCCGCTCAACGCTTTTTACCTACTACTTCTTAAGAGGTGAAAAGTCAAATTAAGGTAGACTCGGCCGAGCCTTTGTGCCCCCAGGATTTTTACCTACTACTTATTAAAAGGAGAAAAGTGAAATTAAAGGTAGACTCGGCTGACTCTAGGAGCCGCTCAACGCTTTTTAACTACTACTTCTTAAAAGGAGAAAAGTCAAATTAAAGGTAGGCTCGGCCGAATCTAGGAGCCACTCAGCTCTTTTCACCTACTACTTCTTAAAAGGAGAAAAGTCAAATTAAGGTAGACTCGGCCGAGCCTTTGTGCCCCCAGGTTTTTTACCTACTACTTATTAAAAGGAAAAAAGTGAAATTAAAGGTATGCTCGGCCGAGTCTATGAGCCGCTCAACGCTTTTTACCTACTACTTCTTAAGAGGAGAAAAGTCAAATTAAGGTAGACTCGGCCGAGCCTTTGTGCCCCCAGGTTTTTTACCTACTACTTATTAAAAGGAAAAAAGTCAAATTAAAGGTATGCTCGGCCGAGACTATGAGCCACTTAGAGCTTTTTACCTACTACTTCTTAAAAGGAGACAAGTCAAATTAAGGTAGACTCGGCCGAGCCTTTGTGCCCCCAGGTTTTTTACCTACTACTTATTAAAAGGAAAAAAGTCAAATTAAGGTAGACTCGGCCGACTCTAGGAGCCGCTCAGCGCTTTTTAACTACTACTTCTTAAAAGGAGAAAAGTCAAATTAAAAGTAGGCTCGGCCGAGCATTTCAGCCGCTCAGCGCTTTTTACCTACTACTTCTTAAAAGGAGAAAAGTCAAATTAAAGGTAGGCTCGGCCGACTCTAGGAGCCACTCAGCTCTTTTCACCTACTACTTCTTAAAAGGAGAAAAGTCAAATTAAGGTAGACTCGGCCGAGCCTTTGTGCCCCCAGGTTTTTTACCTACTACTTATTAAAAGGAAAAAAGTGAAATTAAAGGTATGCTCGGCCGAGTCTATGAGCCGCTCAACGCTTTTTACCTACTACTTCTTAAGAGGTGAAAAGTCAAATTAAGGTAGACTCGGCCGAGCCTTTGTGCCCCCAGGTTTTTAACCTACTACTTATTATAAGGAAAAAAGTGAAATTAAAGGTATGCTAGGCCGAGTCTATGAGCTGCTCAATGCTTTTTACCTACTACTTCTAAAAAGGAGAAAAGTCAAATTAAGGTAGACTCGGCCGAGCCTTTGTGCCCGTAGGTTTTTTACCTACTACTTATTAAAAGGAGAAAATTCAAATTAAAAGTAGGCTCGGCCGAGCATTTGAGCCGCTCAGCGCTTTTTACCTACTACTTCTTAAAAGGAGAAAAGTCAAATTAAGGTAGACTCGGCCGAGCCTTTGTACCCCCAGGTTTTTTACCTACTACTTATTATAAGGAAAAAAGTTAAATTAAAGGTAGGTTCGGCCGACTCTAGGAGCCGCTCAGCGATTTTTACCTACTACTTCTTAAAAGGAGAAAAATTAAATTAAGGTAGACTCGGCCGAGCCTTTCTGCCCCCAGGTTTTTAACCTACTACTTATTAAAAGGAAAAAAGTGAAATTAAAGGTATGCTAGGGTGAGTCTATGAGCTGCTTAATGCTTTTTTACCTACTACTTCTTAAAAGGAGAAAAGTCAGATTAAGGTAGACTCGGCCGAGCCTTTGTGCCCCCAGATTTTTTGCCTACTACTTATTATGAGGAAAAAAGTGAAATTAAAGGTATGCTCGGCCGAGTCTATGAGTCGATCAACGCTTTTTACCTACTACTTCTTGAAAGGAGAAAAGTCAAATTAAAGGTAGGCTCGGCCGACTCTAGGAGCCACTCAGCGCTTTTTACCTACTACTTCTTAAAAGGAGAAAAGTCAAATTAAGGTAGACTCGGCCGAGCCTTTGTGCCCCCAGGTTTTTTACCTACTACTTATTAAAAGGAAAAAAGTGAAATTAAAGGTTCGGCCGAGTTTATGAGCCGCTCAACGCTTTTTACCTACTACTTCTTAAAAGGAGAAAAGACAAATCAAGGTAGACTCGGCCGAGCCTTTGTGCCCCCAGATTTTTTACCTACTACTTATTATAAGGAAAAAAAGTGAAATTAAAGGTAAGCTCGGCGGAGTCTATGAGCCGCTCAACACTTTTTACCTACTACTTCTTAAAAGGAGAAAAGTCAAATTAAGGTAGACTCGGCCGAGCCTTTGTGCCCGTAGGTTTTTTACCTACTACTTATTAAAAGGAGAAAATTCAAATTAAAAGTAGGCCTCGGCCGAGCATTTGAGCCGCTCAGCGCTTTTTACCTACTACTTCTTAAAAGGAGAAAAGTCAAATTAAGGTAGACTCGGCCGAGCCTTTGTGCCCCCAGGTTTTTAACCTACTACTTATTAAAGGGAAAAAAGTGAAATTAAAGGTATGCTAGGCCGAGTCTATGAGCTGCTCAATGCTTTTTACCTACTACTTCTTAAAAGGAGAAAAGTCAAATTAAGGTAGACTCGGCCGAGCCTTTGTGACCCCAGATTTTTTACCTACTACTTATTATAAGGAAAAAAGTGAAATTAAAGGTATGCTCGGCCGAGTCTATGAGCCAATCAGCCCTTTTTTTACGTACTACTTCTTAAAAGGAGAAAAGTCAAATCAAAGGTATGCTCGGCCGAGCCTTTGAGCCGCTTAGCGCTTTTTACCTACTACTTCTTAAAAGGAGAAAAGTCAAATTAAGGTAGGCTCGGCCGACTCTAGGAGCCACTCAGCGCTTTTTACCTACTACTTCTTAAAAGGAGAAAAGTCAAATTAAGGTAGACTCGGCCGAGCCTTTGTGCCCCCAGGTTTTTTACCTACTACTTATTAAAAGGAAAAAAGTTAAATTAAAAGTTCGGCCGAGTTTATGAGCCGCTCAACGCTTTTTACCTACTACTTCTTAAAAGGAGAAAAGTCAAATCAAGGTAGACTCGGCCGAGCCTTTGTGCCCCCAGATTTTTTACCTACTACTTATTATAAGGAAAAAAAGTGAAATTAAAGGTAAGCTCGGCGGAGTCTATGAGCCGCTCAACACTTTTTACCTACTACTTCTTAAAAGGAGAAAAGTCAAATTAAGGTAGACTCGGCCGAGCCTTTGTGCCCGTAGGTTTTTTACCTACTACTTATTAAAAGGAGAAAATTCAAATTAAAAGTAGGCTCGGCCGAGCATTTGAGCCGCTCAGCGCTTTTTACCTACTACTTCTTAAAAGGAGAAAAGTCAAATTAAGGTAGACTCGGCCGAGCCTTTGTGCCCCCAGGTTTTTAACCTACTACTTATTAAAGGGAAAAAAGTGAAATTAAAGGTATGCTAGGCCGAGTCTATGAGCTGCTCAATGCTTT
Organism: Xenopus petersii; assembly: GCA_038501925.1. Taxonomy (NCBI): domain Eukaryota; kingdom Metazoa; phylum Chordata; class Amphibia; order Anura; family Pipidae; genus Xenopus; species Xenopus petersii. The sequence goes on along the minus strand of CM076679.1, from coordinate 112,438,819 downwards.
TTACCTACTACTTCTTAAAAGGAGAAAAGTCAAATTAAGGTAGACTCGGCCGAGCCTTTGTGCCCGTAGGTTTTTTACCTACTACTTATTAAAAGGAGAAAATTCAAATTAAAAGTAGGCTCGGCCGAGCATTTGAGCCGCTCAGCGCTTTTTACCTACTACTTCTTAAAAGGAGAAAAGTCAAATTAAGGTAGACTCGGCCGAGCCTTTGTACCCCCAGGTTTTTTACCTACTACTTATTATAAGGAAAAAAGTTAAATTAAGGAAGACTCGGCCGAGCCTTTGTGCCCCCAGGTTTTTAACCTACTACTTATTAAAGGGAAAAAAGTGAAATTAAAGGTATGCTAGGCCGAGTCTAACAGCTGCTCAATGCTTTTTACCTACTACTTCTTAAAAGGAGAAAAGTCAAATTAAGGTAGTCTCGGCTGAGCCTTTGAGCCAATCAGCCCTTTTTTTACCTACTACTTCTTAAAAGCAGAAAAGTCAAATTAAATGTATGCTCGGCCGAGCCTTTGAGCCGCTTAGCGCTTTTTACCTACTACTTCTTAAAAGGAGAAAAGTTAAATTAAGCTAGACTCGGCCGAGTCTTTGTGCCCCCAGGTTTTTTACCTACTACTTATTATAAGGAAAAAAGTGAAAGTAAAGGTAGGTTCGGCCGACTATAGGAGTCGCTCAGCGATTTTTACCTACTACTTCTTAAAAGGAGAAAAATCAAATTAAGGTAGGCTCGGCCGAGCCTTTGTGCCCCCAGGTTTTTAACCTACTACTTATTAAAAGGAAAAACGTGAAATTAAAGGTATGCTAGGCAGAGTCTATGAGCTGCTCAATGCTTTTTACCTACTACTTATTAAAAGTAGAAAAGACAAATTAAGGTAAACTCGGCCGAGTCTCTGTGCCCCCAGGTTTTTAACCTTTTACTTATTAAAAGGAAAAAAGTGAAATTAAAGGTATGCTAGGCCGAGTCTATGAGCTGCTCAATGCTTTTTACCTACTACTTCTTAAAAGGAGAAAAGTCAAATTAAGGTAGACTCGGCCGAGCCTTTGTGACCCCAGAATTTTTACCTACTACTTATTATAAGGAAAAAAGTGAAATTAAAGGTATGCTCGGCCGAGTCTATGAGCCAATCAGCCCTTTTTTTACGTACTACTTCTTAAAAGGAGAAAAGTCAAATCAAAGGTATGCTCGGCCGAGCCTTTGAGCCGCTTAGCGCTTTTTACCTACTACTTCTTAAAAGGAGAAAAGTCAAATTAAGGTAGGCTCGGCCGACTCTAGGAGCCACTCAGTGCTTTTTACCTACTACTTCTTAAAAGGAGAAAAGTCAAATTAAGGTAGACTCGGCCGAGCCTTTGTGCCCCCAGGTTTTTTACCTACTACTTATTAAAAGGAAAAAAGTGAAATTAAAGGTTCGGCCGAGTTTATGAGCCGCTCAACGCTTTTTACCTACTACTTCTTAAAAGGACAAAAGTCAAATCAAGGTAGACTCGGCCGAGCCTTTGTGCCCCCAGATTTTTTACCTACTACTTATTATAAGGAAAAAAAGTGAAATTAAAGGTAAGCTCGGCGGAGTCTATGAGCCGCTCAACACTTTTTACCTACTACTTCTTAAAAGGAGAAAAGTCAAATTAAGGTAGACCTACTACTTATTAAAGGGAAAAAAGTGAAATTAAAGGTATGCTAGGCTGAGACTATGAGTCTATGAGCTGCTCAATGCTTTTTACCTACTACTTCTTAAAAGGAGAAAAGTCAAATTAAGGTAGACTCGGCCGAGCCTTTGTGCCCGTAGGTTTTTTACCTACTACTTATTAAAAGGAGAAAATTCAAATTAAAAGTAGGCTCGGCCGAGCATTTGAGCCGCTCAGCGCTTTTTACCTACTACTTCTTAAAAGGAGAAAAGTCAAATTAAGGTAGACTCGGCCGAGCCTTTGTACCCCCAGGTTTTTTACCTACTACTTATTATAAGGAAAAAAGTTAAATTAAGGAAGACTCGGCCGAGCCTTTGTGCCCCCAGGTTTTTAACCTACTACTTATTAAAGGAACAGTAACACCAAAAACTGAAAGTGTTTTAAAGTAATGAAAATATCATGTAGAGTTGCCCTGCACTGGTAAAACTGCCGTGTTTGCTTCAGAAACACTACTATAGTTCATATAAACAAGCTGCTGTGTAGCAATGGCGGAAATTGAAAAACGGCTATATGGCACAGGATAAATAATGGATAACAGATAACATTATGTTCTACAGAGCTTATCTGCTATCTGCTGTGTAACTTGAGTCTTTTCTCCTTTGAATAGCTGCCCCATGGCTACACAGCAGTTTATTTATATAAACAATAGTAGTGTTTTTGAAGCAAACACACCAGTTTTACTAGTGAAGGCCAATACTGCATTATATTTTTATTACTTTAAAACAATTTCATTTTTTTATGTTACTGGTCCTTTAAAGGGAAAAAAGTGAAATTAAAGGTATGCTAGGCCGAGTCTATGAGCTGCTCAATGCTTTTTACCTACTACTTCTTAAAAGGAGAAAAGTCAAATTAAGGTAGACTCGGCCGAGCCTTTGTGCCCGTAGGTTTTTTACCTACTACTTATTAAAAGGAGAAAATTCAAATTAAAAGTAGGCTCGGCCGAGCATTTGAGCCGCTCAGCGCTTTTTACCTACTACTTCTTAAAAGGAGAAAAGTCAAATTAAGGTAGACTCGGCCGAGCCTTTGTACCCCCAGGTTTTTTACCTACTACTTATTATAAGGAAAAAAGTTAAATTAAGGAAGACTCGGCCGAGCCTTTGTGCCCCCAGGTTTTTAACCTACTACTTATTAAAGGGAAAAAAGTGAAATTAAAGGTATGCTAGGCCGAGTCTAACAGCTGCTCAATGCTTTTTACCTACTACTTCTTAAAAGGAGAAAAGTCAAATTAAGGTAGTCTCGGCTGAGCCTTTGAGCCAATCAGCCCTTTTTTTACCTACTACTTCTTAAAAGCAGAAAAGTCAAATTAAAGGTATGCTCGGCCGAGCCTTTGAGCCGCTTAGCGCTTTTTACCTACTACTTCTTAAAAGGAGAAAAGTCAAATTAAGCTAGACTCGGCCGAGTCTTTGTGCCCCCAGGTTTTTTACCTACTACTTATTATAAGGAAAAAAGTGAAAGTAAAGGTAGGTTCGGCCGACTATAGGAGTCGCTCAGCGATTTTTACCTACTACTTCTTAAAAGGAGAAAAATCAAATTAAGGTAGGCTCGGCCGAGCCTTTGTGCCCCCAGGTTTTTAACCTACTACTTATTAAAAGGAAAAAAGTGAAATTAAAGGTATGCTAGGCCGAGTCTATGAGCTGCTCAATGCTTTTTACCTACTACTTATTAAAAGTAGAAAAGACAAATTAAGGTAAACTCGGCCGAGTCTCTGTGCCCCCAGGTTTTTAACCTTTTACTTATTAAAAGGAAAAAAGTGAAATTAAAGGTATGCTAGGCCGAGTCTATGAGCTGCTCAATGCTTTTTACCTACTACTTCTTAAAAGGAGAAAAGTCAAATTAAGGTAGACTCGGCCGAGCCTTTGTGACCCCAGATTTTTTACCTACTACTTATTATAAGGAAAAAAGTGAAATTAAAGGTATGCTCGGCCGAGTCTATGAGCCAATCAGCCCTTTTTTTACGTACTACTTCTTAAAAGGAGAAAAGTCAAATCAAAGGTATGCTCGGCCGAGCCTTTGAGCCGCTTAGCGCTTTTTACCTACTACTTCTTAAAAGGAGAAAAGTCAAATTAAGGTAGGCTCGGCCGACTCTAGGAGCCACTCAGCGCTTTTTACCTACTACTTCTTAAAAGGAGAAAAGTCAAATTAAGGTAGACTCGGCCGAGCCTTTGTGCCCCCAGGTTTTTTACCTACTACTTATTAAAAGGAAAAAAGTGAAATTAAAGGTTCGGCCGAGTTTATGAGCCGCTCAACGCTTTTTACCTACTACTTCTTAAAAGGACAAAAGTCAAATCAAGGTAGACTCGGCCGAGCCTTTGTGCCCCCAGATTTTTTACCTACTACTTATTATAAGGAAAAAAAGTGAAATTAAAGGTAAGCTCGGCGGAGTCTATGAGCCGCTCAACACTTTTTACCTACTACTTCTTAAAAGGAGAAAAGTCAAATTAAGGTAGACCTACTACTTATTAAAGGGAAAAAAGTGAAATTAAAGGTATGCTAGGCTGAGACTATGAGTCTATGAGCTGCTCAATGCTTTTTACCTACTACTTCTTAAAAGGAGAAAAGTCAAATTAAGGTAGACTCGGCCGAGCCTTTGTGCCCGTAGGTTTTTTACCTACTACTTATTAAAAGGAGAAAATTCAAATTAAAAGTAGGCTCGGCCGAGCATTTGAGCCGCTCAGCGCTTTTTACCTACTACTTCTTAAAAGGAGAAAAGTCAAATTAAGGTAGACTCGGCCGAGCCTTTGTACCCCCAGGTTTTTTACCTACTACTTATTATAAGGAAAAAAGTTAAATTAAAGGTAGGTTCGGCCGACTCTAGGAGCCGCTCAGCGATTTTTACCTACTACTTCTTAAAAGGAGAAAAATTAAATTAAGGTAGACTCGGCCGAGCCTTTCTGCCCCCAGGTTTTTAACCTACTACTTATTAAAAGGAAAAAAGTGAAATTAAAGGTATGCTAGGGTGAGTCTATGAGCTGCTTAATGCTTTTTTACCTACTACTTCTTAAAAGGAGAAAAGTCAGATTAAGGTAGACTCGGCCGAGCCTTTGTGCCCCCAGATTTTTTGCCTACTACTTATTATGAGGAAAAAAGTGAAATTAAAGGTATGCTCGGCCGAGTCTATGAGTCGATCAACGCTTTTTACCTACTACTTCTTGAAAGGAGAAAAGTCAAATTAAAGGTAGGCTCGGCCGACTCTAGGAGCCACTCAGCGCTTTTTACCTACTACTTCTTAAAAGGAGAAAAGTCAAATTAAGGTAGACTCGGCCGAGCCTTTGTGCCCCCAGGTTTTTTACCTACTACTTATTAAAAGGAAAAAAGTGAAATTAAAGGTTCGGCCGAGTTTATGAGCCGCTCAACGCTTTTTACCTACTACTTCTTAAAAGGAGAAAAGTCAAATTAAGGTAGACTCGGCCGAGCCTTTGTACCCCCAGGTTTTTTACCTACTACTTATTATAAGGAAAAAAGTCAAATTAAGGAAGACTCGGCCGAGCCTTTGTGCCCCCAGGTTTTTAACCTACTACTTCTTAAAAGGAGAAAAATCAAATTAAGGTAGGCTCGGCCGAGCCTTTGTGCCCCCAGGTTTTTAACCTACTACTTATTAAAAGGAAAAAAGTGAAATTAAAGGTATGCTAGGCCGAGTCTATGAGCTGCTCAATGCTTTTTACCTACTACTTCTTAAAAGGAGAAAAGTCAAATTAAGGTAGACTCGGCCGAGCCTTTGTGACCCCAGATTTTTTACCTACTACTTATTATAAGGAAAAAAGTGAAATTAAAGGTATGCTCGGCCGAGTCTATGAGCCAATCAGCCCTTTTTTTACGTACTACTTCTTAAAAGGAGAAAAGTCAAATCAAAGGTATGCTCGGCCGAGCCTTTGAGCCGCTTAGCGCTTTTTACCTACTACTTCTTAAAAGGAGAAAAGTCAAATTAAGGTAGGCTCGGCCGACTCTAGGAGCCACTCAGCGCTTTTTACCTACTACTTCTTAAAAGGAGAAAAGTCAAATTAAGGTAGACTCGGCCGAGCCTTTGTGCCCCCAGGTTTTTTACCTACTACTTATTAAAAGGAAAAAAGTGAAATTAAAGGTTCGGCCGAGTTTATGAGCCGCTCAACGCTTTTTACCTACTACTTCTTAAAAGGACAAAAGTCAAATCAAGGTAGACTCGGCCGAGCCTTTGTGCCCCCAGATTTTTTACCTACTACTTATTATAAGGAAAAAAAGTGAAATTAAAGGTAAGCTCGGCGGAGTCTATGAGCCGCTCAACACTTTTTACCTACTACTTCTTAAAAGGAGAAAAGTCAAATTAAGGTAGACCTACTACTTATTAAAGGGAAAAAAGTGAAATTAAAGGTATGCTAGGCTGAGACTATGAGTCTATGAGCTGCTCAATGCTTTTTACCTACTACTTCTTAAAAGGAGAAAAGTCAAATTAAGGTAGACTCGGCCGAGCCTTTGTGCCCGTAGGTTTTTTACCTACTACTTATTAAAAGGAGAAATTTCAAATTAAAAGTAGGCTCGGCCGAGCATTTGAGCCGCTCAGCGCTTTTTACCTACTACTTCTTAAAAGGAGAAAAGTCAAATTAAGGTAGACTCGGCCGAGCCTTTGTACCCCCAGGTTTTTTACCTACTACTTATTATAAGGAAAAAAGTTAAAGTAAGGAAGACTCGGCCGAGCCTTTGTGCCCCCAGGTTTTTAACCTACTACTTATTAAAGGGAAAAAAGTGAAATTAAAGGTATGCTAGGCCGAGTCTATGAGCTGCTCAATGCTTTTTACCTACTACTTCTTAAAAGGAGAAAAGTCAAATTAAGGTAGACTCGGCCGAGCCTTTGTGCCCGTAGGTTTTTTACCTACTACTTATTAAAAGGAGAAAATTCAAATTAAAAGTAGGCTCGGCCGAGCATTTGAGCCGCTCAGCGCTTTTTACCTACTACTTCTTAAAAGGAGAAAAGTCAAATTAAGGTAGACTCGGCCGAGCCTTTGTACCCCCAGGTTTTTTACCTACTACTTATTATAAGGAAAAAAGTTAAATTAAGGAAGACTCGGCCGAGCCTTTGTGCCCCCAGGTTTTTAACCTACTACTTATTAAAGGGAAAAAAGTGAAATTAAAGGTATGCTAGGCCGAGTCTAACAGCTGCTCAATGCTTTTTACCTACTACTTCTTAAAAGGAGAAAAGTCAAATTAAGGTAGTCTCGGCTGAGCCTTTGAGCCAATCAGCCCTTTTTTTACCTACTACTTCTTAAAAGCAGAAAAGTCAAATTAAAGGTATGCTCGGCCGAGCCTTTGAGCCGCTTAGCGCTTTTTACCTACTACTTCTTAAAAGGAGAAAAGTTAAATTAAGCTAGACTCGGCCGAGTCTTTGTGCCCCCAGGTTCTTTACCTACTACTTATTATAAGGAAAAAAGTGAAAGTAAAGGTAGGTTCGGCCGACTATAGGAGTCGCTCAGCGATTTTTACCTACTACTTCTTAAAAGGAGAAAAATCAAATTAAGGTAGGCTCGGCCGAGCCTTTGTGCCCCCAGGTTTTTAACCTACTACTTATTAAAAGGAAAAACGTGAAATTAAAGGTATGCTAGGCAGAGTCTATGAGCTGCTCAATGCTTTTTACCTACTACTTATTAAAAGTAGAAAAGACAAATTAAGGTAAACTCGGCCGAGTCTCTGTGCCCCCAGGTTTTTAACCTTTTACTTATTAAAAGGAAAAAAGTGAAATTAAAGGTATGCTAGGCCGAGTCTATGAGCTGCTCAATGCTTTTTACCTACTACTTCTTAAAAGGAGAAAAGTCAAATTAAGGTAGACTCGGCCGAGCCTTTGTGACCCCAGATTTTTTACCTACTACTTATTATAAGGAAAAAAGTGAAATTAAAGGTATGCTCGGCCGAGTCTATGAGCCAATCAGCCCTTTTTTTACGTACTACTTCTTAAAAGGAGAAAAGTCAAATCAAAGGTATGCTCGGCCGAGCCTTTGAGCCGCTTAGCGCTTTTTACCTACTACTTCTTAAAAGGAGAAAAGTCAAATTAAGGTAGGCTCGGCCGACTCTAGGAGCCACTCAGCGCTTTTTACCTACTACTTCTTAAAAGGAGAAAAGTCAAATTAAGGTAGACTCGGCCGAGCCTTTGTGCCCCCAGGTTTTTTACCTACTACTTATTAAAAGGAAAAAAGTGAAATTAAAGGTTCGGCCGAGTTTATGAGCCGCTCAACGCTTTTTACCTACTACTTCTTAAAAGGACAAAAGTCAAATCAAGGTAGACTCGGCCGAGCCTTTGTGCCCCCAGATTTTTTACCTACTACTTATTATAAGGAAAAAAAGTGAAATTAAAGGTAAGCTCGGCGGAGTCTATGAGCCGCTCAACACTTTTTACCTACTACTTCTTAAAAGGAGAAAAGTCAAATTAAGGTAGACCTACTACTTATTAAAGGGAAAAAAGTGAAATTAAAGGTATGCTAGGCTGAGACTATGAGTCTATGAGCTGCTCAATGCTTTTTACCTACTACTTCTTAAAAGGAGAAAAGTCAAATTAAGGTAGACTCGGCCGAGCCTTTGTGCCCGTAGGTTTTTTACCTACTACTTATTAAAAGGAGAAAATTCAAATTAAAAGTAGGCTCGGCCGAGCATTTGAGCCGCTCAGCGCTTTTTACCTACTACTTCTTAAAAGGAGAAAAGTCAAATTAAGGTAGACTCGGCCGAGCCTTTGTACCCCCAGGTTTTTTACCTACTACTTATTATAAGGAAAAAAGTTAAATTAAGGAAGACTCGGCCGAGCCTTTGTGCCCCCAGGTTTTTAACCTACTACTTATTAAAGGGAAAAAAGTGAAATTAAAGGTATGCTAGGCCGAGTCTAACAGCTGCTCAATGCTTTTTACCTACTACTTCTTAAAAGGAGAAAAGTCAAATTAAGGTAGTCTCGGCTGAGCCTTTGAGCCAATCAGCCCTTTTTTTACCTACTACTTCTTAAAAGCAGAAAAGTCAAATTAAAGGTATGCTCGGCCGAGCCTTTGAGCCGCTTAGCGCTTTTTACCTACTACTTCTTAAAAGGAGAAAAGTCAAATTAAGCTAGACTCGGCCGAGTCTTTGTGCCCCCAGGTTTTTTACCTACTACTTATTATAAGGAAAAAAGTGAAAGTAAAGGTAGGTTCGGCCGACTATAGGAGTCGCTCAGCGATTTTTACCTACTACTTCTTAAAAGGAGAAAAATCAAATTAAGGTAGACTCGGCCGAGCCTTTGTGCCCCCAGGTTTTTAACCTACTACTTATTAAAAGGAAAAAAGTGAAATTAAAGGTATGCTAGGCCGAGTCTATGAGCTGCTCAATGCTTTTTACCTACTACTTATTAAAAGTAGAAAAGACAAATTAAGGTAAACTCGGCCGAGTCTCTGTGCCCCCAGGTTTTTAACCTTTTACTTATTAAAAGGAAAAAAGTGAAATTAAAGGTATGCTAGGCCGAGTCTATGAGCTGCTCAATGCTTTTTACCTACTACTTCTTAAAAGGAGAAAAGTCAAATTAAGGTAGACTCGGCCGAGCCTTTGTGACCCCAGATTTTTTACCTACTACTTATTATAAGGAAAAAAGTGAAATTAAAGGTATGCTCGGCCGAGTCTATGAGCCAATCAGCCCTTTTTTTACGTACTACTTCTTAAAAGGAGAAAAGTCAAATCAAAGGTATGCTCGGCCGAGCCTTTGAGCCGCTTAGCGCTTTTTACCTACTACTTCTTAAAAGGAGAAAAGTCAAATTAAGGTAGACTCGGCCGAGCCTTTGTGCCCGTAGGTTTTTAACTACTACTTATTAAAAGGAAAAAAGTCAAATCAAAAGTAGGCTCGGCCGAGCCTTTGAGCCGCTCAGCGTTTTTTACCTACTACTTCTTAAAAGGAGAAAAGTCAAATTAAGGTAGATTCGGCAGAGGCTTTGTGCCCCCAGGTTTTTTACCTACTACTTATTATAAGGAAAAAAGTGAAATTAAAGGTATGCTCGGCCGAGTCTATGAGCTGCTCAACGCTTTTTACCTACTACTTCTTAGAAGGAGAAAAGTCAAATTAAGATAGACTTGGCCGAGCCTTTGTGCCCCCAGGCTTTTTACCTACTACTTCTTAATAGTAGAAAAGTCAAATTAAAGGTATACTCGTCTTAGCTTTAAAATTGTCAGTGAGTCCCATTACTTTGCTCCAGGATGATACAAGTGTAAAGGAAAGGTCCATAGAGTGACCTGTGTGTGAAGGAAAAGCCCCAGGCACACGTCACCTCCCGCTGATACCCCCTCTCTCCACCCCTCTATGTTCATGAATCCTGAAATACTGTCTATTTGCACCTATTTCCACATCGCATCAATTTCAAATGACCACCACAACAACATAAAGCTCTATATGAACCTCAATAAGACACTCTCTGCATGTCAACTTGTTCTTAGTGACAATAACTCTATAACTTTACAAAACAATAGACTGAACACACAATATGAAAACATGACAAGGCAAAAAAACTTCTTGCAATTTCATACGCATAATACAGTAATATCAAAAACACACAATCACAGTCAGGAATAAATGATATATTTTTTGGTTACCTGACAGAAAGGTGCAGATTTAGACCAAGCACAAGACTATTGCAAGTCACAAGTGAACTGTATCATAGACCACCCTTACCTGATCACTAACTTTGTTGGTACCAATATAGTTGGCCTCTTTTTATATTGGGGGTTACTCTCTTTAGGGTTTTTTCTTTGGAGAGGGAGGTAAAAACCTTTTGAAAGATGGGCATGACAATATAAGTTCAGCTACCCATGACCCTAATTATCAAATGCTACAGGTGGGGGGAAACTTGGTTACTTTGAGGACCCAACATTACGACATGGTCCCAATTAATCACAGACATACCAAACAGAAAACTTGACTTGTTAGGAAGGGGCTTACTACCCAAAGAGGTTACCCTCCCAGACAGTTGAAAGAGAAATGGTGATTTTTTTCCTTTGTCTAATCATACTTTAATATCACCAGAGAGGCTGTTGTTCCCAAAAATATTTTTTTTCCATTATACAAACTCATTTGAAGTAATGCAGGATGTTTACAAATTCACTCGGTGTCAAGACAATAGTACACTCATCCCACCCAATGTGACTAAAACACAATTGCAAATGATGACACAATCTACTTTGGGGAGGTACAAGTCTAGGTGTAACTTTTTTCTAACCACTACTTTCAGGGATATTTTGGTAAAAGGCATGGTGTTATCTGTTTTTTGTGCAATTCAGATAAAAGTGACCCTTTTTACATTTTAACATTTCTGTTCAGTTCAGTTGTAGGTCTCTTACCTGCACAGCCACACTCTTCAGCTTCCTCACTCACACTGACACAACTCAAATCAGATGCTATAAGAGAGTTTGTATCTGGAGTCAGCATTATGACATCATTGGTCACATGACCCACTATAAAGTCTGTTATAACTCCCCCTGCATTCAACTCCCAACTAAACCATCTTTTTAAACAGTCCTTTTGGAGAAGTTATAGTGTGGGGAACACCACATTCTCTTTTAGTACAGCATCTAAGTGGTGTGAATGGCCATGATGCCCTAACATGAAGTTTTGATCATCACAAATATGAAAATATTGCAGGTCTCTTACCTGCACAGCCACACTCTTCAGCTTCCTCACTCACACTGACACAACTGAAATCAGATGCTATAAGAGAGTTTGTATCTGGAGTCAGCATTATGACATCATTGGTCATATGACCCTGTCTGTTATAAATCCCTCTGCATTCAACTCCTAACCAAACCATCTTTTTAAACAGTCCTTTTGGAGAAGTTATAGTGTGGGGAACACCACATTCTCTTTTAGTACAGCACCTAAGTGGTGTAAATGGCCATGATGCCCTAACATATATTTTAGATCATCACAAATATAAAAATATTGTAGGTCTCTTACCTGCACATCCACACTCTTCAGCTTCCTCACTCTAACTGACACAACTGAAATCAGACGCTATAAGAGAGTTTGTATCTGGAGTGAACATTATGACATCATTGGTCACATGACCCACACTAAACTCTGTTATAACTCCCCCTGCATTCAACTCCAGAGAGTGTTTATATGGAGTGGACATTGTGACAAAAGTGATAACATGATCAATTATAGAAAAAGCCAGCTGGAAAATAATAGGGTGTATCTAATTGAAAATGTAAAACCCATACATTTTTTTAGGGCACATCACTGTATATTATATATACATTTACAAGTACTTAATAATATAACAATAATTGTTAATAATAATTGATAATAATAATTGGTGAATCCCTACATAGTAGGGATGCACCAAATCCAGGATTCTATACGATAATCGGCTAGGATTCTGCCTTTTTCAGCAAGATTCGGATTTGGCCAAATCCTCGTACCTGGAAGAACTGAATCTTTAGGGGCAAATTTACTAAAGGGCGAAGTGACTAACGCTGGGGAAAATTCGCCAGCGTGAAGTCATTTCGCAACTTCACAAATTCGCCAGCGATGATGATAGCCTAGCGCAACTTTGCACCCTAACGCTTGCGAAGTTGCACTCTGGCGAAGGCGGTGAAAATACGCAAATTTACTAACATTGGTCTTTTTCTGAATGTGACCTCCTTCGCCAGAGTTTACTTCGCCAGGTTAGAGCAGGCGAAGTGCAATAGAGTAGATAGGAGTTTTAAAAAAAAAGTTGAAAAATTTTCTAAGTCCCAAAATAGTTCAAATTTTTTCGAAGTCCCAAGAAACACTGGCGTTTTTTGGGTGATAGGCTGAAAAATATTGAAATGTTTTTTTACATATCGAATGGCAACAATTACTGATATTAATGTCACTGATTATGATATAAATTATCTGTTGATTCATTCTGAAGGCATAATTTTTCTTTAATTAGAGATAATGAACACTGAATATACCACCCCTTCCTTTATCTTTGTGACTTAAAAATAAGACGTCGCATTCTGCTACAATTCCCTCCCACAGTTGTGTCCCACAGAGTTTTAAAAAAAAAGTTGAAAAATTTTCTAAGTCCCAAAATAGTTGAAATTTTTTCGAAGTCCCAAAAAACACTGGCGTTTTTTGGGTGATAGGCTGAAAAATATCGAAATGTTTTTTTAGCGTACCCACCTTCCCCCCCTATATTTGTGGCACCTTAACTATACTGTGGGCACATGTGTAGGGCATTAGAACACCTAAATAAACTTTTATTAAGTTTCCCTGCGCTTGTGTAGTGTTCTGTATGCGCTGCTGCATACACGTCCATTGAAATTAAAATTTGGCGCCGTATGCAAATTAGCCTTCGCTAGCGCAACTTCGGACCGCTCATCGTAACTTCAGAAATGATCGGTAACTTGTGCGGAACTTCGGATCTTCGTGAATTTGCGATGTCCTGACGAATCTACGCCTGCCGAAGTGTGGCGAAGACAATGCTGGCGGATCTACGGAGGTAAGTAAAGTTGCCCCATAAAATCACTTGGTTTTCGTCAGAAAACAAGGAAATAAAAAAGTTTTGAAGAACTTTCTCCTTTTTCTACCCTTGCCTGATTTGCATACACAAATTAGGATTTGGTTCGGTATTTGGCCAAATCTTTCACAAAGGATTCAGGGGGTTCGGTCAAGTTCAAAATAGTGGATCCGGTATATCCCTATTACTTAGTGAAATAAAACCTTTTTTATCCATTTATAAAGCATTGACTGATCATTGCTTTGTTTCTACCTGCTATCCACCCGCTCATAATTAACTGACTTTGATTAAAAGGAAACTATACCCATGAACATTGCAGGTCTCAATAAAAATACTGTATATTACATCAAACAGCTCATATGTAATACATTTAAAGCCATTTTAATAAATACTATGGGCCGTCCCCTAGCTCATACGATTTGCTGTGTTCACACACAGACACGCTAGGTTATGAATTGAATTGACAGAGCTCTGTTTATTACTCCCACACTTCCTGTTACAGTAAAAGCTGCATTATTTCCTGTCAGGTGATCTCCACAGAGCAGGTTATTATGGTATAAATTATCTGTTGATTCATTCTGAAGGTATAATTTTTCTTTAATTAGAGATAATGAACACTGAATATACCACCCCTTCCTTTATCTTTGTGACTTAAAAATAAGACGTGGCATTCTGCTACAATTCCCTCCCACAGTTGTGGCAAGAACCAAAAAGTTGGACATTTTAAATAGTTTCAGTGTCTCTGTTGCCCTGTTTATCTGAACAAATAACAAAAAACACATTTAGGGTAGAACTCCACAGGTGATTTTACCTGCGATACCTTCCGTTCTGACGCCATGAGAGTAATCTCAGGTGTTGCGTCAGTTGCGCCAAATCTAATGTAAGTAATGTCACACGTAGAAGCTGATTGCATACAACATGACTGTTGGGTGAAGACGCAACATGCAGCGTTTGCATCCGACAGTCGTGTCAGATGCGTTGGAACGGAAGGTATAGCAGGTAAAATCTCCCGTGGAGTTCTACCCTGAAAGGGGCTGTACTGTGAATAAATAGCTGGCTGTGGGCTGTGAGTTAATTGTTGCACTGGTTTTGGCTTTGAACAAAAGTGCTTTCTACATGCAGTCTTTATGCTCCTCTGTGTGAGTCAGTGAATTATTATTGTGTTTCCTAGTGGGGCCATCTGTAGGTGCATTCGCGGATCCCAATAGGCAGAGGCACTACGCTAGTAATTACCAAGTACCCAGTATCTGCCAATATCATTGCGGAGTGGCTCAGGTTTGTCCCGTGCCATCAGGTAAGCGACCCATTTATTTCCAATAAAGGAAATTTGTTTTAAATGCTGAATTGGAAACGAGCGATTCTGTTCTAAGAGGGCCCTGGAGTGCGCTGTCCAACCAATATACTACAATATACTACAACCATGTGGAGTGTAACACTAAAAATAGGGGTGTCAAAAGGGTTACATGTATATACCCGTCAGACCCCCCACATCACATTACCCCCCAAGGTAATATGGCAAGCACAAGGACGCAACACAGTCACACAACCTGACACACTCATATAGAGACAAAACCAGTCACACACATACTCAAAGACATACACACAGTGTCGAACTGGGATGGCGGGACAAAACCCGGTGAGCCCCACCCCTCGTGGGCCCCTCGGGCCCAGACCCGCTCCACATAGTGACCTCTGCTCCTCCCGGTTGACCGACTCTGCCCGCTTGCTCCATCCACCCCGCCCACTAATGAGACTAAGTAGGTACATGCTGCGAGGGGGGCAGGAGAGGGCAGAGGGGGGTTTGCTGGGGAGGCCTGTGACTGGGGGCTTGGGGAGTTACGAGGGCCCTGATGTGGCAGCCCTGGTGGGCCCTGACCCCTCGGTTCGACCATGCATACACACATTTACACAGACAGACACACACTTACACAGACACTCACACTTATACACTTGCAGAGCCAGCACAGACAGTTCAGTGGCTAAAGGCCCCCATAGACGCAAAGATTTTTCTTTGGTGAATAACCGATTTTAGTGCAATCCAACCAATCCATCAAATTATCGTGAGGTTAGTGGGAATCGAACGCTCGTTTCATCTAATGATCTTTCGCCTGACATCTGTCAGAAAATTGATCGGCCAGGTTAAAAAAATTTCAGCGTTCACAGTGCAATCTATCTATGTTTGCAGGGCCAAGCAGGCAGCTCCCCTCAGTTTTCCTGACTTCAACTAGAAAATTTTGCTTGAATGGTCTTTTTAGTTGATGGACAAATTGTACATTTAAATGATTGTTTCAAGATAATCTTGGTCTCACGATAACGAAAAGATCTTTTAAAAAATCTTTAAATCTATGGCCAACTTAAAGGAAAACTATACCCCCAAAATGAACACTTAAGTAACAGATTGTTTACATGATATTAATTGGCATATTAAAGAATCTTACCAATCTGAAATATTTATTTAAGTAAATATTGCCCTTTTATATCTCTTGCCTTGAACCACCATTTTGTGATGGTGTGTGTGCTCCTGTGTGCTGCCTCAGAGATCACCTGATCAGAAATACTACAGCTCTAACTGTAACAGCAAGACGTGTGGAAGCAAAAGACAGAACTCTGTCTGTTAATTGGCTCATGTGGTCTTACAAGTATGGTTTGTTGGTATGTTTGTGTGCACCGTGAATCGTACGATGCCAGGCGATATTCTATTTATGATTACCCAGTGGCACAGTGGCGATCCTAGAGGGGGGCAGGCCCTGGTGCGTGACGCGCAGCTGGGCCCCGCCCCCTCCGTACGGCCGCATTTGCCGGCATTTTCAGTTGCGAACGGACTGCCGGAGGGCCCTGAGGGGGTGCGGGCCCTGGCCCTAGAGACTATAATATTCAAATTTCATGAGCATGCTCAGATTGTAATACTGCTTTGAGTATTCTACCCAGAATTCCTTGTTTTAGTAAACTCCTCCACTAGAAGTATCAGGAGATTTCCCTATCTTGTCCCCTGCTGGTGACATCATTATGCAAATGAAGGGCACACACTAACTTCCAGCAGGTGGCAGCACTACTGAACAGCAGCTAACACTGAGGTTTGGCTGATTTGAAAATAGTTTAGAAGGGTTGCTAAGCAATCAAGGAATTTCAACTGAGCATGTGCGAGATTTCAGAGCTACAATTGGCTGTGAAGATATAGGTAGGAGGAGCCAGTGAAATCCAAGATGCCTGCCTCAGCTAGAACTGCAGTGGAGATAGGGGAGATCTTGCAGAAGGAATAGTGAGCTGATGATTTACATTATACAAACAATTCTAACTGTTTTAAAAATCAGATTTCTTGAACTTTCACATAGTGTATTTACTTAGGAAATGATTTTAGTTATGATTGGTGCCCTTTAAGTCGATTGGACAGGTTAGAAGATTTCTGTTGGCAAATGATAATATCTCTGCATGTATTGCCTATCTGACGATATCAATGGGAGACTGTTACTAGAATTTGTCAGACATAACTGTCGTACAATTGCTGTCACAGGCAGAACATCGTCTGATTTGTTCTTTTACTACTTTATTTAATAGGAATGTTTAGTGGCAGGTCGGAAGTTTGGGACGTCCGATCGTTTGTCCGATACAAGGGTAAAAACTGCAGTCTGTGGTAGAGTCCTGCGCAGGTCCATTTTTTGGAACCCGACCCGTATTCGCAATCCAGACCCGCATTCTTACCCGCATTCTTACCCTCTTGGACCCGCAAGTACCTTATCCGCGACCCACTGACCATCAAGAAGCAGGAAGTGCTGTCATTATAAACCAGAAGTCACATTATTAGAAGTAGGCGTGATCAGAAAAAAAGGAGTAAAACTCACTTTTGATAAGATCCACGACCCGCAAACCTGGAGAACCACCGACCCACATCTATACCCACTCCTGATACTTCTACCTGCAACCCGCAGGGTACCGCAGGTTTTTGCGGGCAACCCTGTGGACTGCAGATTTCCTCCTCAGACCAATGTATAAAACGTCTGCTCTCTCCCAACCCCTGGCTCCAGCAAACACATGTAAATACAGCGCCAGTAACTTCAGTCCATCCCTGACACAGAATTTACACAGAATTTCACCTCCTGTGCTCTTCAGACCAAGCCCCGTCCCTACCTCCCAAAGGCAGGGGCATCTGCTTCTTCATAGAGATTCATGCCCCCCCCCCTTCTTTAACTCCCTTCCTCCAGACTGTGCGAAAAGTCTCCGTTACCATTCAGCACATGCGGTCACTATAACGTGCAAGTCTTCTGCTACTGAAGCACCAATGCTGGCTTTCCACAGTTAGAGTGACAGCACTGGCAGCCAATGAGAGAAAGGCATGCAAATTGACACGATCCCAAGCTCAAAGCTGGCCAGAGTTGTGCTGCACCGGGAGGGAGATACAGGGAGGGAAGAAGGCGGGCTGGAGAGTTTTGCAATCAGGAGGCGGTGTTTATGTCAGTAAGGAAGTGGGGAGCTGCCATACAGGGTTGCGATGTCTTGTCACTCGGGGATTAACCCTGTGTAATAATAGTCCGCTGCCACTTTTTTGTGCCCCAGTAGTGCCCAGCTGCTCCTGGTGGCCCGCACCACTCTACCCTCCTCCATGCCTGCTGCACCCCGGTCTGAGCCATGGCCATGCCTAGTAAGAGCGCTGAGTGGCTGCAGGAGGAACTGGAGTCCGGCCGCGGGAGCTCCGTGCTCATACTGGACTGCCGCCCCCACGATCGTTACCAGTCGTCGCATATTGAGACGGCCATCAGTCTCACCATCCCTGGCCTGATGCTGCGCCGCCTGCGCAAGGGAAACCTCTCCATCCGCTCCATTATACCCAACGACCTGGACAAGGAGCGATTCGCTAGGCGCTGTAATGCGGACACGGTGCTGCTGTATGACGAGGCCACGCACGACTGGCAGGAGAACGGCTCCTCCGTACTGGCGCTGCTGCTGCACAAACTCAGGGAGGAAGGCTGCAGAGCTTACTATCTCAAAGGTACTTGCACTCACCACTAGTAACTACATTTCCCAGCCTCCTCGGCAATGACAGCCCTGCTCCACTTACACTAGTCACTACACACACTGGGGGAAGACACAAGTGCAGGTGTGAGACAGACACAGGGAGGACAGAGACAAATACAGACACAGGTGTGGGACAAACATAAGTACAGACATTTGGGGTACAGACACAAGTACAGGTGTGGGACAGACAAGTACAGACACAGGGGGGACAGACACAAGCACAGACACAGGGGGACAGACACAAGTACAGACACAGAGGGGACAGACACAAGTACAGACACAGAGGGGACAGACACAAGTACAGACACGGGGGACAGACACAAGCACAGTTGGGGGACAGACACAAGTACAGACACAGGGGGGACAGACACAAGTACAGACACAGGGGGGACAGATACAAGCACATGTGTAGGACAGACACAAGTACAGACACGGGGGGGGACAAACACAAGCATGGGGGGGACAGACACAGGGGGGACAGACACAAGTACAGGTGTGGGACAGACACAGGTGAGACAGACAGAAGCACAGACACTAATATCAGGATCTGATGTAAGGGATGTTACATGTGTTGCTGTTTATCAGGCTGTCCGAATCAGTGTGTTTGAGTTCCATATTGGGCTACGGGCTAAAATGATATCCCCCCCCTTGTATTTGGTATTGGATCATTCAAATATTGATTGGCAAGGTTGATGGGCTGCATCAATCTATGGAAATGGTACTTAGGCTCTGCTCATACCCACCATGTGATGCCATTGTTGGCCTGGTTGGGATTGAATCAGCCTGAGTTGGTCCAGCAGTAGTGGCCAAAGTAGCAAACTTCATCACATTAGTGGTTCTTCCCTTGTATGGACACGTTAAGTGTCTCCCAATCAGGCTGGACTTCTTGGGTCGGTCCAAGTGAATCAGGTCACTCTCACAATAATGAGAGTAATGCTAGCGCTCTTCCGAACAGGCCTTGTTCATATTGCCACACTTTGTGCATTAAGTAAACCTTGGCCCCTAAGCTGTCATGGGCCCATTTTCATTGATGCCAATTACCATTCCAGCTATGGACCCTGTAACACAGAGGTTGTATGTCTTTGACCTGTGAGCAGTATATTTTATGGGGTGATATTGCAACTATGTGGCAAGTAGGTGACATGAGCCTCACTGAGACATGGGCAGGTGCTTAGGCCCAGACTGGAGATGACAGTACCCCTGAACACAATTAAAGGGATATCAAATTATATCAAGAGAGAATTGACAATATACAGTATATGGCAGTGGGTAGGGCACCCCAAGCACATTATACAGTAAAAACCAGTGGGTACGGGCACCACAAGTGCATTACACAGAGAGAAAGAGACAACATAGGCACACTGTATGCAATGAGAGTCAATGGGTCTTTGCATTCAGAGCACCTTAAATACAGTGAAAGGCAATTGGTGCATTGCATGCAGCGAGAGGCAGTGGGTGTGAGTACCTAAAAGTACTAAGCATCCCAAAAAATGATATTCAGTGAGAATCAACAGGTCCTGGCACCCCCTGTGATTCAGTTCCACCTTTCCAAACACTTCTCAGATTGAGCAGGAGGAAGTCATACTATATAAAGTCCCTCAGGCAGGGGCGATTCTGGGGCGGCAGTTACAGTGCTGAATGGCAAACACCCGCAGGCCAGCTGATTCAGCCTCTCTGGGAATGTCTTTTTGATTCCACAATGGCAATGACACATATACAGTATATATCATTGTACACATATTTTATCATCAACAGTATGTGGACATTTGCCTTTCCAACACCTCCATCAAATAATTAATCCTTTCTGTAAGCATAATCAGCCTACCTATTGGGTTTATTTAATGTTTACGTGATTTTCTAACAGACTTTAGGTACGACGATCTAAATTATGGAAAAATCCATTATCCGGAAGACCACAGGTCCCAAGCATTCTGGATTACACGTCCCATACACGTCCCATACCTGTAATACATATGTTCCACGCCTCTATGTAGGAACTTTGTTGTTTTTGTATTTGTTAAGGCCGGGCAGTGATGATGGGAACATTGGATCAGTGTTCCAGTTCATCCCACTGGTGGTCAGTTTGATTCAGACCAGGGCCCTGTGTAGGCCAGTCCAGTTGTCTCACTCCCATCTCAGCAAACTCATTGTCTATGAATGTGAATGTGGCTCGTGAACGGGGTCTTCCTTGAATTGTTGCCACTGCTCCAGGTCCAATGTTATTTCCATTTCCACCACTCATGCTGATGTTTGCCATTGGCCATAATGTTAGAATTGTGTCAGGCTGGTTAGCCGTCAAACCACTCTGTCAAGGAATAACTGGTGCTTCTAGACCGTTGGAACCCCTTATCCAGAAAATTCCAGCTTTCATAGACCCATAGATTGCTTTTTCATTAATCTGTATTTGATCCCAACTAACATAGGAGTAATCTTTCGAAAAGCCTACGCTCACTCTGCTTAAGTACCAAACGCAACACCATATACAATACCACATTTCTCACCCACTTAATTCGATCTTGCCCACTCCCACACCTTGTGTATTACTCCCTTCCCTTTAGACTGTATGCCTATGCATAGGGCCTTCCTCACCTTTTATTTATTGTGATGTTTGTTACTCCATAAATTCTATGTATGTAATTCATGTGATGTAGTTGTATAATCACATGTACTCTACTAATATTTTGGTGCTATATAAATACATGTTATTAATAATAATAATAATCCTTATTGGAGGCAAAATAATTCTATTGGGTTTATTTAATGTTTCAATAATGTTTTTTAGCAGACAAAGTATGGAGATCCAAGTTATGGAAATAACCCTTATCTGGAAAAACCCCAGGTCCCGAGCATTCTTATACTTCAATAAAGACATTTTTTACTGCTACTGCCTGGAGGATTACTCTTTGAGTGCCTACCCTACAAACAATACGGTGACGTACAACAGGATTTATCTTAAAAAAAGACAATTTATTTATTTGATCAACGTTTTGGGCCTCACCAGGGACCTTTGGTGAGGACTGAAACGTTGATGAAATAAATAAGTTTTTTTTAAGATAAATTGGTGTGCATCAGCCTTTTTTTACAAGTGGATATTCAGTTACTTACCCAGGTGCAGCCAGGTAACATAGTAACGTAGTAAGTAAGGTTGAAAAAAGACACATGTCCATCGAGTTCAACCTTTTTCTTTTTTTAGATTAACTACCAATCTGCCAGTTGATCCAGAGGAAGGCAAAAAACCCATCTGAAGCCTCTCCAATTTGCCTTAGAGGGGGAAAAATTCCTTCCTGACTCCATAATGGCAATCAGACTAGTCCGTGGATCAACTTGGACTATGAGCTACTACCCATAACCCTGTATTCCCTTACTTGCTAAAAAGCCATCCAACCCCTTCTTAAAGCTATCTAATGTATCAGCCTGTACAACTGATTCAGGGAGAGAATTCCACATCTTCACAGCTCTCACTGTAAAAAACCCCTTCCGAATATTTAGGCGGAACCTCTTTTCTTCTAATCGGAATGGGTGACCTTGTGTCAGCTGGAAAGACCTACTGGTAAATAAAGCATTAGAGAGATTATTATATGATCCCCCTTATATATTTATACATAGTCATCATATCACCCCTTAAGCGCCTCTTCTCCAGCGTGAATATCCCCAATTTGGCCAGTCTTTCCTCATAGCTAAGATTTTCAATACCTTTTACCAGCTTAGTTGCCCTTCTCTGTACCCTCTCTAATACAATAATGTCCTGTTTGAGTGATGGAGACCAAAACTGGTGTGTAACTCTATAAGTGAGTGTATATATACTGTATTTATATATATATATATATATATATATATATATATATATATATATATATATATATATATATAATATTTCTCAACAGCTAATAATTGACCAGGTGCTATTATAACATAGTAAACATAGTCCAACATGGAGGACCCCAAGGGACTTTGTATGCAGAAACTCACTGTAAAATAGTGATCCGGTGCTTGGACCTAGGTTATTATGAAATAAAACCAAATAGTGTTTTCTGTAGAGGTCTTACTTGTTCTGTTTGCAAATATGTAGATAGATAGATAGATAGATAGATAGCTAGATAGATAGATAGATAGATTTATTGAATGGTTGAGCACATACCCTAGTGTTTTATTATTGTCATGTTCCTGCTCTTTATGGGTTAACAGAAGGCAGCATACTGCGTGGGAGGCAGCTTTTCATATAGTATGGTGTCTATACTAGCAGAATAGGTGGAGCTGACAACTTACATATTTGTCCTAATGTTCAGCTCGAACCTTCAACTTGTTTGATCATGCATCATGTTCTTTGTCTCACTTTTGCACACACACATATATATATATTTATGCTACTTACCTACATTGAAGTAGTACGCGATTTTGGCTTGGGCCAAGCTTTTGTCCATGGTACATGTACATTAGTTCTGTGCTAAAGTAGCAACTATTAACATAACTGTGTGATATGTATGTGTATAGAGAGAGAGAGAGAGAGAGAGATAAGGGTTTGACAATAATGGGCTTAGTAACCAATAAGCTTGCAAATGTATTAAATGCTTGATGCATTATAAAAAGAAAAGAAAATAATGTTTTGGCTTCACTAGAAAAGGTAATTTTCTGTGTGATATAATTGCAGAGGCTATTAACTTTTATTATGCTATAGAATGGCCAGTTCTTAGCAACTTTTTAAACAACTTAATTTTTTACTTTCTATAGTTTTTTAATTATTTGCCTTCTTATTCTGACTCTTTTCTAGCTTTTAAGTGGTGAAAGCATTACATAGACATCAGAAGCCAAACAACTCCTGTGAGGCTACAATTTTATTGTTATTGTTACTTTTGCTTACTTATCTTTGTTTTTAGGCCCTCTCCTGTTTATATTCCAGCCTCTCATTTAAACCACTGCCTGGTTGCTAGGGTAGTATATGCCCTATCAACCAGATTGCTGAAATTCCAAACTAGAGAGCTGCTGAAAAAAAATCCAACATTTGGCACCCCCCAAGTGCAAAAAGACTTTCCTTCTCCTTTAACTCTTCTAAAAATAATTTAAACATTAATTAAACCCAAAAGGCTTGTTTAGCCTCCAATAAGGATGAATTATAAATTAGTTTGGCTCATGTACAAGGTTCTGTTTTATTATTACAGAGTAAAAGGAATTTGTTTTTAAAAATTTCAATTATTTGTATAAAATGGAGTCTATGGGTGACAGCCTTCCTGTAATTCAGAGCTTTCTGGATAAAGGGTTTCTGGATAACTGATCCCATACCTGTACTAGGTGGTGCAGTTGACTTAATAGCAGAGAATTGCTGAATGTTGCAGCTTCCACTGATCACCCAGTTGCTATTTACATAGTCCTACTGAAAGTTACAGCCATTCAGGTTCCATTAGTACGTGCAAGTCAAAGTAAACAACCAGTGACCAGTCTTTGTTCTACATGGATAAAAAAAACAGGAAAGAAAAATAACAGAAATGTTTACAAATTGCAAAGTGAAACCTCCAGGATAATTGAGTGATGTGACATTTTTGTGTTTCTTATAATTCATCTGGCTCTGTAGCTGGAAATCTTGTTTACAGTCTGGGAGTCCATTTCCTCGATTCACCTCTGATAATGAATAACCAACGGGTCATTACACTGTTGTGTGAACTTGCCAGACACTAGGAAGCAGGGCAATAACTGCATGCTGTGAACACTGGGCTGGATCCTATGTTTTGCTTCTTCTTCTTTTTGCTCAGTTCATAAAAAAAAAAAAAAAAATATTAATGATGTATATACTATCTGTCTAAAATAATCTGAATCTAGGTTTTTTTTAAATTTATTGTGAGTGATGACTCCAATAAGATCTGTGGTCAACCCATTTTTTCTATTAAGTCAACCAGCTGCTGTTTGCACCAAAGTATGACCACAAATATCTGTGGCACCTTGCCCACAAGCCAATGGTCATCCAGGGATGTACCAGTTGACTGAAGCCCTGAAGAAAACACCGTGAAAACTCAACATTTTAGTTCATTTACATTTTTTTTGTCTCCTGAAAAACACAACATAGGAGTTCTACTGTAATATATGGTAAACAGTTTTAATGGGTAACAATCAAGAAGGTAAAGCATGTCTGGAGAGTAAGTAGGTCACGTAGAGATTCCGGACTGGGTGGAATTGGAATTTCACCCCCAATACATCCCAGTTCTGCAAGACACACTTTGACCTTTTGCAACAAGGTCAATATTCACTTTGTTCCAGATGGCTTACCAATCGTTATCTGTTATTGGCATTATATCGATTGCAAATGTTGTCACTTCTGATCTTCTGGAAGGCGCATTGTAATTGGCCTCTTAAGTTCACACAGGCACTGTACTGTTTGACAGGACTGCTAGCTATTGGATTTACATATAAGTTCATCTTATTGTAGATGTAGTCCTGCTGGCCTGACCCTCATTTACTTTTAGGGTACACAGGAGTGGTAACTGTAATGCTTCTGGTAACACCAGCGTCTCTACTGAAAAACTCTTCAGTGAAACACTGATGGTCAGGTGTTGTCCTCCCCTTTGGTTTGACGCACGATTCCTTTTTATACTTGGCACCTTGTGTGATGTGAAATTTAAGTATTTAAAGGGGCCTCGACCAAGCACTCTGCCCATTGTAGGTCTATTTCCTGATAGACCTAGTTCATGGGTGCACTTCTAGTCTATCTGTTCTTTGACCCTTGCCTGTCCCTGACTTCTGCTAATTTGCAGCCTGTACTGACCTTTGCCTGTTACTGACCATTCTTTTTTTTTTAATCCTGACTTTGTACTGCTTTACTCAATGCTTTTCAAGAGATACTGACACCAGAAAATAACCTTTTTTTATATCCATCATAAAATTATCTTTGAATGCTATTTAAATTTTTGCCATAAAAGTATTTGCCTGATGCTTTTACATTACCTTTCTTACCCCCACGTTCCTCTACGAGGGGGCTGCCATATCTGTTAGCATTAGACACTCTAACTGAAATATTGAGTCAGGTTGGCAAAACTGTCAGGTTTAGGATCTTCAAGTAATAATTACTTCCAAAAGCTGAACTATCAGCAAATAAACGACCAATGTGACCTATATGTAACTTTTAATGTAGATTAATATTTTGAAAATAAAATTTTTAGTCTCAGTATCACTTTAACCTCGACCTGTGACCTCGACTATGCCATTGGCTCCTGATTCAGTACTGCATTGTCTGATTGGTATTGTCCTTGGCCTGTCCCTATGCTTCCTGTTCCGCATCCTACCTGACGTACAAAGTGAAAGGTGGTTGTTATAGGCAGAAGCGTGAGCCTAGACCGGGACATTGGCATTTGTTCTGGATTCTGAGATACCATACAGGCTGTGTGCATCAGCCAGGAGCTTGGCAAAACAAGAAGGAACATCCAGTAGACAGTGGAGTTTTACCCACTGCTGTTTTCTGTAGGGGTGCCAAGTTTTTAGTCACTTAGCACTTACCCCAGACTGGTACTCCTCTTCTTAAAAAAAAAAAAAAAAACCTGTTTACTGAGTACCACACCATCACCCTTTTCCAGTCTTCCGTGTGTCCCCTGTCGAACTTGGATTAGCACATTCACATTACTGCACATTACCCTACTAGAAGTCTCACGGGGTACATCTGGGAAGAAGACAGAAAATGGCAGTTCCTCATTCCCACCACCCTGGGTAGTTCACTGAGCACGGAACTACCATTTCCTTTCTCCCTCTTTAGCAGGTAAGTAACTACAGTCACTGGCTAGTGCACCCCCAGTAATTTGACTTTTCCCTTTTTATAAAGCAATAGTTCACAAATGAAATGTATTTGTACAATGGGGTAATTGGATCTCAAGTACTAATTTTATCTTTTTATACATACTATACACATTTCTATACACATATACATACTATATACATTTCAGTTATTTTTACTTGTTTTGTTTTTAGGTGGTTATACTAGATTTCAGAGGGAATATCCAGAACGTTGTGAGACTGGCTTGGATAATGTTTGCCCCAATGAACCTTCGCCTGAAAAGGTCCTTGGATTAGGCAGTTTACAGATAAATTCGGAATGTTCTGATGGAGAATCTGACAGAGAACCAAGCAGTGCAACTGAGTCAGAAGGAAGTCCAACCCTCACCAGTCAATCAACATTCCCTGTGCAAATCCTTCCTCATTTATACCTTGGCTGTGCGAAGGATTCCGCCAATCTTGATATTCTGGCCAAATATAACATCAAGTACATCCTCAACGTGACTCCTAACTTGCCAAACATGTTTGAACACAATGGAGAATTCAAATACAAGCAGATCCCCATCTCAGATCACTGGAGTCAAAATCTTTCACAATTTTTTCCTGAGGCCATTTCCTTTATCGGTAAGTAGAATCCCGGCCATAAGCAAAACAACCTCCACAATGCTCTTCTCTTTAGAAGTAAAAAAATAAATAAATAAATCCCTCAGCAGAGGGATTGGCTATGGCTGGAGCTCTAGTGCAAAGTGATGTAGCCCGCTCGCACTCCCTGGCCTTCAGAATATCAGCGTCTGGTGCACAGTGTTGGGGGGATCGGCACCCTCCACATCAAATCAGAACAGAGTAAACACTGGCACTCACGGCAGGTTCAAGCAGGGGTGTACCCTTGAGTCTTTATTTAGCAAACGTGCAACGTTTCAGGGTTAAACCCCTTTGTCAAAGCTTGATGCTTGACAAAGGGATTTAAACCTGAAATGTTGCACGTTTGCTAAATAAAAACGCACGGGTACACCCCTGCTTGAACCTGCCGTGAGTGCCAGTGATTACTCTGTTCTGGAGTTCTAGTGCAACAATAACATAGTATTTTATCATAGTATTCTGTGTAATGGGTGTTATCTGCATTTCCTGGCAGTCATGTAATTGATTTTCTCTCATTTACTGTTTGGGTGAATGCCTAAATTTCCTGGTACAGGTCATGTGATTTACTTTCATGTCCCGCAGGTGTGAAAACCTGCATTTCCTGGTAGTCATGAAGCTAAAATTACATCATCATCACATGTCACAATTAGTTTTATATAACAGGACAGTTCTCTCAAAAGTAAAGTTTCCCCATAACAAACAATAAAAGCTGTTTCTAGTGAACCACAAGGAACAGTGACTGATCCCCCTGTTATGTGTGGACAGGCTCGAAACCTGTGGGACCCGCAGGTCATGTTCATGCACAAAATCTTCTGGCCACAGGTGGGTCCGGGTTCAGCTCTTCTCCTGCTCTCCCCGCCCATGACTTAGCACTGGCTTCCAGCACCTGAATTTATAGCCTTGCCCCCACCCACCCCGTCACTGCGGGACGGACTTGTGTCTTTAAATAGAGGGGGAACGGCAGGTTGTGAGGGTGCGGGTTGTGAATTTCTAGACCTGCACACCACTTTTGGCTAAAGGTGGAAGAAGTATGAAGGGCTTATTGAAGCTGAGAAATAAAAACATGGTATTTGTAAAAAAATAAAATTATATGGGAAAAAAGTTAGGAGACAACATGTATGCTCCCACCCCTCATAAATACAAGGCGGTGCTGTATTCATGGGGGGAATACAGGTCCTTGCACAGGTGCTGATGTCGGAAGAGGGTGCAACATGCAAAAAACATGGTGGCTTGTTCCAGTTTTGATTTTTTTCACTTTGCACCCTGTGAACGGACATCCAGAATGAAATCACAGCCCAGTAAACATTTCAGACTTTACAGATGCAGTAAGTTTATGGCTGCAATAAACACATTTGCATATCATTAGCATAAAGCTGGTACAGCAAACTGAGGGGCTTCATCTTCAGAACAATAGAGCTCCAAGCTTTGCTGGACAAAGACAGAAAGCACATTTATCATTTGGGAAGTTCAGTACATCATTTAAGGCCTACAAATAATGCAAGGTTTAAACCTTTGATGTGGTAACATTTCCTCCCACCCTGTAGTTGTGACTGCATATTTGTAGTCCAGAGAGAGCATTTCTGTCAACAGACCCATTTTTGAGGGGGGGATGGTGAGCACATACTGGCAATTGGGTAAGTAGTCATGGCAGACATGGGTGTTTTCAAATGCATTGGTCCAAAGATAAATGATGCATTCTGGAATAATTACAGCTGTGGCCTGTGGGTAAGGTTCCGTTTGAGAGAAGCACAAATACTGTTGCAGATTAAAAATCTTTGAAGAAGTTTGGTGTCCTTGTAGCATTGTCGGACTGGCCCACTGGGATACCAGGAAAACTCCCGGTGGGCCCAGGTGTCAGTGGGCCCTCATGCTACTAAATATTTGGCCTATTTCATGGCCTTTCCCTATTTCTATGAGAAAAAGAGGCTAAATAGATGAAATAATAGATTGTAGTATATAAAGACAAGAGACGAGGAGAATAGAGGTTGAGTGAGGAGAGAAAGAATAATAGTACTGAGAGTGGGCCCCTGGTCTAAGGCTTTTTGGTGGGCCCCTGGTTTTAAGTTTTTGGGTGGGCCCCTGGTGTCCCAGTCCGACACTGCCTTGTAGTGAGCTCCTTAGAGGAGGAAAGTCAGTGTTATTATGGGAAGTTATCATAAAACATTGTCTGGTATAAGTGTTGGAAGAAGTTAGCCTTCCTTGTAAGCATTGCTTGGCTGGCTCGAAGCATGGTAGAGACATTCCGGACTCTTTCCTTAGAAAGTACTAGTTGTTTTACTACCATTCTCCCCAATCACCTACAGATATCCCTAGCACATACTGTAGATATTTGTTGGGATTGGCAGGCCACCATAAACATACCAAAAATGGTTTGTATAGTATGATTTTATCAGTATGGGTGTGGCCAGCTCAACTCACCCCATTTGGACTCCCATCACAGAGCTTTACTGTGTTAAAAAAACACTGAGCACCTTTTAAAACTCTTATGCTCTTGTCCCACAGGCTAGGATGTGTGGCAGGGGACTAGATTGCTTGTAGGTAAGGTTTTTATTTTTCCGAATAAAACTGAATAAAGTGGTTTATGCCAGCATATGTAATCTGGATTTTAGTTGCCCCTTATTTTTTTTTTTAAAGCTTTTATTTATTTTTAAGGTTAATTTATTATAAACATAACAGTAGAGAAAGTAGGCAGAAAGGAGAAGGGTCTCAAGGGCCAGAAGGGATAATATCAAATGAGTTGAACATTATTACATACAGATAAATAGTTTTCACTCTATTATTTCTGGGCCATTACCAGGTGCCCCACACCGCATCAAACTTCCTGGGACATCCTCTGGCTATGTAGGTTAGTTTCTGCTTTGTAACCGAGTCATTGATTAGTTGTTTCCAAAAACTGAGGAAAGGGGCAACCGTCGATTTCCCCTGTAGTAGTAATGCTTTTTTTAGCATAGTACAGTAGTTGTAGATAACATAGCCTCTTGTGTGTACCTAATGTAAAGTCTGCCACTATGCCAAGGAGGCAGGTAAAGAGTATATAACTCTGCCACAATATACTGTGTCACAGTTGTATTTCTGGGCATTCCCAGAATACATGAAGGTATGTTCCTGTAGAAGTTCTATAGTTTGGACAGACGTTGGAGACTGTGGGGTACAGTTTGGCTAGCCTGTAGGGGTATAGTATACTCTATTAAGAAATTTGAGTTGTATAAACCTGTCGCTCATTGAGATTGCTAGCTCTGGTACTTGTCGTAAGGCATCCTTCCACATTTCTTCATCCAATTCAGGGATGTCCCTTATCCACTTCTGTTTAGTTTTTACCAATGGGCTGGGGAATGTCTGCCGTAAGATTGATAAGCACCATGAGAGTGGCTTATTTTTTTCCAGGGTTGTATCAGCCTAGTGGGGAATTGTGATAGGAATGCATGCTTCAAGGGGAACTCCACACATACATAACTTAAGCTTTTTGAAAAGTAAACATAATTTCAAGCAACTTTGCAATATACATCAATTAAAAAAATATGCAGACTCATGATTTTTTATGGTTTGGAACAGTACCCCAAGCCTAGCCCCCTGCTCTCCTGCTTATCTGTCTGACTCCTTTGCTGAGCTGGCTGACTACTGTTACTTTATATCAACAGCCATCTGTCCTTAACCTGCATCCTCCAAACCCCACAATTCCCTGCACACGTGATTTCAATAAGGAAAGGAATATCACAGTGCAATGCATTGTGGGTTATGTAGTTCCTCCATGCTGTCGGTAAGTCGTGGAGAAGTTGTTACAATTTGGAACATCAGTGTTTAGTCCCTCCTTCCCTGCCAATATTTCAAATGATGCATTAAAAAGCTTGATTTCAGCATAGAAAATGGTATTTATTCATACTTTTTGAAGAAATATATTAGGGGTTTCTGTGTTATGTGGGCCTCTTTATCAGATTTTGGTTTGGAAGCTGGAGATCCCCTTTCAGCTGTAGGTAGCTGAATATCATATTAGTGGGGAGATTAATTCTTTTTGTAAGGTTGGGAACTGTTTGAGCTCTCCTCCCTCCACAATGTCTTTTAGGACCTTAATACCATGAATGGCCCAACAGCTAACTTCGAGGATAAGTTATAATTGGGGCAAATTATTATTGCCCTACAGGGTGGGTCCAGACAGACTGGAGTGGAGGGGTGCCCAGTGCCATATCTAGGGCTTTTTGGAAGGAGTGGATCACTGTTAACATAGGTAGTGTGGTAAATCACAGCTTGGTTATCTAGTTTCAGGTTTATCCACCAATGTGCAAAGACAAGTTGACTGGCTAGAAAATATAGTTTGAGATCAGGCAGGGCTTACCCCCCCTGCTGTTACTGGGGCACACAACGTTTTGAATGCTATCTGTCATCTCGTTTGAACCAACATATCTGCAGGTTTATGGGGGAATTTTGGAAAGCATATAGAAATTTTGGTAGATAGATAATTTCAAAGCTGTTCCCCCTACCAGGAAGTGAGAGTGGGAGGGCTTGCCAGGTTTCTAATTTTGCGATGAAGGATCTTACTATAGGATTTAGGTTAAGAGTAGTGTATTGTTGTAGGTCTTTGTGTATCTCAAACCCAATATATTTAAAGGTATCTACTACTTGCAAGTTACCTACTTTCTAGGGGCAGTTCTCTGGGAAAGGGACTATGGGAAATATGGCTGATTTATTTTTGATAACCTTTAGTCCTAAGAACTCTCTGAAGATAACCACCGTTTGCAGGAGGGCTGCCAGTGCATAGTTGGGGTTTGCCAGGTATACTAACATGTTGTCTCCATAAAGTGGCAACTTTTCAGTGACTGCTCCCAATACAAGTCCCTCCACCTGCTGGTTTGCTGATGGCTCAATAGCCAAGGCGAACAGTAGTGGTGGGAGCGGGCAGCCTTGGCGCTTCCCCTGTTCCTGGCGTACGGTATTAAAAAGTGCTCCATTTACTAGGACTCGTGCCTGTGGATGGGCGTATAACGCGCTAATCCAAGCCCTGAATCTTGGCCCTATGTTATAGCTGGCTAGTACCTCCCATAGGTATGACCAGCTGACCGTGTCAAATGTTAGTTGCCCTTTAAAATAGGTCTTTCATAATACCAAAGCATTTTCCAATTTGTTTAACTTTTCCTATGCTTTAAGAGCACTTTGGAACAGTGATATCAGCAAATGAGTAGTGCAAAGGTCCATTGCTCTTGCTGGCTGCTGGAAAAATGCTTACACAATATCTAAAGGAATTGCTCTGTCAAAGTGCAGCCAGTCTGTTGCATAATGGTGAAATAGAAGGAACACTTTATTTTTATACGCATTCAACCATATCTCCTTCTCCCATTAAAGGGGTTGTTGACTTTTAGTATGCTGTAGCGCGTGGTATTCGGAGATATTTTGTGATTGGTTTTGATTTTTTATTAATTGTTGTTTTGGAGTTGTTTCGCTTTTTATTCAGCAGCTCTCAGCAATCTGGTTGCTAGGGTGCAAATGACCCTAGTGATAAAGCACTGATTTGAATTAGAGACTGGAATATGAATAGGATTTAACAATGTAACTTAATCATTAACATGTCTGAAAATTTTAGAATGTCTAAAAATATAAGAATATAAAATTGTTACAATTTCCCGTAGAACAGCTGTAGATTGTTTAAGAAATCCATAATGAAGCCAGTCAATGTGTTTTGTCTAAAAACAAAGTTTAAAAATGATTATTCTACCCAGTTAGGCATTTTTCTGAGATTAGTTTACCAGTATGTATTAATGTAAGGTTACTAGTGGGGGGAAAAGGAAACAAGTACAAGGGAAGCATGTTGTTGCAAAGGATCACTATAAAAGTGGGTGTACAAGTTCATTTTAATATTGCTTCACGGAAGCCACCTTGGAATTTCCGTGTTTGCAAAGCCACACCTTGGAGCAATTATACATTTAGACTGCCACACCTAGAGGTGTTTTTAACCTGGGATATCATAATTAGGAAAAGCATAGCCATCCCATCCAGTCAGCATGCGCAACCCATTTGCTTTGAGAGCTCACAAATAATACATACTGTTAATTGCACGACATCAGCACGCATTTCCATTTTAATGACAGAAGGATAGAGCTTTGGACCTTATCAGGGCAAGGTCACGCGTGGCGTTTTTACGTTGCGTTTTTAAAAACATGCGGTCCAGCGTTAATACGCCAGTGAAACCACAAACGCATGATAATATGTGTTTTTCGGCCTGTAGTTTTCTTTTCCAGACATGCATTTCTGTTTTTTCTCGTTCCGCACAATTCCACTGAGAAGGATTTTAGGAAAGTTTTGCAAAAAAAAGCCAAGTGGAAAACATGGTGTTTCCTTAACATGGTGTTTCCTTGGCGTATTGGCACTTCTGCTAAAAAAACGCAAATACTGGTGGATGTTGGCTCGCAAGCGTCATGGGACAGGGCGCACCTATAAGGGGAATTTTTTTCTTTTTTAAACCCTGGTTTGCTTTGCCTTTAATAGTTTTTAAATTTTATAAACTGCCTGTTCCAAACCCCTCTTGCCTATGATTTCTACTGCGGGCAGAAGCACTCCCAACCTCCCTCTTGGCTCCTGTTGGCTAAAGTACATATTTGGGGGAAATTTTGTGGATTATTTGGCTGCTGCTGGCACAGGTACTGGGATTTGTTTTGCTGCTGGCTCGGTTATATGGGGCAATATGGTGGCTGCTAGCACAGGTACATAGATGTTTGGGGCAATATGATGGATTTTTGGCTCCTGCTGGCACAGGTACAAATTAGGGGCAATATGATGAATTTTTTTAGCTGCCTCTGGCATAGGTACTGATTGGGGGCTTGGGAGAAATCTGGGGGATTGACTGCCGTTGGCACAGGTACAAATTGGGGCACTATGATAGGTACTGATACAGGTACATGGAGCAACATGATGGTTGCTGGCACAGGTACAGGGGGCAATATGACTGATAAGGTGGGAAATGGTAATGCATGACCAGGTGGGGGGGCACTGATTGAAGCCCTTGCCTAGGGTGCCAAAATACCTTGGCCCGGCCCTTCTCCAATGGGGTAGGGACTGATGTCATTGATTAGTAATTTGTAAAGCTCTGGATAACAGGTCAGAGCTATTAAAATAAAAGATAATAATGTTAACTTGATTAAGTGTTGGAGGGGGTCAGGAAGAATGGTGGAGAAGTAGGTTAGGTTGGCCCTAAAATATAATTGGTATAATGCTTCTCATTACCCTCACAGCACCAGTCTCATGTAATGAATAGTGGCTTTAATAAAGGTGTCCAGGCCCCTCGGAAACTCACTGCTTTTCAGCATTTCTCCATGTGTGCCCATGTCCAGAGGAATCAACACCACTAAGTTTAAATGCATATGTGTATGTAGCCATTTATTTGAATTTAATATATGAACGAATTTTTAGTTTTTAAAAAGTTCCAGCTCTCTTTGCTTTCTGTCCTATTAGGGTAGTGACACACAGGAAGATTTGTCACCCGCAATTTTATTTACGTGGCTGCCGGAGACAAATCTCCTAAAAGTGCCTGTATGTCCAACATATCTGCTAGGCAGAAATTGCCACCGGAGGAAACTCTGGCCAATTTAGCAATATGTTGGACATACTACCAGCAATTTCAATTTCCGGCAATGGAGAGGCATTTTTAGGAGATTTGTCGCCAGCAGCCGCGTAAAAAAAAACCCGCTGACAACAAGATTTTATCAGCCAGGCTGGTAAACACCTGCTAGGTGGAAACCTTAGCTACAAGTGATAAAGCAATTACTATCACTGATAAAGGTTATCTATTATTATTATTATTATTATTCACTACTTCCTCTAAAAGTAGTTAATAAGTGTTAATAAGGTGTTAATAAGTAAGCTAACCATTAGAAAATGGTAAATGTCATTTTTTAAAGGAACAGAAACACCAAAAAAAATGAAAGTGTTTTAAAGTAATGAAAATCTCATGTAGTGTTGCCCTGCACTGGTAAAACTGGTGTGTTTGCTTCAGAAACACTACTATTGTTTATATAAACAAGCTGCTGGGGAACAATGGCGGAAATTTAAAAACGGCTATATGGCACTGGATAACTAATGGATAACCGATAACACCATTAGACAGACAGAGCTTATTTGCTACCTGATGTGTAACCTGAGCGTCTTAATTGCATAAAAACAAAGTATAGTGTCAAGTAGAGCCTATTGTAAGCTGCCAGGCCACATGGGGGCTACCAAATAGCCAATCACAGCACTTATTTGGCACCCCAAGGGACTTTTTCATGGTTGTGTTGCTCCCCAACTCTTTCTACATTTGAATGTGGCTCACAGGTAAAAAAAAAAAAAAAGGTTGGGGACTCCTGCCCTAAGTGTTGCCCATATATTCATGATGGGATGCCTGCCTTTGTTGACAAACAATCTAAGAATATTTGGGGGTTCGAATACACTTGTGGAAAAATAGGGGAAACAAATGTGTAGTAGAACCAGGACAAACAAGACCAGAGAACATTTAAAATGTATGCATTAAAATATCTTACAACCTAGGCTTGTGGCAAACAATATATGGGAAAATAAACCCCTAGCAGGTAATTGGTGTCCTGATAAGTCACTGTAAGACACGAGCCGTGATGTAAACCCAATGATATTGGCCAACACCCTATAGACTGTTAATTTGTTGTTACAGATGAGGCTCGCTCAAAGAAATGCGGGATCCTGGTTCACTGCCTCGCTGGAATCAGCAGGTCCGTCACAGTTACAGTGGCTTACCTCATGCAGAAACTCAACTTGTCACTTAACGACGCCTACGATTTTGTGAAAAGGAAAAAGTCAAACATATCTCCAAACTTCAACTTCATGGGACAGCTGCTTGATTTCGAAAGGACTCTGGGGCTGAAAAGTCCTTGCGAAATCCGGTCCCCAACGACTCAGCTGTACTTCACCACTCCAACCAATCGCAATCTCTTTCAACTCAATGGTTTGGAATTTACATGATCAGAATCATTTTGTAACTAGCCAAAGTTTTAATGGAATGAGGTAAACCCATTGGTGGGTTGGAAAGGTAAATGCCAAGACCGTGTTGGTTTATTTTGTGCCAATGAATAGCTAGTAACATGTACATAAACGGTTCAATGAATTGTTTCTCTTCTTGGAATGGACCCATTTGCACTTATCAATGGTTTTAAAATAATTATTTGTCCATCCAAAAAAGAAATCTGTGTAAATTGACTATGGAACCTGTTGCAGCAATTTTATAATTTTTTATTTTCCTACATTTTTGGGGATTTTTATCAGTTTGGTTCAGGTGTTCATGGGTTATACGGCATGCTCCACCTCCACCCCACCCACTCCCCGTCCCAACTCCTCCCACTCCCGCCTGACTTGGGCCCCCCTTCCTTGCCGCAGGTAAGAGAGTGGCTGGGGATTAGGGTTTTTTTGATTATCTTTATTGGAAGCAGACCCCACAGTCTGTGGGGTCTGCTTCCTCTATAGTTACGCTACAGCCGTGCAATATGATATTTCCTTCAAATTCTTATTTCCATTTCTTTCCCCCAGGGGTCACTTTGGTGCCTTAGGCAAAATACCGTCTCTGTTCCACAACAGGCTGAATATTTTTCATTCAGTCAATGCTTACCCAGTATACCCTGTAAAGAAAGACTGCGGGTTGTCATATTATTCAGCATTAAGACTTTCATCTATATTTTATATTTTTCTAATATAAAATACACAATATTATATATTATACAATTACAATGTAAATTTAAATTTTCCGTGCCTTTATAAACACTATTTTAAAGTCTTAATACAGAGCCATAACATCTAATCAGAAATAAGCTTTAATCAGCCTAGAGCCAAGCAGGTAATAAAACAAATATCTTATTAGTTGCTATGGGTTACCTCACCACATATGCCTGACTACAGTGAATGAAACAAAATTTCACCGATTGTATACTTTGCCAAGCTTTTATATAATTATAAAAAGTGCCACTTAGTAGTCTTCATGGTTTATAAATAATATACAATGATAATGTTTATGTCTACACAACAGGGCAATTTTGTGTACAGGTGTATAACTCTGGAACTATAACAGCAATAATGTTTTTTGATTGTTTGACTGCTATTAAAAATGTGTTCCCAGCACAATATAGAGGGCACAAAGAAGTAATGCGGCTTGTACAGTATTTAATGTGGCCTTTGTTTATTGCGAGCTGTCAAAGCATGTTCAACAGTCACAACTAGAAATTCTAGTTCATCTGTGTTTTATTATTTTTGGGGTTTTTTTACAGGTAGAGAGTTTTTAAGGTGAAAAAAAAAAACATCTGACATTGTCCCCAAGTAATACAGTTACATGGGTTAATGGAAATGATTGGTTGGAAGGAAGCCCTGTATGGGAAATGTAAACCCTCAAAACAAATTCATGTAAAATTGCAGCCAGTGACTGAATGTGTTTAAAGGAGAAGGAAAGGTTAAAACTAAGTAAGCTTTATCAGAAAGGTCCACCTAAATATACCAGAAAACCCTCAAAGTAATGCTGCTCTGAGTCCTCTGTCAAAAGAAACACAGCATTTCTTTCCTTCTATTGTGTACACATGGGCTTTTGTATCAGACTTTCTGTTTTCGGCATAAACCTCCAGGGCACGGGCTTGAGCATGCTCAGTTTGCTCCTCTTCCCCCCCCCCTTCTGCTGTAATCTGAGCCCAGAGCTATAAGTGAGCAGGGAAGGACGTGATGTCACACCAAGCTAATATGGCAGCTGCTATCCTAAACAAACAGAGAACTTCTAGAGCTTTTTACTCAGTTACAGTAAAACATTCTACAGAATAAATATAGCATTCTAGCTTGCAACATTGCAGCTAATCTATTGGCAATAAAATGCCTCCGTAGCATTTTGTTATGGTTTTTCAGTTATTTAGCTTTCATATCAGT
The DNA here is from genome assembly GCA_038501925.1 of Xenopus petersii. Classification (NCBI taxonomy): domain Eukaryota; kingdom Metazoa; phylum Chordata; class Amphibia; order Anura; family Pipidae; genus Xenopus; species Xenopus petersii. The sequence goes on along the minus strand of CM076679.1, from coordinate 112,401,404 downwards.
AGCTCTCTATCTCTATCGGCATTTCAGCAGCTATCAGGTCGCTAGGGGACAGTCTTCCCTAGTAACCAGGCAGTGGTTTGAAAGAAAGTCAGGAATATGAATAAAAGAGTATCTGAATGGAAAGAGAAGTAAAATAAAGTAAGAACAACAATACAATTGCAGCCTCACAGAGCAAAGGGTTTTGGCTGCTGGATCAGTGAATCAAGCTGATTGGTTGGCAACACTTACAAGTGCAGGAAACTATAACTTGCAGCCCACGTAAGCAATAAAAAGAGTATGTGGCCTAGAAATATCAGTGTATGGAAATACACGGGCCTACGTTTACTAGAGGGGCACAATATGCTGACTTCTTGGGGTTCAAATCATAAGTTTTCCTAAGTGCCAAATCAGAATGCAGTGTTCCTAGTGTATATAAAGTCTGCTGGGCATATGAGAAATATTATAAAGTTTGAGAGAAATATTCTAGCCATAGGCAGCTTGTGGCCCTTCTCTTTACAGCTTTAGTTTAACAACACTTGGAAGTCCTCTGTTGCCTTTTGCCTCTGTTTTCAGGCTAGAGAATTGTGTTTTAATGTGCAAATAAAATACATATTTGCATGTGGGGGCACATTTACTAAGGGACGAATTTCGAAGTGCAAAAAACTTTGAAATTCGACCATCGAATAAGGCAGCCGACCTTCGAAGTCGAAGGATTTTTAAAATCGTATGATGAAATCCTTCGGATTGAACGATTTGTACGATTTAATCGTATGATTGTATGATTTTACCAAAAATCCTTTGATTTCTTAAAACTTGCCCAAACACTCAAGATATAGGAGGTCCCCCATAGGCTAAACAGCAATTCGGCAGGTTTAAGATGGCGAAGTGTCGAAGTCGAAGTTTTTCACTTCGAATCGAATTTGGCCTATTCGATAGTTGAAGTATCCAAAAATTACTTCAAAATTCGAAGTTTTTGAAATTCGAAAATTCACTTTGACCCTTAGTAAATGTGTCCTGTGGTGTTTAAGGGGCAGATTTATCAAGTGTCAAAGTGAAAATTTTAATTTTTAAGTTTTTTTTTAAATGGCCAAAACTGTCAAATTTGACTAGGTAATTGTTAAAATTCGATTTGAGTTTTTTTTAAAAAAAAAATAGGGAATTAAGTTTTTGAAATTTACCATACACTGGCCCTTTAAGAACTTGAATTTGACTATTCGCCACCTAAAACCAGCCAAATTGCTGTTTTAGCCTATGGAAGACGTCCTGGGATCAATTTGGAAGAGTTTGCAGCCTTCCTGAAAATCGCATTTTTTGCGCAGAAAAAACTCAAATCGACTTTTTCAGCAGGATTCGGATTCGGCCGAATCCTTCTGCCCAGCCGAACCGAATTCGAATCCTAATTTGCATATGCAAATTAGGGGCGGGAGGGAAATTGCATGACTTTTTGTCAGAAAACAAGGAAGTAAAAAAAGTTTTCCCCTTCCCACCCCTAATTTGCATATGCAAATTAGGGTTCGGATTCGGTTCGGTATTCGGCCGAATATTTCACGAAGGATTCGAGGGTTCGGCCGAATCCAAAAAAGTGGATTCGGTGCATCCCTAAATTCGACTAGGGAATAGTCCAAATTCGATTTGAGTTTAAAAAAAAAATTCGAAATTTGAATTTGGAAATGTATCATGTACGGTCTCTTTAAGAATTCAAATTAGAATATTCATCATCTAAAACCTGTGGTGTTTTAGCCTATCGGGTACCTCCTACAACCAATTTGGAGTAATTTGGTGGACTGAAAATCAATTTTTTAGAAAAAACTCGAACTGAATTTGAATGAATTCGATTAGAGTTTGCAGGTCAATCCTATTCACCCAAGTATAAAAAAAAAAAATTGAAAATAAATTTTGATTGGTAATTTTTTTTTTCCGAATTTCGAGTTGATGGGAGTTTTTAGAAACTCCCATAAACTTGAAATTCGACCTTTGATAAATATGCCCCTAAGTGTCAAAATAGTAGAAGATCTAAAGACTGGAAAACATGGGGCTAACTTACTAACACACCAGTTTTTTGCACCAGTGCAGTTGCCCATAGCAACCAATCTGTGATTTCACTTTCTAGCCTTGCTGATTGGTTGGTATTGGTGCCCTAGTGTAGTAGCACCTGCTAGTAAATACAGCCCCCTTGTGTTGGGTTGTGATATGTGCCAGCAGGGCATGGCAAGCATTATAGAAGACAACTGCTCTCCTATGGGTATAAAGCACTTAAATTCATTTTATATATATATATAAATGGTAATGCTATAATGACTGTTCATTGAGGTCTTATTTTGCAGTATGAAGGAAAGTGAGATTGTTTTTACTACAAATAAACATATTTTCTTTAACAAAAAAAAGTGGTTTGTCTTGTTCAATTTAAAAAGGAAAATCCAAATGCCCTTAAGGTGCCTGGTTCTATGGGGTGCCGTTTGTCCCAAATACATTCTGTATACCAAACTATCCCTAATACACAGAATGAATGTCTCTCATGTTATATAAGTATTTGTGACCATACACAGAGAAAAAAATATACAAAAGACTTATTTCTATTAAAGAATGAAAACAAAATCTGGTTAGTGCACAAAAGGATGTCATTATATCACAAACTCCATTCTGTACAGTTTAACAAGCAATCTGTCGCACAAATGTATAACCTCCATGTAACGTACACACTTTTGTGCAAAGTTACTTACAGAATGAATTATGTAAAAACAAAGTTGGACATAATATATAATAGTGTAACTAACTAGTGCTTGTCTAGCTAGATTTGACTGACAAAATAGATATCTGTGACAAAAAGCAAGATTTTATAGCACAGGATTAATTTTTTCCACAAAATGACAGTTTTGTTTCACAAAACAGATAAAATAACCATTCTGTGAAGCAATACTGTCAGTCACATTCCTGAACCAATAAGAACAAAGCTTATTGCCATATACAAACAAGATGAGAAGTGGCCAGCTCTTCTCCACATGGCTAAGGCAAAGTATCTGGCCTGCTATAGAGGGCGCCCTCTAATGTCCCCTGTGCTGCATAGTAATAAACATGAACAATCCTTTCCTAAAAGAGCTGCTTTTAAACACTACAGGTTCATAAATGGAAGTTTTTAAAAATGGCTGAGAAATATAATGCTGCACTTATAATGGTTGAAGAGAAAGAAAAATATGCAAAACTTATAAAAATATGATCCTTTTAGGTGATATGGCTATTCTTATTGTAGTAACCTGTTTGTGGCCATTTTGATTAAGGGCATTCTTGCTGTTTTGCCATTATCTTATGACTCACTCCTGTTCCTCTTCCTGTCTAAGCTGAGAGCAATAATGGGACAGGCCACACCCACCTGCGATGTTGTATTAAATGTACCAGAAGTTACTGTGCTTGTCTGGCTGCTTTGCCTGACTCTCAGAGTCAGTTATAAGTTTTGTATGTGATAGTTAGACTCCAATGTCTACTCCTAGCTGTAATCTTGCACCAATTAGCTTGTAGTAGTCTCTTAATAGTGCTTACCTATAGTTCAACTACTACATAATAGCATTAGCCAGAGACTTGGGACTGATCATGTGCATCACACATTGTGTATAGTATGATGTGTAGGTTATATGAGCATACCTCCCAACATTTTGGAAATAAAAAGAGAGACAAAAAATTTTTTTGCATGTAGTGCAGCAATTTTTTTGACCACACCCATTTTGTGGCCGCATCCCCTAATTACCATGTTCATTTTACAAAGTTTGGCAGGCTATAAAAATTTGAAAATATTTCTCCTTATCTAAACTGTTAAAATTACTTATTTTCTTATCTCAAAATTGTTATAAAGCATCTTAGTTGCACCTGTTAGCTGTACTGGCCTCTCTGCCAAAAGCCAATTAAGTTAGAAACTTTGTTTCTTTTTCTGGCTGTTCAGTGCAGAGAAAAGAGGGACTTTCCAGTACAAATGAGGGACCTCAGGTTGAGCTGTCAAAAGAGGGACTGTCCCTCTGAAAAAGGGACAGTTGGGAGGTATGTGTGCACATGATCAGTCCCAAGTCTCTGGCTAAAGCTATTATGTAGTAGTTGAACTATAGGTAAGCACATTATTAAGAGACTACTACAAGCTAATTGGTGCAAGATTACAACTAGGAGGAGACATTGGAGTCTAACTATCATACAAAACTTATAACTGACTCTGAGAGTCAGGCAAAGCAGCCAGACAAGCACAGTAACTTCTGGTACATGTAATACAACATGGAAGGTGGGTGTGGCCTGTCCCATTATTGCTCTAAGCTTAGACAGGAAGAGGAACAGGAGTGAGTCATAAGGTAATGGCGAAACAGCAGGAATGCCCTTAACCAAAATGGCCACCCAAGCAGGTTACTACAATTATAATAGCCATATCACCTAAAATGATCATATTTATGTTTTGCATACTTTTCTTTCTATACAATCATTATAAGTGCAGAATTATATTTCTCAGCCATTTGTAAAAACTTCCATTTATGAACCCGTAGTGTTTAACAGCAGCTCTTTTAGGAAAGGTTTGTTCATGTTTATTACTATGCAGCACAGGGGACATTAGAGGGCGCCCTCTATAGCAGGTCAGATACTTTGCCTTAGCCATGTGGAGCAGAGCTGGCCACTTCTCATCTTGTTTGTATATGGCAATAAGCTTTGTTCTTATTGGTTCAGGAATGTGACTGACAATGTTGCTTCACAGAATGGTTATTTTATCTGTTTTGTGAAACAAAACTGTCATTTTGTGGAAAGAATGAATCCTGTTCTATAAAATCTTGCTTTCTGTCACAAATATCTATTTTGTCAGTCAAATCTAGCTTGACAAGCACTAGTTAGTTACACTATTATATATTATGTCCAACTTTGTTTTTACATAATTCATTCTGTAAGTAACTTTGCACATAAGTGGGTCCGTTACATGGAGGTTATACATTTGTGAGACAGATTGCTTGTTAAACTGTCCAGAATGGAGTTTGTGATATAATGACATCCTTTTGTGCACTAACCAGATTTTGTTTTCATTCTTTAATAGAAATAAGTCTTTTGTATATTTTTTTCTCTGTGTATGGTCACAAATTCTTATATAACATGAGAGACATTCATTCTGTTTATTAGGGATAGTTTTGTATACAGAATGTATTTGGGACAAACGGCACCCCATATGGTTCCAGTCACTGTTACTAAGTGGAGCTGCCGTCTGAACCTTCCACTCACTATAAATTTGCATGTCATGCTGACACTTTTATGAACATACAAGTCGTGACAATTACAGGTGTCTATAGGCCAGGGATCTACGTGGATGGTAAATGTGTGATACTGCACCGCTGCACGAGCTCCTTCTTCTCACGCAGGGTGGGGAGAGACTTTCTTGTTTAACGCCTTTCTTCAGGCTAACTGCATACTTTCTAACATATTTCAAATCTGCTCAGTCTGGCAAGAGTCTGCTTTCATGCTGAACTCTCCTGGTAATTGTATCCCCAGGCCGTTGCTCATTTTTAGGAAAAAAATTGATTATTTGGGGTGGCACCCTGGAAAGGAAGAAAACAAGGGGGAAAAAAGGAAAATTATTCTTGTTTCTTTGTTTGTCTTTAATTGTATATTTTTTGTTATATACCTGATTATTAGATTCCTAGCTGTTCTGAAAGTATTTATTTTTATTTTTTATATATAATTACTTACCATAAGTGACATGAAGAGGCCCATTTATCAACATGTTCGTTTTAGAAACCACAAATAAGCTCATTTTCTCTAAAACCACGAATGCCGTGTAAAATATAAAAAGCACAAAAAAAAAAAAGCGGAGTGATGCTCTAAGAAGAACAAAAACCTTGAAAACCTCTAAAAATGTAAACTTTTTGGACAGTTACTAGTGGGAAAAATTAAAAAACCTCTGCCTAAAAAAAGGTCCAGTAGGATCAGTACAGCTCCCATTGACTTCTATAGGAGCTTAGCAGCTTTTACTTGGTGAATTTTTGTATTAGAGGGTTTCTGAAATTTTTAAAGTTTTAGAGAAATAAAAAAAAACAATTTATAGTGAATAAAATCAATTTGTGAAAAAAATTTAATTTTAGTAAATAGATCCCAAAGTCTTAATCTGATCATATTGGCACTACAATAAATCCAGGTTTCCTTATCCAATTAAGTTGCTCATACTTGGGCCAGTAAAAATCTGCCAATTCAGACCACTACTAAGGTTTTGAATTGTGGCACAAAGGGCCCATCAGAGAGCCTGATATCAAGGACCCACCGACCATAAAGCAATATTAAAGGTTTTTTTTCTTGCTGATAAAAACACTGGTATCCTCATGTTTAAAGGGGTTGTTCGCCTTTGGATTAACTTTTAGTATGATGTAGAGAGAGATATTCTGACACAATTTGCAACTGGTTGTAATTTTTTATTATCTGTGGTTTTTGAGTTATTAAGCTTTATATTCAGCAGCTCTCTAGTTTGCAGTTTCAGCAATCTGGTTGCTAGGGTCCAAATTTTCCTAGCAACCATGCACTAATTGGAATAAGAGACTGGAATATGAATATGAGAGGCCTGAATAGAAGAATGAGTAATAACAAGTAGCAGTCGCAATACATTTGTAGCCTTACAGAGCACTTGTTTTTTTAGATGGGGTCAGAGACCCCCAATTGAAAGCTGAAAAGAGTGAGAAGAAGGCAAATAATTAAAAAACTATAAAAAAAAAAAAAATACATAATGAAGACCAATTGAAAAACTGCTTAGATCTGACCATTGTACTAGAAATTAACTTTAAGGTGAACCACCCCTTTGAGAAACCAATTTTATTTTGGGGGAATGTATTGGCTTTTGCTCTTCCATGTACTCTTTGCACATTCTTCCTGATAGCCCTAGATAAGTAACAGCCTCCCTGGATTCTCCTGTTTATCTGTGGCTATAAATTTGGCCTCGGTCTTTTCCCTGACCCCATCACAGACTTCTAAAGCAACTCTTTCCTATATTGATGACTTCTGGGAATGAAAAGAACACATGCAGAAGCAGGAAAAGGTAGGAAAGAGTTCATGTCTGTTTCAAAATGGGCAAATGGCCCAACTCAGGTCAAGGGCTACCTGAAAAAAATCCCAGTATAGGCAGGCCAGTGGGACACTGTATACTGGGACATCTCAGCAGCTCTTGGTTGGAAGCAAGTGGAAAAACTTGTAAAGGCCAATTCATCAACAGTCTCCACAACTAAACTCACTTTCTCTTAAACCACTAATGTCATGAAATGTATTAATAGATCCAAATTTAAGTAACGGGAACAGTGGAGAAAACTGCAACTTTTTAGACAATAACTACCACTTTTACATGCAGTATGAAGTAAAATAAAGACAAAGCACATTGAAACACAAGACTGGAGCGCTGGTTCCTCTTCTTGATTATATTCACATCTATTAACCATGCACCCAGGAAGCAAGGAGTAAGAGAGCGGACACTACTATCTTTTCATTTCTTTATATATGGAAATGTAAAATGGCTGTGTTCCCACACTACAGGGCTCTCTGGATACCTCCTAGAGTGGATGAAGGCCCGGGTTTGTGGAAAGGCCAAAAAGGCCCGGGCCTAGGGTGGCAGATTTTAGGGGAAGTTTGGTGCTGCTGGGAGAGACAGTGCCTGGCAGAAGGGGACTTACTGCCAGCAAGAGAGTTCCAGAGGCTGGTGAACCTAAATCCCTGGTGAAAGGTTAAGAGACTAGAGAATTTGATATCCTTGGAGGGGAGAGTAAAAGGAGCTTAGTGAGAAGCCTGAATATTCCAGAGTGTGGAAGCCAACCTGTATGGTGAGATCCCCAGTGTGATGAACTGTGTTCCTGTATGCCAGTGACTTTATGTTGGAAGAGTTTTCCTAAATAAACATGTTCTTGCCTGAAGACTAGGGATGTAGCGAATGTCGGAAAAAAAGTTCGCGAACATATTCGCGAACTTGCGCAAAAATGCGAGCGGTTCGCGAACGGTTCGCGAACCCCATAGACTTCAATGGGAAGGCGAACTTTAACATCTAAAAAAGACATTTCTGGCCAGAAAAATGATTTTAAAGTTGTTTAAAGGGTGCAACGACCTGGACAGTGGCATGCCAGAGGGGGATCAAGGGTAAAAATGTATCTGAAAAATCTGCCTGTGTGTGCTTGGAAGAGATAGTGTAGGGGGAGAGCTGTTAGTGATTTCAGGGACAGATGATAGTAAGTTTGCTGGCTAGTAATCTGCTTGATACTGCTCTGTATTGGAGGGACAGAAGTCTGCAGGGATTTGAGGGACATTTTAGCTTAGGTAGCTTTGCTGGCTAGTAATCTACTGTTCTCTTTAAACAACTGCCATACGTTGACCTTGTAGGCATTGTTTGCCCAGTTTTTTTGGACGCAGCCACTGAAGCACAGTTGCCAGAAAAAATATGCCATATAAATGCTGAAAATAGTCATTTTTCGCCATACGTTGACCTTGTAGACATTGTTTGCCCAGTTTTTTTGGACGCAGCCACTGAAGCACAGTTGCCAGAAAAAATATGCCATATAAATGCTGAAAATAGTCATTTTTTGCCATACGTTGACCTTGTAGGCATTGTTTGCCCAGTTTTTTTGGTCGCAGCCACTGAAGCACAGTTGCCAGAAAAAATATGCCATATAAATGCTGAAAATAGTCATTTTTTGCCATATACGTTGAGTCGACGTATGGCAAAAAATGACTATTTTCAGCATTTATATGGCATATTTTTTCTGGCCTCTGTGCTTCAGTGGCTGTGGCCAAAAAAACTGGGCAAACAATGCCTACAAGGTCAACGTCGTTGACCTTGTAGGCATTGTTTGCCCAGTTTTTTTGGCCGCAGCCACTGAAGCACAGAGGCCAGAAAAAATATGCCATATAAATGCTGAAAATAGTCATTTTTTTGGTCGCAGCCACTGAAGCACAGTTGCCAGAAAAATTATGCCATATAAATGCTGAAAATATAAATTTTTTTGGTTGCAGCCACTGAAGCACAGAGGCCAGAAAAATTATGCCATATAAATGCAGAAAATATGCATTTTTTTGGTCGCAGCCACTGAAGCACAGTTGACAGAAAAATTATGCCATATAAATGCTGAAAATATAAATTTTTTTGGTTGCAGCCACTGAAGCACAGAGGCCAGAAAAATTATGCCATATAAATGCAGAAAATATGCATTTTTTTGGTCGCAGCCACTGAAGCACAGTTGACAGAAAAATTATGCCATATAAATGCTGAAAATATAAATTTTTTTGGTTGCAGCCACTGAAGCACAGAGGCCAGAAAAATTATGCCATATAAATGCAGAAAATATGCATTTTTTTGGACGCAGCCACTGAAGCACAGTTGACAGAAAAATTATGCCATATAAATGCTGAAAATATAAATTTTTTTGGTTGCAGCCACTGAAGCACAGAGGCCAGAAAAATTATGCCATATAAATGCAGAAAATAAGCATTTTTTTGGACGCAGCCACTGAAGCACAGTTGCCAGAAAAAATATGCCATATAAATGCTGAAAATAGTCATTTTTCGCCATACGTTGACCTTGTAGACATTGTTTGCCCCGTTTTTTTGGTTGCAGCCACTGAAGCACAGAGGCCAGAAAAAATTAAACCAGTAGGGTTTGCACCCTAGTTTGTAACGGTGGCGGAGGGAGGAGGACGCTAAAGGACAGCTGTGTGTGGAGTCATGAGGCTTGAAGAGAAGGACAGCTGCATAGAAGTCAGAACAAGTCTTCCGGCGTGCAGTAACCCTCCGAGATCCACCCCTCATTCATTTTAATAAAGGTCAGGTAATCGACACTTTTGTGACCTAGGCGAGTTCTCTTCTCAGTTACAATCCCTCCTGCTGCACTGAAGGTCCTTTCTGAGAGCACACTTGAGGCTGGGCAAGACAAGAGGTTCATGGCAAATTGTGACAGCTCTGGCCACAGATCAAGCCTGCGCACCCAGTAGTCCAGGGGTTCATCGCTCCTCAGAGTGTCGATATCTGCAGTTAATGCCAGGTAGTCCGCTACCTGCCGGTCGAGGCGTTCTTTGAGGGTGGATCCAGAAGGGTTGTGGCGCTGCCTTGGACAGAAAAACATTTGCATGTCTGATGTTACAGACCGGCCAAAGGGCTTTGTCCTTGCAGGTGTGCTCGTGGCAGGATTACTGGCACCTCTGCCCCTGGAATGTTGATGAGTTCCTGAAGTGACATCACCCTTAAAAGCATTGTACAACATGTATTGCAGGCTGGTTTGTAAATGCCACATCTTTTCGGACTTGTGGTATGTTGGTAACATTTCTGACACTTTATGCTTGTACCGAGGGTCTAGTAGCGTTGCGACCCAGTACAGGTCCTTCTCCTTAAGCCTCTTGATACGGGGGTCCTTCAACAGGCATGACAGCATGAAAGACCCCATTCTCACAAGGTTGGATGCAGAGCTATCCATCTCCGCTTCCTCATTATCAAGGACTGCATCATCCACGGTCTCCTCCCCCCAGCCACGTACAAGACCAGGGGTCCCCAAAAGGTCACCACTAGCCCCCTGGGAAGCCTGCTCCTGTTGGTCCTCCTCCTCCTCCTCCACAAAGCCACCTTCCTCCTCTGACTCCACTTCTGGCACCTCTCCCTGCGTTGCAGCAGGTGCCTGGGTTCGTTCTGGTGATTCTGACCAGAAATCGTGCGCTTCCAGCTCCTCGTCACGCTGGTCTACAGCCTCATCTGTCACTCGTCGCACGGCACGCTCCAGGAAGAAAGCGAAGGGTATTAGGTCGCTGATGGTGCCTTCGGTGCGACTGACCATATTTGTCACCTCTTCAAAAGGTCGCATGAGCCTGCAGGCATCACGCATAAGCACCCAGTAACGGGGGAAAAAAATCCCCAGCTCTGCAGATCCAGTCCTACCACCCAGTTCAAAAAGGTACTCGTTGACGGCCCTTTGTTGTTGCAGCAGACGTTCCAACATAAGGAGCGTTGAATTCCAGCGAGTCTGGCTGTCAGAAATCAAACGCCTGACTGGCATGTTGTAGCGCTGCTGAATGTCAGCAAGGCGTGCCATGGCTGTGTAGGAACGTCTGAAATGGGCCGACACCTTTCTGGACTGGGTGAGAACGTCCTGGAATCCTGGGTACTTGGAGACAAAACGTTGGACTATTAAATTTAACACATGTGCCATGCAGGGCACATGTGTTAAATTGCCCAGACTCAACGCTGCCAACAGATTGCTTCCATTGTCACACACCACTTTTCCGATCTGCAGTTGGTGTGGGGTCAGCCACCGATCGGCCTGTGACTGCAGAGATGACAGGAGTACAGATCCGGTATGGTTTTTGCTTTCCAGGCACGTCATCCCCAAGACAGCGTGACAACGGCGTACCTGGCACGTCGAATAGCCTAGGGGGAGCTGGGGGTGCACAGGTGTGGAGGAGGAGAAGGAGGACCCAGCAGCAGAGTAAGAAGAAGAAGAGGAAGAAGACGAGGTAGAGAGCGATGGAGGAGTAGAGGTGGTGGCAGAACCGCGTGCAATCCGTGGCGGTGACACCAACTCCACTGTTGTTGTTGTTGAGCTACCCATTCCCTGCTTCCCAGCCATTACCAAGTTCACCCAGTGGGCAGTGTAGGTGACATACCTGCCCTGACCATGCTTGGAGGACCATGCGTCAGTAGTCATATGGACCTTTGGCCCAACACTAAGTGACAGAGATGCGGTAACTTGGCTCTGCACATGTTGGTACAGGTGTGGTATTCCCTTTTTAGAAAAAAAATTGCGGCTGGGTACCTTCCACTGCGGTGTCCCAATTGCTACAAATTTGCGGAAGGCCTCAGAGTCCACCAGCTGGTATGGTAAAAGCTGGCGGGCTAAGAGTGCAGACAAGCCAGCTGTCAGACGCCGGGCAAGGGGGTGACAGTCAGACATTGGCTTCTTACGCTCAAACATGGCCTTCACAGAAACTTGGCTGGTGGCAGATGACTGGGAATGGGAACAGGTGGTCAAGGTGGAAGGCGGAGTGGAGGGTGGTTCAGACGGGTCAAGGAGAGCAGAGGTAGAGCAGTAAGATGCTGGACCAGAAGGAGTGTGGCTTTTAGTTTGCCTGTTGCCTTTGAGGTGTTGCTCCCAAAGTGCTTTGTGCTTGCCGCTCATGTGCCTTCGCATAGAAGTTGTACCTATGTGGCTGTTGGGCTTACCAAGGCTCAGTTTCTGACTGCACTCATTGCAAATTACAATGCTTTTGTCAGAGGCACACACATTAAAAAAATCCCACACTGCTGACTTTTTGGAAGTGTGCGATCTGGCGGTAAGAGTAGAAGTTGGCGGCATTGGCGGCAATGGCGGGTGCGTTGGCCGGCTGAACACAGGTGCCGATACATGTTGTTGCCCTACTGATCCCTGCGGGCTGTCCTCCCTGCTTCTTCTAAGTCTTATTCTCCTACTGCCTCTCTGACTCTCCGTCTCTCCATCTGAACTACCCTCCTCTTGCTCTCTTCTACTAGGCACCCACAAAACATCAATCTCCTCATCATCATTCTCCTCAGATGCATCAATTTCTTCTGACACATCACAGAAGGAAGCAGCAGCGGGGACCTCCTCCTCATCACTCATCATTATGTCCATCTCTGTCGTGTTCTCTGCCAGAATTAAATCTGGTGTAACGTCCTCATCTCCTTCATCTTCTTCTGGCAATAATGGTTGCGCATTACTCAGTTCAAGAAACTCATGGGAAAATAACTCCTCTGACTCCAGTGAAGAAGGGGCACCGGAGGTGGAGGAAGTGTTACGTGGGGTGGCCATAGCAGTGGAGGATGAGGAGGATGTTGTGGTAAAGTTAGAAACGGTAGAGGATGGGGTGTGCTGTGTAAGCCAGTCAACTACCTCTTCAGCATTTTGGGAGTTCAGGGTCATTGGCTTTTTAAAACTGGGCAATTTGCTAGGGCCACAGGATTGCATAGCAGCACGGCCCCTAGCACGGCCTCTGCGTGGCGGCCTGCCTTTGCCTGGCATTATTTTTAAAAAAACAACAACAACAAAAACTCAGTTGATTTTTCTGGAAACGATAATACACACAGCTAGATGGCGGTTTGAAGAAAACAGTGTGCAAATAATGCCTACAAGGTCAACGTATACACAGCGGTGGATACGGATTACGTAAAATATATGAATGCTGCTTGAAAAAAAGTAACTCAAGTGGTTTTTCTAGAGACGATAATATTATCAATATTTAGACAAAATGTGAACAAGCTCACACAGCTAGATGGCGGTTTGAAGAAAACACTGTGCAAATACTGCCCACAAGATCAACGTATACACAGCGGTGGATACGGATTACGTAAAATATATGAATGCTGCTTGAAAAAAAGTAACTCAAGTGGTTTTTCTAGAGACGATAATATTATCAATATTTAGACAAAATGTGAACAAGCTCACACAGCTAGATGGCGGTTTGAAGAAAACACTGTGCAAATACTGCCCACAAGATCAACGTATACACTACTACAGCGGTGGATACGGATCTCGTAAAATTTATTATGGCTGCTTGAAAAAAGTCACTCCGGTGTTTTTTCTGGAGACGGTAATATTATGGATATTTAGACAGAATGTGAACAAGGTCACACAGCTAGATGGCAGTTGGTTGAATAACACACTGGGCAAAAAATGCCTACAGGGCAAATAATGCCTAAAAGGTCAACTTATACACTACTACAGCGATGGATACGGATTACGTAAAATTTATTATGGCTGCTTGAAAAAAGTCACTCCGGTGTTTTTTCTGGAGACGGTAATATTATGGATATTTAGACAGAATGTGAACAAGGTCACACAGCTAGATGGCAGTTGGTTGAATAACACACTGGGCAAAAAATGCCTACAGGGCAAATAATGCCTAAAAGGTCAACTTATACACTACTACAGCGATGGATACGGATTACGTAAAATTTATTATGGCTGCTTGAAAAAAGTCACTCCGGTGTTTTTTCTGGAGACGGTAATATTATGGATATTTAGACAGAATGTGAACAAGGTCACACAGCTAGATGGCAGTTGGTTGAATAACACACTGGGCAAAAAATGCCTACAGGGCAAATAATGCCTAAAAGGTCAACTTATACACTACTACAGCGATGGATACGGATTACGTAAAATTTATTATGGCTGCTTGAAAAAAGTCACTCTGGTGTTTTTTCTGGAGACGGTAATATTATGGATATTTAGACAGAATGTGAACAAGGTCACACAGCTAGATGGCAGTTGGTTGAATAACACACTGGGCAAAAAATGCCTACAGGGCAAATAATGCCTAAAAGGTCAACTTATACACTACTACAGCGGTAGTAAAATTAAAAAAAAGTAAAATAAAAAAAAAATGAATATTAAAAAAAAAAAAATTAAAGTTGGTGCTGCTGAACTACTAGGAGCAGCAGATTAGCACACCAGTCCCACTCCCCAACACTGCTAGACTAATAGCACTGGGCTCTTATAGTAGTAGTAGTAGTAGTAGTAGTAGTAGTAGTAGTAGTAGTAGTAGTAAAACAACAAAAAAATAAATAAAAGCAGTCCTTACAAGGACTACTGTTATTGCAGCAGTCAGCAGATGAGATCAGAAGCAGGACAGCTGCCCACTGCAGCTACATACAGAGCACTGCAGTAGAAGGTAGATTACTAGCCAGCAAAGCTACCTAAGCTTAAATGTCCGTCAAACCCCTGCAGACTTCTGTCCCTCCAATAACAGAGCAGTATCAAAACGATTACTAGCCAGCAAACTTTCAACTGTCCCTGAAATCACTAACAGGCAGCAGCTCTCTCCCTACACTATCTCTTCAGCACACACAGGCAGAGTGAAAAAACGCTGCAGGGCTTCGGTTTTTATAGGGAAGGGGAGTGGTCCAGGGGAGAGCTTCCTGATTGGCTGCCATGTACCTGCTGGTCTGGGGTGAGAGGGCAAAAAAAAGCGCCAACAATGGCGAACCCAAAATGGCGAACGTCGCGCGACGTTCGCGAACTTCCGGCGAGCGCGAACACCCGATGTTCGCGCGAACAAGTTCGCCGGCGAACAGTTCGCGCCATCCCTACTGAAGACGCTGTGTCCCTGTCTTTATGCTCCTGATCTTCTTCTTATATATGTATATTTGCAGGATGCCTGGGTGCACAGTAAAGCTTCATATAATTCAGCAACTCCAGGGTTTTAGTGAATAATATTGTATTAAATATGTGCAGTTACAGCCAACGTGATGTGATGACCGAAACGTCACGTATATATAAACACACACACATTATATTATTGTTATATGAACAGGGACTAGTGAGGAATCAGGGCATTTATAGTTTATTTGAATGGAAATTACATTTGTATGAGATTCACTTTAAATACAGATAAAAAATTATTTGGATTTAGTTCTCAGAGATGATGGGGACATTATACACACTCAGACATGTATAAAGAAAAGGTGGGTCAGTGAATACTTGGAGAAGCATAGTAAACATCATCAGAAAATGGTTGACCCGTATCCTACACAGTTTTTATGATTACGGAGAAATAGTACAGAATTGTTGCAGTACAAGACTGTACTTTCTGATATTAATTTGATAATAACCCAGTCTTTATATTGCCTTGCAATATCTAATTTAATGATATCTGTGGGTTAAAGGGCACCTATCACAGCCAAAATCAAACACATATTAACAATCTGACCAGTACAAGCTAAACACGTTTAATCAAACTACATATATAGTTTTTTGAAAAAACTGCAGATTTTAAAAAAATCCCTTACTTTGTCAAATGGGTTCTTTCACTGAGGGAGGCCATATTGAGACTCTAACAGAGACTCTAATATGCAAATTTCAGGAGCATGCTCAGATTGTAACACTGCTTTGAGTATTCTACCCAGAATGCCTTGTTTTAGTAAACTCCTCCACTAGAAGTATCCACTAGAAGTGCTGCCACCTGCTAACTTCCAGTAGGTGGCAGCACTACTGTACAGCAGCTAACACACAGGTTTGGCTGATTTGAAAATAGCTTAGAAGGGTTGATAAGCAACCAAGGAATTTCAACTGAGCATGTGCGAGATTTCAGAGCTACAGTTGGCTGGGAAGATATAGGTAGGAGGAGCCAGTGAAATCCAAGATGCCTGCCTCAGCTAGAACTACAGGGGAGATAGGGGAGATCTTGCAGAAGGTATAGTGAGCTGATCATTTACATTATACATACAATTCTGTTTTAAAAATCGGATTTCTTGAACTTTCACATAGTGTATTTACTTAGTAAATGATTTTGGTCATGATTGGTGCCCTTTAATAAACAGCACATTTAGCAGAAGCTTACTCTCAAAGAATTATTACATCACAAAGCCCACACATCAGCAGTAGTCTAGTAAATGTGAACACACTCCAAGATCCCTGCCATGTGTCTGCATTTTTCCTTTTCACATGAACGGAAGCAGGCACTGTTCTTACTGACAGCATGATACAGTGTGTAGCCTTTAGAATGAATATTGTTTTCAAAAGTATTTTTAAAATCCAGACAAGACCTGACCTCCAAAATGATTTAAGGAATACAATATACAATCTATAGGGTTGCCACCTTTGCTGGTGGCTAAACCAGAACAAAGGGGGCAGGGCAATGATGCTGGGGGTGGACATAATGACATCAGAGGTGGGCACAATGATGTTGGTGGAGTTATGATGCCAGGCTGGGTTATTGCATCACTCCGATGAAACCAGTGTCGGACTGGGACACCAATGGCCCACCAAAAAATCTTAGACCAGGGACCCACTCTCAGTACTGTTATTCTTTCTCTTCTCACCCAACCTCCATTCTCCTAGTCTCTATTCTTTAAATACTATAATCAATTATTCCATATATTTAGCCTCTTTGTTCTCATAGAAATAGGGAATGACCATGAAATAAGACAAATATTTAGCAGCACAAGGGCCCACTGACACCTGGGCCCACTGGGAGTTTTCCCGCTATCCTGGTGGGCCAGTCCAACACTGGATGAAACTGGCTGCATTTCTTTTCAGCTTTCTCAATGAATTAAAAAGACAGCCCTTTAAAAAACTGAGATGTCCTATTCAAAACCGAACAGTTGGTAACACTACTTCTATCTATATTCTGCCTTACGAGTAAGCCCAATCCTTTAATAATAATAGGTATGGGATCCATTATACAGAAATCAGTTATCCAGAAAGCTCTGAGGGGGTGCAGTCCCGGGTGCAGTCACACCGCCGGTAGTTCCGCCACTGCTTTTTATTTATTTACCAGATTATTATTGACGTTTCACATGGCTGAAAACCAAACAGAAAGTTGAGACCCAAAAAGGCCTCAGAAAAACTGAACTGTTTGTGTCAAAACCAAACAGGTTTAACCTCCTAGATGTTTAAAGCAAGGAGTTGGCAGGGTACACGTCTATTGCATACCTGAACACTGTTCCGTTTTTTGCGGGACAGTCTCAATTTTGACAGCTCCACCTGCAGACAGCTCAACAGATTGTTACTGAAATGTCCAGACTTTCTCTTTGATCTCCTGCACTTGAACAGCCAGAAAAAGAAACAAAGTTTCTAAAACCTAATTAGCTTTTGGCAGAAAGCCCTGAATACGTGGCAGGTGCACTTAGATACATCTGTAACAATTTAAGATAGGCAAAGAAATAATTGTAACAATTTAAAATAAACAGGTCTCTTGGGGAAACTGACTGGCAGTTTAAAGGGCAATTCACCTTCATTAACAAAACTTTAATAACACATAAAAAACATGTTCAAACTTTCATAACCTGCCAAATAGTGTAAAATGAACATGGTCATTAGGGGATGTGGCCTTGATATTGGTGTGGTCAAAAAATTTTGCCGCACAGCAAAATTTTTAGTCCCACTTTCTGTTTTCAAAATGTTGGGAGGTATGTTGATATAATCATGAAGGGCTCACTACAGTCTAACAATTATTTTATATATATATATATATATATATATATATATATATATAATACACAAAAGCCATGAATATCTTGTAAATGATATGCTTATAAACGGTGAGTTCTGATGTCATGAGTTATAAACGGTGAGTTCTGATGTCATTTCTGTCACATGACTCACTGAAACTTGTGTATTATAATAAATAAAGTACCCCCAGTTGTAAAATATTCCACCTCATAATCATTTCCTATCGTCTTCCCCCGCTCTATTAGAGCAACTGTTTTAATTCAACTATTTTCAATTCTCCAAAGGTAACCATTATAAAGAGAACATTTAACGCGCGCCCTTCTGGACGATTAAAAAAATAAATAAATAAATAAATAAATAATGGAAGGAACTCGCTTTCAAAACTTCCGTTGTGGAGGAACAGTTATTGCTGCAGGACCAAGACGTATGACGTCCCGGCGTGCACTACGGCTCTTCTTCCTCTTCCGGTTTGTGAGCCTCGCTGAGAGACGCTGTGAGTACTGGCTGCTTTGCTAAATCTCATGCCATCCTGACCCAGGGAACACGTTATTGCTACCGAGAGTTGCTGCTTGTTTAACGAAGATATTAAGGAGGCGGGAGGGGGTGATATTGATTTTCGTTGTTTACGCTTTGGGCGGAATAATGTCCTAAACTGCGGACAGATCATGGGGAACGCTGCACGGGGGACGCACTTATATAGAAATTCTATTGATGCCCTGCTGTGCACCGCTGAGGTTCAGCCTGTTTTGCTTCAGGTCAGGGACCCATTGCTTACATAGGAAATCTTGTAAACATTGCTGTCTAAGCCCTAGAGGATCCTGGGGAGTCACATGACTTTGTCTGAGCCCCACACACTTCCTCCCCTCATTCACTGACTTAGGGCCCAGTAGAGAGATGGCCCTGTCAGTTTGGGGGCCCTTCTTGCTTTCATGACTAGTTCCCTCTCCACAACCACATACTTTAATTTGTAGTTAATCTGTATGATTTATCTATACACACTTTTGTTGCCACCAGGGATGTGACTACAGAGGGGGGCCCAAGAGGTATAGGGGCCCCATGAGACATTTTGGAGGCCAATAGATTTTTGCCCTGAAATTGAGGAAAGTCACCGGAAAATGCGAGAATGCTTAAGAGTGACGGGAGCCCAAAATTTGGTAACACCCGACTTCACAAGTCGGGCCCATTGCATGCTGGGTATTGTAGTCTTACATTAAACTTGGCAGTCTGCGAAATGTTAAACAAAAACGACATTACCCAACATGCATTGGGAGACAGGCTTGGCACGTTAGGGCAAGAAAACTTTGGCTGGAAAACTGGCAACCCTGGGCAGCACCCACATGCCCGCTTGCCTGAAAGGATGAAGGTGGCCATAGACGCTACAATTATGCTCTTTCCAAGAAAGATCGTTCGTTTTGATACAAACGTGTAGAGCTAAATAATCAGCTATACAGATAGAAACAATAGAATTCTACCTGTAGCTGACTATTCAGCACTAACAATGGCCGATGTTCGTCTGCCTTCAAAGGCGCCAATCAAAATTTTTCACCTGGGCCGATCAACAAGCCGACTGATATCTAAAGGTCTCCATAGACGCTACGATTTTTCTTGCCGAATGACCGATTTTAGCGAAGTCCGACCAATCCATCAAAATTATCGTGGGATTCTAATGATTGTACATCTTACGATTTTTAGGCCGACATTTGTCGGAAAATTGATCGGCCAGGTTAAAAAATCTTTATCAGTCCCAGTGTAATCTATCTTATGTTTGCAGGGACAAGCAGGCAGCTCCCCTTTGTTTTCCTTGCAAATGGTCTTTTTAGTTGATGGACAATTCGCACGATCGTTTCGAAATAATCGTGGTCTCACAATGATGATCGGATCTTTTAAAAATCTTTATATCTATGGCCAGCTTAAGTCTTCTGCTGATATCAGTCGGCTGATCTCCCGCCATACCCTCTCAGAATACCGTGTTGTGTACGACAATATCAGTGATTAACACTGGCAGCTTTGGTGCTTGCTCATTGGCTCACGCTTTCCCCAGTTCCCCTTGCAAATCAGTTGCTGAATATTGTTAACACAAATATATTGTTTGTTTTGTGGAAGTATTAATCACAAGAAGAGCAGATTTGGGATTTAGTTCATTTAGGTTTGCTGGGCACTTGCATGAGGCTGCCCATGAAATCCCTGCTACTAGAAACACTGATAAAAATTATATTTTATAGGGCTGCAAAGGTTTGAATGCATTCCTGCAACACTTGCTTATTGGGACAGTCCACCTAGCCTGTCCTAAAAGGCAGTTTATGTTGATTTGCAGTCTATTTATCTTGTTTGGCCCTGAGGTTGAAGCTGGTGGTTAAACTTTCTCTATAAAGAACCGTATATGTCAAAGCTATATAATGAATGAGCATGGAAACTGTGAGCACAAAGTGAGAAGGGTGGCATTGGATTGTGGATGTGGCACAACTGTAGTTGTAAAGTAGTAAATGATGGCTGAATAGTCTGGAAAGTGAGTCTGAAGTGACATGGCAGCAGCACTATGCAGAGAGATGGGGGATGAGAAACACTAGTTGTGAAGGTTGGGATGTTGATTTAGTGACAGCAGTGGATGTAGGAGAAGATGTAGAGGTATAGGGTAATGCCTAGTTCTTCTCTATTTTGAATTGCAATGAGTTTGTCACTGACTTTTAAGAACTTTTAGCTTTTTCAGCAATTATTTACTACTTTAAGGTGACATACATTGGCCACTAAACCTACTAACTCAGCCCAGAGGGGTGGGTCATCAGCTTATTGGCCCATGTAGGGCCCCCTACTTACTTAACTTACAACTGATCTCTGACAGGTTTGAACTTAACTTACAACTGATCTCTGACAGGTTTGAACATTGGATCAGAGTAGGGTGGCAGACGTGTTGATTGGGTGACTTTCTCTTGTTTATAAGTTTTCCATTAGTCTGCTGTGTCAGTGTGTTGCTTGCAGTTGTGATCATTCTACTAAAGAAACCCGAAATGGCATCTACATATTCTGTGTTTAATGTTTGTTCCTTCATGATCTCAGCGGTGGAATATTGTGATTTCAGTCCAGTAACTGGAGATGTTAATAATGTTTATCGCAGGCACTCAACCGAAATGTTATCTATAGGACTAACTTTGTTTTTTTTTTTCAACAGGATCGATCATGGCAAAGTCCAAGAATCACACAACTCACAACCAATGTAAGTATTGTACAATTTTATTGTTTCCATAAGAAAATTGTTCAGCCGGTGATCCTCTTCTTACTGAATTCTGAGCCTGTTGGTAGATATGCGCCTTCTGATCTCTTTGGCTCATCATTTCAGTGAGATTCAGTGAGCAGAGATGTAAAACACATTGTTCCTCTCTATATGGAGCCATTGGCTTGCCTTGTCCAGCATTTGCCTGTGCCTCCATCCAGCAATTGCATCCATTTCATTTGGTATGTCACATGTATGGCTGAATGTACAATTTTCTGGCTGACCAATATAAAATTTATTTTTCCTTGTGTTCATACACTAGTATTTAGGATACTATGTACATAAAGTGTGAATATGCTACTAGTGCTCCTAACAACAAATGCCGTTTTCGTCTGATTTGTGCAAGATACGATGAGCTAAGTATCTGCTTGTATTCCAAAATGATACAGCTCAGAAGCTCATACAGGAAAGTATCTTGTGGACATAATCTCTTGGAGACTAAATTTAGTGCTACACCCCTCCCCTTGTTCCAGTGTGCAATTTGTACAGTGTTTATTTTGCTACAAGTCTATTAGATCAGATCAGAATGTTTCCCTGTGAAGATTTTATTTTAATCTTTTAATTCAGGGAGAAAAAATATAGCTTAGAAATTTAGGTTTAATTAGATTTTTTCTTTTTCAGCTCGCAAATGGCACAGAAATGGCATCAAGAAACCCACATCTCAAAGATATGAATCTCTAAAGGGGGTAAGTGTTGGTGTATTGTTTTTTTGTTGTTGTTGGTTGCTCTGATAATAGGGTTCACTGCCTAGCAGTATGAAAAAGTGGTTTTGAATCTTGACTTAAACATTAAAGCTTACAATCTAATTCTTTAGGGAAGTCTCTTGTCCACTCACTGTACTAATGACGCACAGAGTAATGTTCCAGTTTTAGTTCATTGACAATATACTGGTGGCATCACCGCTGACCACTACAGATTCTATGTATTTTAAGGTAGGGCTTTTACTCTTGGCATTTAATTTAATGATCTCTGATCTGTAAACTTTTACATTGAAGACTTTTCATGACCAAAGGTGAAAGGAGTGCTGTCATCAAAGCTAAGCCTTTTAAGCAGATTGGACCCCTTATTCCGTCGACTACACCAACAACTATTGCACTTCAGTTTAAAGGGGTTGTTCACCTTTGAGTAAAATTTTAGTATGATGTAGAAAGTGATATTCTGAGACAATTTGCAATTGGTTCTCATTTCCTATTAGTGGTTTCTAAGTTATCATTTTATTGAGCATCTCTGCAGATTGCTATTTCAAGGTTGCTAGGGTCCAAATTACCATAGCAACCATGCATTTATTTAAATTAGACTGGAATAGGAAAGGGACTGAATAGAAAGAATAGTAATACAAAGTAACAATTCATTTGTAGCCTTACAGAGCATTTATTTATTTTATATGGGGTCAGTGACCTTCATTTGAAAGCTGGAAAGACGACCATTTGAAAAGTTGATTAGAATTAGCCATTCTATAACTAAATTATTCTATACACTAAAAGTTAACTTACGGAGAACCACTTGGCTGATTTGGAGAGTTTGTCAAAGGTCAGTAATGGAAAAAA
The DNA here is from genome assembly GCA_038501925.1 of Xenopus petersii. NCBI lineage: Eukaryota > Metazoa > Chordata > Amphibia > Anura > Pipidae > Xenopus > Xenopus petersii. Next base: position 112,378,696 of record CM076679.1, on the reverse strand, counting down.
AATATATATCTTTTAGTTTAGGGGGAGTCCAGTTTGCCAGTCCACACAGGGCAACAGAAGCTCCTTGCCACAGTTCCCAATGCACCACAGAATTATTCACCAAAAACAATATCCAGGAAGCTGCTAGATATAAAGTCAAATAGTGTCTTTATTAAATTAGCATGGTGAAAAAATGGTACATACTGACCCTCCAATGACAATAGAGTGGATTATTGGAGGGTCAGTATGTAGCATTTTTTTACCATCCTATTTTAATAAAGATACTATTTGACTTTATATCTAGCAGCTTCCGGTATATTGTTTTTGGTAAATAATTCAAAAGTCAGTAATGGGACTCTCTGCAGCTAGCAAATATTGCCTCCTCTACTGCTCCCATACCTGACTGCAGCCATAGTGGCACCTTGAAAGGTGCTTTTGCTAAAGACTCCTCCTAACTTGTCTTGCTGCTATCACAAAAGGAGTTGTGATATTTCACATTTCATTTCACTGTTGTATACAATGATATACACAGTTTGATCTCTTTAATGTAGTGTATATGATTCTGATTCTTTTTGTTTTAGTTCTTTACTTGTCCCAAGTGCAAAGTTCCCTACTGGGCATGTGCATAGCCTCTTTCACTTATCTCTTTGATGCTTAATCCCTCCATTGCTCCAGAATTGTGTCAATATCTGCATAATACCAGTTGAATATTTGCCCTTGGTTGATATCAGTTTGACTCGAAGCTAAAGGTGTAGTTCTTCCACTCTGGGTCTGTATGGGCCCTCCATACCCCCTGCTCCAAAATTAAGATCATCCTGATTTTACCCACCATGCACATGGCCAAATAGGGGCAAATAATTGTTTGTGAAACGCATGGTAAAATTTTTTAAAATGGATTTTTTAAAATCTATTAAACCATGTTAAATTTTATGTGCAGAAGTTCATAAGGGAAATGTTTAGATTTAAAGAAGGAAATGCTATTTAATTGTGGGTGCCAAAAGTTAGGTGCCCCCAAGTGACTTCTTTGTTAAAGTTCGGCTATTCGCTGTAGTGAGCAAAGAAGAAGCTGGAAGTCGATCGTTCCTGGTGCTCGCTGGAAGAACCCCGGCTCAGTGCTCCTATCAGCGAAAAACTGCACCGGCCTGGGTTTCTTCCAGCAAGCACCACGGAATGATCGACTTCCAGCTTCTTCTTTCTTTCTTCTTTGCGCAGCAGTGGTAAGTATATACATTCACTTTGGGTGCCTAACTTTTGGCACCCCCAATTAAATAGGCCTTTCCTATTCCTTTAAGTCAGTTTGAGCTGTGTAAATGGCATTATAAAAACATGGAGATCATCACCAACTCAATGTTTCTGTTGTGCTCATTCAGCCTTCATCCCACCTCCAAAAGCTTGTCACCGGATAAATATTCTGAAAATCATATTCAGATTCAAATCCATTGCACAAGAAGCAGACACCCCCCGACTCTGACCAGCTGAACATGTAAATGTCTAAGAAATGATAAATATGCAGAGTAGAGGCAGAGCTTGGTATTGTTTTATACAGAAGAAATGAATTGTGTATTTATGCTCATGGCACATGTTGTGTTCTTGATTTCAGGTTGATCCTAAGTTCTTGAGAAACATGCGCTTTGCCAAGAAACACAACAAGAAGGGATTTAAGAAAATGCTGGCAAACAATGCAAAGAATGCAGCCAGCGCCCCAGCACCTGCACCCGCTAAATAATTCTACTTCTTCTTGTTAAACCTGGGACTTCAGCATTGCTATTTTTCATTTTCTGTGGTGTCACCGCTGAAATAAAAAAAACAAAAACCGTCAAAAGTGATCTGTTTCTAATACAGTTCAGAAAAGGAACCCCTGTCTCTCTGAACCCGTCTCGTTAGTGTTAATGAGAATATCAAATGTAGCAGATATAAATAGCATGCAAGAGACCTGCATTGACTAATTTAAAGATGTTTTCTGGATGTTTGTTTTATCTATGGTCTGGTCACTTGTCTCAAGTTAAAAGGGGGAAAAAAGAAATCCAAGGTGATTGATATGAAAACTACTGGCTTAATTTACTTGCACAGCCCAGTCCCTCTTTGATTCACCCATTTTTATAAAGTCAAACCTCACCTTTTTTTTTTTTTTTTTTTTTTTTTTTTTTTTTTTTAATCCCCATAATTTTTTACTTCTTGTGTCCCCTGAAGGCAAATTGCTATCGGTCTTCATTTTCTGAAGGAATGTAACACTCAAATCTTGTGTTTTTCATGATCTGGATGTTAGTGGTTAATTACCAGAGGTTTTCCAATCAAAATGAAAGGTTCCTAGCAGAACTAAAAAGAAAAGTAACAGGAATGGAAATAAAACTGAAGCCCCACAGTAGATAATTTTTGGTGGTGTTGGGTTTGGTGACCCCCAAACATCATGTAGAAAGATGAATCAGCAGAAGACCTAAGGTTGCACAGAATGGCTGCTCTAAAGTGTTTCTCACATGCACAACATGGGCAGTTGATAAAGGACAACTTGTACCTAATGGTGGTCATACACGGGCAGATAAAACTGCCGATATCGGTCGTTTGGACCGATTTGACAGCTTATCTGCCCGTGTATGGAGGCTTCCGAAGGGTCTTCCCGATCGATATCTGGCCACGATATCGATCGGGAAGGTTGGATTTTTACCCGACCGACCCGTCGGAGCCCCTTTGCGCATCGTAATTCAATCGTTCGGCCATATGGCCGAACGTTCGAATTACCCCCGATATAGCCATGCCGTTAGTGGCATATCGGGGAAAGATCCGCTCGTTTGGCGATGTCGCCAAACGAGCGGATCTTTGAGTCTATGGCCAGCTTAACTCCTGTATTAGACAATTCCCAGCAGTCTCTCGCTGCACCTTCTCTTGCTAATTCATCTCTCTCTGCAAGTTGTACTGTTTGAAGCTTATTAGAGAGACATCCCTGAACATGGAACTTTATAATTTTACTGACAATATTAATATTTACAGCTGCATATGGAGGATCCAAAAGATAATTAAAAAAAGACCAACTGAAAAATTGTTTATGAATGGTCCAAATATAATCTATTAAAGTTAATTTATAGACAAATCCCTCTTTTAAGATGTGGTCTTACTTCATCTGTAATGCATATGCAAATTCGGTTCGGTATTCGGCCGAATCTTTCACAAAGGATACGGGGTTCGGTGAATCCAAAATAGTGGATTCAGTGCATCCCTAGTAATCCATAACATGTCAACGGGGACAAGTTCAGGAAGGGAAGAACTTGAATTTATACTTATAACTTATATTGAGTGTAACTTATTGAGGGGTGCAGCGATCCTTCCATAGGCTGAAGTCCTGTTTTCATCTGTAATTAGCCTATGAAGGATTGTGTCGTCCCCACTGAAACAACCGCAGGAAAACCATCAGCAGTGTCGGAGGGTCGGCTTCACAAAGATTTGCACGGCTAGGGGCGGCTTTAGGAGGTAAATTATTTAGCATGCAGCACCTCTTTGATATGGACACTTTCCTATGATTTTTATAGGAACGTGTCGGTATCTCTCGAAGTTAACTTTTGGTATGTTTTCATAACTCTTCAATTGCCTTTCTTTAGTTTTCTCTCTATTTCTACTTAGGTTTTTTATTATTTGCCTTCTTCTGCCTCTTTCCAAAATTCAAATTTCCAGCTTTTCAAACTCAAGTCAAGTGGAATTTATTGTCATTTCAGCCATATACACTAAATACAGTACATAGAAATGAAATGGCCTTCCTCCAGAACAAATTAAACATTTATTATGATATAGAAAGTGATATTCAGAGACAATTTCCATTTGCTTTGAATTTTTTTTATTATTTGTAGTTTATTTTGGGTTATTTAGCTTTTTATTTAGCAGCTCTCCAGTTTGTAGTTTCAGCAATCTGGTTGCTAAGGTCCAAATCATCCTGGCAAACATGCACGTCTATGAATAAGAGACTGGAATAAATAGAATTAATAGAAAGAGGAATAATAAAAAGTAGCAATAACTATAAATCTGTAGCCTTGAGACCTGGAAAGAATCAATAGAAGAAAGCAAATAATTAAAAAAAAAAAAAAATTATAAAAAGAAAAACGAAGGCCAGTTGAAAAGCTGCTTAAAATGAGTCACTGTAACATACTAAAAGTTAATACAACTATACTGTAAATACGATAAGAGCCAACGGTGTAAATAAGAAAACTACTGTGCCTAATACAGGTATTGGACCCGTTATCCAGAAACAAACTATTTTCCAGAAAGCTATGGCATACCGAAAGACAGTCTCCCATACAGTGGACTCCATTTTATCCAAATAATCCAGATTTTTTAAAAAATAATTTCCTTTTTCTCTGTAATAATAAAACAGTAGTTTGTACTTGATGCCAACTAAGATATCATTAATCTTTATTGGAAGCAAAACCAGCTTGTTGGGTTTATTTAATGTTTACTTGATTTTTTAATAGACATAGGGGCAGATTTATCAAGGGTCGAATTTCAAATAAAAAAAACGTAGAAATCCTAATAAAAAAAAGACCAACCGGAATTTATTTAAAAAAGCAAAGTATTTTTTTTTTCTTCGGGTGAATAGGCCGTTTTTGTTTGAAATCGAATCGTACAAATCGAAGTAACATTGCATTCGATCAAATTAAATTCTACATTTTTAAAACTTCTATTCCCTAGTAGTCGAAGTACACAAAAAATAGTTTCAAATTAAAAAATTTTTAATTTGAATTTTCACTTCGACTCTTGATAAATCTGCCACTTAAGGTATGGAGATCCAAATTACAGAAAGATGTTATTTGGAAAACCCCAGGTCCTGAACTTTCTGGATAACAGGTCCCATATCTGTACAGAGAGCTGCCTCTGCAGGTTGCACAGAGGGCTTTAGGGTTACTCTGTAAACTGGGCAAGTTTAGAGTATAGCTAATGTCTCCTTATATGTGGGTTTTGTTATTACTCCTCTTTTTATTCAGGCCTCTCTTATTCCCGTCTCTTATTCAATTCAATGCATGGTTGCTAGATTAATTTGGACCCTAGCAACCAGATTGCTGAAATCGACTCATTAAAATGAACCCTATATGTGTTGCAAGAAAATGTCCTAAATATCTCTTTCACAATATTTGTGTATTTTCCAAATATTGGTTATTATAACATTTGAGACCAGGAGGTGGCGATAAAAACTATTTAAAAGGACACGTGGTTTTAAAAATATTGAGAAAGGGAATCGAGGTGCTTAATATATTATTCGCTCTGCCAACCCAAATATAATATAGACTTTGGCTAAACCTGGGAGGATGTCGTTCCCCCCCCCCCATCTGTGAAAGCTGGAGGCTTATTGGGAGTTGCTGACAGACTGAGCAACAGGGGGATTGGAATAAAATAACACAAGACTGAGCAGAAAACCTCTTATCCAGAAAGCTCCGAATTATGGGAAGGCCATCTCCCATAGACTCAATTTTAATCAAATAGTTCTAATTTTAAAGAATTATTTTCTTTTTCTCTGTAGTAATAATAAGAGTACAACGTACATAATCCTAACTAAGATATAATTAATCCTTATTGGAAGTAGGGATGCACCGAATCCACTATTTTGGATTCGGCCGAATCCTTCACAAAGGATTCGGAAGAATACCGATCAGAATCCGAATTTGCATATGCAAATTAAGGATGGGAAGGGGAAAACATTTTTACTTCCTTGTTTTGTGACAAAAAGTCACGTGATTTCCCTCTCCGTCCCTAATTTGCATATGCAAATTAGGATTCGGTACGGCCGAATCCTGGATTCAGTTCATCCCTAATTGGAAGCAAAACATTCCTTTTGGATTTAATTAATGTTTAAATATTTTTTTAGTAGAAAGGTATGGAGATCCAAATTACGGAAAGACCCCTTATCTGGTCCCGAGTACTCTAGATAAAAGATCCCATACCTGTATATTGTAATTAAAGGAAAACTATACCCCCAAAATGAATACTTAAGCAACAGATAGTTTATATCAAATTGAATAACATATTAAAGAATCTTACAAAACTGGAATATATATTTACATAAATATTGCCCTTTTACATCTCTTGCCTTGAACCACCATTTCGTGACTCTATCTGTGCTGCCTCAGAGATCACCTGACCAGAAATACTACAACACTAACTGTAACAGGAAGAAGTGAGGAAGCAAAAGGCAGAACTCTGTCTGTTAATTGGCTCATGTGACCTTACATGTGGTTTCTATGTGTGCACAGTGAATCTTACGATCTCAGGGGGCGGCCCTTATTTTTTAAAATGGCAATTTTCTATTTATGATTACCCAATGGCACATACTACTAAAAAAGTATATTATTATGATAATGGTTTATTTACATGAAGCAGGCTTTTACACATGAGCTGTTTTACTCAGTATCTTTTAATAGAGACCTACATTGTTTGGGGGGTATAGTTTTCCTTTAAATGGACTCAAAACCAAGCGAGAGTAGATATAAGGTACAGTATCATCCAATCCCTGGGCTAAAAGTTCAGACCAACACTGATATATTAATTAAACCCTTACTGAATGGTCAAGTTGATAGCACTTACACATACTTACTAACTTATATTTTAGTAGTAGGTGAAAAATGCACTAAATTAATGTTTCTTCTAAAGCTCTAAATGAAAGAATAGGATGCCAGTAACAGTGGAAATTGGTTCTTTTTATTGTTTCCATATCTAAGAGAATTTACAATTCTTATTTATTGTATTAAAATGCAGAATTATAGAACAAAAGAATGTTGCACCCCCCACCCATAAGGAACTCCTCCTTATCTGTAATCTTGAGACAGAATCAGAACCAAGAGGAAGGTATTAAACAAAACTAATTTTCTCTCTTCATTAACAGTAATGCTGAGCTTAAGACATTTAAATGTACCTGATCCTGGCACATACCAAATCTTCAAAGCAAATATTTATATTCAGACGATTATTTGAACTTAGGAAGAATGGCAATAGCTGTAGCTTTAAAGGACTATATTTATGTTTTTATTCTTGCCTCCCTCCTTATTTTGCTTTATTCAATTTGAATAGAGCTAAAGGTTTACAGATGAGGAGGAGTTCTCTTTCAGAGAGTGGTTGTTCACCTTTAAATTAACTTTTAGTATGATGTAGAGAGTGATCATCTGAGACAATTTGCAGTTGCTTTTCATTTTTTATTATTTGTGGTTTTTGAGTTATTTAGCTTTATATTCAGCTCTCTATTTGCAATTTCAGCAATCTGGTTGCTAGGGTCTAAATTACCCCAGCAACACTGCATTGAGACAGGGATATGAAAAAAATTAATAGAAAATGAGTAATACAGTGTAGCAATAACAATACATGTGTAACCTTACAGAGAATTTCTTTTTTATATAGGGTCAGTGACTCCCATTTGAAGGAGGCAAATAATTAGAAAACTATAAAAAATAAATAATTAAGATCAATTGGAAAGCTGCGTAGAATTGGTCATTCTATATCACACTAAGGGGCAGATTTATCAAAGGTCGAGGTGAATTTTCGAATGAAAAAAAAAAACGTATTTCGAGTTAATTTTTGTGTACTTCGACTAGGGAATAGTCCAAATTCGATATGGCTAAATGGGAAAAATGTTGAATCGAATGCGATATTCCTTCGATTCATTTGATTTGAATTTGACCGAATACGGACTTCTTTGATTGAAAATGGACCTATTCCACCAAAAAAAAAAAAAAAAAAAAACCAACTTCGACCTCATTTCGGTTGGTCTTTTTGAATTCGAATTTTGACATTTTTTTCAATTCGAAATTCAAGAAAGTGTTTGGATGAACTGTAAAATGAAATGATTAATAACTAATAAGCTGCCCTGATGGTTCAACAAATGTTACAACAAATGGTTACAACAAAATTTAATATGTTAAACACAGATGGATATTGCCCATTTAAAGGGGAAATACATGGAATAGACACCCTGCTTAAAAACAGAGCACATGTTGCCTTTACTCTTAACTGGAATTCCAGAGTAATGTGCTTTATCAGTCTTACCAAAATGTTTGTCTTCATACCTTAATTATAAGCAGAAAACGCTAGAGGTAGAAATGAACGTTTAAGAGGGGGAAGTAATAAATACGTAAATCCTGGTGAGGAATGTCGTGACCACACCCTGACGGAACAGTTTCATCTCAACATCCAATAAAAAGTCTTTGCCTTTCTTGACTGGTCTTTGTAAGTAGATGGTGCCTGTGTAAGGGTTAAATTTTCTAGAGCTGAAATAGTTTTCTTCATTTCCCTTTTTGATATCCAGGACAATAGTATCACCCGCATAAGCCGGAGACGGCCCTATGCGGAAAATCTGTGCTGGGACCATCACTCCAGCTGGGAAATTCAGTCGCAGATAAGAAATCCGTACGGGGGTATTTTGGCACTCTTGGTAATTGAAACACGATATTCGCTCACAAACCCTAATAAGAGAAAAAATGTGGTTAAAGGAGAACTAAAAAGGAGGGTTGTGGGTGCACTCCTAAGGCCATATAAAACATATTTAAATACAATAATCCCCTGTCTAAAAAAAGAAAAACAGGTTTTTTGTTACAAAGTTATGTTTATAAAATTGGTAAGCCGCCATACCACGTCAAGGTAAAGCCCATACAGCGGCCCCTAACTTGTTTACCTGTGATCAAAATGGTGGTATAGTTAGTGGCTTATCAACTTCATAACTTTGTAACAAAAACCCTGTTTTTCTTTTTTTAAATACATGCACTTGCATATTTATTGAATTATTTAGACAGGGGTTTATTGTACTTAAATATGTTTTTATATGGCCTTAGGAGTGCACCCACAACCCCTCATTTTGTAAAGGAGAACTAAACCCTAAAATGAATATGGCTAAAAATGCCATATTTTATATACTGAACTTATTGCACCAGACTAAAGTTTCAGCTTGTCAATAGCAGCAATGATCCAGGACTTCAAACTTGTCACAGGGGGTCACCATCTTGGAAAGTGTCTGTGACACTCAGTGGGCTCTGAGCAGCGGTTGAGAAGCTAAGCTTAGGGGTCGTCACTAATTATCCAGCAGAAAACAAGGTTGGCCTGTAATATAAGCTGATGCTACAGGGCTGATTATTAAATTCTGATGCTAATTGCACTGGTTTCTGTGCTGCCGTGTAGTAATTATCTGTATTAATTACTAATCAGCCTTATATTGTGACATTTCTATTCTATGTGTACTGTATATTGTGAGTGGGTCCCTAAGCTCAGTAAGTGACAGCAGCACAGAGCATGTGCAGTCAATCAGCAGAAACAAGATGGGGAGCTACTGGGGCATCTTTGGAGACACGGATCTTCACTACTAAAGGGCTGTGGTTGCCTTGGGGTGGTACAGAAACCCAAAACATAATGTACAACATTTCTAGCTACTTCTTTAGTTAGGCTTTAGTTCTCCTTTAATGGCTAAACAGAAATTCCATCATGTTATGTTAATTTCCATCTTGCTCCCCTATAGACACCTGTGTTGTGACTTACGTGCTAGAAACCTTTCTGTAGTTCTCTGGGCACGCGTAGGACAGACATTTGTAGCTCCCTTGGATGTTGTAACACACCTCTGACGATGAGCAGTTGTGTGTTCCCACTTCACATTCATCAATATCTTTAGAACAAAGAAAAGGGTTAATCCTAAAACACTGACTTCACTTTGTTATAAGTGAGGAGGTTTCAAACAGGGGCGCTGCACCAATGAGACACATTTCCGATTTTACACCTGGACATTAGGCTTTCTAGTGCAAAAGAGCACAATTGCACCCCAATGCAACCCTCCGACCCCCTCCAGCTCAGAAAAAGAAAGCGTTGAGGGTCAAGGGGGTGGTGGCATTGCAGGGGAAGCCTCAGGCAACTCCTGCATTAGAAACGATGCAGAAGAATCTTTAAAACATCATTTCAAGGTTGTAAATAAACCTCAATGCTCATGGTAAAACTCTGCAGGTGGCTATGCAAAAACATCAGTAATTAATAATTCCAGTAGGGTTGGCACCTTTTTTTTTTTGGTGAAATCCGGACAGGAGGCAACCCTAGATTCCAGTAGGTGTTAGCATTCAGCACTTCTAAAACTCCATTGAAAGTGAAAGTAAAGGTAAGCAAGAGACGGGGGGCAACAAGTATAGGCTCCAGATTCCCCTCACACCCTTGTCCGACACCGAAGGGGTTATTTATTAAAATCCGACTTTTTCTGTTCAGGAAAACATTTTTTTCTGAGAAAAAAACCTTGAACTTTTCATGATTTATTAAACTCAGAGGCTGCTAAAAGTCCGAATAAAAAAATAATTAATCTCAAACCTGCCGAGGTCATGTAGAAGTCAATGGAGATATCCCGTTTACAAGATATCATGATCTGTGCTGGGTTTCGAACAATAATCTGATTAATTAGTGGTTTTTGGGCGATAATCAGAAAAAGATTCGGGACTTTTCGGGTGTTAAATCCAAAAAAATATACAATTCGGAATTTCTTTTTCCCGCACCAGATATTTGTGAGTAGATTTATTGATAAATACAGTAAAAATGTTTCCGATTTTAGTAAATAACCCCCTGATTGTCGCATGTATCTGCTACGTTGCTAAATGGGAAGAAAATTGACCTTCTTGAAATGTATTTAGATTCCCCACTTTCACAAATGTTCCTTTATGTAAGGTTGGGAAAATGGCATATTGACTTTCCAAAGCCAGCTGATCAAGACCAAAGTTGCTGCAAGCAAGTTAATTCAGCCTGTGTCTAGATTCACTCTGTAGTGAGCACATACTATATGAAGGTCTTATTACAAAATCTGTGGATAATGCAGACAATGTTTTTTCAATGTACAATGCCATTAATAAAACATATTTAAAGGAACAGTAACATCAAAAATGTAAAGTGTTTTTAAAAAATAAATAAATAATGTAGTGTTGCCCTGCACTGGTAGAATTGAGATGTTTGCTTCAGATACTATAGTTTATATAAACAAACTGCTGTGTAGCCATGGGGGCAGCCATTTAAGCACAAGGCAAATAGTAGATAACAGATAAGCTCTGTAGAATCCCTTTGTATACTCCAGATCTTATTTGGTATCTGCTGTGTATCCTGTGCCTTTTCTCCCTTTTCAGCTTTGAATGGCTGCCCCCATGGCTACACAGCAGCTTGTTTATATAAACTATAGTAGAGTTTCTGAAGCAAATACGATAGTTTTACCAGTGCAGGGTAACAGTACATTATATTTTAATTAATTTAATACACTTTCATTTGTTGGTGTTACTGTTCCTTTAAGTGAATTGGAAATAGAAATGATTAATAGGAATAAGTGATCACTACCACAATGGCCTCCTTCCCTGTTAACCTCACAAGATCTACAATGGTCTTTCCTTTTCCCTACTATTTGAAAATCTCCTTTAAATCCACAGGTATGGAACCTGTTATCCAGAATGCTCAGGACCTGGGGTCTTCTGGATAATGGATCTTTCCGTAATTTGGATCTTCATATCTTAAGTCTACTAGAAAATCATGTAAACATTAAATAAACCCAATAGGCTGGTTTTGCTTCCAAAAATTATATCGTAGTTTGGGATCAAGTACACGGTAATGTTTAATTATTACAGGGAAAAAGAAAATCTTTTTTTAAAATGTTGGATTATTTGGATAAAATGGAGCCTATGGGAGACGGCCTTTCTATATATATATATATATATATATATATATATATATATATATATGTTTATATACACAATATATATCTTTCAAAGACGATCCACACTCTCAGGACTTAGTGGACCAAAGACTACAGATGTAGCTGAAATGTTAGTCATTGTAGTCATTCCACAATAAACTAATCTATTTGTCCACTAAGTCCTGAGAGTGTGGATCGTCTTTAAAATAAATCTACAATCATCTGACCTACACCCAGGCAAATAAGACAGCATAAACATGAGTGCCGACTTTTGTGCATGGAATATAAATATTATGTCTTCCAAGCACCACAGCAGCTCCTAAAATAAAGCTCTGTTCTACACAAAGCCTGCTTCCTACACTACTTCCCTATCCATTCATTTATTGAGATCCTTGGTGATGGTAAGTGAAAGAGGGAAGGATTATCAGTATTTACGGGGCCTTCTAATGGTCACAATGCTTTGCTAGAATTCCATATAGTGCAATGATGCCATTGTGTGACCATTGTAGGCTTAGTTATTGTGATAAGAAAGATTTCTGATGTATTCCGAACAAGGAAAAGCAAACACTGCCAAGTGGTTTGTTCAAGAGATCTTTGAGGCAAATGGGAGTTGAGTTTAAACAAAACATATTTACAGTATCTACAATATATCAGAGGGATATCTAGGACAAGTATCTTTCGATGGCACTTCATGAAAACCAATCACCCCTTTGTAAAGGGCTCTTCTCACCTTTGCATGTCCGTCCATTCGCTGACAGGGTGTAGCCAGTTTGTGGGCAGGCGCACTGGTAGCTACCAGGAGTGTTTACACAGGCAAACACACAAAGGCTTCCAAAGTTCTGGACACATTCATCAATATCTGAAAATAAGAAAATATCCTAGAATTATCCAGATGCTTAGTAAATGAAGAATTCTCCGAGGAGCAATGTTATGTTTTGTAGTCAGACATGAGTATGGTCTACAGCTTATCAATGTTGTATCATTCTCTTGTGAGGAAGCCTTATCTACTATGGTGGGACACAGAAGAAAAGTTGACTTTAGTTGGTTTTCCAAAGATTGTACCAACTATTCCATCTGTCCTAATATCTAGCAAAATCTGGAAAGTTAAAGGATAAGAAAACCTTTAAAACAAGTGGATGTAGAAATGATGAGGGTACTATTCTAAGCACTTTTGTCATTTACATTCATTCTTTTTTCATTCCAACATATTAAGGGATACATGTACTGTTTATATGAATTCATTTTGTTCCAACAGCGCCACCTGTTGGTCATTTTCCGACCAGTCTGACCACCAAGTAGTCAAGGAAGTTGACGAGAGAGAAAAAGAGGCTGCTCTGATGTTCTTTTGCTTAGGAAAGATTTGAGAAAGGTTTCTATGTTTTTCCTAAGCAGAAGAACATCAGAGCAGCCTCTTTTTCTTTCTAGTCAATTCCTTGACTACTTGGTGGTCAGACTGGTCGGAAAATGACCAACAGGTGGCGTAGTTGGAACAAAATTAATTCATATTAACAGTACAGGTATGGGACCTATTATCCAGAATGCTCCGGACCTGGGGCTTTCCTGATAATGGGTCTTTCCGTAATTTGGATCTTCACCTCACCTTAAGACTACTAGAAAATCATGTAAACATTCAATAAATCCAACAGGCTCATTCTGCTTCCAATAAGGATTAAATATATCTTAGTTGGGATCAAGTACAAGCTACTGTTTTATTATCATAAATAAAAGAAAATAATTTTAAAACATTTGGATTATTTGATTATAATGGAGTCTATAGGAGACGACTTTTCCGTAATTCGGAACTTTCTGGATAACGGGTTTCCGGATAACAGATCCCATACCTGTACATATATCCGTTAATATGTTGGAATGAAAAAAGAATAAATAATGAATGTAAATGACAAAAGTGCTTAGAATAGCACCCTCATCAATTTTACATTCACTTATTTTAAAGGCTTACTTATCCTTTACAGAAAGTTAGATTAGTGCCTTCAAGGTTTACTGTATAAATGTACTTTAACACTACAATAAACTCTTGATATTCTGAATATAAAGCTTCTTCAGTCCATGATCACATCAGAAGGTTCTTATGTATTCAAATGCTTGTGCTTAAGTGGCTGCAAACATGCTAATACTTTAAACCGTTACCTTCACATGAGATCCCATCATCTGCAAGCTTATATCCCTCTTTGCAGTAACACTGATAGGAGCCATATACATTAGTGCACTCTTGGTTACATGGATTATTCTTACACTCGTTCACATCTGTGAAAGCAACAAAACGGTTACTGTAAAAGGCTCACTGACCACTTTCTTCAGCCACTCTTAGGGAGTTATTTATTAAAGTCTGAATGCCTAAAACTAGAAAAATTCAACATTTTTATTGAAAAAAAATAAAAAAATTTCATGATTTCTCTATCATAACCCGAGGATGGAAAAAGATAGAATCTGAAAATCTGGCATCTCAGTCCTGCCGAGGTTGTTTATAAGTTGATGGGAGAGGTCGGGAAGATATCCTGATCTGCGCTGGGTTTCCTGCGAAAATCCGAAGATTTTGTGGTTTTTGGGCAAAAATCCTAAAAAATCTTATTTTTTGGGTAGAAAATCTGAAAAATTTGTATGATTCAAATTTTCGTGCGATTTTCACAATTTTGTTTTTTGTTTTTTCCTGCACTGGAATTTTTCGAGAACATGTATTGATAAATAAGGGGAATAACCTGTGTGGATTTGGTCAGAGTATATTTCAGGAGATAATGAGATAAATTTGGATTTTGATAAATAACCCCCTAGGAGTCATTATGGTTAAATGAATCCAGTGTCCCCTGAATACTTACTTATTAATACTAAGGGGCACATTTACTAAGCTCGAGTGAAGGATTCGAATATAAAAAAAACTTAGAATTTCTAAGGTTTTTTTTTGGGTACTTCGACCATCGAATAGGCTACTACGACCTTCGACTTCAACTCGAACGATTCGAACTAAAAATCCTTCGACTATTCAACCATTCGATAGTTGAAGTACTTTCTCTTTAAAAAAAACTTCGACTACATACTTCGGTAGTTTAAACCTACCGAGGTACAATGTTAGCCTATGGGGACCTTCCCCATCACTTTCCTAAGCTTTTTTTTGATCGAAGAAACATTGTTCGATCGATCGATTAAAATCCTTCGAATGAAACGATTTTTACTTCGATCGAACAAAGTATTTGCTCAAAATCGATAATCGAATTCGAAGGATTTAACTTCGAGGGTCGAATTCGAGGGTTAATTAACCCTTATATTCGACCCTTGATAAATGTGCCCCTAAGCACAGGGTAGGGCTTGGACCCCATTGAGAACAGTGATTTCCATGGGCAGTGCAAAACAGGCTGAAGGAACTCCAACCAGTAGGAAAACTCTTGCAGGCCCATAATAATAAACAAAGCGGGAATACTTATATCCTCTTTATTTATGCCAATCTAAGACCAATCTTCTCATCTAAGAATGTCAAAAAGGAAAGCCATACATAGGATGATAAAACTGGAAAAAAACTGGGCTTGTTTATAAACTAATAGGAGTTATCTTGGTTTGGGAGCTAGGAGAAGAGCTAAATCCGCACACAAAAGTACACACAAAAACACACTTGCGCCGAACCAAACACATACACATATCCATGCGTTTGAATGTTTTATTCAAAATGAAATTATTAATATTTTTATTAGGGGAGTCATTGGATTCCTTTTCAGGGTTTTCAAGGAATGGGAATGTTAGCTGAATACTTCAACATGTTGTTTAGAAGAAAGGGTCCAGGGAAATATAATCACCAGGCTGAATATTGGCTGTATTTCACAAATGAATGTTTGAATAGACTGCGAGCATTTTGCCAGACCAAGGCTTTGCTATACATCTAGTATGTAATTTATCAGTGTTCCCCAAGTTAGTGAGAGGGACACTCAAATAACAGGTTAAAAACCAGACAAGAAACAGAGGAAGCCTCTGAGGAAGCAGACTGACAGTGAAATGCGTCTGACAAGAGAATCATTAGAAAACATGAATTTTTAGAGGGAAAAAACTTCAAATTGTTCTGGACTTAATATACCATAAGGCTGCTCAAAGTCTGAATCTGAAAATACTCCATCTCCAACCTGTCATGGTCCTGTAAAAGTCAATGGCAAAGGTCCCATATCAAATTTGAAGATATCATGGTCTGCGCTGAGTTTCGTCCAAAAATCTGAAAAATTTGTGGGTTTCGAGCGATATCACAAAAAATTCTAGCGTTTCTGACATAATACCAGAAAAATTCGGGTTTTTTTTTAGCAAAAGATCAAGTTTTTTGAGTTTTTTTTCCCAAGGTGTTTTTGAGTTTTTTTAATGATAAAAAAGGTAAAATTATGAATGGGTGTTTGGAATCCTAATTTGAATATGCAAATTAGGAGTGGGAGGGAAATTGCGTGATTTTTTTGTCACAAAACAAGGAAGTAAAAAATGTTTGCCCCTCCCCACCCCTAATTTGCATATGTATATAGTTTGGTATTCGGCCAAATCTTTTGCGAAGGATTCGGAGGTTCGGCCGAATCCAAAATAGTGGATTCGGTGCATCCCTAGTTATTTACTAAACTCCGAATGAAAAAAATCACAAAATGTTTTTTGTTTTTTTTTATAAAATCGGACTTTTAAAAAATCAAATATTTTTTGGAATTTATTAAACCCAGAGGATGGAAAAGTTAGAATCTGAAAATCCGGCATCTCAGACCTGTCGATGCTGCATATAAGTCAATGGGAAAAGTCCCAATGATTTTTTTGATGTGCGCTGGGCTTCGTGCAGTAACCCCGAAGTTTTCAGAGTTTTCAGGCAAAAATCTGAAAAAATCTTGAAAATTGGTGAAAAATCCGAAAAAACTGTGGAAATTTGATTTTTTTTCCAGCAAACAAATTTTTGGCAAAATGCAATAGTAAATAAATGTAAAAAACCAGAGCGGATTTGATCGGCGTTTGTAGCAGAAATTATTGAGATAAAGAGATAAATAACCCCCCAAGTGCTAACTCTCAAAATCTAAAGACAGTCAACTGCCCCAATGTATTCAGATATATTACCAATGTATAAATGACCCAACAAATCACCTATCTGGGCTTAATGAAGTTGTTTGCACATGGATAGGAAACTGGCTACAGGATCAGGTACAGAGGGTGGTTGTTAATGGTACATTCTCTACTTGGAGTAAGGTTCTTAGTGGGGTCCCTCAGGGCTCAGTATTGGGTCCACTTTTATTTAACTTGTTCATTAATGACTTAGGGGAGGGTGTTGTAAGTAATGTATCAGTGTTTGCAGATGACACAAAACTATCCAGCCCAATTAATTCCATCCAGGATGTGGCATCCTTGCAACACGACCTTGACAAACTGGCAATCTGGGCAGCTAAGTGGCAAATGAGATTCAATGTTGATAAATGTAAAGTCATGCACCTGGGATGTAAAAATATCCAAGCCACTTATACCCTTAATGGGACTGCACTAGGCAAATCCATTGTGGAAAAAGACCTTGGAGTCCTTGTAGATAATAAACTTGGCTGTAGCAAGCAATGCCAGTCAGCAGCATCAAGGGCAAATAAGGTCTTGAGCTGTATTAAAAGGGGCATAGAGTCACGGGAGGAGGGGGTCATTCTTCCACTGTATAGAGCACTTGTAAGGCCCCATCTAGAATATGCCGTACAGTTTTGGTCTCCATCACTCAAACAGGACATTATTGTATTAGAGAGGGTACAGAGAAGGGCAACTAAGCTGGTAAAAGGTATGGAAAATCTTAGCTATGAGGAAAGACTGGCCAAATTGGGGATGTTCACGCTGGAGAAGAGGAGCTTAAGGGGTGATATGATGACTATGTATAAATATATAAGGGGATCATATAATAATCTCTCTAATGCTTTATTTACCAGTAGGTCTTTCCAGCTGACACAAGGTCACCCATTCCGATTAGAAGAAAAGAGGTTCCGCCTAAATATTCGGAAGGGGTTTTTTACAGTGAGAGCTGTGAAGATGTGGAATTCTCTCCCTGAATCAGTTGTACAGGCTGATACATTAGATAGCTTTAAGAAGGGGTTGTATGGTGTTTAGCAAGTGAGGGAATACAGGGTTATGGGAGATAGCTCATAGTACAAGTTGATCCAGGGACTAATCTGAGTAAGGAATGAATTTTTCCCCCTCTGAGACAAATTGGAGAGGCTTCATATGGGTTTTTTGCCTTCCTCTGGATCAACTAGCAATTAGGCAGATAAAAAAAAACTAAAAGGTTGAACTTGATGGACGTGTGTATTTTTTCAACCTTACTTACTATGTAACTATGTTACCTAATAATATCCAGCTCTGATTTGGCTGAGCCCTGATCTTCACCCATGGAACTGTAACATATGCTCTCTCACCCTATCACTGGCTTACACAAACTAGTAACTATAGCCTTATGTATCCTATACTATAAACATGTTTTCTGAAAGTTTAGGAAAACATTTTTGTGACTTCCTGGTGGATTCCAGTAGCTTGGTCTAAGCAGCACATGTCAGCCCAACATAAACATATAATGAACACAGGGCATATACAGTATATATTTTGCTTATTTTCCAGCAGCTGCTTAGCATGTCGTCCAGTACAGTACAGTGTATACAAAAAATGATATGAAAAAAAAAGATTTGCCTTTTTGCTGACAATGATGTTTTAGAGTCACTTTAATTTAGAGGCGCTATCATTCTTGCCCACAGTTTACCTATAAATTAACATATAACTTTTTCCCTGCTGACAAGTAACAGGAACTTTTCATACGTCACTAAGACATCTGTTGGGATTAGAGGGAAGGAGATTCCACGCACAGCACAGGAAATGGTTTGTCACGATAAGGCCAGTAAAAATGTGGAATTCACTTCCAAGGGAGCCAGTGGTGTCAAACTCAGTTAGATCGCTTCAAGAATTATATTTTTTATAGGGCAAATGGGTATACATAGTTACAGCCATTAATATAATTACAGGAATATAATGATCCAGGGTAAAATATGATTCTCGTTTGTTTTTTTCTGCTGTGGTTTGATTGGGACAGAACTGGGTTTTTGTCTGCCTTCATCTAATGAAACATTAACTAGCCATATACTGAAATATGTTTGCCAGATTCAACCACCCAAGTGGTGGGTCAAATTAGGCTGATCCAGTCTTTCAGACCTTGGGTCAGTGATCAGTCCTGAGCAGACCCATAAGCTGTAGACCACCACCAATCCAATTACCAATCCAAAAACCATCCAATTAATTGGATTTGTTTCAATCTGTCCAATATTTAAAGGAGAAGTAGGTTATAAATGTTGTATGTTTTGGGCTTCTGTGCCAGCCCATTGGAACCACGGCCCTTAAGCAGTAAAGATCTGTGTCTCCAAAGATGCCCCAGTAGCTCCCCATCTTCTTTTCTGCTGATTCACTGCACATGCTCTGTGCTGCTGTCACTTAACCTACAAAGAGAGATCCGCTCGTTTGGCAATGTCACCAAACGAGCAAACCTCTCCCCGATATGCCCACCTTGAGGTGGGCGATATCAGGCTTATCCGATCGTGGGATTGGATTATAATGAAAAGTATACAGGCGGTCGGCTTGCGGGACCACATCAATGAACAGATGTGGTCCGCAATCCAACGGGATTTTTACCCCTGCCTAAACAACATCTGGCCAACACTTGGCCAAATATCGATCGGGGAAGCCCATCAGAGGGCCTCATACATGGGCCAATAAGCTGTAGACTCAATCTGTCGCCAGCTTTTATCAGCCCGTGTATGGCCACCTTTACTGAGCTTAGGGACTAACTCACAATATACAGTACACATAGAATATAAATGTCACAATATAAGGCTGATTAGTAATTAATACAGATAATTACTACATGGCAGCACAGAAACCAGAACACTTAACATCAAGAATTAATAATTAGACCTGCAGCATCAGCTTATATGAAAGGACAACTTTGTTTTCTGCTTGATAATTTGCGACAACCCCTAAGCTTAGCTTCTCAACAGCTGCTCAGAGCCCACTGAGCATGTGAGTGTCACAGACATTTTCCAAGATGGTGACCCCCTGTGACAAGTTTGAAGTCCTGGATCATTGCTGCTATTGACAAGCTGAAACTTTAGGCTGGTGCAATAAGTTCAGTATATAAAATATGGCAGTTTTAGCCATATTCATTTTTATGGTTAAGTTCTCCTTTAAGGCAACCCAGAGCATCTATTGAATTAGAGAATCAGAAACCAATATGTGTTGACATTCATGTACAATTTTATGCCTTTTTTGGTTTCTCTGTATTTAATGCTGGGTACCCCGTGATCTACTCCCTCTCTGACCTACCCTAAAACCACCACCAAATAAAATAATTTCATTAAGATGCTAAATAGTAAAAGAAAATATATTCACCTTCACAATGTTTTCCATCCTGACCTAACTGGAAGCCAGCAAAGCAAGAACATTTATAGGAGCCGACAGTGTTCTCGCAAGTATGGTGACACAGACGTCCTGGATAAATCCAACACTCATTTATATCTGAAAAACAAACCCAAATAATTATACTGAGTTTATGTTAATCACACACATTGTTATTATTATTTTATCAGGCGCCAACATATTCTGCAGCATTGTACAATAAATGGGTGTATACATTAAACATACAGGAAAACACACAACACCCTCCAATACCCAAAGACACGTTAAAGGGAAATGTAGTATTAGAGTTATAGATCCGATAGCAAACTTCAGATGTTTTCATTATTATAACCAGTCCAGTTCAGTAAATGCTACCTGCCTACTGGCTTCAATGGGTTTACTCCGCAAATTCACTAAGATGCGGATTTTACAGAGCGTTACCTCTTTCGCCAGAGTTTACATCGCCGCCTCAGACCAGGCGAACTGTTAAGATGAAGCTACATCTTCCTCAATCTTATGTCAGTGACATCATATCCTGTATGCCGGAAATGCAATTAAAGTTGTCAAAAACGCTGGCGACTTTTACTTTTTTAAAGCGGGATTGCCTTCAAAAGTCCAAACTTTTAAACATTCTTGTGTTACCATTCTTTTTCCAAACATTTGAGGGGCATGGCACATTTGTTTTAGGGTGGGCTCATGTCTAGGGCATTATATGATCTCTTTTGTCTTTATTTTGCTTCCTTGAACATTTGTTATAAAAATTGGCCCCTTCAAGCATTTGCACCAACATCTCTAATAAGGCATTCATACAACTTTTATATACCTGCCCTATTCAAATTAACCTAAGCATACTAGTACTAACGAAGTTTCGCTTGGCATAAATGAACACTAGCCAAACTTCACAATGAAATTCTCGCACTGCCGAAGTACCGCTAGCAATAATTCGCCTGAGACGCAACTTCACATTTTAGTGAATTAGCATAGTGGTAACGAATTTGCACCTGTTGAAATGGCGCAAAGTGCAGCAAAGTGGTCAATGGCGAAAATTCGCCACTTTAGTGAATTTGCCCCTTAGAATACTAATGGGCAGTGTAGGACATAATGAGGGGAGAGTGACAAGGCATGTGAGCTTACACATTTTAGCCAAAGTGTGACACTAACACCCCATTTTTTGTGACAATTATTTATAAAGGCTGTGCACTGGCAATCATTCTCCTGTGCTCCTGCAGATTCCCCTGCAGTTAGTTGTGTGTAAAACCACTTTAATTACGGTACTTGTATCAAACTGTGTTTCTTGAAATTATGTACTTGTGCCTAAAGAACATACACACGTGTCACTCGCACAGCAAACAACGGAAATTATGGCAGGCAGACCAGCGCAGTTGCAATTTTAAGCACATTTTTTCCTACAATATAGCGTCTGAACCCACGGGTCGGGTTTGGGACGACACTCGCACATAGTACTCGGACCAAGGGCACATTCAAGCTGAGGTCTTCCTGCCCCCTTGCCGCTCTTCCTTTACAAATGTAGCGATGTGAAAATCTTAGACACCCTTACACATTACAAACAGGCACATCCCTAGTTATATGGACGCCTTTAAGGTCCTTATGGGGACCTTGTGCTTATGTAACCCATGTAGTTCTCACAGTGTACACCAGATGGCACTGTGCCAGAGTATAAAAGGTTTAGGAACCATGAGGTCTGGGTCCATTGCTTTAGCCCAACCAAGCAGGCTGGAAGGGAATGGGTAGTGTCGACCCTAGGCGCTTTGGCCCTAGTAATTAGACAGCTATACTCAATTATAGATCACTCTAGGAGTGATAGAGAGGCTAAATAGTTGAGCAGCTCAAGGCTCCGCTGTGGAGATTAGAGGGATTAAAATCCCAGGGTATTACTGACCCGGAGTAAGGACTAAAGTGTTGAGATTAGGGATGTCAGGCGTTCCCCATGTCTGCCACTGGAAGATATCCTGAAAACTGGGCAATACCCCTCACACGCTGTCAAATTACTCTCTGCTGTGTATTCCCTAGCCTGTAGGGATTCAGTCTATATGTGCTTTGAGTATATGCTTCCTTTATGCTACTGTGTTATTCTATGCTCCATTGTGGATCAATGTGCTGAATGATCTATGTACTATCGTTTAAATAGTTCTATGTTCAACCGTTAAAGAACTACTGGCGCCCATCATTGTGCTATTGTTATCTAGTTACAGTTACACTATACCCTGCCTCCACCCCGCTGCGAGGGCTTGCCCCTGAGAAAGAGAGCTCATCTGTGGTATCAGCCCACAAAGGAAAGTAGCTATAACTGCTAAATACAAAGCAGTTTACTATAGCGCTACACATGATTAACTGTATTTCTGTCCAAAAAAAAAAGCTCTTTTTTTAAACAAATGCTTTTTAAACTTTACTGCCTGGTGCTGTCTATTTGAAAATTATGTCTCAAGTTCGGCTGGGAGTGGCTGCCAGAGACATGCACCTTTCTACATTGAATCCAGCTGGTGAGTGCTGACTTCTTATCCCCCTATACATGACCTAATTGTGCCCCACTTCTGCCTCCAGCAGCATCTATTCATAGACACGAGCTCAACTTGCCACCTCCGTGACGTCAGTGACAGGACTGGGTTGGGTGCATGTATATAAACAGAATCAGATCCACAGGCCTGCTCAGGTGCAAGTTTTGACCAGTGGGTCGACAATTTGTCAGCCCATACATCACTACGTTTGTGAAGATTCACATTCATCCAGGTCACGGTATATCTGTAGAAATAAGTCAAATCAACTGAACTCGCTGTGTTTTTTTTTTCCTTGAAGACATTTCACCATTCATCCAACTGGCTTTCTTAATTCAGAATGACCGGTATATAAGATCTTTTTTCGGGAATATATACTCTGGAATGTTGCACCAGTATTAGCATGATTGGAGCTTTGTGGTGTTATTAAAGGGCATGTAAAGGCAAAAAAATAAAATCCCATTTTTACTTCCTTTAATGAAAAAGAAACCTGTCTCCAATATACTTTAATTAAAAAATGTGTACCGTTTTTATAAGAAACCTGACTGTATGCAGTGAAATTCTCCCTTCATTTACTGCTGTGAATAGGTCAGATGGTCCCTAACTGCTGAGCAGGGAAACAATCATACTTATGAACAGCAGGGGGAGCCCCCGCCTTACTTCCCAGCCATGCAGAACTCAAGCAGCTTTGTTTATGATGATCCCTAAGCAGCCCAGACCACACTGAGCATGTGCACAGTCTTAGTCTTGCAAAGATGTTTAACAAAGTTACAAGATGGTGACCCCCTGTTGCCAACTTTGAAAGCATACATTTTTTGTTTGATTAGGCTTGTGGTGCAGTAAGTTTATGTTTATATTTAGTATACAAAATACAACATTTCTAGCCTTATTCTATTTTAGACTTTACATGCCCTTTAAACCTTCCACATCAAAGCTCCAATCATGCTGTGTGTACTGAAATGTGCACTTGACCGGAGACAGGAGGTGGCTAATCAATGACAGGTGGCACAAGCTGTGATTTCTCCAGTGTCCATTGATGCGTATCTTTAAGGTTAGTTGTAGGGATGCCCACCTCTTCTTTTCCTTAATCAGAGCTAGACTGGAGCTGACCTGAAAATGCTGATGGCTGTTTCATGATTTTTCACCTACACCTTCAGGAAAGAAGCGAGACCATTTATCATGCTGTTTATTTGCTCACCATATGGTTGAAATTAGAGGATTTTTTTACAAGATCCTACAATCTTCCCGAGAGTTTTAAATTTGTAATTTCAAACATATGTGACTCCAGTAAAAAAAAATTTATACTGCCGATTCCATTGCCCTGATTTAATATCACACAAATATCGGCCTCATGTAGCACAATCTCCTCTATCACTAAATAAGTAGAATTCTTTAGGGCTCACATTCCTTGTGAATAACCATTTAACTATAGTTAGACATTGCAAGACTAAGGTATATGTAAGAAGCAGTACATTCAGTATAATCTATATAGTGAAAAATGTACCCCCTATTGTAAAATATAAGGTGGACTTTCATGCCTCAGGTCTTCATAGTCATGGAATGTCTTTGTGAATTATAATATCTTTCTAATGTACAATAGGGGGTTACATATACACAAGATCCATGAATATCCTGTAAATAATATGCTTATTAACAGTGCTTAGTGATAACATCATTTATAATTGGTGCTTGTACTTGCTTATTATAATAAATAGAAATTAGAAGTCACCTTGGTGTTCCATGACCTGTATAGAAGCGCTCAGCTTTTGGCCTTGTGTTTTTATATGGGAACTCCTTGGAGACTTGTAATATTCTAAGGGGGAAAAGTAATACAATTCGCAAAGACAACAATTTTGCGAATACAAATTTGCACGGCACAATGTAATATTCTTTATTAGGCTTTTATTACATTGCAAATCTTAATTGCACATTGCGGAACTTCCCGTAAACCTTTGGCGCAAACATAACTTTATTAAGACGTTTTATAACATACACTGCGCACTATCACAAATTATAAAATTTGCAATCACTATTTTACTGTCGGATGCAACATATTTCCCTTTGCCAACAAATTGCAAACAATTTTTGCATTAGCGACTATCATTACATTCCTCCGTTATAGTTTACAATAGGTGGTACTTTATTCAGTATATAAAGGTTTATGTACAAGTGCAAGTGGGTGTACAAAGATGGAGACTATAGGTCGCATTTATCGCCACTGCACTTCCTTGAGTTGTATAAATAAGCCCTACAATGTTATGACTTAAGCACAGGTGACAGATTTGACACAGGCCCATCTGCAGCAAATCACACTGATATTAAAGGGCAGATTTATCAAGGGTCGAATAGTAAATTCGAATTCAAGTAGAATTTTCGAGTTTCAAAATTCACACATGAATTAATTTGAATTTTAATCGCCCTATTCAAATGTAAATTTGAGTGTGAGATTGATCGCACCTCGACCATGGAAACTGTCATAATTAGAATATATTTTTTTCATGACAATACGAAACAAATACACTTAGAATTTTCGAGTCGGAAACCATTAGATCGAATATTAGACATTCACATTTTTTCTTAAATAGCCTCCCAGTCGAATTGTGAGTATATTCGATAAAGGATCTAAGGATTTTCTGGACCATTATAAGTGAGCAGTGCAGAGGAACAAGCGAGGCTCATCCTATACCAGGAGGATCTTCTGATTGGTGGCTTTCAATATAATTGAGGAGCTTCAATGCTAACTGTCTGAGGCAGCAGACCCCCATTTACTGGCCATTCTTACCTCTCCTGTACTTAAATGGAAGCATTAGGGGTTAAATCACTGATGCAGAGATGAACTGCTATACTAGAAAAGTAGAAAATCTAAAATTCTGGTCTTGAAGTCACAACATCAGCTCCTTACCTTGCCTGATTGCAGAAGCACCCAGGAACAAAATGAACATTTAATATATTATATAAATCACATATTGGCTCCTCTACACTTAGACGAAGGAATGATGGCAATTAAAGTGCACATACCGAGGCAAGCTTTTCTAAATAAGTCATATCGGTATCCCATCTTGCAGTCACAGCGGTGGGATCCAGGAAGATTGAAGCAGGCTTGCTCCTGGGAGCAGTTGTGGGTTCCGAGGTAACACTCATCAATATCTGAAAGAATGTAGAATTTAGAATCATTACCAACAATACACGTGTGCTGTTCCTCAACAGAATAGATAATAACCCTTTCTAACTCCCATTTAAACACAAACCCTATAGCCAAATACACACAATCACAGCTTTTCTATGTACTATTGCAGTGATCCCCAACCATGGCACGTGAGCAACATGTTCCATGCAAACTCATTAGATGTTGCTCCGAGTGGCCTCAAAGCAGCTTATTTTTTCTGGCTTTAAACCCACTTTTAGATGCATAACAAACATATGTGCTGCCAAACAAAGCCTCCAGTTGGCTTCTAGTCCATATTAAAACTACCAGAAGCCAACCAGAGCCCACATTTGACACCCCAGGGTACTTTTAAGATACTTGTGTTGCTCTTTAACCTTAATTTAAATTTGAATGTGGCTCATGGATAAAAAAAAGGTTGGGGGACCCTGTGCTATTTTATAAATAATTAGATTATTGGTGAATTATTCACATAGTCTCAAGTGTTTCTCAAAGGCCAATAGAGATTCAGTTGTTGATATTACCCTAGCCAGAATACATAACCAAGGCACTAATGCTAACTACAGTGCATCCATAGTTCTCAATTTCAGTTTCATTCTAACATTACCTACCTTGCAGTTGGCATTGGGGATAAACTATGCTTAACATTGCACTTGCACTAATACATGTTGCTCTATGTTGTAGGGCAGATTGATCAAAACCGAAGAAACCTTCCTGTTTTTGTTATAATCATTTGCACAGGTACTAAATCACAAAACAGTCTGCACGTTTTTGAACTAGAACGTTTTTCACATTTATTTTATTTCTGGTATCAAGACAAATATTTTTTTTAGTTGCCTAACATTCCCATTAACTGAATGGATTTACAAAATAACCCTTTTAAAAGGGAACTATCCCAAAAATGAAAATGTTATATAAGCTTCATCATACTGAAATAAGAAACTTTTTAAATACAATCAATTAAAAATTGTGTATCGTCACTATTCCTCTGTCAGCACCTGTTTCTCTTCATTCTCTCTTCATGCAGGAGTTGGGTGTCAGATAATTATTGACAGTTTGATCCAATAAATTTTCATTTTCACAATAGTTCCCCTTTAAGCATGAGATGAATCACTATTTTAACCTTTAATCAGGTTGCCCTTTACTGTGCAGGGCCAGTACAGGTCATTTGAACATATATTAGGGATGCACCGAATCCAGGATTCGGTTCAGGATTCAGCCTGGGTTCTCCCTTTTTCAGCAGGATTCGGATTTGGCCAAATCCTTCTGCCCAGCCAAACTGAATCCGAATTTGCATATGTAAATTAGTGGAGGGAGGGAAATCACATCACTTTTTGTCTCAAAACAAGGAAGTAAAAAATGTTTTCCCCTTCCCACACCTTCCAGTTCGGTATTCGGCCGAATCTTTCGCAAATGATTCGGGGGTTAGGCCAAATGCAAAATAGTAGATTTGGTGCATCCCTAGAATATATCCAGTCAATGGGGGCACCCAAGGGCACCTTTCTGCATTAACCTACCAGAAATGCTTGTGATTTGAGAGATGAGGCTTTGAGGCCCACCCTATATTATATAAATTGCACCATCTGCCTGGAGATGAGTTTGTTGATGATAAAGTCTGCACAGGGCTTTGGGCAGGGGTTGTCATTGCCTCTGTTATTAAATTCCTGGGGGCCAGTCCAGTAGAGGCCAACAATGGTATGTAGGAGAGTGGGAGACCCATTGCCCACCCAGCCCTGGAACCCCCATGGCCTGCAAGGCAGCAACACCCAGTCTAGAGGTTCCAGAATAGTCCACATTGGCGCCTGCAGTTGAAAAGACTGTCCTGTGTCTGTATATCTTTACTGGTTCAGTATGAATTTTGTTTAAAACATGGCGTGGGAAACGTAGTTGCTTATGTTCAACAGATAATGTTTGTTCAATAGCGTTGCCTGGAAGGGACCTCAGTCTTATTTCAGGCCCTCAATTCTATAATTTGGATATCCCCGGATTGTTGCATTCCCTCGGCTCATTGAAATAGGCTGCATTCCTGTGCTGAAAACAATTTAGGTAAACAAGTCTCATTTAGATTTACTTTGTATAAGAGCCAATGAGTGCAGGAAGGAGACTCCCTCCATTAGTTTCTGGGCTCGGTGGAGATTAGCCCGGGCAGGAAAATAAATAGCGGCTCACAAAATGTTCCGCAAAACCCGCAGTCATAATAAACATTCTCACCAATGCACATCGTTCCATTCTCGTTTGATTGATATCCTTTGTTGCACTTTAATTGTTTTCTCTGGCAAACGAAGGAGCCCAAAGTGTTCACACAAGTAAATCCTTGTTTGCAGGGAGCGGCCAGGGCCGAACATTCGTTTATATCTGAGAATGGAAAGAGAGTTGTTAATTCCTGCCAGTTTGAGCAATATCCTTAGTGACAGGTATGGGATCTGCTTTCCACAACTTCATTATGAAAAATGAGCTGAGGTCCAGGCATGCCTTTACCCGCATTTGTTTTACTGTATGAAACAATGCTTGCTGATTCGCTGCCCCTACGAATTCATGGGATATTGAATGAATGTTACCAAACCCAAAATGATCATATATATATATATATATATATATATATATATATATACTTGGGACCTGGGGGTTTCTGGATAATGGATCTTCATACCTAAAGTCTACTATAAAATCATGTAAACATTAAATAAACCCAATTGTCTTTTTTGCTGCCAATAAGGATTAATTATATCTTAGTTCAGATCAAGTACAAGGTACAGGTATGGTACCCATTATCCGGAAACCCATTATCCTGAAAGCTCAGAATTACGAAGAGCCCATCTCTCATAGACTCCATTTTATCCAGATGATCCAAATTTTTTAAAATGATTTCCTTTTTTTCTATAATAATAAAACAGTAGCTTGTACTTGATCCAAACTAAGGTATAAATAATCCTTATTGGAAGCAGAACCAGCCTATTGGGTTTATTTAATATTTAAATAATTTTTTAGTAGACTTAAGGTATGAAGATCCAAATTAAGGAAAGATCCCTTAACCCGGAAAAACCCCAGGTCCTCAGCATTCTGGAAAATGTGTCCCATAACTTTACTCTTTTATTATTAAAGAGAAAAAGGAAATCATTTTTAACTTTGGATTATTTGGATGAAATGGAGTCTATGGGAGATGGCCCACTGGATAATGAGATCCATACCTGTGTGTATATATACATTTATTTATTTTAAGTAATACTGGCCTGTTCCTAAAAAATCAGTGCAATGTGTCCCTTTAATACTTTGAATCCAAAAACAACCCCAGGCCCCAAACATTACAGATAACAGATTTGTAAAACCCTAGACACAAATCAGGGAAAGAATGTGGCCCTATAACACTCCTTGGGGTTTTTACAAATTCAGCCACAAATGTGGAATGAGCGAATGTTTATAAAGGTGATGACAGTCTACATGAATCATGCTAGAAGTTTGCAACGTTTTGCACAGGAAAAACATAAACAAAACACAAGAAGAAATGCCAATAGGAAAAAAAATGAAAACACTGCATTATTAGGCTTCCTTAATGCATCTTTGTTTTGCACTGGGAAAAAAACGCTGGAAATACGGCCATTGAATTCCAATGACAGATGAAAAAACACCCATTAAAGGGGACCCGTCACCCATAAAAATTATTCAAAATCCTATTTTATCAGATTAGTCAAGGAAAATGAACTTTTATTACACTATATAAATTATTTAAATCTTGTTTCCTTCAGTCTGGGATTTCAAAATTATAGCAAGCAGGCAGCAGCCATTTTGTAGACACTGTTATTAAGACAAGCCTTGTATCACCTCAGAATCTTGTTTGTGCACCAGAATGGGGGACCGATGTCCACTCCATTCCCATGCCCTGGCTACACAATTATATGGTAAAGAGAAGTGGGGGAATGTGGGGAGAGCAGTGACATCTAAGAAGTGCTGAATTGAAAGTGAAAGTAATTGTCTGCCCCGCCTCTATGCCACGGGCATAGAGGAGGGGCAGACAATATTTGATTGACAGCTGAAATTTTTAAATGAGCTTACAACAGCTATGAAAGCTTAAATAAAAAATAGAAATTGGATTTCATGTTTAATTTGAAAAGGACTTTTATTGTACAGATTTTTGTGTCTGGGTGACAGGTCCACTTTAAATCCAATGCATTTGACAAAATGTTGCAAATTTTTCCACAGTTTCATGATTTTTTTCATGAAACTAGTGGTCATGCTAAAATGAACACAACTGTTGCTCTTATTGACACTTCTCACAGGGCTGCTCCTGCCATGAGGCAAGATGAGAACCTTGCTCCCTCCTTGCACCCTCAGCCCCTGAATCGCCCCTGACTACTCATTAAAAGTACTTGCAACCAGACATGCTCCATGCAATTCTATTAGTTGCCCCAAGCATGACTGAGTTTTCTGTCTCTTCTTTGAAATCATATGCAAGTGTATCTGATGGTGTGGAATCCTGAACGGGGTGGTAATTGACGGAATGATGTAGCCACATACCTGTACAAACTCCATCTACTGGTGTGTATCCACTATCACATCTCCTTTCTTGGATACAAATGAATGAGCCAACGGTGTTAACACAGCGCTCCCCGGTGGCACACGTGTGTCTATTTGTAACACATTCATTAATATCTGGAAAAATATCAGTTACAACATAAATACACAGCAGGTTCATTTGTTTATAATGATAAGAAGACGTTGTATAATAACAGGCACCATGTTTGCTCCAGGTCTACAAATCAATCAGATATTTCATAAAGCAGACTGGTTGTTATGGGTTACTTTACCGGAGCATTCATTTTAATACATAATAACCATTTTTACATGTCCTCATAACTTCAGCTTAAATTCATTTCACTGTGTTGTTGGTCTGTTTTATTTTAAGTAAATGTTATACCTTTTTCTCTCGATTTTACTTTTTTTAGGGATGTTCCAAATCTACTATTTTGGTATTGAGACAAACCCAGAATTCTTCATGAAGGATTCAGTTGAATAGTGAACCCTAATTTCCATGTGCATATTAGGATACATAAGAGTTAAAAAGACCTACCGCTGCACAATAAAAAGTCACAGGATTTTAAGGATTTGAATTTGGTTTGGCCAAAAAAGGCTGAATCCCGGGCGAATTCCAAACCTTAAACCTGTAATAAATTTAACAGCACCCTAATTGCAACCTTTAAGTATAGGTATGGGATCTGTTATCCAGAATGCTCGGGTCCTGGGGTTTCTTTCCATAATACGGATCTTCCTACCTTAAGTCTACTAGAAAATCATGTAACTTTAAATCAACCCAATAGGCTGGTTTTGCTTCCAATAAGAATTAATTATATCCTAGTTTGGATCAAGTACATGGCACTGTTTTATTTATTACAGAGAAAAAGGAAATCCTTCTTAAAAATTTGGAGTATTTGGAGTCTACTGGAGGTTTCTGGATAACAGGTTTCCGAAATAATATATCTCATACCTGTACAGCCTCGGTTTCTTCGATGCAGACTATTTATGTTGGTGGATAGGCAAAAAATAGCAGCACACTGTTGAATTGCAAAAGTGCATAATTTATTTTATTTATGTTGGTGGATGAACAGGGCAGGGAAGAGGCCCCCACAAACAATGAATGCATTTGTTCTAAACACATACCTGTGCACACTCCATTCACAACTGCAAACCCAGTCTCACATCTTTCCTCTTGGATACACATAAACGACCCAACAGTGTTAACACAGCGCTCTCCTTGGACACATGTGTGTGTGTTTAGAACACATTCATCAATATCTGCAATTAAAGCATGATACAAAACTGTTTATAGATGGATGATAGATGATAAATAGATAGAAAGATAGATAGATGATAGATGCTAGATAGATGATAGATGATGATAGATAGATAGATAGATAGATAGATAGAGATGATAGAAAGATAGATAGATAATAGATAGAGAGATAGATAGATAGAGAGATAGATAGATAGAGAGATAGATAGATAGATAGATAGATGGATAGATATAGATAGATGATACATAGAAAGAAACAAGAAAGAAAGATAGATGATAGAAAGAAAGATAGATATATAGATAGATGATTTATGCTAGATAGATGATAGATAGAAAGATAGATGATAGAAAGAAGGAAATAAAGATAGCTAGATATATAGATAGATGCTAGATAGATGATAGATGATAGAAAGATAGATAGATGATAGATAGATAATGATCAATATATAGATGGATGGTAGATAGAAAGTTTAGACATGGTGCACACGGACAAACAAAAAAACAATGCCCGTGTGCTGGTTAAATAATTTATTTTTGATTATTACGATAGATGATAGATATATGATACATGATGATAGAGATATAGATTGATAGATAGAAGATAGATAGATAGAAGATAGATAGATAGATAGATAGATAGATAGATAGATAGATAGATAGATAGAAGATAGATAGATAGAAGATAGATAGATAGAAGATAGATAGATAGAAGATAGATAGATAGATAGATAGAAGATAGATAGAAGATAGATAGATAGAAGATAGATAGATAGAAGATAGATAGATAGATAGAAGATAGATAGATAGAAGATAGATAGATAGAAGATAGATAGATAGATAGAAGATAGATAGATAGAAGATAGATAGATAGAAGATAGATAGATAGATAGAAGATAGAAGATAGATAGATAGAAGATAGATAGATGATAGATAGATAGATAGATAGATAGATATCAAAGTAATGTGGAAATAACCATCTGGAAGGAACTCATTTTGGTTTGACTATACAATATTTCATATCAGAAGACAGGCCAGGTCAGTTTCTATGGCTCAGACTTTAAACCAAGGAACACATCAGCCTGGGTTTGAATGGAAATATTATTATCAGTCAGTTTACAGAATTCTCAACAATGCTGAAACAAGCTTCACGCACAAAAAAACTGATGCATACATGTGACTGATAAATGCAGATGCACATGTTTTGTACACAGTTAAAAACTCTATATGTTGCCTTAAGTAGTGTAATACCCTAAACATACATGAGCTGCAAGCTAATAGCAGGACCTACCTGCCTCAGGCAAAACCAAGAGCTCAGGTTTAGAGGGGACTTTAGGATCTGGCAGGATGAGCTGCTCTTCCCCATTGCAGCACAAGATCATCATGTGATTGCAGGGATAGCCCAAATTGAGGTTGGATTCACAAGAGCTGCCCTCCTTCTTCACCTTCAGTCCCCACGAACAGCAGTCACAGCACAGCTGCATTGTAAAATCGTGAAAAAAACATTTAGGAGCAGCCATGCAGGCTTTTAATTCTCACTCAGATATGTTAGGCCTCTGGTATTTAGAACCAACACAAGCAGCTCTAGTGTCCCACTGCCCCCTTTGCAGTGACCTACAGAGACAGGAGATGGGTAGAGTCTTTAAATTCATCTTTAAATTATTATAATATACAGTATAACAGTGTTACCTGTCTTTGTAGAACTGTCGTCCACTTGGGTGGAGGGGTAGCACTTAAGGCAGTGGTTCCTAAGCTATGGAGTTGGCTGCCCTTCAGACAGATCTAAGGGCAGAGACATGCAGGCAGATTCGGGGAGATAAGTCGCCCGGCGACAAATCTCCGGGCGACTAATCTCCCCAAATCTGCCCGTGTGTCTCTGCCCTAAGAGGGAGCAATCTGAAGCATGTTGTTCTGGCAGGTTATCAGGTCTCCAATAACTCGTTTGATAGTGATAGAGTATTATAGTCTAGTTATAGAACGTTAAAAGCATGCCACACATGTAGTTAGAGACCATATGATCCCAAATGATATGTACTTGAATAAATTCTCATCTACTCATTAGTAAAAGATGAAGACCAGACCACTAGGGTCTCATCAGTGGGTTAGTGTGCATTCGCTCAAATATGGGAGTCTCAGTTCTTTAGCTCAATTTCAGAAAAAAATGTCAATAAATTGTTCTGATTTTTATTATCTGAAGGTCCACTAGGACCTAAATCCATTCCACATGTGGTATTAATCTCCTGCGCTGGGAACTTACAGCAGACTGGTGAGCACTGAAGCATGGAAGACAAAAACATGAGTTGCAGGACATTGGATAGAAAGGGACTCTTCACGGATCCCTTTGGCTGCCACAAAAAGGATGAAGGGGAAACCTGATGCTGTCGGTATTGTGAGAAAAGAGACTGGTTTTGGATTATTAATCCAAACTGTGTTTCAGGCAGGGTTATACTTGTGTTGGCATACATACACTCACTTTATGGTCAAGCTGCGGTTATTACAGTATCTCACTAGTGGCTATTCTTGCTGCTGCTGTTTCACAAGTATTACCTACCTGACCAATGTCTTGCTGGCCAAGCCCCCAATGATGCCAGACAGCTAAAGACAATTGTGATATACAGAGATGAACCTGCAAGTTCAGTGGAGAAGCAGCTAGGCTAGACAAGAGCACACATGTCACAGGCCTACCTTAAAGTAAGATCTTTCACAGATATCATTCTCTGCAGGCAAACATATTCCATCTTCTTTAGCTGCAATCATTCCCGCAATACAGGTATTTTCTCTGATGTAGGAAATGCAGCATTGCTTTTCTGCCAGCCTGAAACATGAAATACAGTACACATAAACAAACTAGAAATGAAAACTTGAAATATTAGGGCAATTGCAATTTGTGAGGGGTTTTACCCACAATACAACATTCTTACCTTATCTGATACAACATTTGTACACAACGTGCCCTAATTGGCTTATCAATGCAGGTATACGCACTTTTCTCTGGGACAGGCCTCTGCATTAGCCAAGGAATGGCTTTGGATCTATCTATCAATCTATCTATCTATCTATCTATCTATCTATCTATCTATCTGTGTGCAAAAAAGTTTATTTAATAATCCGTTTATCATATATTCATATATCATATATCATATATCATTTAATCAAAGGTATGGACTAATGATATGGTAGAATAAATATTTTTTATTAATTTGCAAAGACCCCTAATTTTCATTTTTCTTGTACCTGGGCAACTGTTTTTTTTTTTTACAATGTTTGGGATGCACCTCTCTGTGTTGTATATAGATAGATAATTGATAAACAGATATATGATGTATGATAGATAGTTAGATAATAGATAGATGATATCTATATGATAGATTATAGATGGATACAGTCATATTAAAAAGTTTGGGAACCCCTCTCAATTATTTGGAGTTGTGTTTATCATTGGCTGAGCTTTCAAAGTAGCAACTTCCTTTTAATATATAACATGCCTTATGGAAACAGTAGTATTTCAGCAGTGACATAAAGTTTATTGGATTAACAGAAAATAAGCAATATGCATCATAAAATTAGACAGGTGCATAAATTTGGGCACCCCAACAGAGATATTACATCAATGCTTAGTTGAGCCTCCTTTTGCAAATGTAACAGCCTCTAGACTCCTCCTATAGCCTTTGATGAGTGTCTGGATTCTGGATGGCGGTATTTTTGACCATTTGTACATACAAAATCTCTCCAGTTCAGTTAAATTTGATGGCTGCCGAGCATGGACAGTCTGCTTCAAATCATCCCAAAGATTTTCCATGAAATTCAAGTCGGGGGACTGTAACGGGCGTTCCAGAATATTGTACTTCTTCCTCTGCAGAAATTCCTTTGTAGATTTCGAAGTGTGTTTAGGGTCATTGTCTTGTTGGAATGTTTAACCCCTGCATGACTTCAGCTTTGTTACTGATGCTTGAACATTATCCTGAAGAATTTGTTGATATTGGATTGAATTCATCCGACCCTTGACTTTAACAAGGGCCCCAGTCCCTGAACTAGTCACACAGCCCCACAGCATGATGGAACCTCCACCAAATTTGACAGTAGGTAGCAGGTGTTTTTCTTGGAATGCGGTGTTCTTCTTCCGCCGTGCAAAACGCTTTTTGTTATGACCAAATAATGACATTTTTGTCTCATCAGTCCAAAGCACTTTGTTCAAAATGACTGTGGCTTGTCTAAATGAGCTTTTGCATACAACAAGCGATGTTCTTTGTGTAACTTGAGTTAAATTGTAGAACCATATACAGATACACCATCTGCAGCAAGATGTTCTTGCAGGTCTTTGGAGGGATCTTTGGGTTGTCTGTAACAATTCTCACAATCCTTCGCATATGCCACTCCTGTATTTTTCTTGGTCTGCCAGACCTGGGTTTTACAGCAACTGTGCCTGTGGCCTTCCATTTCCTGATTACTGACAGTTTAAACCTTTGAGATAGCTTTTTGTAGCCTTCCCCTAACCAATGATACTCTTTGTTTTCAGATCTTTTGAGAGTTGCTTTGAGGATCCCATGCTGTCACTCTTCAGTGGAGAGTCAAACAGAAGCACAACTTGCAATTGGTCACCTTAAATACCTTTACTCATGATTGGACACACCTGTCTATTAAATTCAAGGCTTAACAAGCTAATCCAACCAATTTGGTGTTGTCAGTAATCAGTATTGAGCAGTTACATGCATTCAAATTAGTAAAATTACAAGGGTACCCGCGTACCCGTTTTTCACATTTGATTTAATTTCATACAACTGAATACTGCTTCAATAAAAATCTTTGTTCAGAAAACACCCCAGTACTCAGATGTTCCTGAAAAATTAAAGACATACCACGGTTATCTTTTTCGTTGAAAGTGGAGTAAATTATTATGCAGGTTGAGAGGGGTTCCCAAACTTTTTTATATGACTGTATATGATACATAGATAGATAGATAGATAGATAGATAGATAGATAGATAGATAGATAGATAGATAGATAGATACAACTTATGTCATCATTTTTGCAAGATCCCATCTGTGAATTACTCAGACCAGTAGTCTATATTTATTTGTTTTCAAAATTCACAGAGATTAAAGGCAGAGAAAACATTTTCTGCAGTTTTGTTGTGGGAACACCGTGTGTTATAAAAGACTATATAATACTATGAGATCACAGAAACACATGCTTGAGGTTAAACAATTAATGTCTAATTGAATAAGATCATGTTGCAGAGTTTCAGGACACGGAGGTCCTTCCTATGGAGGCACTGCCAAATTATAGTGAAATGGGAACACAATATGCATGAATCATTTCTTCCCTTATGCACCTACCGAAAGAGAGAAAAAGCAAATAACTCATTGAATGTACAGATACTCATAGCAGCACTTATAATGAGAAGGAAAGGAATCACATATAATCTTCTTATAGTAATTAAGTCATAGGCACATTTATGATTCCTTTATTTGTTGATATGTTATCATGATATGCAGGCACAATGTGATTCTATTATACAGTATTTAATCGTATAGACCCATTCACTGTGCAGTCACGCCTTCCAGCTCTCAGCTAACTCTGTTTAGGTGGAACAGTCCTTATCTGTTGATCTGGAAGGACTGGGGTTATGGGACAGACCAGGGGCATGTTTGTCATAACAGGCAGAATTTCCCATGTTTTTTTTTTACCCCCTGAACTGCCCTTCTACTGCACTCACCCACTGCATACCTCCCAACTGTCCCTTTTTTGGAGGGACAGTCCCTCTTTTGACAGCTCAACCCGCAGTCCCTCATTTGTACTGGAAAGTCCCTCTTTTCTCTGCACTGAACAGCCAGAAAAAGAAACAATGTTTCTCACTTAATTGGCTTTTAGCAGAGAGCCCAGAACAGCTAATTGGTGCAAATAAGATACTATGTAACAATTTTGAGACACAAAAACACAGTTTAGATAAGGAGAAATATTTTCAAACTTTCATAACGTGCCAAATTTTGTAAAACAAACATGGTAATTCGTGGGTGTGGCCACAGAAAGGGGTGTGGTCAAAAAATGTTGGGAGGTATGCCTACTGTAATCTGCAGGACTGAATAGCCTCATATTTGTGTCTGTAATTTACCCAACCCACTTAGATTGTATGCTCTATGGGGCAGGGACCTCCATCCTCTTGCCTTTTTCACACTTAATCTTTATTGTAACTGTACTTAATTTATTTATGTACAATGTATGCATTATTGTAATGGGCCTTCATTCTATTAATGTATTGTTTTGCTGTACAGAACTGCTTAAATAAGTAGCACCATGTACATTCAGATGCTTGGTTTTTCCAGTGTCATTACGCACACTGCCGTTTTTACCCACTGTTCAAGGCCATGGTGTGTCCCGTTATTCTATTTGTGTGCTATCTGTTGGTTATTTTTAAAAGAACCCTGGACTTAATGGCTAGTCAAATGCAGATGTTAAGTACAGGTCTCCATTGTGCCTGGGTTGCATTTTGCACCTCATTGCAGTTGCATCTATGGCTCAGGAATGCTAGGTGAAATAACACTGATGGTAAAAGCTCAACATGGTACACATAGTTCCTATAAGATAGTTTTATGGGCACAAATTGTCTCCCGTCAATTTGATTAAAGAATGGCACTTCTGAACCTTTTTTCTCTGCTCAAGAGCTACAAACTGTGAGAACTAGTAACTAGCCCATTAACCAGGCTTGCCCTAATGAAATGGATAATGACAGATCTCCCTCTGTTCAGTGTTGCTGTTTTTGCCTTATGTATAGAGGCCAATAGGAAGAGTGTAGCAAGGTCACTCTACTTCAATCAAGTAGAGGACTGGACAAATATCGTCTCTCCAATGTTTCTACTTTATTATAGCTTCACGGCATACATAATATTTTGGGCCTCTTGGACCCTTTATCAAGATTGAAACAGTACATATGCCATGAATCTGTAGAAGAAACACTGGAGAGTATATGGCATGAGATCATTAGAAGACCAGCATCATATAGACCAGGCAAGACTTAACAGACTGTAGCAGTGTCGGACTGACCCGGCAGGACACCGGGAAAAAACCTGGTGGGCCCTGACCCTCATGGGCCCCCGACCGGACCAGACCCCCTCTTCCCACATGGGTTTCCACAAAATAGAAAAAAAATTTGGCGCTGCTTCACCTGCGGCACATACGCGTTGCATCGAGCGCGCCTTCATGTGTGCACGCCTCATAGTAGGGGGCGGGCGGGGAGGCCGGAGGGGGCCCTGGACAGCGTTTTGGGGGCTATTTATTAAACACAAATTGTTACTATTATATTAATAATAAAAATTTGACGTAACTCCCAACCAGGATCTGGCATAATTCACTAACAATTTGGATTGAAAATACTCTTTGTGGGAAAAGTCTCAAACAGTCCGGGATTTGTGGCAGTGGCCACAAAGGCCCGGGCCTAGGGTGGCAAGTTGGTAGAGGCGGCAAGCCACCCAGCCATTTGCTAAGGAGCACTGGGGACTCAGTGCTCCGGTGCCCCTGCTCAGGGCCGGAACTAGGGGTAGGCAGAGTAGGCACGTGCCTAGGGCGCAAAGCTGGGAGGGCGCCAGGCACGTACCTGCTCTGTAGCCTACCCCAAGTCTGCTCCCCTCACTACCCGACTTTTTGCGCTTCTTCTCGCACGGCAATTGGTGCTTCTGCGCACGGGTGCCGGCATCAACTCAGCGCGGCCTGCTCTTAATATACTGTGCATGCGCAGTTCCGGATGCGTGCGCATGCGCAGCTCCGGATGCGTGCGTGCGCATGCCCCTGCTCTAGCTAGAGCAGTGCGGGCAGCGGGAGCTAGGACCAGGGGCGCTCCAATGAGGCGAGTTGAGGCACTAGCCTCAGGCGGCAGCGCCCCCTGGTTGCAAGGGGCGGCAAAAATGCCGCTCCTGGTAACTAAGAACTGAATTTCTGGTTTTAAACCCGGAAATTCGGCTCTTCTAGTGCACAGAGCACTATTGCGCTCTCTGCCGTGGGGAGGCAAAAACGAAGACTGTCTCAGGCGGCAAATTGGGTAGGATTGCCCCTGGCTAGGACCACAAGGCCCGGCGCTAGGACTGCGTGGCCTATCGATAGGACTGCACAGCCTAGGGGCGTCCGACACTGAAATCTGGCCCTGGTCTCAACTAAATCCAAAAACCTCAAATTTTTCAGATTATCAAATAGACCAGTGTGAAACAGCCCACAACACTTTGGAGTATAATAAATCCTCAAAAACTTGAATTTCTTTTCTCTACAAATTAGATTTTTTTCTCAACCAGAAAAAATTTGAGGTTTAATAAACAGGTCCCTAAATGTGATAAATCTTTTATCACTGAATTGAATCTGGCCCATTATATTATACATATGCTTGACCAGAAGAGGCTGCAGACATGATGGAGTTAAATTGTGTGGTGTTTCTAAAACAATAGCCACTGCTCTATCACCCGAAACACCAAGCAGGGTCAGCACATTCGTTTTTCAGTTTTTAGTTCCAATGTTAGGGTTTTGTCACTAAAGCATCAGTGTTACTTATTACTGGAGTCGTTTCAATGTTTTAGTATTAGAATTCCTTTGCAGGAGGGAGGTTTCAGTACAGCCCGGGGTTCAGCAGAGAAACACTTCTGATGACAGAAAAATTATCTTCTCCTATTTTTAGCCTTTAGCTCTATTCAATCGTAGGTGTCTGGGAGGACGTTTCCATCGGCTGATGATGTATCTAACAGAAGGTTTGGAGCATTGGCTTTCTCTGCCATTTATTTTCACTGTGGCATTTCTCCACTTGAAATAAATGTAAAATACATCTGCAACCACACACACACATCTAAATGCATCTATTTTAATATTCTGGGTAGATAGTTCTCAAGGATGCATCATGGGAATGCTGCTAATGAAATCTAGTTTAGGACCCTTGGTGGCCTCAGCCAAAGTAATATTTGAGGCTATACTTCTCTATATACTCTATAAATTGGATTGACTTATAAATTGTCTACTTATTTATAAAAAGTTTGGAATGGAAACAAATAAAAACACAAAAAGAATCCCAATACGAAAATCTTTGTTTACTATGAATGTGAGTTAACATGCGAAAAAAATCTTCAAAAAAATCTGCAACCTCGAAGTAACTAAATATTTTACAGTTTGCTAAGGATAGCTCCCATTGACTTATACGTGACCTCAACATCTTTTTAGTGGTAATAGCTGTGGCAATAAACATCAATAAAATAAACCGTATTTAATTGCAAACAACATTTAGTGGGTTATTTATCAAAATTCGCAAAACGACTCAGACCAAATCCGCACTGACTTGTGTGTGAAAAAAACACAATAAAATCGTGAAAATCTGAATCATACTCGTTTTTTGGATATGTCGTCAAAAACTACAACTTATTCGGATTTGATGCCTGAAACCTCAGACTTCTTTGGTTTTGACATACGAAAACCACAACAACTTCGGATTATTAAGCAAAACCCAGCGCAGATCAAGATATCAACGGGACATCTGCCATTGACTTCTACATGAACTCGGCAAGTCTGAGTTGGAGTACTTTTTTATTCAGACTTTTAACACCATCGGAGTTTAATAAATCACAAAAATTTTTAGTTTTTTTTCTACAAAATTTCTTTTTTCTCCTTTAAAGGTCTAACCAGAAGAAATCAGACATTAATAAATAACTCCCTAAATTTAGACATAAGCTATATCCTTTGTGCACTATGCTGCACTTTCACTGGCTGGGCAAGAATTATCTCTGCAATTGCTGCTATTTTAAGGCAATCATAAAAGCTACATACAATGCATTCAGCTATATGCTATTCCTTAGCTCTTTGTTCCAAGAAATTCTTGGCAAATGGAAGCTGCTTCCTTGTCCAGAAGAGGTGATGTTGGCTTTCCAACAATCTATATAAAGAATGGCTATTTTGCTTCATGGCTCAAGGTGATTTTGAAAGTCTCTGTTAAAAGGAAAAACAAAAGGATATCCTTGAGGGACCTGTGGGTAACGTTCATCACTGATAATAAAGATGTCAAAACATCTAACGTGATGATGTACTATTTGTATGAAGGACCAACGATAAAATAAAAAGGATGTTATTTTATTGTGTGCAAAGTGGCCGTGGTGCCTTTACGTCACCGACTGAAAACTTCCATTGGATTGAAAAATAGAAAAACTTACCATAAAGAAACGATGGGGCAAGATAGGAAAATAAATGTGCTATATGTAGAATTATAATTCTGCCCATATTATTGCTTATTTTATATGTTTAGCAAATCCTCAAAGTATTAAACAGCTTTTCCACCACCAGATTGCACACTTTTCATTTTGTGCCAAACTGCAGGGAATGTAATAAAATGTCTTCTGGTAAAAGCTGTAATTTTGTGACATAAACCCCTTTCTCAAGAAGAATTGCTCAAGAATGTCTCAATATCACTGATGTTATTATGATTCAACACTTACAATTTTTTTTTTGAATTTGAAAATGTTTATTCTGAAATGACTTTATTTTCACTGATGTATTGGTGACTGAGTCCCCCTATTGCTGCCATTGACCCCATACCCTTCTCACTTTGGTGTGGAAATCAAAAAAATAAAGGGTCCCCTAGATAATGGCTGTACTGTGAGGTTCTGTAGAACACTGCATCTCCAGTACCATGATTCTAAGGAACTTACTGCCAACCACCCTATTTTTGGTGCAAATGTCCCTGGAAAGACCCCTATTCCAACACCAAGTGGAATGTGAGGAAAATAAATGGCCACAGAAAAGGTCTAGGATTTAGGTGGCTTTGCTGTAATGTTCTACCAATACCATCTACCAACACTCAGTGGGTAAAGAAATGTCAACAGAGATGGTCTTGAATTTTGGTAGTTTAGGTAGTTATCTCTTAACCTGACATGTATATTAGAGCCCTTTTGTAGGGCTCTTGATCTCCAAGGGTTCTGACCACAAATCCAACAAACTTGAGGGGAAACAGCACTGTATAATGAGCAATAAGGGTAGTTTGTTGCATTTTAAACTCTAGGGGGCTTATGTAATAAAAGGCGTTATGTTTGCCCAAGTGCAGTTACCAATAGCAACCAATCAGAAGGTAGAATTTACCGGTCAACTGTTTAAAAGCAAATATCCTATTGGCTGCTAT
Source organism: Xenopus petersii (assembly GCA_038501925.1). Lineage (NCBI taxonomy): Eukaryota > Metazoa > Chordata > Amphibia > Anura > Pipidae > Xenopus > Xenopus petersii. The sequence goes on along the minus strand of CM076679.1, from coordinate 112,336,060 downwards.
GGATCACTGCTCCTGGGCAAACTTAGTGCCTTTTATTGCATATGGGGGAAAATTCGGAATATAGTTGTTAAATTAAGAAATGGTTCTTCTATGCATATTTCTTAGGTATGTATGTAGGAGTACAGTTTTTATACAGATGCAAGCGTCATCATTTCCATCATTCCCATATGTTCTGGGATGTTTCATCAAGAGAAATCACCTAATTTCTAATTTGGCCTAGGGAGGAAACATAGCAGCTGCAGAGGAAGTTCATGATATGTTCTGCACATATACTTAAAGGACATGAATGCTGTCCACAGACATAGGAGAAATACAGCAAGCTTCATTACACACTTCATATGTCTTGTCATCTTCTGAGCCCTTGTAATTATATTCTCAATTAATTCAAAAAAAATTTGTTTCAATTTCTAAGATGGATTGGCTATGGTTCTAAGTGGTCTTTCTTCTTGTCTGCATTTTCCTGACCCCTGAAATAATCCATTCTTTGGTCAGCTTGTTTCGGTTTGAGCTGGAGACTTTCTTGAATGCTTGACTTGCAAAATGCAATATGAGTAAATATATGTTACCATTGTGTTAATAATAAAAGTGATGCTTTTCCTCTTTCTTCTCTTCAAAACATCATTTGGATCTAATTCATTGGACATAAGCTTGGTGTGTTTATTTAGACAACCCACTTTGGGAACCCTAGAGCATCTGCCAGGTTCAGGGAGAGGGTTACCCAGCATCAATAGGTACGGCTGACAGTATTCATCAGAAGAGATGTGATGGATTCTCCTGGAAGTGCAGGAACATGTTTGGATGCATGAATGTATTGTGTTAATATGCCCTCTACACTGTGTCCATTTTAGAGCAACCACACTTGTAAGTGCAATCATAAATGCCCCTTTAGATGCCTTTTGTTGATGAACACAGCACTTTGCCCTTGTTTATATTGTCCATAAAGGCTAGGGAAAGAGTTGTGCATGGTTCTTACACAGCTTGGCTTGACCACATCCACTGCCATCCTCTTGACTAGCAACTACATAGCTTTATAGTTAATACAATCACAGTTTTACCACCTTCAGAAACAACAGAAATGAGGATAATGGCAGAACAGAGAAGGTGTATAAAAGGCAAAAGAGAAAAGAAATAAGGAGAACCGAAAGTGAGGGGATATTTGAGGAGAAGTCTTTGTCACTTTAGTGATATAGTCCATGTAGCTGCAGCACTTTTCTACTTTTTTATTTTCAGCTTCTAACTACATCATGTTACAGAGTGCTATAAACACTCGTGGAAAATACTGGAACCTTTAACCATTAAAGCTTCAGCCCTGTCTGCATGTTACTGTACTGTGTCTTACATGATAACATCACAAAACTTTAGTTCACTTTTAAAAAGCCCCAGCAATTTTCATGCCGTCAATGACAGGACTGATGGAAAAAATGTCACATAAATATGGGCCACATCTGCATTTAATCAAGGAACCCGGGTGAGTTGGGAACCTTAGCCCAGTGCAGGAACGGCAGGGAGATTAGTAGAACATGGGAATAAACATAAATGGGAAATATTCTACTGACAGTATAATGGGCAATGTCTGTTCATCTTTAATTGTCAACATATATCAAGTTAAATAGGAGGGGGGAGCAGACAGAGAAGAGAGAGTTTAGCAAATCTGCAGCTGTTTAGCTAATGAATAATGATTTAATGGACAGTCATATCGTTTACCCAATTTATCACAAATATCTTTGTTTGGATGCAGCCTGCATTGCTGAGCAATTTATAAGTAGATGATGAAACACAAGGGTCTCTCAAGAGAGAGTGGCTATGCTACTGGTGACGCCTAATGTGATTGGCTGCTGAGGGCAGCAGGGAAGGGGAGTCAGTTCTGGGGGTCATCTAGAAAGACAAAGGCAAAGTTGCTCCTGGGCAGTAACCCGTGACAACCAAGCACGTGGTAATGGTATCAATATGATTGTAACAGAATCAGTTCTTTTTTTCAGTGTATACAGTAGAAGAGTCAGAGTTCCCTGCTGAGGACCCTGGATTTACCAATCGCTCAAGGCAGGAGTTCAGGGGACACTTGCATGTTTGGACTCTGTACTTTGCATCTTGTTTGTAATTCATCCGAGCAGGCAGGAGCGGTGCATTATTGCTCACTGCAAGGTGTTGAGTATGTTTCAGTGAATGCAATAACTTTGTTAAAAAGGTATCACCCACTCCTTCATCATGGCTTAATTAAACACCTTTGAGTCTAAAACTATTCTGGGATTATATAAGGTGGAAAGTTTGTTAAAGGGCACCTATCACAGCCAAAATCAAACACATATTAACAATCTGACCAGTACAACATAAACACGTTTAATCAAACTACATATATAGTTTTTTGAAAAAAACTGCAGGTTTTAAAAAATCCCTTACTTTGTCAAATGGGTTCTTTCACTGAGGGAGGCCATACTGTGACTATAATAGAGATAGTATCAGGAGATTTCCCTATCTTGTCCCCTGCTGGTGATGTCATTATGCAAATGAAGGGCACACACTAACTTCCAGCAGGTGGCAGCACTACTGAACAGCAGCTAACACTGAGGTTTGGCTGATTTGAAAATAGTTTAGAAGGGTTGATAAGCAAGCAAGGAATTTCAACTGAGCATGTGCGAGATTTCAGAGCTGCAGTTGGCTGGGAAGGTATAGGTAGGAGGAGCCAGTGAAATCCAAGATGCCTGCCTCAGCTAGAACTGCAGTGGAGATAGGGGAGATCTTGCAGAAGGAATAGTGAGCTGATCATTTACATTATACAAACAATTCTAACTGTTTTAAAAATCAGATTTCTTGAACTTTCACATAGTGTATTTACTTAGAAAATGATTTTTATTATGATTGGTGCCCTTTAAATGTCAAATTACCTATACGAGCCAATGAGCAGGTAGCATTTACTGGTCACCTGTAAAGCCAATTTCTTATTGTTTGATATGGGTTATTATACTTGAGCAAACTTTGAGCCTTTTACTACATTTTTAGCCTATAGGGGAAAGGGTGGTTCATCTTTAATATGTTATAGAATGGCTAAGTCTAAGCAACTTTTAAAATTGTATATAGAAAAAAAGAGTCTCACAATGCACTCAGTAGATGCTTTAAAAAATCCACTAAATTTTATTTAAACCATATCATTTCTGCTAATCACCTTTACCCAATATGGAAATAGATCAATCTAATATACCACTTAATACATTTAATATTAAATTATAAATGAACACCAAATTAGTTTAAGTTCATCTATACCTCATGAATTTAAGTAGTTCATGTGATGAAAAATCAATTAATATTAATTCATCTATGTACAATTAATTTAGCGTTTCATGTATTGAATGAATTAGTTAAACCACATTTATAGGTAGATAGTTCAGTGCCATCCAATTAAAATGGATTAAAGTTGATGAATTGTGCCAAAAGTCCAGTATCAAAAATTCATTATGAATAAATTCCTGTTAAAAATGGAAAAAATATTAAGGAGAAGTTTAAAAGTGCTCGTGCTGTTTCCTCCAACAGAAGATTTTCTGTATTGAGAAGCCGTATTGGCCAATCTTGAAATTAGATGACTGGGTGTGTAACAACTTTTAAAATTGGCCTTTTTTTAATCTTTATTATTTTTTTTAATTATTTGCCTTTTTCTACTAACTCTTTCCAGCTTTAAAATAGGGGTCACTGACCCCGTCTAAAAAAACAAATGCTCTGTAAGGCTACAAGTGCCATTTTTTATTACTGACCCTCTTCTGTTCATATTTAAGTTTCTATGACTCAATGAATGGTTGCTAGGGTAATTTAGACCCTTGAAACCAGGTTGCTGAACTTTCAGTCTGTAGAGCTGCTGAATTAAAAGCTAAACAACTCAAAAAGCACAATTAATATCCCTCTCTACATCATGCTAAACGTTATACTATACCAACAGTGGTTGTGTAATTATTTCTGCTAAATATGCAATAACTTGGTAGACACAGCATGACTGCATGCACAAACTGTAGAGCTACACATTTAGGATGACAGTGACCAGTTGAATCCTTTGTAGAAGTATGGCAACAATAAGCCAATAATTTAAATATATGCTATAAAATGTGCAAAGCTTGTTACTGGGATAGTAACCCATAAAAACATGTTTAAAAGAAAACATTGGTTTCTATGTGCTCATAGATCTGGTCCTATCTTTATGCATTAAAATGTTAATAGCCAAAAGTGTCTAATTATATGAATCCAATGGGGTACCAGTATGGTATGGGATTATCTAGAAACCTGTTATACAGAAAGCTCCGAATTACAGGAAGGCCATCTTCCATAGATTCCATTTTAATCAAATAACACAGGAAGCAAAAAATGTTTTCCCCTTCCCCTCCCTAATTTGCATATGCAAATTAGGTCCGGATTCAGTTCGGTATTCAGGTGAATCTTTAGCAAAGGATCCGGGGGTTCGGCTGAATCCAAAATAGTGGATTCGGTACACCCCTAATCTTTAATGGAGACAAACCAATACTATTGGGTTTATTTAATGTTTAAATTATTTTTTAATAGACCTAAACCCCAGGTCCCGTGCATTCTGGATAACAGGTCCCATACCTATACTACAATGGATGACACATAGAAAGAAATGCAATGTTTTTAAATGATGGTTTTCTACAGCCACCTGTATTTGAAACGCACCCCGCTCCCCATATGTTTAAAGTACAGTTACACATTGACAAATAGACACAGACAAAGTCACATTCCGGAACTCATTTATGAGCTTGCTGCTTGTGAGCTTCCTTCTATAATTCCCATGCTTGTGAATGCTGCTAACAAACCCTGAACTTGTGCAAAGCAGTAATTAGCACATATAACAGGCTAGTAAAACCACATGCTCATAACAAGCGCCCATTAAACATGTCCTCTGGGAGGTATGAAGGGCCACAGGCAGAGTCCTAGACTAAACAGTCTTTGGGCACACTCAACAGACTAAAGGGAAAATCATCACTGCACCTTCTTGTTTCTTAGAAAGTATACAGCTCGAATCTGTCCTGGAAATATCCTGACACCAACTACAAAAATAAATGTCCTAACCAGAATATATACAGTTGTGATAATTAACCACTGAATGACAGCACATAAATTAAATGTAAACAGCAAAACTTAAATTTTACATCCCCTGATTTTAAATTTTCCCTCATTTAACCCTTGTTTTTTTGTGGTTTCACCAATATATAATGCATAATGCATTTCCCTGATTTGACATTGTCCTTCCGTTTACATAAAATGGGAGTTCCACTCTGTGATAAAGTTTAATATGTAAGTGGCCGCATCCAAACCAAGTGTGATAAAGCCTATAATATATATATATATATATATATATATATATATATATATTATAGGCTTTATCACACTTGGTTTGGATGCGGCCACTTACATATATATATATATATATATATATATATATATATATATATATATATATATGCATACAGTAAGGGTAAGGCCAGACGAGGAGATTCGGGGAGGTTTTGTCGCCTGGCGACTAATCACCACGTCTTTTGCGCGACTATCTCCCGGAACTGCCTCATTGTTTTTTCCCCATAGCCTACAGCGCAAAATCACCTGCGCTAATGCACACGCAGCGATTCGTTTTCAATAGTCGCCCAAAGTTGCCTCAGTGAGTCAACGTTGGGCGACTATTGAAAACGCATCGCTGCGTGTGCATTAGCGCAGGCGATTTTTGTGCTGTAGCCTATGGGGAAAAAACGCTGAGGCAGTTCGGGGAGATAGTCGCGCAAAAGACGTGGTGTTTAGTCGCCAGGCGACAAAACCTCCCCGAATCTCCTCGTCTGGCCTTACCCTAAATGTTATAGGACACAAAAAAGTTTAACATGAATAAGTAGTACAGGTATGAGACCTGTTATCCAGAATGCTCGGGACCTGGGGTTTTTCGGATAACCGATCTTTCTGTAATTTGCATCTTCATAATTTAAATCTGCTAGAAAATCATATAAACATTAATTAATCACAATAGGCTGGTTTTGCTTCCAGTAAGGATTAATTATTTCTTAGTTGGGATCAAGTACAAGTTACTGTTTTATTATTACAGAGAAAAAGGAAACCATTTTTTAAAAAAAGTGGATTATTTGGATAGAATGGAGTCTATGGGAGACAGCCATTCCCTAATGCGGAGCTTTCAGCATAACGGGTTTCCGAATAATGGATCCCATACCTGTATCTGATTCCTTAAAAATAAGCCCAGGAGCCAGTGCCAACTGTTGTGCTCAAGGATACAAACGCTATGAAGTTTCCAAAACTGGCAATCATTTTCCAAGGCAAGGGCGGACATAATTAGGTTATATGGGGACAGCGCGATATTGCATTTAACATTTTATCTTTCCAGGCCAGTGCAAGCAAAGGATACACATATTTTGCTGAAAATGTGTATTTCTCTATCCCAAAACAAACAAAAGAAATAAATTGTCACATGTACTGGCAGAAACAGACCTCATAACTGAATTGAATATAACACCTGTATATGTTAATTATGTTTTTCTTGAACTCATTATTATTTTATTATTATTAACATGTATTTATATAGCGCCAACATATTGCGTAGCATTGTAAAGTAAATGTGATTATACAACTACGTCACACGAATTACATATATAGAATATATGGAGTAACAAACGTCACAATCAATACAGGTACAAAAAGGTGAGGACGGCCCTATGCATAGGCATACAGTCTAAAGGGGAGGGAGTAATTTGCATCTTCATAATTCCCAAATATATATATATTTCTCCTTCTGATCTGCAGTCGAGGAACTTCTTATTTATGAATGCATGAATATGAATCTATGTATAGACTAGCACGTGTGCTAAGACATAAGACCTTTTACTTCTTCTTACCAGTGTTACAAATGTACTGCCTATGTACTTTTCGGTAAATTTGTAGACCCTCCGGCCCGACCCTGATCTGGCCCAATCCTGCCCCACACTCCATTCCGCCCATTAATTCTTTCAATCCTTTTTCTTCCTGCTCAGCTTCCCCTTTGGCCACCAGCGTCCATGTCATAACCCAACTCTATTGTGTCATAGTCCCACAATGCTGTGCCCTGCCCCCCACCTCCATCTCATCACCTGGTAAGGGGCCAGCCAAAGGTTGCATCCCTAGTTACAAGTGCAGGAATAATAATGGGCACAAAATAATTTTGGCAATAATAAGAGCCAAAAAAATCCTTATATTGGCAATGTCTGGAACATTGCTGTACTCTGTACCTCCCAACAGGTTAAGAAAAGTAATTTTTCTGACTTACATTTTCATGATAGGAAAGTGTTTTATAACCGGGCTGAAATGAATGCTGCTAAAATCCACCATCCCAATTACAATTTTTGTAAATCTTTGTATTTTTGTGTATAATGACTTCAATGTGAGTGTGCTAATTCTTTTCTATTAGTCAATGAAGTTAAAATGACATAGAAATGACATAGCCACCCTGAGATTAAAGGGGACCTGTCACCCTAAGTAATAATTCCAAATCCTATTTTATGATGTCAGTCAAGCCAAATAATCTTCACTCACACTATATAAATTCTTGAAGTCTTGTTCCATTTAGTCTTGGAATTTACAATCACAGCAAGCAGGCAGGCGCCATTTTATGGACCTTGTTATTAAAGCAAGCTTTTGATCATGCCAAAATCTAGTTCATGTGCCAGAATGGGGCACCCGATGACCATGCACTGGCTACACAATTAAATGGAGATGAGGGAGGGGAATGTTGGTAGGAAGTACAAAATGGAAAGTGAAAGTAATTGCCTGCCCAGGATTTATGCCTAAAGGTGGCCATAGACGTAACAATTACAATCTTTCTTGGAAAAGATCTTTCCAAGAAAGATTGTTCATTTCAATACACACGTGCAGAGCTGAATGGTCAGATATACAGGTAGAAACAATAGAATTCTACCTGTATGTGACAATTCAGCACTAACATTGGGTGATGTTTGATCAAAATTTTCCATCCAGCCCGAACGATGAGCCGACCGATATTCAAGTCTTCTGCCGATATCGGCCGGCTCTTTTCCCACCATACCTGCACCGAATATCGTACGAAAATTCCTTTTGTATGATATTATCTGTGCATCTATGGCCACCTTAAGGCATAGAGGATGGGCAGGCAATATATGGTTGACAGCTGAGAGTTTTAAGTGTGTTTATAACAGGTATGGACGTTTAAAAAAAAGGAATTTGGTTTTCAAGTTTAACTTGAAAAATACTTTTTTTAAACAGCTTTGTATGTATTGATGACAGGTCCCTTTTAAGCCCTACAATCATCTTCGTGGTTCACAACGATCGAGCATTCAAAACACAATGGTGGGGGAGCAAAGTGCCATGGTCTCACAGTGTACATTGCGCCCACATTTTTGTACCCATTCCTGTCAGGCTGAGATCTGAACTCGCCATGTAGGTGCGAAGATTTGTGGTTAACAGTGAATGAGCATGGTCAACTTGCCCTTGTCCTATAGGGGTGGCCCATGGAAATCCATATACATACACCTTGAAAGAACATCATTCTAGAGGTGAAAGCATGAGTGGGACTTGGGGCAATTGTTAACGGACTAACTCCATTGTGAATATGAATTATCTCTGCATCTTGCACTAAATGCATTAACAAAAGCACAAATGGCACAAGGTGCAGATTGCTTCTTTGCGGCACTGGGTCTAGGAACAATGTTGTGCCCATCACACTCATAGTGCTTGTCCCCAGGTTACTAAATGAGCCCTAATGTATGTTTTTATTGATAAAAACGGCTTTGTATACTCACAGGCCTCCAGCTGTTTGAGCATCAGTAATGATAAATCCTGTGAGACAACTCACTTCCAGTTGCACAAATATTGTGGGCAGAATTCACAAGAATAACAAGAGACAGATGGAGTAGGTGCTAGCCTTTTGCAGAATAACCTCAACATTATGTAATGTCTTACTCATATTTGTCAGTTAGTGAAATCTAAGTTAAGGGATAGAGGAGTCTGGGGCACAGTAATAATAAAGTATGGGTCATGAATGTAGGTAATTGAGAAACAGTAGAACATAAGGAGAAAACAGGAAAGAGGGACGCTGAGGTTCCCAATGGGTTCAGCTGGTAATTTCAGATTCTGCAATGTAGTGGAAATCAGTAAAATGCTACAGTTTTAAATTAACCTGCAGACCATTAAACTGTGTTCATGTGCATTTACTACATGCATGAGACTTCTGCATAGTTTACTCTATATTGTAAAGTCATTGAAACCCCCACCAGCTTTTATTTCTCCCCGATCATGCTCAGTTTATGTGCTGAAATGTCTGAAAATGGAGACACAATAAAGTCAGATGCCAAGGAATTTCCATGACTTCTCTAGTTAATCTGATTTCCTTCTGTTTAAATTGTGGCATCTCTAAGTTTCAGCATTGGACTTGTGTTGTTATATGGCTGCTGTTTATAGGGAAACGCAAACCCCAAACACACAGCAAGCAAAGGTCAAAATGATTCAGTGCTTCAGTGTTGGACTAGGGTGGTAGGAGCCACCAGACAAACATAAGTGCTGATTTGTCAACTATTGAATTTTATTTTGTAATGAAATTCAAAATATTTTTGCTCTAAATATCATGAATTGTAATGCTTCATGTTTTAAAATGTTTTCAAAAACGAAAATGTCTGTTTCATCTTGAAAAGCTTGAAAGCAGACACTCGGCATCTAAAAGCTTGCAAGGTCATGTAGAAGTCAATGGGAGCTGTCAGGCAAATTGAAGTGTTTTTTAAATTCGAGTTTTTAGGTTTTTTTAAATTATTCATATTGATTTCAAGTTTGTAGATACATATAGGGGGTTATTTATCAAAATGTCTCATTATTTTCTAGATATACTCTGACCAAATTTGCACTGGTTATTTCCCCTTATTTATCAATACATTTTCCTGAAAAATTCCAGTGTGGAAAACTCGAAAAAATCATGAAAATCAAATGAAAATTCAAATCGTACAAATTATTCAGATGTTTCCACATTTTTTTTTTTAGGCTATTTGCCCAAAAACCACAAAATCTTCAGATTATTGCACAAAACCCAGTACAGAATATCTTTGGGACTTCTACCATTGACTTATATACAACCTCAGCAGCTCTGAGATGCCGGATTTTCAGATTCATTTTTTTTTCACTAAAAATTCTAATTTTATAGTAAAAAAAAAACCTTACATTTTTTGAGTTTTTGGCATTCGGACTTAACTAGATAACCCCCATAAACTGATGAGTAGAATATAAACGTGAATCAAGGTAATCAAGGTTTTTTTTCATGATCTTATTCAATCAGATTTTTATTATTCTGATTTTTTTAATTAAAAAAGTAAACTTTTTAAATTGAATATTTATTCAAAATAGAAAACTATAAAATTACACAAATTTAAATTTAGATAAATAGGGTCCATATACACAAGGCCCACTAAACACTCACTTCAACTATCTTCTGTCAACATCTGTGTTCAATTTTACTGTTCTTTCTTCACTCCATTTCCTTTTTTTACTCTTTTTTCCCATTTATTTATCTTTTTTCTCCTAATGTTTCTGTTTTAAGCAACTGTTTGTTATTAATTTCCCAATCTATATTCCCTTCATTATTTTTCTCCTTACATCCATCCATATGTCAGACTACATGGCTGTGTTTTGTTGCTGTTGTTGTTCCCAGTAACATTAGTAACATTTCCTCAGATGTTAGCCAATATAGAAGGTCCAGATTTTTGACACCATTTTTTGGACTTTAGAATAGATTCTGAGAATAGTAACAAATTACTAATGAATGAGGGAATTTGGCATGAAGGCTGCACAGACTAATGTCTTGGGAAATAATAAAACATCTCACACACAAAAAAATGAGTCCAAGACTTTTTCTGTCTTGGAGTAATTATTGCATTTCATATGATTTTAAAAAAAATGTATATATATAAATATATATATATTTCTGAAAACAATATAAAACTTTGTACAAAAAAAACAGAGCTTCTAAAATTAATGAACTTCTACCTTGACAAAATCTTGTGCCCCTAATGAAAACAGTGCTATTGTATTCATGCAAAAAGCACAGGACTTTGTGCTTAATTATAGAGAACCAGGACCTGCACCTATGGGCAAAACAACTGGGGAGGGTTCTAAATGAATTCTAAATGGGCTCTAAATAAAGTTGTTTCTTAGACCTGTTTTTTGCATTTTGCACCCTCTCTGCCATTAAAAATTACCCCTTATAACATAGTGATCAACTTAACAATTATGCAGTCAGGTGAAATTTAGCGGTTTAGGTTCTACATACCTGCACTCCTCAGAAGCACTCAACGGCATATTTTCACATTCTCCATGATCAATGGACCATTGTTGGCCAGCTGCACAGCACGTTTCGACAAGGTCTTTCGTGGATCCTAAAAATGGTACAAGCTAATCACTGTTCATGGAACTATGGTCAAATGACTGATACACCAGTATTACTTGTAACCTTGTTAAGTGGGATCTTGTGCAAAGGAAAAATGTGGTAGCATTGAAAAAGTGGTGCCAGATTATGAGACAGCCAAAGAGAAGATTCTAGATATAAAGGAATACAACTAGAACAAAGTGCATGTGTTTGTTGCAGAAAAATATTAAATATATGAAACACCTGTCTTTACACATGCCAGTTTCAACCCAGAATTTGTCTTGATAAGAGGTAAATATTTTCTTCACCTGAAAATAATAACTTTAGTGGCATAAACAGTCCAACAATTCAGACATATAAGGTTGTGCACAAATGGTTCAGCCCTTGGTTGAGGTGAACATGAGATTTGCCCATAAGATTATTCTGATGTGCTTTTTCACCCAGAGGCTGACCAGATGTATCACCAGAGAAGTAGTGCCAATTCCTCCTACCTTCAACATTTCAAGTTTCAATACATTGGCTTCTCAAGGAAGGGTCAGGTTGATCCAATAAGAGGCTATGGTATGAGTTACATAGTTAAATTGGATTGAAAAAAGACAAAGTCCATCAAGTTCAACCCTTCCAAATGAAAACCCAGCATCCATACACATACCCCTCCCTACTTTTAATTAAATTCTATATACCCATACCTATACTAACTATAGAGCTTAGTATCACAATAGCCTTTGATATTATGTCTGTCCAAAAAATCATCCAAGCCATTCTTAAAGGCATTAACTGAATCAGCATCACAACATCAACCGGCAGTGCATTCCACAACCTCACTGTCCTGACTGTGAAGAACCCCCTACGTTGCTTCAAATGAAAGTTCTTTTATTCTAGTCTAAAGGGGTGGCCTCTGGTACGGTGATCCTCTTTATGGGTAAAAAGGTCCCCTGCTATTTGTCTATAATGTCCTCTAATGTACTTGTAAAGTGTAATCATGTCCCCTTGCAAGCGCCTTTTTTCCATAGAAAACAACCCCAACCTTGACAGTCTCCCCTCATAATTTAAGTCTTCCATCCCTCTAACCAATTTAGTTGCACTTAGTCTCTGCACTCTCTCCAGCTCATTTATATCCCTCTTAAGGACCGGAGTCCAAAACTGCACTGCATACTCCAGATGAGGCCTCACCAGGGACCTATAAAGAGGCATAATTATGTTTTCATCCCTTGAGTTAATGCCCTTTTTTATGCAAGACTGAACTTTATTTGCTTTAGTAGCCACAGAATGACGCTGCCCAGAATTAGACAACGTGTTCTACAAAAACTCCTAGATCCTCATTTAAGGAAACTCCCAACACACTGCCATTTAGTGTATAACTTGCATTTATATTATTTTTGCCAATGTGCATAACCTTGCATTTATCAACATTGAACTTCATTTTCCAGTTTTCTGCCCAGTTTTCCAGTTTAGACAAATCACTCTGCAAAGTGGCAGCATCCTGCATGGAACCTATAGTTCTGCACAATTTAGTATCATCTGCAAAAATAGAAACAGTACTTTCAATGCCCACCTCCAGGTCATTAATAAACAAGTTGAAAAGCAAGGGACCTAGTACAGAGCCCTGCGGTACTCCACTAACAACACTGGTCCAATAAGAAAATGTTCCATTTACCACCAATCTTTGTAGTCTATCTTTTAGCCAGTTCTCTATCCAGGTACAAATACTGTGTTCCAGGCCAACATTCCTTAATTTAACCAGTAACCTTTTGTGTGGCACTGTATCAAATGCTTTAGCAAAGTCTAAGTAAATCACATCCACTGCCATCCCAGAATCGAGGTCTCTACTTACATTCTCATAAAAAGAAATTAAGTTAGTCTGGCAAGATCTATTACGCATAAAACCATGCTGGCACAAACTCATAGTATTATGATTTGCTATGAAGTCCAGTATCTTATCCTTTATCAACCCTTTTCATAGCTTTCCTACCACTGACGTCAGACTAACTGCCTATATCCTTTTTTGAATAGAGGCACCACATTAGCAATTCGCCAGTCTCTCGGCACTATGCCAGAGTTGCCTTTAACTTATGACAACTTTTTTATAGTTGTGTTTAATTGGGCCAACCACCTAAGTGATCAGCAGTCATTGAAGAGGAGCTGGCTGACCCCACAGAATTTTCCATAAAGACACATAGGGGGTCATTAACTAGATTAATTTAGATTTTTTTTCCATGAATCTCTAAAATTTTATATTTTTCTATTTTTTTTAAAAAGCTCTAAAAATTTGAGCTTTATTAAGTGTAACAACCACAAAAACCACTAATACAAAACTTTGCCAGGTAAAAGTTGTCCCAGTCCTATAGAAGTTAATGGTTGCTGCATTGATAGTAGTGGACCGCTATGAATTAATTTGAACTTTTAGAGGTTTTCAGATTTTTTCTTGCTAGGAATTGTCCTAAAAACTAGAATTTTTTTTACGTTTTTTTGAGATATTTGTATCTTTTACTGCTTCGTTCAACGTAATTTTCCATTTGTATTTTTTTTATTCAGATGTTTTTAATACATCTCAATTCATCTCACAACATTCGTAGTTTAGCCTGTGAGTTTAGTCATTCAAAAACCTCAAAAACTGCTAAAATCTGACCGTTGATAAATGCACCCCATAATGTTCAATACACCACGATCACAGGATTATCTTCTGAAATGCCCCCCCCCAATTTCCTATATATGCCAAGATGGTCGATCAGTATGGTCAAAACTAAAAACTGCCCAACCTAATCTGGGCATGTGTGTTTATCTTTATTTTATAAATTTAGGGATGAACTTCGCACTCTGTACCTTTTAGTCGCTTAGTGGCGGCACTTACAAAAAATTTCAGGACCCACTTGTCCTTAAATTACTGAAAATAGTCGGCAAGTTTAAAGGGATACTGTCGTGGGAAAACATGTTTTTTTCAAAACACATCAGTTAATAGTGCTGCTCCAGCAGAATTCTGCACTGAAAAGAGCAAACAGATTTTTTTATGTTCAATTTTGAAATCTGACATGGGGCTAGACATATTGTCAGTTTCCCAGCTTTCCCCAGTCATGTGATTTGTGCTCTGATAAACTTCAATCACTCTTTACTGCTGTACTGAAAGTTGGAGTGATATCACCCCCTCCCTTCCCCCCCCCAGCAGCCTAACAAAAGAATAATGGAAAGGTAACCAGATAACAGCTCCCTAACACAAGATAACAGCTCCCTGGTAGATCTAAGAACAACACTCAATAGTAAAAGCCAAGTCCCACTGAGACTGATTCAGTTACATTAAGTAGGAGAAATAACAACCTGCCAGAAAGTAGTTCCATCCTAAAGTGCAGACACAAGTCACAAGTCACATGACTGGGGCAGCAGTGAAACTGACAATATGTCTAATCCCATGTCAGATTTCAAAATTAAAAATAAAAAAATCTGTTTGCGCTGAAGTTGCACTATTAACTGATGTGTTTTGAAAAAAACATGTTTTCCCATGATAGTATCCCTTTAAAGTGCGCTTCTAAGACTTTGAACGAATCCTAAGGGAAGAAGAAGATGCCAATAGTGTATCACCCTTAAAGGACAAGGAAAGTCTAAAATAGAATAAGGCTAGAAATGCTGTATTTTGTATGCTAAACATAAGCATGAACTTACTGCACCACAAAGCCTAATCAAACAAATGATTTATGCTTTCAAAGTTGGCCACCAGGGGCTGTCATCTTGTAACTTTGTTAAACATCTTGGCCTGACCCTGCACATGCTCAGTGTGGTCTGGGCTGCTTAGGATCGTCATAAACAAAGCTGCTTGAATTCTGCATGGCTGGTAAGTAAGGCGGGAGCTCCCCCTGCTGTTCATAAGTATGATTGTTTCCATGCTCAGCAGTTAGGGACTATCTGACAATTCCTATCCACAGCAGTAAATGAAGGGAGAATTTCACTGCATACAGTCAGGTTTCTTATAAAAACTGTACAAATTTTTTAATTAAAGTATATTGGAGAATATATATATTGGTTTATTTTTCATTAAAGAATGTAAAAATGGGATTTTATTTTTTTGCCTTTCCTTGTCCTTTAATTTAAATGGCCGTGATATTATCGGACCTACTTACAATCGGTAGGGACAGTGATCAGTGTGTTTCTGTAGAACCTTCTTAGGCTTCGGAATACCTTTGGGACCTGCTGGTGTAGAAACCGTAATTGGGAAGCACTGTGGTAACCCCTCTCCGGCGGCCCAGATACAGGTTGGACTTACAAGACGCAGGTTGTAAAGAAGCGTGTCTCAAGATGCGTTGGACATGCAGTCAGGCTGGTCTGTGTGGAGCGGAGTTTCCGATGTTATCCTCGCAGATGTACAGATCTTTTCTTCCGATGCAGTCCTGTTTCTCCGTGTGGATCGCAACCACGCGTTATATCCGTGTTCTTATCCACAGCTGATCTCGGCGTCCCTCCGAATTCCGCAAAACTTTGTTAATATCATTTCATGCAAGTAATTTTGGTTAATACAAGAAGTAAAAGGGGCACCTCTTCTTCATAAATACTATTATTAGTTATAGTAAAAGCCCAACGCGTTTCATATACATCTATACTTTATCAGGGGCACTGACCTATCGATACACGCTGATCACTGTCCCTACCATTTGTAAGTAGGTCCTATAATATCATTATACCATTGATACCATTTAAATTAAGGGTGATACACAGGACTGTATTTAGGTCCGATGCTGCCCTAGGCACTGGACCTAAACACGCCCCATACATCACACGCACTGACGTCACTTCCGCCAACCAGCCGGGCTCCATACCCCCCCCGTGATTTCACCGGATTTGCTATGGAAATCTGTGGAAGAGGCTGGGCAATTTTTTTCTAATTTAAAAAATACATTTATAGGCACCCGAGGGCCGCCGCCCAAAACCTGCCACCCTAGGCACAGGCCCTCGGGTGCCTTAATATAAATACGCCCGCTGTTGATACACTATTGCCATCTTCTTCTTCCCTTAGGAAGTCTTAGAAGCGCACTTTAACCTTGCTGACTAGCTTCATAAACTCTCAAAACTCTCTACTGCAGATGGTATTTGCATGTCAGATATACAGTACAATAATGAATTATGTGTCTTTCCTACAGGGAGGATACCATTAGAAGATAATTGTGGTGTTTATACAAATGGCCTGTTAATGTCACTGTGCTCAGACTTATACTGTGCATACTTCCTGTCAGCTTAAAAGTGAAAGTTACTGTTGTGTAATGCCTGCATGACTCTGCTAATAAAGCATTGTTATACTCATACTCGGCTACCCAAAACATAACAAATGGTGACAAGGATGGCTCTTCTACCTCTGGAGCAGCCTGCACCTTTTCTCCCAAATCCTGGTGAGCCTACCATACCTTTTACTGCTTAGATTCGTATGTTTGAAATTATATTATTGCTGCTGACCAAGGGGAGATTTCTGCTGCTAGAAAGCATGCTTTACTTATTCATTGCCTGGGAGCAGAGGGACAGCGTATATTCTATACATTACCATTACATGATGATACTTATGAAACTGCTCTTACTGCTATAAAGAACTTTTTCGTGCCAAGAGTAAATGTGGTTGCTGAAAGATATAAATTCCGCCAACGTGAACAACATAATGGCGAATCCACAGAACAATGTAAGAGAGCTGGTTGTTACCTGTGAGTTTGGGAATCTAACAGATGAAATGCTAAGAGACCAAAAAGTGGAAAAAACGAAAAATTAGTGGAAAAAAATAGTGGAAAAAACTGCTATTACAGTTGCTATTGAAACAGCAGTGGCAGAGGCTAAGGGGCAAATTCACTAAGCGATGAAGCGCCGAACGCTAGCGTTAATTCGCTAGCGTTTGGCATTTTCGTTACTTCGCAAATTCACGAACGAACGCTGGCGTAGATTCGCTAGTGTTACTTCGCACCCTTACGCCTGGCGAATTTTCGCTACGGACGTAACTACGCAAATTCACTAACGCACGCAGTGTACTCAGACCAGGCGAAGCGCAATAGAGTAGATAGGGATTGCTTCAAAAAAAGTCAAAATTTTTTCTAAGTCCCAAAAAACACTGGCGGGTTTTCTACATTATGGGTGATAGGCTGAAAAAGATCGAAAAATTTTTTGGGGCTCCCCTCCTTCCCCCCTACATTTCCTGACTCATGGCAACTTACCTATACAGTGGGCACATGTGTAGGGCAAAATAAAATTTTTATTTGATGTTTTGAAGGTTTTCTAGCCATTTGTAGTGCTGATACGTATTCCTCCATTGAAATTTGAATTTGGCGCCGTATGCAAATTAGCCTTCGCTAGCGTAACTTCGCTTCACTTAGCGAATCAACGCTAGCGCAACTTCGCAATCTTACGCTACCCCTGTGCGCAACTTCGGATTTTAGTGAATTTGCGGAGCGCTGGCGAAGTGCGGCGAAGCGCGGTGAAGTTGCGCCTGCCGCAAATACGAATGTTAGTGAATTTGCCCCTAAAACTCTCAGTCAGAGAACTGCTGGGAATGTACAGATTGTGAATTCAGTACTGGGGCCTAATAATGCACAGTCACAGGCAAAATACAGTGCTAAGGAAAGGGATTCACCTACACTGCAAATCATGTTACATGTCCTGCAAAAGCTAAACGGTGCCGCAACTGCACAAAAGTAGGAAATTTTGCTAAGATCTGCCGTAGTTCTGCTAAAAATCTCATGAAGTCACTATTACAAATTTTACAGTATTAAGTTTGGATAAAGCTGGTACATTTATTCCAGACAAGTTTATATGCACTGTCAGTGTCAGTACTGCTTCTGCTGACAAGAGACACTCCATTAACCTGATGCTTGATACAGGTTAGGCTGTTTCTATACCACCAAAGGATATTTTCTTGAAATACTTTGCAAAAGATCCGCTTGTTGCACCTGCTCTGAAACTGGTCAGTTACTTAAAGGATCCAATCCCTGTGCTTGGTTGCTTGCCAGTGACTGTACAATTTGAATCAAATACTGCAAAATGTGACTTTTACATTGTGAATAAGGCTACTGCTATACTTGGAAGGGATCTCTTTGCTGCATTAAACCTACAATTAGTTGATGGTCTCATTACTTCGTCACCAGTGCTTTCCACACAGCCAGTGTCTAAAATGTCACCGCAAAGCAACACTTCACTGGGCTGTGCAAAGAACTTTGCACACAAAGTTAAGTTGAGACCAGATGTAAAACCAGTACAATTTCCTGATTCATCATGGGAAAAACTTGTTATTGATATTGTCGGTCCTTTTACAGATGCTCCTATAGACTGTATATTTGCTATAACCTTGATGGACTATTACAGTAAATGGACAGAAATTGCATTTGTTTCTCATATAACATCAGCTACAGTGATAACATTTCTGTCTACAGTCTTCAGCAGAGAAGGTAATCCAAAGGAGTTAATATCAGACAACGGACCACAGTTTGTCTCATCTGTGTTTGAATCCTTTCTGAGAGAGAGGAATATTGTGCATAGGAAATCTTCAGTGTATTACCCACAAGCAAATGGAGAAATTGAGCGATTCAACAGACGTCTGAAAGAAGCACTACAGACAGCAAATCATACAGGGAAATCTTGGAAAGTATTTACAACAGAATTCCTACATAACTAAAGAGCAACGTGCCATGCAACAACCCAATCATATTACATGGCAGACAGATGCACACTAAGTTACATGTTGCAGACATCAAACTTCCACAAAATACTGTGCCTACAAAATCATCTACTGCTGACATTGTGAAACGTCAACAAGCCAAATGCAAGGCATATACTGACAGAAAATGTGGTGCCAGAGAAGTGCACTTTCAGCCTGGATCTTTAGTCAGAATTAAGAAACCAGGAATACTGAAACAAGGACAATCTAAATTTACTACACCACTTGAAGTGAGACGCCAGCGAGGACCAAACACATATGAACTGTCTGATGGACGCATATGGAATGCAAGTCATCTTGCTCCTGTTATATATGACTTTGGAGAAGCTCCATTTGATGAAGGACATTTTCCTACTCCTGATGCCAACTGCAATAGGCCTGAAGAAAGTGAACCTATAAGGCGAACTGAGAGAATCAGAAAACTACCTGCATGGACCCAGGACTATGTAATGAGAATAATGTATATTATTGCTTTAAAATGCATTGTTGTTGTTTATTACATTTGCCCAAATGCTTTCCTACTATAGGGGGAATATCTGGTGTTTATACAAATGGCCTCTAGATGTCACTGTGCTCAGACTTATCTGTGCATACTTCCTGACAGCTTAAAAGTGAAAGTTACTGTTGTGTAATGCCTGCATGACTCTGCTAATAAAGCACTGTTATACTCTACTCATCCTCGGCTACCCAAAACATAACAATAATATTGCTGGTATCAAATAGCTGAGTTCAAACATTGCAAGAAAAACAAATACCACAGGAAAAAAATAATAATTACAGAAAGGGTTAGTGGGCAGCCACTAAGGGTTTCAAGTGTTAGGTCAAACTAGCTGGCCAGACACAAATATTGCCTCTTCAATTCCAAATGATATTAGGTTCCGCTGTCTCTGCTTTTGTGTCTAAATATTTATAGTCTGATTTGGCCCATGAAGGATATGCTGAAATCTATGGTAATGTAAGGAAAAGAATGCAATATTTTACCAAAGCTCAAAGATATTTTTGATGGTTCATGCTTGAATAAATCAAAAATAAACCCAGGCTAAAAAGGTCAAATGCTTTAAATTGTACCACAAGGCAGAGCTGCACGAATTTCCCTTCATTTCCTACAGCAATAAAAAAACATAAGTTCAGAAACAGACCTGTAAATCAGTCCATCTAAATATACAGTCTGGCAGGAACCATTGATAAGCAATACAATTCTGTGAACACTGGGGTTCAATGGAATGTTGGAAATGGTGGGACCCAGTACAAAGCAAACTTTTTTGGGATCCCTAATCCCAACATCTCATATGTTATTCTTGCCATCACATCCTGCTTTAACTCTTATCCCACAACCACTGTCCACAGCCAAGCCTACTATTCTACAGCCACAGTGCATTTCCAAAGGCTTTTATAAATATCATTGCTATAGAATGAATTTTACTATTTACTATAGGCACTATCTCTCCCTACTATACCTGCTATCCCACATTCTCACTTCCTTCCCAGATATTATTATCCCACTGTTACTATAAGCACCATCTCTCCCTACTATTCCTGCTATCCCACAGTCACACTCCCTTCCCAGAGACTATTATCCCACTGTTACTATAAGCACCATCTCTCCCTACTATACCTGCTATCCCACAGCATCAGTCCCTTCCCAGAGACTATTATCCCACTGTTTCTATAGGCACCATCTCTCCCTACTATACCTGCTATCCCACAGTCACAGTCCCTTCCCAGAGACTATTATCCCACTGTTACTATAAGCACCATCTCTCCCTACTATACCTGCTATCCCACAGCATCAGTCCCTTCCCAGAGACTATTATCCCACTGTTTCTATAGGCACCATCTCTCCCTACTATACCTGCTATCCCACAGTCACACTCCCTTCCCAGAGACTATTATCCCACTGTTACTATAGGCACCATCTCTCCCTACTATACCTGCTATCCCACAGCCACACTCCCTTCCCAGAGACTATTATCCCACTGTTACTATAGGCACCATCTCTCCCTACTATACCTGCTATCCCACAGTCACACTCCCTTCCCAGAGACTATTATCCCACTGTTACTATAAGCACCATCTCTCCCTACTATACCTGCTATCCCACAGCATCAGTCCCTTCCCAGAGACTATTATCCCACTGTTTCTATAGGCACCATCTCTCCCTACTATACCTGCTATCCCACAGTCACAGTCCCTTCCCAGAGACTATTATCCCACTGTTACTATAAGCACCATCTCTCCCTACTATACCTGCTATCCCACAGCATCAGTCCCTTCCCAGAGACTATTATCCCACTGTTTCTATAGGCACCATCTCTCCCTACTATACCTGCTATCCCACAGTCACACTCCCTTCCCAGAGACTATTATCCCACTGTTACTATAGGCACCATCTCTCCCTACTATACCTGCTATCCCACAGCCACACTCCCTTCCCAGAGACTATTATCCCACTGTTACTATAGGCACCATCTCTCCCTACTATACCTGCTATCCCACAGTCACACTCCCTTCCCAGAGACTATTATCCCACTGTTACTATAGGCACCATCTCTCCCTACTATACCTGCTATCCCACAGTCACAGTCCCTTCCCAGAGACTATTATCCCACTGTTACTATAGGCACCATCTCTCCCTACTATACCTGCTATCCCACAGCCACACTCCCTTCCCAGAGACTATTATCCCACTGTTACTATAGGCACCATCTCTCCCTACTATACCTGCTATCCCACAGTCACACTCCCTTCCCAGAGACTATTATCCCACTGTTACTATAGGCACCATCTCTCCCTACTATACCTGCTATCCCACAGTCACAGTCCCTTCCCAGAGACTATTATCCCACTGTTACTATAGGCACCATCTCTCCCTACTATACCTGCTATCCCACAGCCACAGTCCCTTCCCAGAGACTATTATCCCACTGCTATTATAGGCACCATCTCCCTACTATAACCATCTGAATTGCTATTTCTGGCATCAATTCCTCCTCCCTCCTCCAAAATCTTTATCCTACAGGGCTTCAGCCGACAGCCTCCTACTATATCTGATATGCTACAGTCAGTGTCTCATACATTCTTCTGCCTCTTACCCACTTGTATGTTAGAAGACAAAATAAACTTGTGTACTTTAAATTTTAATATGTAATAGTCATTATTCTGAGATTAAGTTTGATATGTAAATTGTTAGTTTATTTTGATATATATGGGGGAAACATAAATATTATAGTGTGCAGAATGAGAAAATGCAATTTTTCCAGGCCATGTTCCTGTATTAACTACATTACAGAGCAATACAATATGATACAAATGTAAATGATTTTGATTGCTTATGCTATTTGCACATAAATTGCTTTGGAAGCCAACAGAATGTTTAGAAAGTAAGTGAAATATGATGTTTACTAAGCATACTGATGCTTTCATCTTATATGAATAGAAATCCATGAAAGAAAGAAATCCAGTGAGACAATGATCACAGAAACTTATTGATGAACGTCATATATTGTTTGATTGCTCTGACTTAACATCCATCTTCTCTTGCTGGTCTCTCCACTTCAAAAAATTCTGGAACACTTTTGAACTAGAAATGTTAATTATCAGTCTCAGCAGGAGTTTTAGTACCATTGTATATATTTAGCATTGATGTTGTTTTGCCTGTTAAAGGAGAACTAAACCCTAAAAATGAATATGGTTAAATATGCCATATTTTATATACTGAACTTATTTCAGCAGCCTAAAATTTCAGCTTGTCAATAGCAGCAATGATCCAGGACTTCAAACTTGTTACAGGGGGTCATCATCTTGGAAAGTGTCTGTGACACTCACATGCTCAGTGGGCTCTGAGCAGCTGTTGAGAAGCTGAGCTTAGGGGTCGTTGCAAATTATCAAGCAAAAAGTGAGGTTTGTCTGTAATATAAGATGATGCTAAAAGGCTGATGCTAATTGCACTGGTTTCTGTGCTGCCATGTAGTAATTATCTGTATTAATTACTAATCAGCCTTATATTGTGACATTTCTATTCTATGTGTACTGTATACTGTGAGATGGTCCCTAAACTCAGTAAGTGACAGCAGCACAGAGTATTGCAGTGAATCAGCAGAAAAGAAGATGGGGAGCTACTGGGGCATCTTTGGAGACACAGATCTTTACTGGCTTTACTTTAAGGGCTGTGGTTGCCTTGGGCTGGTACAGAAGCCCAAAACGTAATGTACAACATATCAATCCTAATTCTTTAGTTAAGCTTTAGTTCTCCTTTAAATAACAAATGTATAGAAGAAGAAACTTTACTGAAAGCAAAGGATGTGTGTCAATACCAGAGCAATTCCACAATATTAGTAAAACCAACTGATCAGTACATGCCGAGCCAGAGAAGGAGAGAAATTGTGGTTCCTCCCTGGATTCATTCTGCTGGGAGTATTAGTATGTTGTTCACCCAAAACAGGAGTAAGTAGTTGTCTTGTAACATTTCTACTGAACTTTACATATATATATATACACATATATATACACACATATATATATATATATATATATATATATATATATATATATATATATACCAGCACTCCCTTTAAAAACTTGGTAATTTTATTATTATTCTGTAGTATCAAATGCCCGACGTTTCGGTCCACATTTGGACCTTTTTCAAGGATCCTACAAAAAGGTCCAAATGTGGACCGAAACGTCGGGCATTTGATACTACAAAATAATAATAAAATTACCAAGTTCTTAAAGGGAGTGCTGGTCTGAAGTTATTGATACATAAACAATTACCGTGCACCCCGCCATTGAAAGCAGCTTTGGAGTGCGGATCCTCATTGGAAAATATATATATACTGTATATATATATATATATATATATATATATATATAATTATTTTCTGTACCTGCCTTGACTGTGGATCAAGAGAGCATTGTCCTACTTACTCGATGTTGCTTAGTTTTTAGGGAATTTCATTAATATTTCTTTTCTGTGAGATTAGACAACTTCGATGGTTTTACTTTCTGCCATTCAAAAGAGTACAGCCTTAAAGGGCATGTAAAGGCAAAAAAATAAAATCCCATTTTACTTACTTTTACTTTAATGAAAAAGAAACCTATCTCCAATATACTTTAATTAAAAAATGTGTACCTTTTTATAAGAAACCTGACAGTATGCAGTGAAATTCTCCCTTTATTTACTGCTGTGATTAGGACTTGTCAGACAGTCCCTAACTGCTGAGCAGGTAAACAATCATACTTATGAACAGCAGGGGGAGCCCCCGCCTTACTTCCCAGCCATGCAGAACTCAAGCAGCTTTGTTTATGTCGATCCCTAAGCAGCCCAGACCACACTGAGCATGTGCACAGTCTTAGTCTTGCAAAGATGTTTAACAAAGTTACAAGATGGTGACCCCCTGTAGCCAACTTTGAAAGCATAAATTATTTGTTTAATTAGGCTTGTGGTGCAGTAAGTTCATGTTTATATTTAGTATACAAAATTCAGCATTTCTAGCCTTATTCTATTTTAGACTTTACATGCCCTTTAAGTACAGAGTGATACCGTACACTAATCAACAATAATACTTCTTGTAATCCTTCACAGAAATCAAATTAGGCAGTTACCATATGTTTAATTTAGATTATAATTATACATATCATGTAACTCCAGATGTGAAGTCTCCGTGAAGTTTAGTTCTCCCACATTTAAAATGTCTGGTATCCATCTGCCTCTGGCCCTCTGCCATCTATATTTATTTGGAGGAGTGAGAAAAGAGCTGAAGTGTAGATGACAGAACAGGTGTGGATAAAGAAAGTGTAATCAGAGCCTCAGTAAGACAAGAGATGCATGGGTCATTTTCAACGCAGAATGCTGTGTGCAAGGTTCAATGGGCCTTTTTTTGCACTTGGCACAGAACATTCTGCTCTTTCTGAAATACAGGTTTTTGCACTCTGTTTTAAAGCACAGACACCTGAGGCTAGCACCATGAATAGAGTGCTCTCTACATTAGCTGTGCTTTAACAAACAGGGAAGGTTAGGTAAGGCATCTTGATATAACCCCCCTGCCCTCTACACACAACTTTTGGCACAAGTTCAATCTGATACATAGAGTAGAGGGCAACATTCCCTGGGCAATTTCACTTGTGCCCCAAGGATCCATAAATGACCCCTAAAGACTCAACTGCAACTACCTACCTACAATTGTTAAATACAGTAATTTTATACATATAGATGCGCCGTTTGATTATGTCCCTCTGAAACTCTTTGAAGTAAGAGGCCCAGGTTAAATACCCAAATTGATAAACAACCTATTAACAGTACAAATCTGGGAAAGGCAATTAGTTTCAGACAGTATTCTAATATACATCAGCAGTCCCCAACCTTTTTTGCGCCACTGACCAGTTTAAAGCAAGACGAGCTGATGCAAGGGTGCATTTCAGGATTACCAAAAAACACTGTCCAAACAGTATTTTGGTCCTTTACGCGATCAGTAGAACGTTTCCAAGGATTTGTGCTGCTATTGTCATGGGGATGGCGCAGGGCCGGAACTAGGGGTAGGCAGAAGAGGCACCTGCCTAGGGCGCAACGATGCGGGGGCGCTGGCAGGTGTCTGTTCAAGATTCTTCTGCCTACCCCTATTTTAGATTCACTCCCATCTTCAGTTCTACCCCTGCCCCTCCCCTTCCCTCTCCTTTGTCCCTCCTCTGTCATTCCCCTTCCTTTTCCTTTGTCCCTCCCCTTACATTTCCCCTTTCCTTTTGGCATGCGTGGGGGGGCGGGGCTAGCCATATCGGGTTGCCTAGGGCACCTGGTCGGCTTGGCCTAGCCCTGGGCTGGTGTGTCAGGGAGGTAATTGGGGCTTTTTTAATTGTATTTGCAGCTTTTAGGAGCCAGAGGGGGTCCAGTTTAGCACAGTCCATGGTCCAGTGGTTAGGGACCCCTGATACACACGATTCCCCTAGTAATGTTGAAGGACCCATAACAGACTTGATCTTAAGATTACATGGACATACATAAACCAAAAAAACATATTGACATATCAACTTACTGTTGAATTACAATTCCCAATATTTCAATATGGGACTTACGACTCAACAACAGCAGGTTGAAATTTTCAGCCTCTGAATTAAAGAATGTGTTAATACAAAACGTATACTCTTAAATCATAACAGAATTTTTATTTTTTTTAACAGAGCCATTGGATGGGGCTTTGCTTTGCCAGTATTGCTCCTGCAAACATGAATACATTTAAACATGCGCAAAACTGCATGCACCTATTATCATTTCTCTCACCAAAATACATTGTATTGTTTTAATAAAATATTTGCCATTCCACAAAGTAGAGCCAATGTATTTATGTGACATTCTATAGGTGCATCAGATGGGAATCGATACATGGTACATTAAATTTAGGACACAAAGTACTTGTAACTACCGTGATTTATGGAAGTAATTTTGAAAATTATTTATTCTTGGATTGTCATTGGGCCATGCAAAACCTTGTAAAGGAACTGTCTGGAATGCACAAAGAGCAGTGCCAAAATATACACTTTGGAATGAACAATAAAATCTATACTTACAAGCTAAGGATTAACGTGTAAGACTCATGGGAAAAAAACTGGAATTTAGAAAACCAGGAATGAAAATGTATCAGAGCAAAGTGATTCAGCGGAGCAAAAATATTTATACAGAGAAAAAAAAATTTAAAAAAATATTTCAACTGAATACATTCAAAGGTTAAAAGAGGCTGTTCACCTAAAAATTAACTTGTATTTATTTTTTTACAACTTTGATTGAGGAATACTTTGTGCTGTATACAACTGATATACTGCCTTAGCATGTAAACGTTTATAGGGCTGTTATTCCTTGCTCAACAAAGCTTTTATGACCATTACAATGCCATATACATAGTTTTTGGCATTGTCTGTTCAGATGCAAGGCGCAGTGTACTTTGGCACAAGGGAGCCATATTATGAATACATAGCTTGACAGGGATTAAGTACATCTCCATTTGCGTGCAGTGCCTATAGGCACTTGATTGTGCCATCTCAGGCAACTGAAGTGTGTGCCCACATCTTGCACATGTAGAGATCCTGAGGGTTAGACATTTCCCAGGTATTTTGGACACCTAAGTGGTCCTTTGATTCACCCTAGAAAGCTATTTCCCTTTCTTATGGTACCAGTAATTTGATCTAATCAAAGCTTGCCCAGTAGGTGGCAGTATAATTTTGTATAAAAGGAAGCACACATGCTCTTTTCCTGGATCACACGAGGAGGGGAGATGAATACAGGAGTGGGTCTGAGCAGGTGACATGCCCTGGTTAGGACTTTTCTGTTAGTCATAGAAGTCTTTGTTATAGTCGCTCTAGGAGCTAAAGCTAGTGGCAGATTATTTAGAGAGCAGCTCTTTGGCTCCAACAAGTTTCGATTATTTCCCTTGCGGTGAACAAGCTTCAAGACAGGGACATGAGTGGGTGAGCTCAGAAACAGGGTAAGTGCCAAATAGCCTGTGGGATCCCAAGTGCTGGGGAAGATTCGCCAAGACAAGTTGTGCTACCACCTAATTGGGGCTGGTCTGAATCTAGCTCAAATGTGAAGGTTTTCCACTGATTGGACTGAATGTGCTATTTGACCACGGTGATACAGTTAAACTGCATGTCTTGTTCAATAAAGAAGTTAATTTGGTTTGAAGCACCCTCTGGACTGATGTTATTTCCAAGTGGGTTGATCAATTTACCAAAAGACAAGCCAGGACCCATCTGAGGATAAATTAAAGGGCCATTTCTCACCACTGGGTGTTGCCCATAACCTAAAGGTACCCGAGGTACACTGCCATCAAGTCACACTGCTCATACACATCTCAGACCCACACACAATTCACTAACTAGCATAAATCTTTAAGTATTCTGTAAAACTTTGCATCTGTTTGAGGCAGACACAACTACCCTGTAGTTTAGGGAAAGAACATTGCAAACATTGAAAACCTGGCACATTTGTTTGGACTTATCATGTTGCATATGTTGTTACCTAGTTAATTTGGGTTGAAACAAAGACTATTATTATTTTATAGTATAAATAATATGCCAAGCCAAACACTATGTTTTGGGCTTCTGTACAAGCCCAAGGCAGCCGCAGCCCTTTAGCAGTAAAGATCTCTGTCTCCAAAGATGCCCCAGTAGCTCCCCATCTTCTTTTCTGCACATGCTCTGTGCTGCTGTCACTTACTGAGCTTAGGGACCCACTCAAAATATACAGTACACATAGAATAGAAATGTCACAATAGAAGGCTGATTAGTAATTAATACAGATAATTACTAAAAGGCAGCACAAAAACCACCACAATTAGCATGAGAATATAATAATCAGCCCTGTAGCATCAGCTTATATTACAGGCCAACCTCATTTTCTGCTTGATAATTTGCGACAACTCCTAAGCTTAGCTTCTCAACAGCTGCTCAGAGCCCACTGAGCATGTGAGTGTCACAGACACTTTCCAAGATGGTGACCCCCTGTGACAAGTTTGAAGTCCTGGATCATTGATGCTATTGACAAGCTGAAACTTTAGGCTGGTGCAATAAGTTCATAATAAAACATATGTAAATTGTAACCATATTAATTTTTAAAAGGTTTAGTTCTCCTTTAAATAATTTGAGAGCAGAATATAATACATAACTTTAATGGCACCTCAAGTTCTGGATCATTGCTGCAATTGAAAAACTGTAGGCTGGTGCAATAAGTTCCGTATATAAAATACTTAATTTCAAGGGTTTAGTTCTCCTCTAAAGGGCGAGTTACACAGTTACATAGTAATGTTTACTCGCCATACCATACAAGTGGTCCAGGTGGTAAGTGGTTGAAACAGTTCATGCCATAGTTTTTAATTGTCTGAAGTATTCCATACAGGCTGGTGTAGAGGCTCGGGTGCGGTTCACAAAAACCCTGACCCGCACATCACTAATAGGGATATTTCATACACCTGCATTGATTGGTTGCATAAGGTTATCACTGCATAACACTGAGCATTCCATGGAACAGAGCAGTGGCATAGAAATTATTATTAGTCAGGAATTAGCAGATAGAATTCACTGGTCACCTGATTTAAAGGAAAACTATACCCCCAAACAATGTAGGTCTCTATAAAAAGATATCGCCTAAAACAGCTCATGTGTAAAACCCTGCTTCATGTAAATAAACCATTTTCATAATAATATACTTTTCAAGTAGTATGTGCCATTGGGTAATCAGAAATAGAAAATTGCTATTTTAAAAAAATAAGGGCCGCCCCCCGGGATTGTACAATTCACTGTGCACACAAACAAACCAAACAAACTATACTTCTTAGGTCACATGAGCCAATTAACAGACAGAGATCTGTCTTTTGCTTCAACACTTCTTCCTGTTACAGTTAGAGTTGAAGTATTTCTGGTCAGGTGATCTCTGAGGCAACACAGAGTCCATCACAAAATGGTGGCTCAAGGCAAGAGATGTAAAAGGGCAATATTTACTTAAATATATATTCCAGTTTGGTAAGATTCTTTAATATGCCACCCAATATGATATAAACTATCTGTTGCTTAAGTGTTAATTTTGGGGGTATAGTTTTCCTTTAAATCAAACATCTCATTTGTTGTTGTGGGTTATTGTATCAAATTTAGTGCCTCTTATTAAATATGGAGGTTGGTGTTATAGAAAGGCTGATCTGATCTGATTTAAAGGAACTGCAAACCCTCTAAACGAAATAGTGTAGAATTGCTCCCAGTGCAACTTCTGAACATTTATTTAATTTAAATTAATTACTTTTTCTCTAGTTTTTGATATACTAATAGTTTTACACTGCTAATAAAATAAATATGAACAAATACCCAGTAGAAGATTCCTTTCAGACTGATGTTTTTTCTTTGCCGGTCATCCCTTATCCTAGGAGTCAGACAGCATATATCGCTTTAGGTTAAAGAAGGGCTACACAGAAATGCAAATTGAAACAACAGCACAATTAGGTTAGTGTGAAAAGGAACGTAGCTCTGGTCAGAAAATGAAGTTAGGGCTCTTACTCACTGGCGTTCTGACCTGCGCTCCCCTGCGTTCCGTTTTTTGGCGTTCAGCCGCAGGGGAGGGCGGGAATAGACGCATGTCATTATTTCAAATGGGGCTGTACTCACTCAGGCGCGTGTAGGCGCCGAACGCAGGTTGAGACGCAACATGCTGCATTTTTCCTGCGTTCGGCGCCTACACGCGTCTGAGTGAGTACAGCCCCATTTGAAATAATGACATGCGTCTATTCCTGCGCTCCCCTGCGGCTGAACGCCAAAAAACGGAGCGCAGGTCAGAACGCCAGTGAGTAAGAGCCCTTAGAGAGCAGAGAGGAGTCGCTTGATGTTTCTCTGCTCAGTTCTAAGTAGCGCATTATTTTTTTACAGACTGTGTCAGTTGGTTGAATTAAAGAACAGGTGGCACTGCTGTTTGAAATTTATTATATAAGCAGAGTAAAAACTAGACAACAAAACAATGTAAATTGCAGAAGTGCCCACAAGAGCACTTGAGGGTTCACAGTTCCTTTAATTACTCCAAGACAACACTTTACAACTATTTTAAGACAATAGGGGATTACTTAATTATTATCCCTTTTTATTATTTCTAAATAATAAGCTTAACTTATTATAATATGGTTTTGTTCATTTGATAATTGTTGCCTTTCTGTTCAGCCTTAGATGTTAAATTGTCTGGTTTATGGAATATGGGTTCACTGGCAACTAGAAAGAAAAATCAATCTTGTAAGTTCCTCATATTAAAAAAATACAGGTATGGGATCCTTATCTGGAAACCCATTATCCAGAAAGCTCCGAATTACAGAAAGGTCGGCTCCTATAGACTCTATTATAATCAAATAATCCAAATTTAATAGAAATTATTTCCTTTTTCTCTCTAATGCTAAAACAGTAACGTGTACTTGACCAAACTAAGATATAATTAATCCTTATTGGAAGAAAAAACAGCCTATTGGGTTTATTTGATGTTTACATCATTTTCTAGTAGATTTAAGGGATGAAAATCCAAATTACTGAAAGATCCATTCTCCGGAAAACCCCAGCTCCCGAGCATTCTGGATAACAGGTCCCATACCTTTACCAACAATACCAATAAAATAGAATGAACAATATGACTCACCATCATGCAATCTGGAGATATTAAAAATGTGAGGCGCATTGTATCTTTCTTTTATGTAGTGAGGCAGGGTAGTAGGTGTAGGTGACTGTGTTGTCATTTGTTGACTATTTTCTTTCTGCTGTGGTGTGGGACCAGAAGTAGGACTAGAGTTTAACTGTGTGCTAGTCTCTTCTTCTCTCTTCTCTTCAGGAGATTCATGCCTACTCATTGGTGACATTGTGTATGATGTTGTAGTTGACTGAAAGCCTGTTTTTAAGTCTCCTCTGCTACTTGTACTGCTACTTGTACTGCTACTTGTACTGCTTTCCATAGGCAAAACATTGCTGAACTTGACTGGATCTTTCAGAATTTCTTCTGGCTCAGTATGTGGACGCAAAGTATTTTGATGTGTTGTTGTTTCTTCCAAGTGGCTTTCATTATAATTCAATGTTGTGGCAGTGGACTCTGTTCTGTATGCATTAACCATGGAAGTTGCATTTAAACCTTTGTGTTCAGATGAATGATGTAGTTTATAACTCGAGGTGGTAAAATCAACCTCATTAAAAGGATAAAGAGTTGAAGAGTTTACAGAGTCACCCAAGCCATCATCATAGTCCAAAAGTGAGTGACCTTGTAATGCATTTCTTTTGTAATTATTGTTTTTCTCGGAGGCTGCTGGGTTGGCCAACTCATTGGCATCATGTTCTTGACTGTATGGATAATCGTACAGTCTTTCCGGATCACTGTCCGGTGTATCCATAAGCGGAGTAGTGTTATCTAATTCCAGGTCACAGTCTGGAATCTCATAACACATTAACTCACCACCCGTATTGGGGCAATGGCAAAACTTACACAAGGACATATGAAAAGTGTGTCCTGCATCATACTTCTCTTCCCCATGGATACATCCTATTCTTCCGCATTGAACACATCCGTCTGCTGGTTGAAGGATGTCAATGCAGTTCGGTGGCAGTTCTGGGCAAGGAATAAATTGGCAGCTAATCCTTCCTCCTCCAGCTGGACAGGAACATTCGGTACTTCCAAAGTCAACAAAGTACGATTCTCCCTCAGGCACTTTGCCATCTTTAAATCCAACATTAACGCAATCATAATACTGATACCCTTCACATGTGCAGCCCAACTGTACACATGTGGGGCAACAAGCGTCTCCCTCAATTGCCTCTTCAATGCAGTTTATTGGGGGTTTACACTCCACATCTGTGCAGTCTTTCCCAGCCAGAGATGTCTGTGAGCCAAGCAGCAGCAGGACTACAATGCATACGAAACTGGTGGAGATGTCTCTGCAGATATCAGAGGCCATTGTTAAACATAAAGCCACAAAACATCTGGTAAAATGAATGTATAGTGTTTTTATTGATGTTTCTCAATAAACACCTAGAAAAAAAGGATAAAATTAATTAGACACCAGTCAAGAATCAATTTGAAGCTGATATACATAATGGTTGGCTGCCTTTTTATGCTCAATCTGTGATAGCAGACTAACTGTAGAGAGATTTACTGTGTTTAAATTGCAGAAAAATCAACCTTTACTATGTAGCAGATGGTGGAATTTCAAAAAATGTTTTGCAGTTGGTCTTCACACTTACAGTAGATGCTACTAGATGATTCATATGATTAGAATAAGCACATATTATTCTTTATATCATACAAATTCAGTCTGCAACAGTCTTCTCAACATACAGCAGCCAGAAGTGCCTACATGATTAATAACAACCCAAAACTTACTGTGTATTCCTCTATATAGGCTAGAGTGGGAGCTATTGCAAATGTGTAGGGTTGTCACCTTAACCTTTGCAAAAATAAACTAACAGGGGGTGGAATGATGACATCGGGGGCAGAGCAGTGATATATGGGGGTGTGGTAATGACATTTGGGGGGCATATTTGTGCCTTGTCATCAGAGGTGGTTATTGGCCAGATTATTGTTTGGGTTTCACAAGGTTGTGACCTGAACATCCCTACAGAAAAACAAAAAAATGAATTGAACAGAAGAAACCACGGGTGGGTGTTCCTAGGACAGTGCCAGATTTAAATCTGATGCTACCCTAAAACATAAAAGGTGTTAACCTTTAGTAGGAGGAAGGAGACAAAAGGCATTGCTTGTTTCTATTACATATTCTAAATTATACGACTAGGTGACCCAGGAATTAGTTTAGATTCAGTTGTGCACAACATGTTTACATTGCCAGTTTCCATTGTGGGAAGATATTTTAATGTACTGTATTAGAGGGGTCAAAATGATTTACCCAAAAACACATTTCAACTAATAACAGTTTTTACTTCCACCTGACTCAGGCTAGGGGCACACAGAGCCAAAATCAGCTGGCCGGTTTCAGCCCCTACCATTGGCAGTAGCCTCCTTCCTCTTTCGCGTCCTGAACCATTGTGTCGGCTCAGGTGCCCACACACTTGGTGGATTTAGGTGCAAAATGCAAAGTCACAAGTTTCTTCACCGAAATCCGCTGAGTGCGTTCGTGCTGGAGCAGACATAATGGTTCTGGATGCGAACAGAAGAGGGAGGCTACTGCCTGCAGTAAGGACTGAAATGGACCTGCTGATTTTAGCAGGCTGATTTAGGCCCCTTGTGGCCTTAGCTTTAAAGGAATACTGTCATGGGAAAACACGTTTTTTTAAAAACGCATCAGTTAATAGTACTTCTCCAACAGAATTCTGCACTGAAATCCATTTCTCAAAAGAGTAAACAGATTTTTTTTATATTTAATTTTTAAATATGACATAGGGCTAGACATATTGTCAATTTCCAAGCTGCCCTCAGTTATGTGACTTGTGCTCTCTTGTCACTCTTTACTGCTGTACTGCAATTTGAAGTAATATCACCCCCTCCCTTTCCCCCCCAGCAGCCTAACAACAGAACAATGGAAAGGTAACCAGATAGCAGCTCCCTAACACAAGATAACAGCTTCCTGACTGATCTAAGAACAACACTCAGTAAAAATCCAGGTCCCACTGCAATATATTCAGTTACATTGAGTAGGAGAAACAACAGCCTGCCAGTAAGCAGTTCCATCCTAAAGTGCTGGCTCTTTCTGAAAGCACATGACCAGGAAAAATGACCTGAGATGGCTGCCTACACACTAATATTATAAATTTAAAAAAAATACACTTGCTGGTTCAGTAAAGGTTGCCACCTTTATGTCTGGCTGAGACCAGGCAGGGGGGGGGTCCTGTGACGTCAGTGGGCCTGTCTGTGATGTCAGTTGGTGGGCCCGTGACGTCAGTGCCCGGTTTTCCAAATAAGGAAAACCGGCGGGATTACCGTATCAATCAACGTAATCCCGCCGGTTTTCCTTATTTGGAAAACCGGGCAGGAAGTATAGACCCAGGCAGCCCCTCAAAATACCGGGCTGTCCGGGTCAAAACCGGACAGGTGGCAACCCTAGTAAACAGTGTTATTTAGAAATAAAAACTACACCATAAATATCATGACAGTATTCCTTTAGGTATGTGGATTGCTGGTTCTGTCACTCATGCTGGGCTGGAGGCAATTCCCATCCCTTCAGGTGGTCCATTATTATTTACGATACTGACAAATGAAAGGCCTTATCTCAAATGCTTGCCTCTGGACACACTAGGACATGGCCTTGCCATCAACATCTGAAAGTATTTTTTTTGAATGGAAACAAATTGGGAGAAGGTAATAAAGGTAATAAAGTCCCAAGGGGAGAAAATTTTAAAATAAAAGATTAAAGATATTGTAATTTTTCATTTATATTGTTTGTTTCACACTGATTACAATGCAAATTTTTAATAGTGCATAACAGTTTTTACTAAATATTGGCCAAAAAAAATGCAATCTTTTTCTGGGTGCAGATTAGTGATACACGCAAAGTAAAAAATATTTATAAATTCATATATTTGTAACTTTATTACTTCTACTGAATTCTCTCCCATGCTTTTAGAGTGGCTTTTCAGTAGTGAGTGCCAGCAGTTCTACTTCTTAGGTTTTTATGGTATTTTTAAATTTATGCCAAGTTGTGTTATATTTCACTTAAAACACATCTCACATCTCTGCATACAGCAAAAACCTTTAAGGCATATTATTCTTCAACACCAAAATGCAGATATCATGTGACGTCTTAAAATTGTATATTTCTGTTTATATTGTTTGTTGACTCTTCAAACCTCTTTGAAAGTTTATAAAAATCCTGCCTTGCCACCAAGAATTGAGTTGAAACACAACAACATTCACGGGCACCAGTTTAACAGCCTGCAGTTTACAAGATGAGTGAGAAGCTGCACTAAACCTTTACTGCACTGTAAAAATCAGCTGAAAACTCAATTTAATTAAGAAAACGCATTAAAAACACATCTAATTACGTGCAACACATGAATATGTTTTCCATTAGGAAAAAAGTTTTTGTTTTTTTTTTAAAAAAAAAAAAGTTGACTGACCTGCAAATTCGGAATAAGGCGACTTCTCCTGAAAGTCTGTC
This sequence comes from Xenopus petersii, assembly GCA_038501925.1. Classification (NCBI taxonomy): domain Eukaryota; kingdom Metazoa; phylum Chordata; class Amphibia; order Anura; family Pipidae; genus Xenopus; species Xenopus petersii. The sequence continues at coordinate 112,300,389 of CM076679.1, read as the reverse complement.
TAGTGAACTGCTGAGACAGAGAATCCGTCTCCAGAAGGAAAAAAAAAGAAAAAAGAATGTGTTGTATGTAATATGAGGAGAACAGTACCATATGTGTATGATAAAGTCAATTTACTTTTGCCCCCTAGGAACTTAAGTTAAATAGCCCTGAATTTCAGGCATTTTCAGAGCACTTAGGGATAGAATATATTATTCAGCAAAGAGATCTCTCCAGACAGTTAACAGGTAAACAGAATAATTGTTTTCCAAGGAAAAAGTTTTATTTTGTATATTTTCCTGTGTGTGTGAGAGAATGAGAGAGAGAGAGGGGTTATTATGCTCAAAAACAGACTACGTTTTTATTGTTTTGTATATAGTACTGCTAATTGGTTCTTCAATCTTCATCTGTATCATTTGACTTTGATGCATTTTGCCTTTCCCTTGCCTCTCAGTACAGTATATATTGTCAGTTGCTTCTGCTCCTATTCCTGCTTATTGCTCCTTCTTCTCTAACTAAACATGTTCCTGGTTCATCTGCCTTGCCTCCTGCTGGTTTGCCTTACACCTTTCCCACCTCTATTGCTGTTCATCTACTGCACAGGCTTCCAAACTGTGGGTGGCCCTCTTCTGCAGTCCTAATGGACTACATTGTGAGAATTTTGTGAGAATGACCTTCAGCTAAGGAAGCAGATTGTCGTATGGGTGTAATACAAGGTTAGCACTCCAAAATACTTCACAAACAGGCCCAAGTAAAAATGTATTCCAAAGATATTTATTTAACTAAAGTTTTACATGTTTCATGCCGTCTGGCACCTAACCATAATTAAAGCTTTACATGTTTCATGCCACCTGGCAGAGACCTTTGGAGAGCCAACCTCATGCTAAACACATATCATCTAAGGCAGTGATCCACAACCAGTGGCTGGTGAGAAACATGCTGCTCTCCTTATGTTGCTCCCAGTGGCCTCAAAGCAGGTGCTCATTTTTGGATTTTTGATTTGGAGGCAAGTTTTGGAACCATAAAGACCAACTTACTGCCAAACAGACCCACCTGTAGTCTTTCAGTCCACAAGGGGCTATCGAATAACCAATCACAGCCCCTATTGGGCACCCCTAAGAAATTTTTTCATGCTTATGTTGCTCCCCAAGTTTAAATGTGGCTCATGGGTTGGGGATCCCTGGTCTAAGGGGACCTGGCCAAATGTTGGACCTAAAATGGGTGCTTGAACCAGAATTCTGAAACCACTGATATATAAAAGGATTTGTTCACCTTCCAATAGGGATGCACCAAATACACTATTTTGGATTTGGCCGAACCCCCGAATCCTTTGTGAAAGATTTGGCAGAATACCAAACCAAAACCTAATTTGCATATGCAAATTAGGGGTGGGAAGGGGAAAACATTTTTACTTCCTTGTTTTGTGACAAAAAGTCATGCAATTTCCCTCCCCTAATTTGCATATGCAGATTTGGTTCAGCTGGGCAGAAGGAATCAGCTGAATCCGAATACTGCTGAAAAAGGCCGAAATCCCGAATCGAATTCTGAATTCGGTGCATCCCCACCTTCCAAACACTTTTTTCAGTTCAGTTGTTTTCAGGTTGTTTACCAGAAATAAAGACTTTTTTCATTTTTTATAATTTTTTCAAAATGTAAAGTTTAATTTAATGTATGTGTCTCAGTCGGAACTGTTACAATTAGCTACATTTAGTTGATACAACAAGTTGATACATTTCTCAGCAGTGAATCTATGGAATATTAGCAACTATTGTATCAATTCTAACAGCTGCCTTCAATGAAACTCAGGGACTCTGCTCAGCAGGGACAAAGGTAACAAATGAAAAAAAAAGAGTCGGCGACCCCCCCCCCCTCCCAGAGCTGCTTTAGAAGGTGACAAAGGTTCAATATCAGAAAAACAATCACAAATAGAAAATAGAAAGTAATTGGAAAACGTGTTTATTTCTGGGGAACTATCTGAAAACAACTAAAATGGAAAAAAAAGTGTTTAAAGGTAAACAAACAACCCCTTTAACTACAGATCATATTCCATAATAATAGTTGATAAACCAAACAATTCAGTTTGTGTTGCACATATTTCAACTAGACTACAAAAACTGTGCTGGTAAAAGCTGTGTAGTCTCCTGTGGATTTATGCCAAAATGTGCTTTCTTTCTTTGTCAGGCCAGTTAAAGCACGTGGGATGAATGAATCACAAAGGAAAGTTTGCAGGCAAAACAACAGTGACATTTTGTAATGACAAAGCAACACAGTAATAAAAGGGGTATATCACTATTTGACAAAATATGGATTATTTTTGTAATATAATATTTATAATTTTGTTAGATCAGTTGTGGGGGGTTGATTGGCCCTTAACCCTAAAGTTAAAGCACTGCCTGGCAATTTTGGAATCTACAGGGTTGGTAATGGAAATTTACACACTTTAACAACACTTATCTAACACCAATGAGTGCCAAGTTACACACATCTAGGTTCACTCAATCCCCTAAAAAGCAGTTAATGCTGTATCACATCTCCTATGTGTCATGCACTCCCACAATAATAGGGAGGTGAATTAAACCTTAAAGAATGGTTCATCTTAAAATTTAATTTCAGTATGTTATAGAATGCCTCTTTCTTTTTTTGTATTTTTTTTAATGTTTTGCTTTTTTTCCTGCATATTCCAATTTGCAATTTAAATGCTATCTAGTTGATTGGGGTCACTGACCCCTGCGGCAAAAGTATATTGCTCTGTCATATTGTCATGGTGTATTTTAACTCAAATAGGCTACTGTGCTTCAAAATTAAATAAAAGACGCCAGGAGGTTCTAGCAGCAAACAAAAAAAAATATTTTATTGTCCAAGACAAGGATTATACTCATGATGCAAGAGACAGTTTGGTAGAGACAGCTCAATGTGGCACCATATGGATGTAGTTAGGGTAGTTTAAGGTGCACCTCTAGGATAGAATGCCCAGAAGTGGTCGGGATCCCAAACAGTGGGAAAATCAGGGAGAATAATTCTAAAGCCTGACACCGTATCCATCTGCGGCCCCTTCACCTTTGGCAGACTCAGAGACTTCAAATCCTTGTCGGAGCACAAGACCGTTCATGCTATTTAACCTCTCTATCTTACTCTCCTAGAGAGTACTATAAAAGAACATTACCTGTCTCTGGCTGACATTCATGGGGTCCCTGCTCCCCTACTTATCACTAGATGTACTGGTCCCTCTAAGGCAGAACAGCTTCATTGGGCCTGGTTGTACCCAGGCTACCTGGAACAGATCCAGCTGGGTCAGCAACCAGTAGCCAAAGAGGAAGTAGACTAAAGTAACTAAATATGTGGGCATCTGCCCAGCAACTAGGGAGATAAGGAAGTGTAGGGATTTAAAGCCATAGGGAAATACTAAAAACATGGGTCCCTAAATAGCATTTCCATATTTCATAGTGTTCGGGATAATGGGGTTCTGGATAATAGATGCCATACCTTATGGTTTCACTCTCAATAGTGCAGAAATTTGAAGAGAATCGCACAAACACCAAATATGTTGCAGGTGGGGAGCTTCCCATTTTCTTTATTGTGACCACCTGTGCATCAACGTTTTGGGGGGGGATTGACCCTCCCTTCGTCAGGTTAATACCCCCCGAAATGTTGATGCACAGGTGGTCACAATAAAGAAAATGGGAAGCTCCCCACCTGCAACATATTTGGTGTTTGTGCGATTCTCTTCAAATTTCTGCATTGTTATGACGTGTGTCGACCGTCTAGAGAACTCTGCACCACCGAAGCAGGAATACCAAAGGAAAGGTGAGAGGTGCGGCTTTTTCTACATACAGAACCTCTTTACTCTCAATAGGTCTTTTAAAATAAAGTAAATGTTTATTTAAAAGTTTTATTGAGTCAATATTTCATAGTGTAATGGCCCCTTTAAGACAGATTCTTGGGAACAGTGGGGTGTGGAAGAAGATAAAGAGTCAACGTTGTTCAATCCCTTGCCTAAGCCTTCCCATATCACTGCCCTGTCTCTGATAACTGTCATCTGAAAATTGGGTGGAATGTAGCACTGAAAGGTCTGAAGCACTAACTTAGATCTTAGGATGTGGAAAAATGTACTTGCAGGCACGCAGCTGCCGATGATGTTATGTCCCAAAAGAATGAGGACATCTGGTAAAAAATATTACCTTATTATTGGAAAAAACAAGCAATATGCAGCAGAACCCTGGAATAGGCAGAGAAGTGGGCAGAGCTTTCCCAGCTCTTTCTGTTTAAATCTGGAAAACATTTCAACCCAATATATTATAGCTATTTTCATTTCTGCATCTTGCACTTCCTACAGCCAATAACCACCAACAGCATGGCTTCTCATTGTGGGACTAACATTCATATCCTTTTTGTTCATTTTTGAAGCAACGAGAGTTAATAATTACAGATATTTAGAGCTGCAGGTTATCATGGGAAGGTGTAATTATGTCCCAGAAAGGGCTTCATGAACAGAAATAATTAGATGGAAAATGATATTGAAAAATCTGCAATGTGACGGGACCATTGCACAATCCCCCATGCAGGGGTTTAGAGATGGGAAATGAACCCTTGACCACATTTTGCATCATTCATGGCCCTTTTCTTTCACAAAACCTTTTCCCAAAAATTCATGCCAACATTTCAGAGAACTGACAGCTGAGTCACTGAGGCTCATTTATAAACACTGGGCACATTTGCACCCGGGCAGTAACCCATAGCAACCAATCAGGGGTTAGCATTTATCAGCCAGCTGTAGGTAGAACAATATAAGCATCTGGCATCGGTTACTGGCCAGGAGCAGATATGTCCAGTGTTTATAAATGACCTCCTGTATGTTCTTAAAACTGGTTGTCACCATTCTTATTGTATGTATAGGATAAACACAACAACAGCTTTCTGCTAATCTTTTGACAGTATTTACAGCCCTGCCAGCTATCATCCTAAGCATTGTTCTTCTCTAAAGTTAGACGACCAGCTATGAATTGCTCACAGGGAGCAGAACAATCCTGAAAGCAGTTCTAATCCCATATTTTAACATACAGCTGAAGTCCTGGATCATTGCTGCTAATGAGAAGCTCAATCTTTAGGCTGGTGAAATAAGTTTATTATATAATATATGCATTTTTTAAAATTAATTTCTAGGGTTTAGTTCTCCTTTCATGGCGGTAGCCACCTCAACGTAGTAGGTCAAACTACAATAAACTACAAATAGAACAGAAGCAAGAGGGTCGTAGTCTCATAATGTAAGTTTTATTTAAGGGCATGTCAACCCCAAAAATAAAAATTTGCCTAATAAAGGAAATCGATAATACAATAAGCAATTAGAATTTACGCTAGCGATGCATAATTAGCATACGGCGTGAAGTTAAAGTACAATGGACATATATGTTGCAGCAAATACATTACATTACACAAGGCCAGGGAACCTTAATAAAATTAAATAGAGTTGTTCTATTGCCCTACACATGTGCCCACTGTATAGTTTATGTGCCATATGTTAGGAAATGTAGGTGGGAAGGAGGGTACCCCCAACAAATGTACAATCTTTTTCAGCCTATCACCCTGTAAAAAATAAAAGATGCCAGCATTTTTTGGGAACTCCTATCTACTCTATTACACTTCGTCTGGTCCGAGGTGGCGAAGGCAAGTCTGGCGCAAGAGGTAACATTCAATAAAATCTGCATCTTAGTGAATTTGCGTAGTTACGTCTATTCGCCAGACCAAAAATTTGCCTGGCGTTAGAGTGCGAAGTAGCGCTAGAGTCTATCTCCTTCGCTAGCGAATTTACGCCAGCGTCCGTTAGTAAATCGGCGAAGTTGTGAAATGACATTGAAGTGACATTTCGCTAGCGTTAGTCACGTCGCCCTTTAGTAAATTTGCCCCTTAGTTCCCCAGCTGTTAATCAGCTGCCTTGTCTTACACTGTATCAACAGTCTTAGCCATCAGGGCAGAGAATAGAAAAGGACAGACAAACACTGCGCAGCAATACATATATACAAATAACTTTAAAACCATAGAAAATTTGTAATTAAAGTGATACTGTCATGGGAAAAAAATTGTTTTTCAAAATGAATCAGTTCATAGTGCTGCTCCAGCGGAATTCTGCACTGAAATCCATTTCTCAAAAGAGCAAACAGATTTTTTTATATTCAATTTTGAAATCTGACATGGGGCTAGACATATTGTCAATTTCCCAGCTGCCCCAAGTCATGTGACTTGTGCTCTGATAAACTTCAATCACTCTTTACTGCTGTACTGCAAGTTGGAGTGATATCACCCCCTCCCTTTTCCCCCCCAGCAGCCAAACAAAAGAACAATGGGAAGGTAACCAGATAGCAGCTCCCTAACACAAGATAACATCTGCCTGGTAGATCTAAGAACAACACTCAATAGTAAAAACCCATGTCTCACTGAGACACATTCAGTTACATTGAGAAGGAAAAACTGCAGCCTGCCAGAAAGCATTTCTCTCCTAAAGTGCAGGCACAAGTCACATGACCAGGGGCAGCTGGGAAATTGACAAAATGTCTAGCCCCATGTCAAATTTCAAAACTGAATATAAAAAAATCTGTTTGCTCTTTTGAGAAATGGATTTCAGTGCAGAATTCTGCTGGAGTAGCACTATTAACTGATGTGTTTTGAAAAAAACATGTTTTCCGATGACAGGATCCCTTTAAGTATAAGACAGCTCATCAATTATTTGACTCAATGCGTTTCGTCGGTCTTTGGACTTCCTAAGGGGTTTAAACAATTGCAACAACAATTTCAGCCTCTGGATGAAAGTGACACCGAATCAGAGCCAGAGGCCTGTAACTTAGAAGCTCTGGTTGGGACATATCATTGATGATCTATCTTATATAGTGATGGGCGAATTTGTGGCGTTTCGCTTCGCCGAAAAATTAGCGAATTTCACGCGAAATTCGCGAAACGGCGAAAAATTCACGAAACGCCGCCGGCGCCTCGTTTTTGACGCCGGCGCCCGTTTTTTCGACGCCGAATTTTCACGGGCGTTTTGCGAATTTATTCGCTGGCTGCGAATCGCGCAAATTCGTCGCGAATTCGCGCCTGCCGAATAAAATCGCCCATCACTAGTCTTATACTTCAGTGCATATCTTTTTATCTTAATAAAACTTATCTTTGGTTTGACTCTATGGGAGTGCACCCCTCTCTCTTCTGTTTTAAATCTACCCAGGAGCCTGCCATTGCAGTAACAATGGGCATATGGGAAATGTTTTTCCAGCTGCAGCTATAATATATGTAAACAAATGCACAAACTAACAGACATTAACATATGTGGGGTTTCTCAGGAAGTTAGAGAAAGCAATTACACTCCATTATAACCTGTAGCATCCTGAAATTGAAGATTAGAGCTGACCATGGAAGGGAAGAATTGATTATATACAATAATTATAGAATATATTACAATGTAAAGGAAAGGGGGACAGCACTATAGAGGCACTCTACATATATGCTCTTGTTAACTATATTTTTTATCAATTGCTTTTCAATTTTATTTAAAAAAAATGTAAAAGATCTTTTTTATTTCCCCCTTCTCATGTTTACGGAAGTAATTTAGTAAGTCTGGCCCTGAATCACTAAACTATTTGTAAGAATACCTGGTAGTCTAGTGGGGTGATGGGGACACCCTCCACTTTCACTGTGGGGACGCCCGCTTCTATCATCTTGCATTTGACGTGCGCATCAAAACGCTGGTGCGTCCTTTTATTTTCGGCGCACTGTGAGATGAAATTCAGAAACATGGGTCTATTGTATAGTCTGGTTTCTTGTTCTTGACTAGTGATGGGCGAATTTGTCCTGTTTCGCCAAAAAATTCACGAAATGCATTGAAGTCAATGGGCGTCACAATTATTTTGCCTCGCGACAATTGTTAAAAGTGCGCCTATTTTGAACAAATGCATAATAGTCAATGGGCATTTTCAACGTGGCAGATTTTTTGCAGGCAAATTTTCGCCACAGTTTCGCAAATTTATTCTGTTTATACTGTTACTGACTATCTGTCTGGATCCTAACTTTGTACTGTGTTTACTGATTGGTTTGACCCTGGCCTGTGTCCTTGACTGTACTTCTGGTTCCTGATTCCGTACTGCACTCACACCTCCCGTTTTTTGTGGGACAGTCCCGATTTTGACAGCTCAACCCACAGTCCCAGATTAGTTACTGAAATGTCACAACTTCTCTTTGATGTCCTGCACTGATGCCAGAAAAAGATACAACAATTCTAACTTAATTGGCTTATGGCAGAGAGCCCACAAATTATATTTTTGTAACAATTTAAGATAAGCAGGTCTCTTGGAGAAACTGTGACTTGCAGTCTAAAGGACAATTCACCTCCATTAGCAAAAATATAATAACACATAAAAACTACAGAAATTTGTTGAAACTTTCATAACCTGCCAAATTAAAATGAACATGGTAATTAGGAGGTGTGGCCTCAAAACGGGCATGCTCAAAAACATTTCACGGTGCTTTGGACGGCAAATCTTTTTGTCCCTCTATTTTCAAAATGTTGGGAGGTTTGATTGGTCTGATTGGTGTTGACCTAGGCCTGTCCCACGACTGCCGCCTTGGTTCTCTTACCTGACAGTATCTAAATAGCGAAGGGCTCCTCCTGACGTGAAAGGTGGCTGTAATAGGCAGAAGTGTGAGCCATGATAGAACCTTGCTGTTTGTTCTCGGTTTAGGATACCGGACGTGACAATGTTACAGTCACATACATTTGGGGGAATATTTATCAAAATCCAAATTTATCTCACTATTATTGGAAATCCGCACTGACTTTCCCCCCCTTTTTATCATTACATTTTCCCTAAAAATTCTCTATAAGATCTTAAAAAAATTCAAATCCAACTTTTTCAGATTTGACACCTGAATACCTCAACTTTTTCAGATTTGATGCCCGAATACCGCGACTTTTTTTCAGAAAATTCAGTGCATCTGTGCAATTCAGGACATCTGCCATTGACTTCTACATGAACTCGGCAGGTCTGAGTTGGAGTACTTTTTTATTAATTTTAATTAAAAAAAATGTGGTTTTCCCCTTTTAAAGTCCAACCAGAAAAAAAACTAACTTTGATAAATAACCCTCTTAGAGTGCTTCTCTTCTTAAAAAAAATCCACAAGCCCAGGGTACTGTTTACTGAAGGCCAGATCATCATTTTTTAATGTCCACTGTGCAACTTCTAGTAGGGTGCATGTGCTCACCAAAGCCTGACTGGAAGATGAAAGAAGATGGAAGCACGGTGCTCAATATACAGCACCTCGTCTGGTGTAAAAGAGGCGCATCAGCCCAACTTAACAAGTAAGCAATTAGAATTACTGGAGGTGCCCAGCAATTTGGCACCCCCACTGACTTTATCTGTCCTTCTCCTCTAAATTTACTGAAGACAGTTAATTGGGGTTTTTATTGTGAGTAGAGTAATGGAACATAACTAGGACAAAGATTTTTGGTAGAAGAATGTTAGTCATTGACACATCTGAGATAAGTATGTTTGCCTGTACAGTGTTTTGGATGGAATGTGTTTTGGAAGGGAGTTTTATTTTTTAAAATAGAGTAGTATTACATCCTATTACCATAGTAAGTGATTTCAGTCAATTATTGCCATGCTGGCATTTCTTTCTGCCTACCAGAACTCTTTAGAAGTCCTTCCCTGATGGCCCTGGAGGCAGCCTAAGCAACTGTACAATTTTGTATGGAACGCCTGGGAACTGGATAATTTTACTTCAATGTAACAATCTTCATGCAGAATGGCACAATTAAATGTGATTATTTTGTTCCTGGTTCCTCTCTATATTGCACTGTCCAGGATTGCCCCTCACCTCCCCCAAAACAAATAAATTGTTATGCATAGGAACTAGGGAACCAATGCACATAGATCAGAAAAAAGACTCACATGTTCGCGCCCGAGAGGCCACTCCTCCATTGTGCCCATTCTAAAGGTGTGTAGATTTCCTCTAGCTGGTCTCCATTCCAGTAGACATCATGTATAGGGGGGTTTAGTGGTTGAGAAAACCATTCCACACGTGTAGAATAAAATCAAGAATCCGGCTTTATTAAGGTAATTAAAAACAACAAACAGGCATCCATTACAGATGTACTCCTACCCTATGACATGTTAGGTCACCTGACGCGTTTCATGCCTCTTTCTGGCACTTAATCAGAGTTGAGGTCACAGGAAATCCTGTGCCTTATATACATGTGTTCATGGCTGGAAAAAGTAGTAACATGCTTTTTCCAGCCATAATGTAAGTACAATACCACATAAATGGATAATATTGGACATCCTTTTCAAGTGTGCACGGATTAATAACTCTAAAATAAGATAACAACTGTTGTGACTGTGAATAATTTTTATTAATTTGTAATGAATGTGCCTTTAAGTTGTTGAACTCTCACCCTTTGGATATCAAAAAAAAATTGCCCTTCTTTAAAGGAGAAGGTTAAGCTTTATCAGAAAGGTCTATATAAATACACCAGTAAACTCTCAAAGTAGTGCTGATCTGAGTCCTCTGTCAAAATTAACATTGCATTTTTTCCCCTTCTATTGTGTACACATGGGCTTCTGTATCAGACTATATCAAACTCCAGGGTTAGGGCTTGAGCATGCTCAGTTTTCTCCACTCTCCTTTCTCCTTCCTCACTCCTCCAGTCCCTGCTGTAATCTGAGCCTAGAGATAGAGACTCAGGCAGGAAGTGATGCCACAACAAGCTAATATGGCAGCTGCTATCCTAAACTAACAGAGAGAGCTTCTAGAGTTGTTTATGGTATGGTAAAGCATTATACAGAATAAATATAGCATTGTAGCTTGCACTATTGTGGATAATCTATTGGCAATAAACTACCTTGGTAGTTTTCCTTCTCCTTTAAATTATTTAAGGTAAAAAAAAACATAATAATATGTCTATGCAAATATATCCCCCCAACTATGCAAGCCATTGCTAAACCCAGAATAACAATGGACCCTGAAATAAAATAACATACGTTTTATGAGTTCCTGTCTCACTAGGAGAGTGTCACGGTCGGTACCCTAAATCCAGAGCCAATGCTAAGCACCCTGTTCTCGGCTCTTGCTTCTGCCTTTAACAGATGCCTTTCACCTCGGGAGGAGCCCTCGGCTAATCGGATGCCGCCAGGTCTTATTAAAAGAGGTGCCAAGCGAAGGGTTCTGGACGAGCAAAGGGGCACGACGTTAAAGCAAAGTCTTTTGGGCAGAAGGTCACAGTACAAGGCGTAGGCAGAAAGCATAGTCAAATCAGGCCGGGTCGGGGCAGGCAGAGTACAAGTGGAGTCAGACAGGCAAGGGTCAAACCAGGAGATCAATCAGGAGGGATACGGATATAGAAGAGTCGGTTACCAGGCAGGGTCAGGATTTCAGAGATCAGAATCTTCAAAACAGGCAAGGGTCACAACAGGTATCAGATAACAGACAGAAGCACAGATCAGAAGCACCAGGAACTCATAAGAATGATCCTATAACGGGCAGTGAAAACATCTAAAATGTCCCTTAAAATGCATTCAACTTTCACGCCAGTGCATATGCTCCTATAAATACAGAAGAGGCGCGCCGCAGACGCCCTAGTTACCGGCGCATACTGAAGAGGAGCGGCGTGGTGGGCGTCCCTGCCGCACTGCTGGACCACCAGGGCAGTAAGTTATTACAGATTTACTTCCTTAGAATGAAGACAACATAGTCCCATCCATCCCAGTAGGGCCAAACTATGATACCACATATCATAGCCCAGAGTTCATTGCTCCTATCCTTCCTTTGCCTTCTCAGCATCTAACAGTTGGCACATTTCTAATAATGGTCACAATGACCTGAAATCAGGATCTATTAATAAGACTTGTATTCTTGATAAGTTCATTCACAATACAGTATCTAGCAGACCTGTCCACCTGGAGTTCTGCCACATCCGGACCCCAGGCAACCATGCGACTTCCAAAGCATTATTTTGTATGATATCATTGTTTCAATAACACCTAACCCCCAAACATCTGGGTCTGCCAGATCACTGGCTCACTAAATGGAAAAAAGTTGGACAGGACTGCTTGATGTCATACTGACCAGCATGTTCACAATTTATAAAAACATACATGAACATTGCATACAGAGTATAGAACAAAACCTTCTGCAGCTCTCAAGGCAATGTTTGTATTTCTTTTAGCACCTCCTGCAGTTATTAACAAAAAGTGTTATTTTTGGAGGGCCAATATTCCCATTGCTGTATAATTTGTCACAATACAATACAGCCACAATATTCTGTATGAGTCTGCACAAAATTTGAGCAATTGTTGAATTGTTTACTAAATTGGTGAGGTTTTCCATCCATACCAGAGGCACACACTCACTTATTTCATGTCTCATCAGTACAATGTTAGTTTTAAGCTAGCCTCACACACATGCTCTTCACTCTATTAGAGGCCGTGGTTCTGATTCAGCCAATCCAATCATTTGGCCCCAAGGACAATGGGCCAATGCTGTCCTCACCTGCACAATAAAGACAATTATTGTCCATTAGGGATGTAGCGAACGTCGGAAAAAAAGTTCGCGAACATATTCGCGAACTTGCGCAAAAATGCGAGCGGTTCGCGAACGGTTCGCGAACCCCATAGACTTCAATGGGAAGGCGAACTTTAACATCTAAAATAGACATTTCTGGCCAGAAAAATGATTTTAAAGTTGTTTAAAGGGTGCAACGACCTGGACAGTGGCATGCCAGAGGGGGATCAAGGGCAAAAATGTATCTGAAAAATCTGCCTGTGTGTGCTTGGAAGAGATAGTGTAGGGGGAGAGCTGTTAGTTATTTCAGGGACAGATGATAGTAAGTTTGCTGGCTAGTAATCTGCTTGATACTGCTCTGTATTGGAACAAAAAAATAAATAAAAGCAGTCCTTACAAGGACTACTGTTATTGCAGCAGTCAGCAGATGAGATCAGAAGCAGGACAGCTGCCCACTGCAGCTACATACAGAGCACTGCAGTAGAAGGTAGATTACTAGCCAGCAAAGCTACCTAAGCTTAAATGTCCCTCAAACCCCTGCAGACTTCTGTCCCTCCAATAACAGAGCAGTATCAAAACGATTACTAGCCAGCAAACTTTCAACTGTCCCTGAAATCACTAACAGGCAGCAGCTCTCTCCCTACACTATCTCTTCAGCACACACAGGCAGAGTGAAAAAACGCTGCAGGGCTTCGGTTTTTATAGGGAAGGGGAGTGGTCCAGGGGAGAGCTTCCTGATTGGCTGCCATGTACCTGCTGGTCTGGGTGAGAGGGCAAAAAAAAGCGCCAACAATGGCGAACCCAAAATGGCGAACGTCGCGCGACGTTCGCGAACTTCCGGCGAGCGCGAACACCCGATGTTCGCGCGAACAAGTTCGCCGGCGAACAGTTCGCGCCATCTCTATTGTCCATCAGGCTGTTGTTTTGGCCCCACAAATGGGTCAATAAGATACTAACTTAGTCTTTGCTGTTGAGTGAAATATTTACTCCTTGATAAAAATTGCAGCACAGTAAAATAAATGGAAGGTAATAGGAAAACCTTTTTATTGCCTCATTGTGCATAACTAGATGATACAATTTCTTATAAAGGTTTAATTTAACCCCTGTCTGTTGGAGGGTTCCTTTAACTGAAACACATGGCCTAGCTGCCTTCCTGGTCTAAAGTGTTCCGTATATCAGGCCTCTGTCCTCTCTCAATGGCAGTGATCAGAGCTTGGTCCTGTGCAGTTGTCTCTCTCGACACAATACTTGGTGCCTCAGAAAGTCCTTTTTGTTTACTGTATGGTACTGTTTATTGGATATATAATCAAAGGGGGTTAGAAATGTAATCTATACACCCATGGGCTTTCAGCCCAAACAAAATGCCTAAGATTTTACTTTTCATTCTTTACCCTCCTAAAGCAGAAGCCATGTTAGTACTAGGGATACACCGAATCCACTTTTTTGGATTCGGCCGAACCCCCGAATCCTTCGTGAAAGATTCGGCCGAATACCAAACCGAATTAGCATATGCTAATTAGGGGTGGGAAGGGGAAAACATTTTTTACTTCCTTGTTTTCTGACAAAAAGTCATGCAATTTCCCTCCCACCCCTAATTTGCATATGCAAATTAGGATTCGGATTCGGTTCGGCTGGGCAGAAGGATTCGGCCGAATCCGAATCCTGCTGAAAAAGGCCAAATCCTGGCCGAATCCCGAACCAAATCCTGGATTCGGTGCATCCCTAGTTAGTACATTACGGGAGTCATCGTGCATAGAGTTTTTTGCTCTCTAGTAACTCTGCCCTATATACCTACAGTCAATTATTAGCAACAACCCATGACCTGACCTTTCGGTTAAGTGTGTCTTTTTTTACAGCTGGGTCTAGTGTACATCTCCCATATTTATGATTTACTAGAGACATTGAATAAAATTTTCTCTGGATGGACAAAATGGCAAATGTGATGTTTGAGCAGATCCCTATTCCTCATTCTAAACAAATGTGTAGTAAAAGTAGTAATGAGAAGTACTGAACTGCAAATTTCTTTGGGGGGGATTTGTGCCTGAGTAAATCACTGTTTTTTTTTTTTTTACCAAGGAGATGCAGAGAATTACATCTAAATTTGTTACAAAACCCAATATTTTAATGAGCTAAAATCACATGTTTCTGCCAGCATCTATTGAAAAAATTCTGGTGAAATGACACAAGTACTGCAAATGCAAATGCAAAAAAAAAAAAACCCCAAGCAACATACTGTATATCATGAGTTCCATGGGTTGTTTGGGCTGAACATGTATACTTTTGAGAGTACGGGACCTGTTATCCAGAATTCTCAGGACCTGGAGTTTTCCAAATAAGGGGTCTTTTCATAATCTGGATCTTCATATCTTCATCTGATTCCAATTGAATTGCTTTTCCTCCAATAAGTATTAATTATATCTTTGTTTGGATCAAGCACAAGGTACTGTTTTATTATTACAGAGAAAAAGGAAACAATTTTTAAAAATTTTAATAATTTGGATAAAATGGAGTCTATGGGATATGGCCTTTCTGTAATTTGGAGCTTTAAGGATAATTGGTTTCCAAATAACCTGTTATGACCTGCTATGCAGAATTCTCAGGACCTGGAGTTTTCCAAATAAGGGGTCTTTTCATAATCTGGATCTTCATATCTTCATCCGATTCCAATTGGATTGCTTTTCCTTCAATAAGTATTAATTATATCTTCGTTTGGATCAAGTACAAGGTACTGTTTTATTATTACAGGGAAAAAGGAAACAATTTTTCAAAATTTTAATAATTTGGATAAAATGGAGTCTATGGGAGATTTACGGATAATTGCTTTCCAGATAATGGATTCCATACCTGTACATGATTAGTGTTTAAACAGACAGCAAAGTGTTGATAAATTCTTTATCAGGACAGGCAGTAGGTAGGAGACGGCACATGATGCTAATGATAGTGTGATAGCTAATGACAGTTTAAAAGCAGTTTAATGGGAAAATAGTTGGGTAAAATGCAAACAGCAGCACTTCTGTATATGTATACTTCCATGAATTAGCACGCTAAAGAGTTTATTAGTCAAAGGAAAAATCACAGAATTCCTAACCAGAAACTTAAAAATTCATGAATGCATTCATTACAAGAGCACACTCGCAACTACCAGAAAAAGCCATGCAAAGTTTCAAATGTCTCAGTGTTCTTTGTCAGACGCATGACTAATGTGTACCACATGGAAACATTTAAGCGGTCAAAACAGGTCACGTGACATGCAATCAATCAAGCGATACGGGGTACATTCCTAGCATGGAATAACAGACACCAAGTAATATAGTGCTATGGGGGGAAAAAAGACCTTTGAATCACAAGCACAATTAATTCCACCAAAAGAATTCAATATTTTCGCCTAACTAAGGCGAACTAAACTAACATTTACAGCAATCGCCATCAGTTAATGAACCAAGTGGATTGTTTCCAAGGTTGTGGAGATGTTTTCAACAAGGTGGTACACCAAAAAGACCTGCCCTTCCCTGGAAATGGATGATGTTCACATAGTGCTGCAAATAGTTAATCAGAAGCCCTATGACTGCTGGGGAAAACCCCTCTTAGTGCAAAAATGAACCCCTGCCAACACGGTCTTCACAAACGCCCTTTTGGGGACCAGGAACTTTCAGTTGCAGGATCAACATGGAGCTTGAGACACAGCAGAGGGGATATCTTAGTATAGACAAGGATTAGGCAAGAGACGCCATCTCTCTTTCAATGTTCAGGGGCCGGCAGGCAGCGAGAATAGTGACAAAGTCAAAAACCAGGCAATGGTCAGGGGCAGCGAGAACAGTGACAGGAACAGGTACAAAGTCAAAATCCAGGCAGGAAACACAAAAACAAGCCTTGGGCAGGAACTGTAACACACAGCTAGCTTGGGTAAATATAAACATAGCATTTTCAAATTGTGTTCCAATATGATGTCATGATGATGTCACGGTGCAACAATAGCATGATGGTTTCAGAACGGGTGCTGTGCCTACTCATGTGCTGGTCTCCTGACAATGTGTGACAATCTGTTTTATTTTTTTCTATAGGGGCATAATAAGCTTCTTAACCCATCAGAAACTATAAAACATCTTTCTTGTCAACAACATGCAATAGCTGCTTATCCTACTTGCAGTTTTAATTCAACAACATCTGAATTCTGAACCCCCCAATCACCCTGATTTAGGAAGTACAGTCCAAATTGCATTCCCTAAAGCAGTTGAGGTTTCTGGTGGATTAGGGGCCTTCTGGACAGGGTTAGGGTGGGATGGACAGGGTGTGGCCTACAACTTTAATTTTCAAACCTGAGGAAGTTTATGAAAGCGAGAACCTTACTAATAATTCCCCCCAAATCAAGAGATCCATGATTTACATCTGCCAATATGATCATTGGCCAACTTCAATTTACCTTGATTCAATCCAGCTAAAGTTTGAAGATGTCAGCTGGCTTGATGTGCCCATATGAACCCAGTTTAAGAGTTTATTCCAAATCCATGATAAACTCCTGACCACCAATGTATTATTTTAATACTCTATAGGCCCCTGCCACCAATGTTTTTTAAAAAAAATATTCGCTGGGACCCCATTGTTTCTTCTTAATTTGTAAGGGTGCCCTGGCGCCAATGTTTTTTAAAAAAACTTTTATGGAGGGGCCTGGCGCAGTTTTTTTCCTAATTTATGGGGTCCTGACCACCAATGATTTTTTAAAAACTTTTACGGGGGGGCCTGGTGCCAAGGTTTTTTCAAACTTATGGCGGGCCTTGACCACCAATGATTTTTTAAAACTTTTACGGGGGGGCCCTGGCTCCAATGTTTTTTTAACAACAAACTTTTATGAGTGGCCCTGACGCCAATGTTTTTTTTTCACTTATAGGGGGGCCCTGACAACCAATGTTTTTTAAAAAAACTTTTATGGGGGGGCCCTAGCCCCACCTTTTTTTTTCTTATACTATAAAGGGCCCTCATTATAGCTTGTGGGGGGGGTTTACTATTTTTAGCACTGATGTCTGTGTGGTCTTGGGGTGTGGGTAGGGCGAGATCTGGGGTGGTGCTTGGGTGCTGGGGTGGGCAGCCCAGAAAATGTTGTTGTGCAGGGCCCCATGATTTTTAATGGCAGTCCTGACATTGACAATAAGGGTGTTATTTATCAAGGTGTGAATTTGTCTCCATATTTGCTGCTACAAACTCTGATCTAAGCCGCTCAGGTTTTTAACGCTTCTTTATTATTACATTTTCCCGAAAATTTGCTTTGTGGTAAAAACTCAGATTTTCACATCTTTTTCAGGGGTTTCACCTGGTTTTCATGATTTTTTCTGAGTTTTCACCCAAAACCTCAGATTTTTGCCCAAGACCTCCGAAAACTTCTGGGTTTGGCATAAGACCCAGTGCAAATCAATAAAATCATTGGGACTTCTCCCATTGACTTATATGCAACCTTGACAGGTCTGAGATGCCGGGATTTCAGATTAGCAGTTTTCTAGCCTCGGGTTTAATAAATTCCGAAAAATAGGTGATTTTTTAAAAAGCCTGATTTTATAAAAAAAAAAATCACAATTTTTTTGTGATTTTTGCATTCGGGGCTTAGTAAATAACCCCCATAATGTTACTTTGCCTGTACATTACCCATCGCAATGTGCCATTAGATTCTGAAGTGCATTCTCTAGAAATCACACTTGTATAATATTAATATTCATATCTGGAAATGAATGAGCACTAATGAGGAACAGAGCTTTTGTAGGTTTATTGTATCGACCTTCAGTGCCTAATCTGAATTAATGAGTATATATTTTTATGATCTGTGAAACCTTTTATAATTTAAAGAAAAATCTTTTAAAGCCTGTGACTGTAAAATCCGTGAGTTAATGGAGAATTTAACTTGTAAAACTGCCAAGTCAAACTGAATGAAGAGAGTGACCAATATATGGAGACTATTTATTACAGTTTAAAGAACAAAGAAATTAGAAATCCAAGTTCTGCACATTCAGTATGTAATGCTCCCGCTGCCAGAGCGGCCTTAACAATTCACAAACCAATTAGGACCAAATTATTGTTGTGGAGTCCCTTGGATTTAAGAAATTTCAACATAAGTATCAATATGGAATATATGCATTGTGTGCCTCAGTAATTAGACAGATATGTGGTAGGTGCAAAAAGGAACATTTGTGCTGTTCTGGGTCATTTTGTTGCTACTTGATATACAGTCAGATGTAAATGTAAGTCCCAAGATGTATTCACCCGCTTACAAGAGCCCATGGGGCAAATTCACTAAGATGCAAAGTTGCGCCAGGCGCAAATTCGCCGCACTTCGCCACACTTCGCCACACTTCGCCAGGCGTATTTTCGCCAGTGCTCCACAAATTCACTAAAATCCAAAGTTGCGCACAGGGGTAGCGTACGTTTTTGAAGTTGCGCTAGTGTTAATTCGCCAAGCGAAGCGAAGTTTCGATAGCGATGGTTTGTTTGCGTATGGCGCGAAATTCAAATTTCAATAGAGGAACACATATCACCACTTCAAATGCCTAGAAAACCTTCAAATCAGCAAATAAAAATTTTATTTTGCCCTACACATGTGCCCACTGTCTAGGTAAGTTGCCATGAGTCAGGAAATGTAGGGGGGAAGGAGGGGAGCCCCAAAAATATTTTCGATCTTTTTCAGCCTATCACCCATAATGTAGAAAACACGCCAGTGTTTTTTGGGACTTAGAAAAAATTTTGACTTTTTTTGAAACAATCCCTATCTACTCTATTGCGCTTCGCCAGGTCTGAGGTGGCGAAGGAAGTCTAGCGTAAAAGGTAGCGTTCAGTACACTGCGCAAGTTAGTGAATTTGCGTAGTTACGTCGCTAGCGAAAATTCGCCTGGCGTAAGGGTGCAAAGTAACACTAGCGAAACTACGCCAGCGTTCGTTAGTGAATTTGCGCAGTAACGAAAAATGCCAAACGCTAGCGAATTAACGCTAGCGTTCGGCGCTTCGGCGCTTAGTGAATTTGCGCCCATGTTCCTTTCACTGTATTAAAGGGGTTGTTCACCTTTAAATGAACTTTTAGTATGTTAAAAGTGATAATCTGAGACAATTTGCAATTGGTTTTCATTTTTTATTATTTGTGTTTTTTGGGTTATTTAGCTTTTGTATTCAGCGTCTGCAATTTCAGCAATCTGGTTGCTGGAGTCCAAATTACCCTTGCAACCATGCATTGATTTGAATAAGAGACTGGAATATGAATAGGAGAAGCCTGAATAGAAACATGAGTAACAAAAAGTAGCAATAACAATACATTTGCAGCCTTAGAGCATTTGTATTTTAGATGGGTCAGAGGAAGGAGGCAAATAATTAAAAAAAAAAACTATAGAAAATAAACAATGAAGACCAATTGGAAAGGTGCTTAGAATTGGTCATTCTATATACTAGGGGGCCCATTTACCGTACTTAGTTCGAGTGAAGGAATAGAATAAAAAAAACTTCGAATTTCAAATGTTTTTTTTGCCTACTTCGACCTTCGACTACGACTTCGAATCGAACGATTCTAACTAAGAATCGTTCGACTATTCGACCATTCGCTAGTCGAAGTACTGTCTTTTTAAAAAAAAAACTTCAACCTCCTAGTTCGCCACCTAAAACCTACCGAAGTCAATGTTAGCCTATGGGGAAGGTCCCCATAGGCTTTGGAACAATTTTTAGGTCGAAGAAAAATCGTTAGATCGATGGATTAAAATCCTTCGAATCGACCGATTTTTCGTTCGATTGAACTATTTGCGGTAAATCCTTCGACTTTGATATTCGAAGTCGAAGGATTTCAATTCGGCAGTCTAATATCGAGGGTTAATTAACCCTCGATATTCGACCATAAGTAAATTTGCCCCTAGAAGTTAACTTAAAGGTGAACTACACCTTTAATGATAATACTGGGTACTGTAAAATGAATTTCTATGCCAGGTTTCCTTATGCACTGATGCAACTCGAAAGATATGGATTTGCTGCATATGGGTAAGACAACAATATACATATCTCTTTATACATTCATTATATAGAATGATACCAAGGGGGTTATTTACTAAACTCCTAATGCAAAAATCACGAAAAATTTGTGATTTTTTTTTATAAACTTTTTTCCCGGAATTTATTAAATCCCGATGATGGAAAAGTCCGACTCAGAAAATCTCAGACCTGACGAGGTTGCATAAAAGTCAATGGGAGAGGTCCCAATGATTTTTTTATGTACGCTGTCAAAAGTCTGAGTTTTCAGGTGAAAAATCCAAAAAAATTGTGAAAATCGGTAGAAAAATCCAAAAAAAGTTTGAAAATCTAAATAAACGCAAAAAAAACGAGCAGATTTGATTGGATTTTGTAGCAGAAAATATTGAGATAAATTCGGACTTTGATAAATAACCCCCCCAAATGTATTTTTTATTCCCTGATCATGCTGATATAGTGGTTCAGTGATTAAAATTGCTGCAGTGGTGGGGTCTGTGCTCATTACTAAGCTCAATCTTCAAGGAGTTTTTATGTTCTCCCAGTATCTGTGAGTGTGATACAGATTGTGACAGGGGACTTATGTGAATGATGATGGGCTCAAGTGAAACCTCAACTTCACATACCCTTACTTTAAGTTTTCTCTCATTTTACACTGATTTTAATGTAGCCCCACCAATATATATAATGTATAATGCATTTTCCTGATTTTCCATTTCCTCTGTCTTTACACCATTTTTTTCTGGTCTTCTGAAAAATGTAGAATGGGGGTTCTACTGTATATGAATAAAGTATATTTAGAATCATATCACAGGGCCCAATGGATATTGGAACAATGATACTTCTCATATATTCAGTTTCAGACTGGGGTGTGAGGGGCCCACTAGGACTGTCCCCTTAGGGTCGCCTGGCCCCCACACCCCAGTTATGGAACCTGGAGCTGGCCTTCACTTGCCAGCCTTGACAAAGGGCTAGAGTAGCCCGAAACATTGCCTTTTAGACACTTTAGTAAAGTTTTTCACTTTTTACAAATAATAATAATAATACCGTAGTGCTGCTGCTTTTATTGATCTATGCATCTCTTGCTTACTATTACTTGCAGTTGGGGGCGAGGGTATGGGTGCATTACATTCTAGATCAGAGTGGGACTGGGTCGGCAGGGCCCATAATTGGCTCTTTTCCCGGAGCCCCACTGGCCCATTGTGACCCTGCATATGTTTTACCACCATTTATCCTCCTTTCTCTCTGTAATTCACGTGACTACACTATCAACCACTACCATATGAGATAATATTTATTTACTGCCATGTACCTTCAATAACTTCAACAGTTCTGCCCAACCTTACACCTACTTACATCTGCATCTCCTGCTTAGCACTCTTTGCAGGCATATTATATCCCTTTCCATGCATGCCAGTAGGATTTCAAGGTTTTATTTTCATTAGGATTCCCTTTCATGTTCCATAAAAACCATCTGCTTAAATATACATTACTCCTGCATATATTTTCCACAGATTGATCACTGTGCCAACTCACCCACTGGGTTTCTTTTGTTGCCTTTCTCCTATTAGCTTGTATGGTTTCCTAGGGAAGCCATAAATGGTGCCTTTAATTACAGTATTTCTCTCAGCAAGATGGTGATCAAAACAGCCTTAATTGCTGAACCACTTCAAATATTAGTGAATGGAAAACATTATGTTGTCATCAAAGGTAACCAGAGACCTTGGAAGTTGATGTTCTTTAAAAATATTTATGCAGTCCTCAAAATGGCTTTAGAAAGTTCACATGCAGTTCATAAAAGTGGATCATTTTCCTAAACAAGTTTGACAGTTAGAATTCCCTAAAGCTGGCCATAGATGCAAAGATTTGATCGCACGAATCTTAGATTCGTGTGATTTTTGGGCCATGTGTGGAGTGTCCCAACATTTTTCGTGGATGTCGATCGGTCGTTCAGACGATCGGACAGTTTAGAAAATTTCTGTCGGCTACCGATAATTTCTCTGCATGTATCGCCGATCTGACAATATCAGTGGGAGTCATCAGCTTTTGTCGGACATAACTTTCGCACGATTGCTGTCAGGGGATGAACATCATTTGATCTGTTCTTTTACTACTTTATTTGATCTGAATGATTATTGGGAAGTCGGGAGATGGCACCAATGTGAAGGTAAATCTGCACTATGGCCAGCTTAAGGCTCATTTACTATAATGGAAATAATTAAGTGCTAAGGGCTGCAAAGCACAGAGTGCAATATTCACATATCCCTGCCTTATGGAGGTGTTCAGTATAAACATGGCCATAGATGCAAAGATTTCCCTGCAATATCGGACGAACGATCGTACGTCCTCATCTCCCGACCTGCCACTAAATATTCACATCAAACAAAGCAGTAAAGAACAGATCAGCCAATGTTCTGCCCCACAGCAATGGTAGGAACGTTTTTGTCCAACAAAGCTGACAGTGACAGTCTCCCACTGAAGATCGTGAGATCGGCAATACATGCAGAAATATCATCGGCAGCCGTCAGAAATTTTCTAACCAAACGGCCGATCTCCGCCACACGAAAAATGTCGGGACTCTCCACACGCGGTCCGAAAATCGTACGAATCGAGGATCGGATCTTTGCGTCTATGGCCAGCTTAAGGCTCTTGAACCCCCTGGAACTCCTTCCTTACAAGTATTGAATGGAAGGATGTCAATGTCCCTCCATGAGCTGCACCGTTTTTTCACCATCTATCCTGTGACACTTAACTAATGTGGTTTTCAAGAAATGTCCAATTTACTCATTGCTTTTGAATATCATGAGAAAGTAACCTGCCTGCTCCTGGCCAAAAGGGAAAGAGAGAAGGTAAGGCCAGAGTCATTCCAAAATCAATATTTGTACTTTGTGATACGAAAGGTAACAACACACATCTGACTTCCAAAGACATTGTAACGGTTTTCATTACACAGAGCGTTCTCAGTTCCCTTTGCCCAGACGCATAACTTTAGAGGAAACAGACTCTGTGTGTGGCCCCTCAGGTTACAAAGGGCCAGGACCATGTGATCTGTCACAAAGAAATCCCCCAGCATCCACTTTCTAAGTGCTTGCCTGCCTTGGCTATTAGGAGTTGGAATGCATGGGGAGTAGGGTTGCCACCCGGCCGGTATTTTACTGGCCTGGCCAGTAAAAATGTTGCTTAATGCCAATGTTATTTATAGGGGAAAACCATAAAAATATAGGTGGCTGGTATTTTTTTCCAGAAAAGGTGGCAACCCTAACCAGGCGGGGGGGGGGGCTGTTAGGGCAGAGTTCTGTGCATGTTGGGCCCCTTTGAAGATTTTTTGGAGGCGGCAGCACCTTCTAATTCCGCCACTGCCTATGCCTGCGCAAATTTGTTTTTTTTAACTTACTCATAAACATTTTCTGCCAAATACTGTAAACATTTTGCTGATTTTAATTTTGTCTGACTACTAGCAGTTGCTGATGTTCAGCGTCATATTTCAAAGTGAACAGAAAAAATGATATGCAACCAAAGGTTGTAATGTAGTAATTATGGTTGTAAATGTAGTCATTTCGCTAGAGTTTTTTGAAAGAATGGATTATTTGACATTTTAATATGTTATAGTTGCTTTTTTAATTTACTTGTATAGTTGGAGTTGTTTTTTTTTTTTTTTTAAAGTTTTTACTTTTGCATTTTTAACAACAATAAGAGAGAAGGAAATAGAAAGGAGAAGAAAAGACGGGAGGCAAAGGCAGTCATTATGGCTATAATCCTTTTCACTGACTACTGTAAATTCAACCAGGTACCCCATATGGCATCAAATTTCTCTGCGCACCCTCTGGCTAAGTATGTCAATTTCTGACTTGGAAGAGTATCATTTACCAGCTTTTGTCAATATTGCAAGGAGGGGGGGTCCAAGGACCTTCCGTGCATAAGAATGGCTTTCTTGGAGTAATAGAGAAGTCGTAGATAGCAGAGTCTGGAGAAGAAGCGAAGTGGAACATCACCAGACAGGCCTAGTAAATAGGGATGTCGCGGACTGTTCGCCTGCGAACTTGTTCGCAGCGAACATCGACTGTTCGCGTTCACCGAATGTTCGCGAACGTCGCGCGACGTTCGCCAATTTGGGTTCGCCTTAGCTGGCGCTTTTTTTTGCCATTTCTCCCCCAGACCAGCAGATACATGGCAGCCAATCAGGAAGCTCTCCCTCCTGGACCACCCCCACACCCCCTGGACCACTCCCCTTCCATATATAAACTGAAGCCCTGCAGCGTTTTTTCATTCTGCCTGTGTGTGCTTGGAAGAGCTAGTGTAGGGAGAGAGCTGTTTAGTGATTTGAGGGACAGTTGATAGTAAGTTTGCTGGCTAGTAATCTACTTCATACTGCTCTGTATTGTAGGGACAGAACTCTGCAGGGATTTGAGGGACATTTTAGGTTAGGTAGCTTTGCTGGCTAGTAATCTACCTTCTACTGCAGTGCTCTGTATGTAGCTGCTGTGGGCACTGATCTCTTCTGATCTCATCTGCTGACTGCTGTAATAACCCAATAGTCCTTGTAAGGACTGCTTTTATTTTCTTTTTTGTTTTTTTACTTTGCTACTATAAGAGCCCAGTGCTATTAGCCTAGCTGTGTTGGGGAGTGGGACTGGTGTGCTACTGTGCTGCTCCTAGTAGTTCAGCACCAACCAGAGTAGTTTTTTTTTTTTTAATATACATATATATATTTTTTTATTTTACTTATCTTACTGTTCTTTAACGTGTCCAGTGCTGTTTGCTGTTCTTCATAGTAGTGCACCAATAGTAGTGCACTTGCAGGCATTATTTGCCCAGTGTGTTCTTCAAACAACTGCCACCTAGCTGTGTGAGCTTGTTCACATTCTGTCTAAATATCAATAATAATACCGTCTCCAGAAACACCACCCGAGTGACGTTTTTCAAGCAGCAATAATATATTCCGTATCCACTGCTGTAGTGTATACGTTGACCTTGCAGGCATTGTTTCAATTTGTTTGCCCAGTGTGTTCTTCATTTTCAAACAACTGCCACCTAGCTGTGTGAGCTTGTTCACATTCTGTCTAAATATCAATAATAATACCGTCTCCAGAAACACCACCCGAGTGACGTTTTTCAAGCAGCAATAATATATTCCGTATCCACTGCTGTAGTGTATACGTTGACCTTGCAGGCATTGTTTCAATTTGTTTGCCCAGTGTGTTCTTCATTTTCAAACAACTGCCACCTAGCTGTGTGAGCTTGTTCACATTCTGTCTAAATATCAATAATAATACCGTCTCCAGAAACACCACCTGAGTGACGTTGTTCAAGCAGCAATAATATATTCCGTATCCACTACTGTATACGTTGCCCTTGCAGGCATTGTTTGCCCAGTCTTTAACCAAGTGCCACCTAGCTGTGTGAGTTTTTTCACATTCCGTGTCCAGAAACATCACCTGAGTGACGTAGTGTGATTTCTGCCTTTTACAGCACAAAACGCAGCGCTGTGTCAACAATGTATTTTTCAGATACATTTTTGCCCTTGATCCCCCTCTGGAATGCCACTGTCCAGGTCGTTGCACCCTTTAAACAACTTTAAAATCATTTTTCTGCCCAGAAATGTCTTTTCTAGCTTTTAAAATTCGCCTTCCCATTGAAGTCTATGGGGTTCGCGACGTTCGCGAACCGTTCGCATTTTTGACGCAAGTTCGCGAATATGTTCGCGAACTTTTTTTCCAACGTTCGCTACATCCCTACTAGTAAACAGAGCTCATCTGAAGCATCTTACTGAAGCATCTTACCCCAGAATCCCTGTATCACCGGGCATGACCAAAATACATGGAACAGAGAATCTACCTCATCTCTGCACTTAGGGCACATATCTCATCATCCAACTCAGGAATGTCTCTCTGCCATTTGGTCTTAGATTTTTCCAGGGATGAAGGGCCTGCAGTCGTCAAAATAGTATAGAACCAAGAGAGTGGTTTAGTCAGGTCTTGTCTATGGAGGTAGGTCTCCAGGGTGGTTACAGCTACCCTTATGGATCTAGCAGGAAATTGCATGTTAAAAGCATGACGCAACTGCAGATACCTGAAAAACATATTAGGGGGAGGGTGCATCTCTTGTCTCAGTAAGTCATAAGTTTTACATTCACCACCATTGACAATGTCTCTTAAAGTTATATATAAATAGGAAAAAACGCCAGCGTTTTTTTGGGACTTTTTTTTGAGGAACGCCCATCTACTCTATTGCACTTCGCCTGGTCTGAGGTGGCGAAGGCAAGTCTGGCGACAGAGGTAACGGTCAGTAAAATCAAAAACTGGCTTCGAATATCGAAGTCGAACGATTTTGCGCAAATCCTGCGATCGAACGATCGAAGGATTTTTCATTCGATCGAACGATTAAATCCTTCGAATCGAACGATTCAAAGGATTTTAATCCAACGATCGAAGGAAAATCCTTCGATCAAAAAATCC
Organism: Xenopus petersii; assembly: GCA_038501925.1. NCBI lineage: Eukaryota > Metazoa > Chordata > Amphibia > Anura > Pipidae > Xenopus > Xenopus petersii. The sequence continues at coordinate 112,273,440 of CM076679.1, read as the reverse complement.
CAGGCAAGCCTATGGGGACCTTCCCCATAGGCTAACATTGACTTCGGTAGCTTTTAGCTGCCGAAGTAGGGGGTCGAAGTTTTTCTTAAAGAGACAGTACTTCGACTATCGAATGGTCGAATAGTCGAACGATTTTTAGTTCGAATCGTTCGATTTTCGTAGTCGAAGGTCGAAGTAGCCCATTCGATGGTCGAAGTAGCCCAAAAAAACTTCGAAATTCGAATTTTTTTTAATTCGAACCCTTCACTCGAATTTAGTGAATCGGCCCCTAAGATATGATACACAAAATACATACTGTCAGACCAAAGATAAAACTACAAATAAAATCCCAGACTGCAAATGTTTTGTTTTTTGTCTAAAAACCAATTCACTGAATGAACAAATATGGCAAGAATTTAGCATTTAGGCGAGAATTGTTTTTGGATGTGACGCGGGGTCAAAAGTACTATTCTGTGGAAGTGAGAATGATTCTTCTGTTCAGAAGTGCAATGGATAGCGATAAAAAATAAATAAATGAAACAAATGTTTGACATTCCTGTGGGTTTCCCAATAGTATCACAGGGAAGAAAGTTACCAATTAACTCAGTAGATAGATAGGTCCATGAGACCAAGCTGGGAGATTTTTTCCTATTTTTTAAACATTTCACCATGGATCTTTGGAAGAGTTATGCATTTCTGGAGATACTGCTGATAAATTGCTGCATTGTTTCATTAAGTCATGGAATCAAGGTATGGACAATGTTTATTTTCTGTCTGTGTATTGGTGTTTATGTTATTGCTAATTGTATACAACTTGTATGCAACAAAGATAACTGAAAGGAAACACAAGAAGTCTGTTGTTTATATTGTAGTGATATTAAACATTAATAAGGGATCTGGCGTCTGGCCCATATACATTATACAATATTTGCAGTCTTGAAAAACTGTATCACTGTAAATCACCAAAGATCCTACATACAGTACTTTGCATTGATTGTTCAGTCTTACAAAGCAACATAATATTTAGCACGGCTCAGGATGCATGTTCCTAATTATAAGTTCCATAATTACCAACAGATGTCACTCAGATCCCAAGTTCTTATGGCGGATAGCTTGGCCATGCTGATCTCTTCCCTCTTCAGAGTGAATCAATTTGGAAAGTTTATAGGTTATATGGCACATTAGTTATATGACACATCATGCTTTGGTATGATATTGGTATGAGAGTTATCTTGTCATCATCATCATTATCATTTATTTATATATTTATATCACCAACAAATTTGCTTTAAATTAGTTTAAAAAGAACAAATATCTTACAAACTTTTTTTTACAAACAAGGGTTTTACAGAGTAAGAATAGGATTAGAGGCCCCTACTTTGCAATCTAAAGGGTTGGGATACAATTGAAACACAAGCGTTAGGGTAAGGCCACACTGGGAGTTTTGGGAGATTTGGTCGCCTGGCGACTAATCGCCTCGTCTTTGCAGACACCAATCTCCCCAAATGTCTTCCCTCACTCTGCGCCGGCTAAAATGAAAAAACTCTGGCGCTAATCACACGCAGCGATTAGTTTTTTGAAGTCGCCCGAAGAGGCAACTTCGTAAAATGAACCGCTGCGTGTGATTAGCACCAGCTAAAATGAAAAAATGCCGGCGCTAATCATACGCGGCGATTCGTTTTCCGAAGTCGTCCAAAGAGGCAACTTCAGAAAACTAACCGCCGTGTGTGATTAGCGCTGGCATTTTTTCATTTTAGCCGGCGCAGAGTGAGGGAAGGCGTTTGGGGAGATTGGTCGCCGCAGAGAGGAGGCGATTAGTCGCCAGGCGACCAAATCTCCCCAAAATGTTCAGTGTGGCCTTTAGAAACAAATGGATGATTTATGATACATTAATGTCTAATTAAAAAAAGCTACATTGAAAAAGCTTCCCTAAACTGGTGGGAGAGTGTTTGAAAGTTTGGAAAGAAGGGGAGAGTCTGATAGCACGAGGTAGAGAGTACCAGAAAGAGACAGAAGCCCAAGAGAAGTCTTGCAGTCGGGAATGGGATGGAGTGATGAAAGGAGAAGATCAGAAGCAGAGTGTGAGTTGTGTGAATGAGTATATTTTGAGATCACTGCTACCAGATGCAAAAACTGCATGTCTATACAACCTTCAGATTAATGTGCAATGACCAAGAAAGGGTTCTGATAAAACATGTGACATCATAAAGAATGTGACCAAGTGATTGTAATCTATGCACACACAGTAATGTTGTACTTACTGGACTATGTCCCTTAACCTGTTCACTCATTTTGTGTGTGCACCTGATTTACAATGATTATAGGCTCAGGCTCTAAAACCTTAGGAAATACCATCTCATCTATTTCTATACTGTGCTCAGATGACCTCAACACCGTGTACACCAATAAAAACTAATTTGTGGTGCCATAATTTCCTTCCTGGCAATAATCAATATTTAATGCAATACAAAAATAGGAACAGCATATAAAACTATTTACAGCATACAACAACAGTCACTGATTAATTGCTATGGGTCACTGCCCATGTGCAAATTTGTTGAGTGTTCATGAATGAGCCCCTATGTGTCTGTTTCTGATCCTGATACTTCCCAATCCTTTTTCAAGGTAGTGAATAACTTGTCGTGACTGAATCTGGACCCAGTACCCACATAAATGCAAACCCGTGGTTTTTGGGTTGACAACGTAATTGTTGTACATTGTAGGCAGCCACATCAAAACAAAGGAATAACAAAACAGATCTTCTATGGAACAAAATAAGTGCAAGAAAAGATATTACACACAGTATTCACTTTAGAAGGAGAGTGTGGCATTTTTGAAAGCACCTACAGTATATGATGCATTGTTCTTAAAGGTGCTGCCATAAAACAATCCTATGTGGGAACATTGTTTTGTAGGAAAATGAGCCGATGGTCATCCAGAGTTTCAATATTGACTGCAGAATAACATCTCGCTTTGCTCGCACCATCATAAAAACTGAACTTCAGAATCAGCTTAATATGTCTCGGGAGGCTGTATTTGATGTGGAATTGCCTAAAACTGCCTTCATCACCAACTTCAGCATGTGAGTTTATAAAAAGTAATGGACACAAAAATACAGAATATTTCCAGCTCACCCCCTGCTCAGTATACAAATGAAAAAACAGAGTAGGGCAACATTCTTAACACAATTTTAAACTGTCTTTTTTGACTGTAGGACACAAGCAAGCAATGTTGTCTAGTATGTTCATGTTCTGCCACCAATAGAGATTTCCAAAATTGTTGAGCTCTCCATATCTGTTCTTTTTGCTTGACTTTGTTTTGGTGACCTCAAAAAGACTTTATTTCTGTATTATCCAATAGTTTAACTAATTGGTGCAACAATTTGATAAACACATCTTAAAATGCAGTGTAGCTGCAGGTCATTTCCTATAGATAACAATGAGCAGCAGTATAAGTAGCTGTTGGACTGCACTTGCCTTTGCCAGCTGAAAGGCAGACATAAAGGAGGTCGCATGCAAACGGACAAACCTTTTGTGCTACAAATTACCAGAGCTCAAATGCATTATTTTTATTTTCAAGGACTGTTGGTGGTGTCACAACCAATGGGATGGTGAAGGAGAAGGCCGAAGCAAAGATGCAGTTCCAAAAAGCAGTATCCAAGGGACAAAGCGCTGGTTTGGTTCAGTAGGTGTTGACTTTTATATGGTCATCGTTTACATTTGCAGTAGTTCATAGCAAGGCAGACAGTACAATTGAAGAATTAAAATGATTTTTGCCAGAGTACTTCCTGTTTATGTATACAATATTACATTACATTTCATAAAAGTCAATGTGTAACCTGTTTTTGGCACATAAATATACAGAATGCACTGGTGTCCATGATGCCATATAATGTCAAACTCAATGAAAAAATAATTTTCTTTGCATTATGAATTTTACTTTGTATATATACTGTGCAGTAGTACAGTCAGCCCTTAAGTTCAGTTCCCAGATGAAATTGGATTATCCTATTATTTTATTACTGCAGATTGTAAAGAACATAATTCAAAATATTATTCGCTCAACTATAAGGGCAGAGACACACTGGCGCCGGGAGATTAAGTCTCCCGGCGACAAATATCCTCTTCTTCGGGGGCGACTAATCTCTCCGAACTGCCTTCCCCTGCGTTCCACCGGCTATAATGAAAATCGCCAGTGGGAAGGCACTCAGAGCGTTCGTTTTTCGAAGTCGCCCAAAGTTTCTTTGTGAGGCAACTTCAGGTGACTTTGGAAAACGAAACGATCCGAGTGCATCCCGCACATTTTGAAGTCCACCAAAAGATAATAGGGGGACAATTAACCTCTACCCCAGACATTAGTGTTTGCGAACGAAGGGAGAATAAAATCATATATATAATTTGATTACCAGTTCAAAGGATACATGCAGGGGTTGTACTACCTCACAAGGATCATAGTTACAGTTAGCTACATAGCTGAAGGAGTAGGAAAGGTTAAGTCACTGGGGGGGTTTAGCTCAAAAAACAGCAAAACACAGATGGGGGAATGTAATAATGGTCGATAATGCAAAAATCGTTTGCAATTTATTCACAAAATCGCAAATAAATGTTCGCAATGTGAAAAATGTTGCATTTGTGTTTGCCTCTCATGCGACAGTAGAACAGCGACTGCAAGTGTTATAGTTTGCCATTTTGTACAGTGTATGTAATAAAACTTCTTAATGAAAAAGTTCTTACTTTTGCTCCAAAAGTTTACCCCACCTTCAAGCAGGTGTTAAAGGCTCATAATGCGCTTAAAGCCTTATGAAGAATATTATATTGCGATATGCAAAATTTATTCGCAAATTTGTTCTCTTTGCAAATTTTATTATATTTCCTCCAGAGTTTTTTAAATATTAAAACAATAGGCACAGAGTATGATCTGTGCATAGTGCCCCATTAACTCTTTACCTGTGAATAACATTAAATAACACTCTAATTGTTTTGGTGACCCTCCAGTTTGTGTCCACTGATTCTTAAACTTAAATTCTTGAGCGTAGTTCCATCAAAAACATGGGAGGCTTGAGCAGAAGTTTGCGAATAACTGCTTTCATTTATGTCCTTTTACTTGTGTGTTGCTAATGCACCTGTGTTTTCAATAATTCCAGGTCTACAGGAAGGAAAATGGAACATTTTAAAGTCACAGTGAATGTTGCTGCCTTTGCAAATGCGATATTTGTACTGACTTATGAAGAGCTACTGAAACGTTATCTTGGGAATTATGATTTGTATTTCAAAGTTAAACCTAAACAGCTTATAGAAAACTTCCAGGTGAATTCACCCTGCTTTTAGTAAAAATGTTCTCTTTTAAAGGGATTGTGTCATGATTTTTATGGTGCAGTTTTTCTTTCTAAACTGTTTACACTGCAAAGAATGAACTCTATATGTTACATTTGATTCCTAACCCTACAAGTGTATTTTTTAGTTGTAATATTTGTGTGTATACAGTCATCTTAAGTCATTTTGCCTGGTTATATGCTTTCAGAAAGAGCCAGTGCTGCACTATGGAACTGCTTTCTGAAAGACTATTGTTTTTGTAACTGAGTCGCAGTGGGACATGATTTTTACTATTGAGTGCTGTTCTTATACCTACCAGGGAGATGTTATAAGGTTATGTTCCCATTGTTCTGCTGATATGCTGCTTGGGGAGGGGGGGGGGGGTAGGGAGCAATATCACTCCAACTAGCAGTGCAGCAGTAAAGGGTGACTGAAGTTTATCAGAGCACAAGTCACATGATTGGGGGCACCTGGAAACTGACAATGTCTAGCCCCATTTCAAATTGCATAATTAAATTTAAAAAAATCAGATTGCTCTTTTGAAATACGGATTTCAGTGCAGAAGTCTGCTGGAGCAGATGCATTTGGGGAAAAAAAACATGTTTTCCCATTACAGTATCCCTTTAAGGATAGAGTAGTCTGTGGACTTTTTGGGTTCAAGCTCAACTGAGATCCACCATTTTTATGCCTCTCTTAGCCCATAACAAGATTACAATTATGTTAAGAATAATGTCACTCGCTCATCAGTCTACAGTCCCAAGAACATTCAGAATACTAAATAAATGCTCCCCAACACAAGATTCTCACTCTAGCTGGCAAATATGCTGACATTGAAGAAGTATCTAAAGCAGTAAATTGGTATTCGTCCCAGATCCCACCCTCTCTGACTTTAGGCTACTTTAGGAAACTCTGGCATAGTTATTAAATTGGAAAATCTCAAAAAGTAGCACAGAGTGTCCACAAGTTAATACATATAGGCTCATTTACTAATAATGGGCATATCTTTCCCCAGTGCAATGGCCAATAGCAGCCAATTAGCAATTAGCTTTGATCAGCCTAATGCAGTTGCAACTTTAGGCTACTTTTGAGTTGGTTACTATGGAATACTGCACTACAACAAATTTGTGTTGTGTTAGTTAACAAGCTAAATTGTTTTTACAGATCAATGCACACATTATAGAGCCCCAAGGGATTCGCTTTTTAGAAACACACGGCACATTCATCACTAATGAATTAACTGATGTAGTCCAAATAAATCGCACAGAGAAACAGGTAATTGGGCTTATATGGGAAAAAGTAGATTCGAAAGAGACTTGTGCATGATGGAAACTTTTATGTGATCTGCAGGCCCAAATCACATTCAAGCCAACGATGGATCAGCAACGTACATGTCCTGAATGCACAGAAACACTGCTTGATGGGAACTTTTTGATAAAATATGATGTTAAGAGGGAAAATTCAGCTGGGAACATTCAGGTAATGTATTGTTTATGAGAAGCAATCAGGTGGGAGTCTATATACTGGGTAACTGAGTCTGGAAGCCATATAGGTTACACCACAAAAAAAAAAAATATTAGGCTCATCCTGCACAATAATAAAATATTCCAGTAATATTTAACACCCACTGCAGCTTGGTGTCCTGACAACGATTTTGTAAGAAAAAAAACCCTCTAAAAACAGAAATAAACTGTGAATTTGGTAGGCTGCAGATTACACATCACCACTTTTACGAATAAACTAATGGCTAATACTTTGCTGGTATAAAATGAAATAAATTATATTGATTAATATTGATTTAAATCTGATTATTTTTGCAGATTGCCAATGGATACTTTGTGCATTACTTTGCTCCTGCCAGCCTTCAAAAAGTGCCAAAGAATGTTGTCTTTGTTATTGATCACAGTGGGTCAATGCATGGGCAGAAAATTAAGCAGGTAAATGTCTAAACAGCTCCTAGATTTTGTCAGATTCAAGATAAAGGATAGAATGTGTTGCTACCAGGACCATGACATTTGTAGTAGGAAAACAAATTGCATTAGAAGAGTTCCACCTTGTGGTAGATTTAATAGAGCTTTGCTGACAATCACTGTTATACAGAAGGCTTAATTTGTTAGCAAAATTAAATTAAATTACATTACGTTATGTTTTGTATAACTTGTAAATAATCATATTTGCTAGTTAAGAGATATTGCATTTGCATAATGATTTCATATTTTAATTTAATTATAAATTGCCCTGTCCCTATAACACAATGGCAGCAATGCAGACATCATAATAATATAAATATAAGATTTTTGTGGGGGAAACAACATAAAAGTCAATCATGCAAAAAATATGTGTAATGTTAGCTATTTCTTCCTGTGTGTGAACAGTTTACCTTAACCTCACCTACCTTTACCATAACCTTTTACCACTGATATCAACCCAGCTGCCGGTGGAAAAAACATAAACCATTTTATAGCTTGCCCTGGTACAAAGCTTATGTAAAAAATCTTCTTGCATTATATATATATATATATATATATATATATATATATATATATATATATATATATATATATATATATATATAATACACCACCTTCAAGCACATCTTAAAAATGTGCTGTAAAATGTAGAATATTTTCTTAATTATTCAGAAAATGTATTCATTTGCAGTTTTTACTACATTCCTCCATTACAGTTTAAGGTTGCTGATTTTTGTAAAAATTTCTTTAAATGTCTTTAAATACTTTCATTTTGTAGACATACGAAGCCTTCTTAAAAATCCTGGCAGATCTACCAGAAGAAGATCATTTTGGAATTTTAATATTCGATGATAAGGTGGATAAGTGGCAGAATACCCTTGTTAAAGCAGTGCCTGAAAATATAATAAAGGCAAAAGAATTTGTCTCCAAGATTTCGGCAAGAGGAGGTAAAATATTGACATATTTGAAATGCTGAAACACAGCAACAGCTTCATTAAGCAATTTTTAGAATCCAAATGCTTTTCAAAACATTTAAAAAGTAGCTTGAGTCATTGAAAATGATGAATAGAATTTGACTTTGCCTCATTCAGATTTTCGTCCCTGTTTTAGTCAATCAAATTTCTGAAATTCTAATGTTTTTATAAATAAGCTCACTTTTGAGTTTGGTGAGTTTTTTTTAGTTTTTTTTTCAACTCAAAAACAACAAAAAAACTCGCAAATTCACAAATCTGAATTTTGTTAAATAGGCCTACAAGGGACAGATTTATCAAAAGTTCTTTTTCAAATTGACTTACTTTATAATATTGAATGTGCCTTAATTTATGAAAAATTCAACTATCTCATCACTTAAAAACATTAAGGGGCCGATTCACGAAGGGTCGAATTTCGAAGTTAAAAATACTTCGAAATTCGACCCTCGAATTGAAATCCTTCGACTTCGAATATCGAAGTCGAAGGATTTAGCGCTAATCCTGCAATCGAACGATCGAAGGATTTTTCGTTCGATCGAACGATTGAATCCTTCGAATCGTTCGATTCGAAGGATTTTAATCAAACGATCGAAGGAAAATCCTTCGATCAAAAAAAGCTTAGCAAGCCTATGGGGACCTTCCCCATAGGCTAACATTGACTTCGGTAGCTTTTATCTGCCGAAGTAGGGGGTCGAAGTTTTTTTTAAAGGGCAAGTACTTCGACTATCGAATGGTCGAATAGTCGAACGATTTTTACTTCGAATCGTTCGATTTCGTTCGACTTCGATCGAATTCGATCGAATTTAACCAATTCGATGGTCGAAGTACCCAAAAAATACTTCGAAATTCGAAGTATTTTTCATTCGAACCCTTCACTCGAGCTGAGTGAATCGGCCCCTTAATCACATTCTGCTCTTCTCAAGTCCACTCATTATCAATGAGTCTAATTAATAATGAATTTGCATGACATTTGGAAATAAATCTCCCATTGACTTTTTCATGCAATTAGTTTTTTTGTGCTTGATGAACTTCAAAAATTTGAGTTTTGTGATTACTGCTGCACAAAACTTAATTTGCTGTAAAAACTTAGATTTTGATAAATTGGTCCAATAAGTGTTGGACATTGGTATCACTGTATTTCAAATATTGCCTTGTTTAAATGGTCTTTCTCATTCTCATATTCTCTCATTCATGTTTTAATTGAAACCTAAAACATACAAACAACTTAGTAGTGACAAATGGGAACCTCAGCCCTGCAATGATTGCCATCCTCAAAAGCCATGTTGCCAATCAAGAGTCTAGTAACTAGTATATGCTGTTGTTGCTTTAGTAGTTGTTTTATTGCGTTGGGTAACTTTATCTAAGCAAGCTTTTTAGTATAAATGAAATCATTGGACAACAATATTATCTAACATGTATTAATATTATTGTCTTCTTCTTTTAGACAGTAGTTGTCAAACATTTTTCTGTTCAATTCAGTTCAATTGAATCACAAAACTTTGCATAGGGCCACCTGTCCAGGTCCAATCTTTTGGCCATGAAATTAGTATATAAAGGAAAATATCAGAATATGGATGATTCAGTCATCATTTTTAGAATTACTAGAACAACAAAGGCATACTCTCTCCAAATCTCACCCTAACTGACCTTTGAGCTCACTTTCAGGTATATCTAGGAGAGCTAATGGCTGTACTTTGGCAAATCTCTACTAAAAAGTAATTAGCCTTCCGGTTGAACCACACATGAATAAGTACTTTAGTGTAATTGCACACAAGTAGATTTCTAGAATTGGCGGGGAAGACCTGGAAGACAGGTGCACATCATTTGAAAATTCAGAACCTCATCCAGAACATGGTGCTTGGAGGAGACATATTGCATTATGTTCCCCACTTCAGGCAACTTTATAAATGACTTGGGTGCAATTATGCTTCATTTCGGTATTTACTTAACAATGTCAGGCATTGTGATATATGGTGGCACTTTACAAATATGTATTAATATTTATTATTTTGCTCACATTCAGGCACAGATATAGATAAGGCCTTGCTTACTGCAGTGAAAATGCTCAAACATAGCTCAAGGAGTAAACTTTTACCCAAAATAAGCACTTCCATAATATTATTCCTCTCAGATGGAGAGCCAACATCTGGTAAGCACCTTCTGAACTTAATTGTTTTATTCTATTCCATTAGAATGATGCAGATTTTGAAGTAGGTCACGAAGTAAGGTTTTAAATGTGTCATGTAAGATTTCATTTATTCAGCTCGGCTAACTGGCTCTGTATGTTCTCAGGGGCTATAAGCATTGTAGATCTATATGTTGCCTTAGGACAGAACAGAATAAAACTCAGCCAACTCTTAATAGTATCAATTTTGAGAATGTAAGCTGCATACCAAGATGGTGGTGGTAGCAGTATATCTCATAAGCAATCTTAGTTGATTTCTGTAATGGTTAAGAGTAAAGTGCAGTGATGCAGTTGGGACCAGATAAATCTCCATAATTCCTACCCACTCAGAAGCCATGTTTCAATATGAGATCTAACAAGATGGAAACAGGCTGTCTGTAACTTTGGATATACAGCATGGCTCTGAACTATTAGGCTTTATCTATGCTATAAACCAGCAGTTCTGGATGCATAGTTGGCCAAAGGGACATAAAGGAGTGATTTGCATGTCTCTAGACATAATGCTATAAGATTTTATGTTGCATGTCTTGCATGTGAAGGGCTTTTTAGCACCTTTAGCCCATCTCATCCTAACCAGGCTAGGTGCTCTGCTTAACTAGGGCCTAGTAATCCACAGCAACCATGACTATTCTAGTTCCACTAGACCAACACATGCTTACAGATTGTTGATTTCTACATCTCGTCCCTGCTACTGTATGTCCTGCCAAAAAAAAAAAAACATTGTTGTGTATGTATAATAGGTATTTTATTTCTAAACTGCTTGTATTCATATTTATTATATCACAATATATTGATTGTAATCAGAACTGCAGTTGTGCAAATTATAACCTTTCTCAAAGAACATAATGAAAGGTACCAATAAAATCCTGTGGAACTGCTTCTATATGGAAATAGAAACAATATATATATTAATCTACCTTTGTATTGTTCATATTTTAATTGCTTGTTGTACATTTTTACAGGAGTCACTAACCACAATGAAATAATCAATAATGTTAAAAAAACCATTGAGAGACAGACCACACTGTACTGTTTGGGATTTGGTAATGATGTTGACTTTAATTTTCTGGAGAAACTGTCTTTGGAAAATGGTGGATTAGCGAGGCGGATATATGAAGACTCGGATGCTGCCCTGCAGTTACAGGTGAGATGTTAATCATGCAGTATAGGGTTTCTCTATATAACTAATCCCAAATGATGTTTTTAATCCACTCTGTAATATAAAAATCCCAGCAGGCAAGACATTAGGCCAGACATCTCCATGGTCAGAGACGGAGCTGTCACTGGTGTGGCGTTGGGGAAATAAGGTCATATTTCACTTCTGCTTGTTTCATCAGCAATTGAAATGGCACATGTATTAAAGATTTATCTCTGGATATTTTTTACTTTGCCTTTACACAAGTGACACAGGATGTATCTGACTGTATGAATAAGTAGCTCAATTGAATTTAATTTGTTTTTCCTCCCTTCCTTCCTCACTGTTTGCAATTTGCAGTGGGAACTAAACAGAGGCGTGTTAAAGCTCATTGCTGTTGTTGATCTCTAACAGACCATTGAGCAGAATAGCATTCGGTTGCTCAAAAAAGCCAAACACATTATAGTGAATTCACAAATATTGTATTTAATAAATCAATTGTCAATCTGTAAAGTTCCTGACAGTTGGGAAAGTGTTGATTAACAGTAAGGGGCCGATTCACTAACTTCGAGTGAAGGATTTGAAGGTAAAAAACTTCGAATTTTTTTGGACTACTTCGACCATCGAATGGGCTACTTCGACCTTCGACTACGACTTCGAATCGAAGGATTCCAAGTAAAAAACTTTCGACTATTCGATAGTCGAAGTACTGTCTCTTTAAAAAAAACTTCGACCCCCTAGTTTGCCATCTAAAAGCTACTGAAGTCAATGTTAGCCTATGGGGAAGGTCCCCATAGGCTTGGCCAACTTTTTTTGATCGAAGGATATTCCTTTGATCATTGGATTAAAATGCTTCGAATCGTTCGAATCGAAGGATTATATCGTTCGATCAAAGTAATTATCCTATCTGCGCTAAATCCTTCCACTTCCATATTCAAAGTCGAAGGATTTTAATTCCTAGTCGAATATCGACCCTTAGTGAATCGGCCCCTAAATATTTCTTAAGTATTCCCCAGTTGCATATTTGGAATGTGTTTATTTTTTAACTTCTAAATAAATACTGTATATTTGATTAGATGCCATGTTAGATACAACTAAAAATGCATTAGATAATTGTGGTTTCATTTCCTGCAGGGTTTCTATAATGAAGTTGCAAACCCATTGCTTCTGAATGTTCAGCTCGAGTACCTGGATAATTCGGTATCGAATTTGACCCAGAACAACTTTAGACATTATTACCAAGGTTCTGAAATTGTTGTTGCCGGACACATAAACAATGATAATCTGGAGCGTTTAACAACAGAAGTAGTTGGACAGGGGGTGAGTCTTTTATTTGACAATGACTGTTGCATTTAAGATTGGCTGAATCAAATTGAACCTCACTAGCTCCTCAGCTCAGTCAAGTGTCTTACAGTATCATATCTACCAATCTATGTATAAAAGATGATCATTGGGCCCTTGTCACTGCAAGTTGTTTTTCTTCTGTAGTAGAAGACTTTGGGCTAAATTAATCAAAAAACAAGTTGGCGTTTTTTTCTTGATTTCAGAATTGCAGTGAAACATAGACATGGGAGAGGCATGCAAGTGTTTTCTGAAACACTGAATAGTCAGATTTATTTTAAAAAAACCATGAAGTCACCAGGAGAAACTCGGCAAGTAAAAGCTACCGAGTTTTTATAGAAGTCAATTGGAATATACTTTAGAAAACATTTGGGATTTCAGCCTCATTGAAATAAATGGAACACGATGGTTCTTTCTGGTATGCAACTTTTTTTCAACAAAACAAATGTCTGGCGCCCCAACGATCAGGAATGAACTGCGACAGTCCCACTATTTCAAGTTGCCTCCACTGTACTGAAATGAGATTGCGCTGCTAAATGTTGGATAAAGTGATGTTTCTTTTGGTGCAGGTTTCAGAGCAGTTTTCAATGAATGTAGAAACAAATATAACAGAAGTAGAAGAAGCTACCAAGGAACTGCATTACATATTTGGAGACTTTACAGAAAGACTATGGGCTTACCTCACCATTGAGCAGCTGCTAACACAACAGTAAGGGGCATTGCATGGATTATCATCATTATACGGGTTTATAAAGCGCCAACATATTCTACAGTGCTGTACAATTAATGGGTATATACATTGCAAATACAGATTGCTAACACAAATACAACTGATCAACTATACAAAATGTAAAAAGGATCCTGCTACAAAGAGCTTACAATCTAAAAGGAGAAGAGGCTGAGGTACAAGCTATAGGAATGGGCAAGATGAGAAACCAGCAAGGTGCGAAATGCGAATAGAGGTCCATTTATGAATTTTAGTGCTATTAGAAATTTTTAAAACCACAATTAAACTTTATTAGGGGAATGTAATTTCTTCCTCACAAAGTTTGCTAACAAACGGCTTTTGGGAACATGCGCAGTGTATGTAATAACATTTCGCAATCACAAAGCGTTTTTTGCAACAACATATTAAATGAAATTCCAGAGCTAACTGTTGGTTAGTTAGCAATAATGAGTGATGTAATATTCGTCAGCGAATTAATTTACATTGCAAGCAAAGCTAAACGCCATTTTAAACAACGCTTGTGATTTTAATTACATACCATCTTGTTTCTCTTAAACCATGAATGCCATGAAAGTTATTAAAAGATACTAATATAAAGAGTACGAACAGAAAAAAAAATTATGAATGATCTGGAAAAATATGAATATATCTAAAATTGTTAGTTTTTTGGACAATTCCTAGCGAAAGAAATCGTAAAACCTCTAAAAGTCTGAATGGTTAAAAAGGTCCAATCGGATTAGCGTAGTTACCATTTACTCCTATGGGACCTTTACTTGGAGAAGTATTAGGGGCCGATTCACAAAATTCGGGTGAAGGGTTCGAATAAAAAAAAATTCGAATTTCGAAGTTTTTTTGGGCTACTTCGACCATCGAATTGGTTAAATTCAATCGAATTCGATCGAATTCGAACGATTAGAAGTAAAAATCGTTCGACTATTCGACCATTCGATAGTCGAAGTACTGTCCCTTTAAGAAAAACTTCGACCCCCTACTTCGGCAGCTAAAAGCTACCGAAGTCAATGTTAGCCTATGGGGAAGGTCCCCATAGGCTTGCCTGTGATTTTTTGATCGAAAGATTATTCCTTCGATCGATCGCAGGATTTGCGCAAAATCGTTCGACTTCGATATTCGAACGATTTTAGTTCCCAGTCGAATATCGAGGGTTAATTAACCCTCGATATTCGACCCTTTGTGAATCGGCCCCTTAGAGTTATTTGTGGTTTTTACACATAACTGTCGACTTTATAGAGTTTTAGAGAAGAAAAAAAAATTGTAGTCAAAAAAATAAGATTTATTAAAAAAAGGAAATGCAAATGTTAGTAAATAGGCCCCCATAGGGTGCACTATGACTATGTTAGGGTAGATGAGAAATTGTCAGGTTTGACCACAGGTGAGTGTCTGGCAGGTAGGAGCCTATGTGCTTTGTGGCAAGGCTAATACAGGAACGGGAATTGATGATAAGCAGAAGACATACAGTATTATGAAGAAATATGATTTATTATTGAAGCCGTAAACATTATAAAATAGGGGTGATGAGTGCCTATTTAAATTGTGATAAAAAGATTCCATTTAGAATGGAAGGATTAAACTGATAAATTGTCGCTTTGATTAGACAGGAGTTGGTATTGCTGAGAAGTTCATTTATTAAAGTCTGAATTTTTTATGGTCGGATTTTTATAGAGGAAAAACACAATTTTTTCATAGAAAAAGATTTATTAAACCTGACGGTGTCCAAATAAAAAAGTACTCCATCTCAGACCTGCCAAATTCATGCAGAAGTCAATGACGTTGACATTTTGAAGATATCCAGACATACGCTGGGTTTTGTTCAATAATCCGAAGATTTTGTGGTTTCGGATGTCAAATCCAAAAAATTTGCAGGTTGCAGGTGTCAAATTCAAAAAAAGTACTATTTGGGTTTTTTCACGATTTTCCCGCACAATAAATTTTTGTAAAAATTTATTGATAAACAAGGGGGAAAGTCATGCTGATTTGGTCAGAGTGGTTTTCAGAAAATAGTGAAATTGTTTTTGATAAATAACCCCTTAAAGTAATTGTATTGAGAGGGCAGATCTTTAAAGTCTTTACCATGGAAATATGTTCAGCAGACTAGACAGAGAACAATACAGCTGATGTAAAAACATTTTGTGACTAAAACATGTGGGGGCAAATTTATTTAACCCTCAATGTTCGACTGCCGAATTGAAATCCTTCGACTTCGAATATCGAAGTCAAAGGATTTACCGCAATTTGTTTGATCGAACGATTAACTCCTTCGATCGAACAATTAAATCCTTCGAATCTTTTGATTAGAAGGATTTGAATCCATCGATCAAGCGATTTTTCTTCGAGCTAGCAAAGCCTATGCGGACCTTCCCCATAGGCTAACATTGACTTCGGTAGCTTTTAGGTGGCGAACTAGGGGGTCAAAGTTTTTTTTTAAGAGACAGTACTTCGACTATCGAATAGCTGAACTAATTTAGTTTGAATCATTCGATTCAAAGCCGTAGTCGAAGGTCGAAGTAGCCCATTCGATGGTCGAAGTAGCCAAAAAAAACATTCGAAATTGAAATTTTTTTCCTCTATTCCTTCACTCGAGCTAAGTAAATGGGCCCCTTCATGTTCACAAAATAAATTCTTATAGCACAAACAAACAAAACAAAATAAACCAGTACATTTATTCTCCGCAGGATTTTGGCACAGGGGGAAAACAAAGAAAAGATCACCAAACAAGCCTTGGAATTATCTCTCAAGTACAATTTTGTGACTCCAATAACCTCCATGGTAGTTACTGCCCCTGAGGACAATGATGAAAATAAGGAATTTATTGCAAATAAACCAAAGGAAGGAGGTAAGTCACACATTTAATGACTACTACATTTAGCATTAATATGTTAAAATATGTCTTAATAACATTTTCCTTTTTTTTCAGCTATGAATGATTATTATACAGGTAAATAGTATATTAATATGCTGTTAAAGAATTTAGCATTTTTGAGAAAGTCTGAGATTTTTTCTGAGGCATGGCCTGGCCACAAAGTAAACCCTATTAACTTGTAACCTATGAGGTATCAACGTGCTGTGTGTCACCCTTGTAAGTGAAAGTCTTGGAAGCCCTTAGAAAATCATTATCAACCAACAGAGGGTTTTAGATTTTACACAGTTGAAATCAGATTTATATAGCACTGCTTGGTATAGGGTGTCTTCTTTATGCTTGTTGTTATACTTCCCCCATGGTGTTATCATTACAGGCCCTAGGACACTCATTCTAACAACTTTCACTGTGACATTATATTTAGGGGGTTATTAATCAAAGTCCGAATTTATCTCAATATTTTCTGCTACAAACTCCGATCAAATCCGCTCGGGTTTTTAACGCTTATTTATTATTACATTTTCCCGAGAATTTGCTTTGCGGGAAAAAAAAACAGAATTTCACAATTTTTTCAGATTTTTTCATCTGATTTTCACGATTTTTTCATAATTTTCACCCGAAAACTCTCCCGGGGTATTGCACGAAACCCAGCGCACATTAAAAAATCATTGGGACTTCTCCAATTGACTTATATGCAACCTCGACAGGTCTGAGATGCCGGATTTTCAGATTCTAACTTTTCCATCCTCGGGGTTTAATAAATTCTGAATAATTCAGAATTTAAAAGTCCGATTTTATTAAGAAAAAAATGTTTTTGTGATTTTTGCATTCGGAGTTTAGTAAATAACCCCCTTATACATTTGGTTAAACAATCCATTTAACCCCAATGTTGCATTTGCTGGAAAACATGGTTCTGAGGTTGTAATGTAATCACAGTCACACATTTTCATCTACATTTTGCAGCCCATATCAGATTTCATAGAGTTGGCCAAAAAATTGTTATTGCCGAATGGTTGTTGTGGTTTACTAGAACTAGCACATAATTTGTAACTTTCATTATGACAGTATCATAGGCTTCAACAATGTGGCCTCCTGTTTCGGAGCCCACAATATTGTTAAGACGAAGGGAATATTGGTTGGCAAGTCTTTTATGACCTACAGAAATAAATGTGCAGTGCTAGAAATTAACCTTGATTTGTGAGATATGTTCAGTAACCTCTGTTGAACCAACCGTTTATTCTGATGCAGTCCCAATAACACGGGGAGGCCGATTCACTATGGGTCGAATATCGAGGGTTAATTAACCCTCGATATTCGACTGTGAACTAAAATCGTACGACTTCGAATATCGAAGTCGAACGATTTAGCGCAAATCCTGCGATCGTACGATCGAAGGATTTTTCGATCGAACGATTAAATCCTTCGAATCGAACGATTCGAAGGATTTTAATTCAACGATCGAAGGAAAATCCTTCGATCAAAAAATCACAGGCAAGCCTATGGGGACCTTCCCCATAGGCTAACATTGACTTCGGTAGCTTTTATCTGCCGAACTAGGGGGTCGAAGTTTTTTTTAAAGGGACAGTACTTCGACTATCGAATGGTCGAATAGTCGAACGATTTTTAGTTCGAATCGTTCGATTCGAAGTCGAAGGTCGTAGTCGAAGGTCGAAGTAGCCCATTCGATGGTCGAAGTAGACCAAAAAAACTTCGAAATTCGAAGTTTTTTTTATTCTAACCCTTCACCCGAATTTAGTTTACGCTACAATATGCTGTTTATATTCATTGCAACTGGATCCTCTCCATCTCAAAAAATTAAAACCCTTATTTGTTTTATTAGCTTTTAATGAATGGAAGAAGAACCTTTGAAGCTGGTAGCTTTTAATTAGTCACCAGTTCTATATTATAAAGTACAGGTATTTGGACCTGTTATCCAGAAAGCTCGGGACCTGGGGCTTTCCAAATAACGGATCTTTCCGTAATTTGGATCTTCATATCTTAAGTCTACTAGAAAATCATGTAAACATTAAATAAACCCAATAGGCTGGTTTTGCTTCCAAAAAGGATTATTCATATTTTAGTTTGGATCAAGTACAAGGCACTATTTATTATTACAGAGAAATTTTTTAAAAGTTGGATTATTTGATTATAATGGAGTCTATGGGAGACTGCCTTTCCATAATTTGGAGCTTTCTGGATAATGGGTTTCGGGATAACGGATCCCATACCTGTATATGGACATGAAGATACCCATCCTTTCTATTATTTACTGTATATCCATGAGCTAACTGAAATTTATATGGACTAATTATATATATTTTTTTATTACAGAGTCAAGTGCTAAAACATGTAAGTAATTGGGACATTAAAGCACTGCAAAATACTGCTAAATAATTAACACTTTGGGGAACATTTACCTAGGGTCGAATTCCTCGATATTCGACCGTCGAAGTAAAATCCTTCGACTTTAAATATCGAAGTCGAAGGATTTAGCGCAATTTGTTCGATCGAACGATCGAACGAATAATCGATCGAACGATTAAATCCTTCGAATCTAACGATTCGAAGGATTTTAATCCATCGATCGAAGGATATTCCTTCGATCAGAAAATTGTTAGGAAGCCTGTGGGGACCTTCCCCATAGGCTAACATTGGCCTCGGTAGGTTTTAGGTGGCGAACTAGGGGGTCGAAGAATTTTTTAAAGAGACAGTACTTCGGCTATCGAATAGTCGAATGATTTTTACTTCGAATCGAATCGAAACGATTCGAAGGTCGTAGTCGAAGGTCGAAGTAGCCCATTCGATGGTCAAAGTAGCCAAAAAAAACATTTGAAATTCAAACTATTTTTCCTCTATTCCTTCACTCGAGCTAAGTAAATGGGCCCCTTACGGTTATAAAAAAAGAATCCAGGTTACGGCTATAAAAAGAATAATGCTAAATTGTTGCACATTTATAAAACATCACAGATGGGCTAATCACAAGTAATCAAAAGTATTTTTTAATTGAAATCACATTTTAATGAATTTGCAAGCAAAAAGAAATATCATGACTGGCAGAAATTGCAAGTGCTGAAGATATACTTCCTTCTGAATTCTATGGTATCTCACCAGATTTTAGGTGGTGTGATTTAAATTAGGATTTCTTCTTGATCCTGTTTTTTGTAAATCACAAACATTAAAGGGGGACATTTACTAATGGTCGAATATCGAGGGTTAATTAACCCTCGAAGTTAAATCCTTCGACTTCGAATACCGAAGTCGAAGGATTTAGCGATATTCCTTCGATCGAGCGATTGAAGGAATAATCGTTTGATCGAAAGATTAAATCCATTGATCAAACAATTTTTCTTTGATCAGAAATTGGCTAGAAAGCCTATGGGGACCTTCCCCATAGGCTAACATTGATGCTTGGTAGGTTTTAGGTGGCTAATATATTGTGCACTCACCAATAGCAACATTGGGTCTAGGTTTACATGCCCCAAATATTTCCTTGTTTTTTTCATAAATATTTTTTTCTTTGTATAAATACTGAATAAAGTTATTTTGAATATGCATATTAGGCCTACATCAATCTGTCAGCAGACCAAACTAGGATTGGTGAACAGGTTTAAAACACTTAAGGAATTTGGGATTCCTTTGGGATGTTTTTTTCCCCTATAAAAAACTTTTTTTTAATAGTTCAGACTAGGCAATGAAGGCCTCCATATCTTTAACATATCGACATATATGACAAAGCTACAACTCTTCTTTTCATTAATATAATAACCCGTGTGTCCTGAATTACATCTCTTCATTTAATATATTGTTTAACATTTCTTCTCATTTCTTTATGTGCAGTGGATTTACATTATTTTGGTAAGTAGGGCTTATTTTTATTACAGGGCTTGTTTTTGCTTCTTTTATTTGTCTACAATTGTTGCGCAATCACACAGTCACCATTTTAGGGTACTTAAAATATATAACATACTATTTTCCTGCATTTGTAAAACAGGTGTTGTGGTTGTTTGTTTGTTTAAAAAGAAAACAGGCTGCTTCAAACTCACCCCCTGTGTGTCCTTATTCGTGTAGCTCCATTCTTTAGTTGTAATGATCCAGGTGCTCTGCCATCAGCGTCCCCACTGAAATTATAATTGCTCAAAAGATGAAAAGACGGCACTCCGGTAAGATAAAAAGGTGGTTTTATTCCAACAGGTCACTGACCAACATCACCTGACGCATTTCGGGAGTAACTCCCTTAATCATAGGCTTACAGGCACAGTTGTGTCACTTCCTTAAATAGGTCATACAACAGTGACCTCTACAGGTCTGCTAATAAAATGACAACATGTATGTGACTTAACCCTATTGGTAGTCTAGTCATAAAAAAACATTTTTATTTTGACCATTAAAATCAAGTTATATATGTTAAAACTGGGGTATGCTCCGAAAGGAGCTATCTTTTGCCATAAGCTGAGAAGTGTGCCAACAATTAATTTTAGGATCTACATTATGTATGTATCCTTGCTTTCCCATAGAAGTTACAAATCTGTAATATAATATATATAAGTTTATATGTAAATGTGTGTTTTTAAGGGAAGCAGTTTAATAGGGCCTTGTTATAACCAAATTTTGAAAGGAGGGGGGGAAAGAGATACTGTATGCTTAATAGGTATGATACCCAGTACATGCGTGTAGACATAATAAATATGTGTAGATACAAGATTCAGAAAGGAACGTTATGTTGAAGCCGTATTGTAGCCATATTTGGAAAAAAAGGGGGGGGGAGTGCTTTTGTTAAATACAAGGTAGAAATTGGATTATTTATACATTTTTTTCGAATGCGTTAATATTGATACATAAGATCATGTCTTGGGTTTAAACCTTTCGGTGTTCTGGTATCTAGTTCCAGGATCCAGTAGGCTTCCCTTAGGTACAAGGGGCGCAGAGTGTCACCCCCTCTCACGGGGATCCTTACTTGTTCAATAACTTTTACACCTAGTTTGTTTGTTTATAGAAATAAGGTGCTGTGTAGCCATGGGGGCAGCCATTCAAGTCTTAGGTTACATACCAGATAACAGATGCACTCTGCAGAATAGCATTGTATTTTATTACAGAGCTTACTGTCTCTGCTATCTGCCAAATAACCAGGGCCTTTTCTCCTTTTTCACCCTAAGGCCCCAGACACACATGCGTTTTTTTCTGCGCATTCACGGTTCTTAAAAAAGCCGACCTTTATGTGGATGTGTAAAACAATCCCCTTTCATGATATTGCTACTATGTGCACATGGCAAACATGGAAATGTCCCCCTTTGATTGGTACCCAAAACATTGCCTTTGGCACTTATGTTAAGTTGTTCAGTTGTTTTTATTGATTTGTATTTATTCCTCTGACTCAGCATTGCTGGAATGAATAATAATGGGTTGGGGCATGATGGTTTATAGGCTTTTTTCAGTCTTGTTTTTTCCCTCTTTTTCAGTTTACAGTGATTTTGATGATGATCAATGTAAGTATACTTTTCTCCTTGAAATGGTGTCATTAAAGGTATAGCAAACTGCTTTAGGACAAATTAGTTAAATGTACCTAGGAGGGCAGCACCAGCCTACGGGGCAGATTCATTAAAGGGCAAAGTGGCTAACGATAGCGACTTTTCACCAGCGTTGCCACCTGCAGGGATGTCCAGGCACGGATTTGCGGCAAGGCCGCATAGGCCCGGGCCTAAGGCGGCATGCCGCCCAGCCGCATTCAATTAGACCAGCTGCGCCGGCGTTTTTTCGCTGGGAAGGGGATGTGTAGGCGGGCGCTAGGACCCTGCGGCCGCCTGGTCGGACCGCGTGGCCTAGGGGCGGCCCACAAAGAAATCCGGCGCTGGGGACGTCGCCAGTTCAAAAACAGGCGCAGCCGCCAATTCACTAGCGAAAGACTGTTGATAGCGTTCATTCGCACTCTATTGCCAGGCGACCTTTTGATCTTGCGAACGATCATTACTCCGCAAATTCAGTAAAGTGTGGATTTTACTGAACGTTACCACTTTTGCCAGAGTTGACTTTGCCACCTCAAACCAGGCGAAGTGCTATAAAGCAGCTAGATCTTCCTCAATCTTCTGTCACTTACATCATATCCTGTGAGCCAAAAATGCATCAAAGTTCCAAAAACGCTGGCGTCTTTTCCTTTTTTGAAGCGGGATTGGCTGCAAAAGTAACTTTTTTTGGGTCACTGGTTTTATCTCCAGACATTTCATAACATATGGAACATTTATTTAACAGTGGGCATTATATTAACTCTCTTGTCTTTATTAAGGTCCCCTGGACCTTTGTAAGAAAAAGTGGTAACGTCAAGCATTTGCCCCAACATTTATAATAAAGACGTCCATACAACTTTAAATTACCCGCCGTATGCAAATTGACTTAAGCGCAAGATCACCAGCGAATTTTTACTAGGCATAAACGAACACTAGCGCATCTTAGCTAAGAAATGCTCGCACTGCCGAAGTAAAGCTAGTGAAAAGTCGCCATGTGTGTGAAGCGGTCGCTGGCGACAATTCGCCCTTTAGTGAATCTGCCCCTATGTTCCATAGTTATGTTGATAAATTGGCCTATTTAGCATGCATCCTTTGTATTGACTAGCTTTTTATGACAAATAATTATCAGTATATTCCCCAGTCTCATGACTGCAGATATTGGCTGACCCTGTCTTCCCAGAGTCCCGGTGTGAGGGGAGCGAGGGCTCAGACCGTGGATCTGTCTTCTCAATATCTGGCGGGGGAATAGAGTTTACAGGCGAGCACTGAGTTGAACCATGCTGAAACTAAGGGGCCCTTATACTAGCAATCGAATTTTATTTTTTTCCAGGAATGTCAACAAATTAAGTTTCCTATATTTATAAGAAGCTCTAAAACTTTAAGATTTATTAAGTGTAAAACCATGAAAACCCACCAAGTGAAAGTTGTTGGGGTCCTATAGAAGTCAAAGGGAGCTGTGCTGTGACCGCTTTAAATCAGTTTGGATTTTCAGAGGTTTTTGGAATTTTTCTTCTCTAGAAACTGTCTGAAAAACTCAACTTTTCAGAGTTTTCGTATATGTTACTGCATTTTTTTTGTTCGTACTTTTTATATTCGGGTCCTTTATTAAATTCGATGACAATCATGGTTTTAGCGTTCGTGAGTTTAGTTGTGATTTCAAAAACCTATAAAACCAGTAAACTCTGACTTTTAATAAATAATCCCCCATGACTTTTGCAACATTGTGTAAAGAAGTAGGAGGTAAGCAATTGCTGCTTTCAATAGCAAGTGTTTTTACAAAAAACTTTAAAAGCACCGAGAATTTTTTATAAATGTATGTTAGCAAATTGCTTTTAATTATGTTTACTTTATTAGGCAAATGTTTATTTTGGGATTAACTTGCCCTTTAAATAAATTTGTAATTTTTAACAAATATTGCAAGACCCTCAAAGATCAGTTGATTCCAGTTTACAATATACTGTATGTCTGACTGGCTAATTTCTTTATCAAGCATCATTCGATAACTCTCCAGCTTTGATGGAAAGTATGGGTAAGTACCAGCAACTTTTTTTTTCATGAGGTTTTAATGCGGTTTTATTGGCTGTATGTATGACAAACAGTGTTGGCATAGCATAGTAAGTTGCAGTCACAGAAAGCATGCCGTAAGCTTAACAAAAAATTCTAAATTTAAATAACAATCTATATGCATTAAAGACCTGCACTATAGTAACTGTTTGATGAACAATATGCCATTATGACATTTTTTTTCTTATTTCTGCTACTTTTTCCTCATTCACAACATAAATCTTTAGATAACACTTAGGGGCAGATTTATCGAAGGTCGAGGTGAATTTTCGAATTCAAAAAATTCGAATTTCAAGCTATTTTTTGTGTACTTCGACTAGGGAATAGTCCAAATTTGATTTGAATTGTAAAAAATGTGAATATCGAAATTTATCATGTACTGTCTCTTTAAAAATTTGACTTCGACCATTCACCATCTAAAACCTGCCAAATTGCTCTTTTAGCCTATGGTGGACCTTCTAGAACCTATTTGGAGTCGATTGGTGGACGTTGAAAATTCAAAGTTTTTTTTTGAGAAAAACTTTGATTCTTATTCGATCTAATTCGCTATAACTTCATT
Source organism: Xenopus petersii (assembly GCA_038501925.1). Taxonomy (NCBI): domain Eukaryota; kingdom Metazoa; phylum Chordata; class Amphibia; order Anura; family Pipidae; genus Xenopus; species Xenopus petersii. The sequence continues at coordinate 112,248,827 of CM076679.1, read as the reverse complement.
TCATAATACAGACCAATTTGATCGAAAACGGACCTATTCGGCCAAAAAAAACCTTTGACTTAATTTCGGTTGGTCTTTTTGAATTAGAATTTCGAAGTTTTTCAAATTCGAAATTCGACCCTTGATAAATTTGCCCCTTACTCTTAGGTCCATGGAACAGTTCTTTCGCTTTAAGCAAGCTCTTCGAATCCTAAGAGAATCAGTAGAGACTATGCTGGTAGACTTCTGTTTGGAATTCTAAGAACGGTAGGAATGTCTTTCCTCATAAGACTGAAGGGGTCGTTTATGAACCCCCCCTGCTGCAAGTACTAGAGAACACTTGCAGCAGGGGTTTTCAGTGCTTCCTGCAACATACACCTTGCTCTGAATCCATAAGTAATGTGCCAGAATGACACTATAGGGGGCAGTATAGGGGATGACACATACAAGAGTCCTCTGCACTCAACCCATTATCAATATATTTAATACAGCGACATTTTGTGCATACTGCTACTGAAAAATGCCTTACCCTTTAAACAAAACAGGGATTGTTTGTCCATATATTGCAATATATTTAAGCTGGCCAACTACGTCAAAGTCATCCCATATCTGGCCAGTCCTACGCTTAATTTTCATCTGATTCATTAAGAATTCTATTGCTTCATTATATATTTTACAAAGGGACTAAGTTTTACTTGCAACTTGTTTTTGTCTATAAGTATTTTGTGGTCACACCCTCATTGCACCCCCGCCTAATAGTTTTAAAAATTAGTGGTGAGCACAACTTTCCCTTGTTTGTTATAGTTATACAGGAGCAGTGACCAGCTCCATGTTGTAGCTCCCACACTTCCCAACCAGGACCGCCATCAGAAATCACAGGGCCCCATACGACAAAATTTCCTGGGCCCCCCTGGGATGTGCCCACTGCAAGCCCCACCTACAGGTCTGCCCTCCCCACCCCACAGGTCCGCCCCCACCACACAGTAAAAAAAAAAATTGGTGGCTAGGGTTCCCACATGTTAATAAAAAATAAAAAGATATTTGTGGTCAGGGCCCCCCATAAAAAAACATTTGTGGCCAGGGCCCCCCATTAAAAAATATTGGTGGCTAGGGCCCCACATGAGAAAAAAAATTGGTGGCCAAAATTGGTGGCCAGGTCCCCCCCACCACATTATAAGAAAATTGGTGGCCAGGACCCCTTAAACGTCCATGCCTTCCAAAGGTCAGCAGCTCTCAGAAAGGTGGGGGGGTCTGGCTAATCAAGTAAGTGTGGCGTGGGCGGGCCCCCCTTACCCTCGGGCCCCCTACAACTCTCCCCCCTGTCCCCCCCTGATGGCGGCCCTATTCCCAACTATAGTCAGGTGATCCCACTGGTGTCTAATAAAAGGGCAGCCAAGTCGGGAGTTTTACTTTGAAAGCAGCTAGTAAGTTGTAGGTAAAACTTAGTCGTCCCTTTGTAAAATGTATAATGAAGCAATAGAATTCTTAATGAATCAGATAAAATTGAGCATAGGACTGGCCAGATATGGGATGACTTTGACGTAGTTGGCCAGCTTAAAGGAACAATAATGTCAAAAAATAAAAGTGTTTTAAAGTTATGAAAATATAATGCAGTGTTGCCCTGCACTGGTAAAACTGGTGTGTTTGCTTCAGAAACACTACTATTGTTTATATAAATAAACTGTTGTGTAGCAATGGGGGCAGCCATTCAAAGGAGAAAAGGCTCAGGTTACACAGCAGATAGTAAATAAACTCTTTCTGTCTAATGGTGTTATCTGTTATCCATTTGTTAACCTGTGCCATATAGCCATTTTTCAATTTCCACCATTGCTCCACAGTGTAGATATCAGAGTTTTAGATCTAAGCCATAAGTGGTTATTATCAAAGAACAAAGATTATAGAACACAACACTAGTTACAGAATTGCTGTGTTGTAGAAGAAGCTCAAGGTTAAAGAATGTATTAGAATGTTATTAGAATGTAGAATGTTTGCACAGAACAAGGAATTCATCTGTTGTCTCATGTCACAAGTATTGATAGTGCAAGGACAAGAAAGACACATATAGTTTTAGAATCTACAGCATAGATACCATTCTGGACACTGAGCTGACACAGTAGTTGCACCTTATTTGGCTATAGTACTGAGACTGTGAGTCTGTCCCTAAGATGGAAATAGTGACACAGTTATGCTAAAACAAGAATGATGATTGGATGCCACTGGATCAGCCCCATGGAAGAAGAAATGGTTAAATAGTCATCTGTTGTATTGCTTATTGTCCCCCAACGTCCTCACGAGCTTTCAGGACGTGTGAGCTATTATTTAATACCGGTACTCTGTATTGTAATACTCTGTATTAATGTATACCTCAAATAAAGCTGTCTGGTTAATTTCCTGAGAGAATCTGTTTGGTTCAAGTCAGGCCCAGGGGGAACTTCGGGGCCATGCTCGATTTGCGTAAGTATTTATTCAAATCCAAGAGGATATCCCTGGAGGACTATAGTAGCATAAATCCGACACACAGCAGCTTGTTTATATAAACTATAGTAGTGTTTCTGAAGCAAACAGATCAGATTTACCAGTGCAGGGCAACACTACATGATATTTTCATTACTTTAAAACACTTGAATTTTTTGGTGTTACTGTTCCTTTAAATATATTGCAATATATGGACAAACAATCCCTGTTTTGTTTAAAGGGTAAGGCATTTTTCAGTAGCAGTATGCACAAAATGTCTCTGTCTTAAATATATTGATAATGGGTTGAGTGCAGACTCTTGTATGTGTCTATATGTATTTTGTGGTCACAGCCTCATTGCACCCCCGCCTAATGGTTTTAAAAATTAGTGGTGAGCACAACTTTCCCCTTGTTTGTTATAGTATAGGGGATGCCCATGTTCCACCTTAACCTGCCCCTCATTAATACAGTACAACACTACCAAATGCAGGCAGCATTGTACCTATCAGAAAGATACCTTATTGGAAAAGGCTCATGAACAAAACTTAGCTATTAGGGTCGGGACCCACCAGGATACCCATAAGTATAACCAGGATAATTGCAAGACCCTCAAAGATCATTTGATGGCTAATTTCTTTATTAAACATTTTTAGATTACTTTCAACCTATACTGGCCAAGCACATTCCATCACATGTAACTATGCGTAAGTACCAACAATTTGGCTTTTTCATTTTTGCTATGGTGTTTTTTTCATATGTTTTAATAACACGTAAGGTTTTATTGATTGTATATATGACAAACAGCTTTGGTATAGAAAGCTTGCCTCTTAAAATGATTCAGTCGTGATTTTTATGATGTCGTTTTTATTTCTAAATTATACTGTTTACAGTGATTTTGATTATGATCAATGTAAGTATACTTTTCTCCTTGAAGGTATATGCTTTAGGACAAATTAGTTAAATGTATCTAGGAGGGCAGCACCAGCCTACGGGGCAGATTCATTAAAGGGCAAAGTGGCTAACGATAGCGACTTTTCACCAGCGTTGCCACCTGCAGGGACATCGCCAATTCAAAAACAGGCACAGCCGCCTATACGCTAGCGAAAGAGACTGTTGATAGCGTTCATTCACACTCTATTGCCAGGCGACTTTTTGATCTGGCGAACGATCATTACTCATTACCACTTTTGCCAGAGTTGACTTCGCCACCTCAGAGCAGTGTTATAAAGCAGCTAGATCTTCCTCAATCTTCTGTCACTTACATCATATCCTGTGAGCCAAAAATGCATCAAAGTTCCAAAAGCGCTGGCGACTTTTCCTTTTTTGAAGCGGGATTGGCTGCAAAAGTAACTAACTTTTTTTGGGTCACTGGTTTATCTCCAGTCATTTCATAACATATGGAACATTCATTTAACAGTGGGCATTATATTAACTCTCTTGTCTTTATTAAGGTCCCCTGGACCTTTGTAAGAAAAAGTGGTAACGTCAAGCATTTGCCCCAACATTTATAATAAAGACGTCCATACAACTTTAAATTACCCGCCGTATGCAAATTGACTTAAGCGCAAGATCACCAGCGAATTTTTACTAGGCATAAACGAACACTAGCGCATCTTAGCTAAGAAATGCTCGCACTGCCAAAGTAAAGCTAGTGAAAAGTCGCCATGTGTGTGAAGCGGTCGCTGGCGACAATTCGCCCTTTAGTGAATCTGCCCCTATGTTCCATAGTTAGGTTGATAAATTGGCCTATTTAGCATGCATCCTTTGTATTGACTTTGTATTGATTAGCTTTTTATGACAAATAATTATCAGTATATTCCCCAGTCTCATGACTGCAGATATTGGCTGACCCTGTCTTCCCAGAGTCCCGGTGTGAGGGGAGCGCGGGCTCAGACCGTGGATCTGTCTTCTCAATATCTGGCGGGGGAATAGAGTTTACAGGCGAACAGTTCCGCCACTGAGTTGAACCATGCTGAAACTAAGGGGCCCTTATACTAGCAATCGAATTTAATTTTTTTCCAGGAATGTCAACAAATTAAGTTTCCTATATTTATAAGAAGCTCTAAAACTTTAAGATTTATTAAGTGTAAAACCATGAAAACCTCTAAGGTAAAACCCACCAAGTGAAAGTTGTTGGGGTCCTATAGAAGTCAAAGGGAGCTGTGCTGTGACCGCTTTAAATCAGTTTGGATTTTCAGAGGTTTTTGGAATTTTTCTTCTCTAGAAACTGTCTGAAAGACTCAACTTTTCAGAGTTTTCGTATATGTTACGGCATTTTTTTTGTTCATACTTTTTATATTCGGGTCCTTTATTAAATTCGATGACAATCATGGTTTTAGCGTTCGTGAGTTTAGTTGTGATTTCAAAAACCTATAAAACCAGTAAACTCTGACTTTTAATAAATAATCCCCCATGACTTTTGCAACATTGTGTAAATGTAAGAAGTAGGAGGTAAGCAATTGCTGCTTTCAATAGCAAGTGTTTTTACGAAAAACTTTAAAAGCACCGAGAATGTTTTATAAATGTATGTTAACAAGTTGCTTTGAATTATGTTTACTTTTATTAGGCAACTGTTTATTTTGGGATTGACTTGCCCTTTAAATAAATTTGTAATTTTTAACAACTATTGCAAGACCCTCAAAGATCAGTTGATTCCAGTTTACAATATACTGTATGTCTGACTGGCTAATTTCTTTATCAAGCATCATTCGATAACTCTCCAGCTTTGATGGAAAGTACGGGTAAGTACCAGCAACTTTTCTTCTTTTTTTTTTTTGCTATGGTGTTTTTTTCATGAGGTTTTAATGCAGTTTTATTGGCTGTATGTATGACAAACAGTGTTGGCATACTATAGTAAGTTGCAGTCACAGAAAGCATGCCATAAGCTTAACAAAAAATTCTAAATTTAAATAACAATCTATATGCATTAAAGAGCTGCACTATAGTAACTGTTTGATGAACAATATGCCATTATGACATTTTTTTCTTATTTCTGCTACTTTTTCCTCATTCACAACATAAATTTTTAGATTACACTTAGGGGCAGATTTATCGAAGGTCGAGGTGAATTTTCAAGCTATTTTTTGTGTACTTCGACTTCGGGAATAGTCCAAATTTGATTTGAATTGTAAAAAATGTGAATATCGAAATTTATCATGTACTGTCTCTTTAAAAATTTGACTTCGACCATTCGCCATCTAAAACCTGCCAAATTGCTCTTTTAGCCTATGGTGGACCTTCTAGAACCTATATGGAGTCAATTGGTGGACGTTGAAAACATTTTTTTGAGAAAATCTTTGATTCTAATTCGATCAAATGCGCTATTACTTCATTTCATAATACAGACCAATTCGATCGAAAACTGACCTATTCGGGCAAAAAAAAAACTTTGACTTAAATTCGGTTGGTTTTTTTGAATTAGAATTTCAAGGTTTTTCAAATTCAAAATTCGACCCTTGATAAATTTGCCCCTTACTCTTAGATCCATGGAACAGTTCTTTCGCTTTAAGCAAGCTCTTCGAATCCTAAGAGAATCAGTAGAGACTATGCTGGTAGACTTCTGTTTGGAATTGTAAGAACGCTAGGAATGTCTTTCCTCATAAGACTGAAGGGGTCGTTTATGAACCCCCCTGCTGCAGGTACTAGAGAACACTTGCAGCAGGGGTTTTCAGTGCTTCCTGCAACATACACCTTGCTCTGAATCCATAAGTAACGTGCAGGAATGAAACGATAGGGGGCAGTATAGGGGATGCCCAAGTTCCACCTTAACCTGCCCCTCATTAATAAAGTACAACACTACCAAATGCAGGCAGCATTGTACCTATCAGAAAGATACCTTATTGGAGAAGGCTAATGAACAAAACTTAGCTATTAGGGTCGGGACCCACCAGGATACCCATAAGTATAACAAGGATAATTACAAGACCCTCAAAGATCATTTGGTGGCTAATTTCTTTATTAAACATTTTTAGATCACTTTCAACCTATACTGGCCAAGCACATTCCATCACATGTAGATATGCGTAAGTACCAACAATTTGGCTTTTTCATTTTTGCTATGGTGTTTTTTTTTCATATGTTTTAATAACACGTAAGGTTTTATTGATTGTATATATGACAAACAGCTTTGGTATAGAAAGCTTGCCTCTTAAAGAGATTCAGTTGTGATTTTTATGATGTAGTTTTTATTTCTAAATTACACTGTTTACACTGCAAATGATTCACTCTACCATTTAAAATGTAATTCCTGAACCAGCAAGTGTATTTTTTAGTTGTAATATTGGTATGTAGGCGCCATCTCAGGTCATTTTGCCTGGTCATGTGCTTTCAGAAAGTGCCAGCACTTTAGGATGGAACTGCTTTCTGGCAGGCTGTTGTTTCTCCTACTCAATGTAACTGAATATGTCACAGTGGGACCTGAATTTTACTATTGAGTGCTGTTCTTAGATCTACCAGGCAGTTGTTATCTTGTGTTAGGGAGCTGCTATCTGGTTACCTTCCCATTGTTCTGTTGCTGCTGGGCGGGGGGAAAGGGAGGGGGTGATATTACTCCAACTTGCAGTACAGCAGTAAAGAGTGACTGAAGTTTATCAGAGCATCAGAGTCACATGACTGGGGGCATCTGGGAAACTGACAATGTCTAGCCCATGTCAGATTCAAAATGAAATATTAAAAAATATGTTTGCTCTTTTGAGAAATAGATTTCAGTGCAGAATTCTGCTGGAGCATTTTTCCCCATCCCTTTAAGCTTTTTTTGTTAAAACATTTTTGCTAAAAATTGTCTGAAAAACGCAACTTTTTAGAGGTTTTGCTGCATCGTTCAGCGCTTTTTTTCTTCGTACTTTTTATACTTGGATCTTTTAATAAATTCAATCACATTCATGGTTTTTATAGTTTTGAGAGTTTAGTCATGGTTAAAAAAACCTCTAAGACCTTTAATAAACAAGCCTCCATGACTTTTCTAACATTGTTTAAGGGGGTTAATTATTAAGCTCCAATTTTTTTCTGGTTGGACTTTTAAAGAGGAAAATACAATTTCTTTGGGAAAAAAAAAGATTTTTTCCCCTGGATTTATTAAAGTCCAATGGTATTATAAGTCAGATGAAAAAAGTAAGCCAACTCAGACCTGCTAAGGACATGTAAAACTCAATGGCAGATGTCCTGTTAACAATTGGAGTTGCACTGGGTTTCTCATTTTTCTGATTCTGATTTTTTTTAAATGTTTTTATCGTGACTTTTCCCGCACAAGAAAAAATTGTGAAAGTTTATTGATAAATAAGGGAGAGGGGAAATCTGTGCGGATTTGGTCGGAGTAGTTTTCAGAAAATAGTGAGAACTTTTCGGATTTTGATAAATAACCCCTAAAGGTAACTAGTAGCAAACTACTAGCAAATACTGCTTTCAATAGCAAGTGTTTTTTTATGAACAACTTTAAAGCACTGAGAATTTTTAATAAATGCATGTGAGAAAGTTGCTTTGAATGATGTTTTCTTTTATTAGGCAAATGTTTATTTTGGGGTTGACTTATCCTTTAAATACATTTGTAATTTATGAATGCTAATGAATAGAACTTAGCTGGGGTCTATAAGGGACTGGACCCACCAGGTTAGCCATCAGTATATCCAGAATAATTGCAAGACCTTCAAATATAAATTGATGGCTAATTTCTTTATAAAACATTTTTAGGAATACTGGCAACGCACATTCCATCACAAGTACTTAAACGTAAGTACCAACAATTTGGCTTTTTCATTTTTGCTTTGGTGTTTTTTTATTTGTTTTAATAACACTTGGGGGCCGATTCACTCAGCTCGAGTGAAGGGTTCGAATGAAAAATACTTCGAATTTCGAAGTATTTTTTGGGTACTTCGACCATCGAATGGGCTACTTCGACCTTCGACTACGACTATCGAAGGATTCGAACTAAAAATCGTTCGACTATTCGACCATTCGATAGTCGAAGTACTTGCCCTTTAAAAAAAACTTCGACCCCCTACTTCGGCAGATAAAACCTACCGAAGTCAATGTTAGCCTATGGGGAAGGTCCCCATAGGCTTGCTAACCTTTTTTTGATCGAAGGATTTTCCTTCGATCGTTTGATTAAAATCCTTCGAATCGTTCGATTCGAAGGATTTAATCGTTCGATCGAAGGAAAAATCCTTCGATCGATCGATCGCAGGATTAGCGCTAAATCCTTCGACTTCGATATTCGAAGTCGAAGGATTTCAATTCGAGGGTCGAATTTCGAAGTATTTTTAACTTCGAAATTCGACCCTAAGTGAATCTGCCCCTTGAGGTTTATTGACTGTAGATATGACAAACAGCTTTGGCATAAAAAGCTTGCCACTTAAACCTAACGGAAAAACTCTACATAAAAGATAAAACCTATATGCATTGAAACTGTTTGATGAAAAATTTGACATTGTGATAAGTAGATTTTTCCTATTTCTGCTACTTTTTGCACATTCATGACGTAAATTACATTCCCCATTAATTTTTAGATTATGTAACCCTTTCGACACCCCTTCTGTCGGTGTTAGACTCCACAGGGCAAATTTACAAGGGCGAAGTGGCTAACGCTAGCGAAAATTTGCCAGCGTGGTGTCATTTTGTTACTTTGTCGATTTACTAATGGGTGCTAGCGTAAATTCACTAGCGAAGTGGACCTACTCTAGCGCTACTTCGCACCCTTACGCCAGGCGAGGTTGCGCTATGGCGAAGGGACGTAATTACGCTAATTCACTAACTTGCGCATTTTACTGAACGTTACCTCTTGCGCCAGACTTGCCTTCGCCACCTCAGACCAGGCAAACTGCAATAGAGTAGATAGGGATTGCTTCAAATAAAGGTTACATTTTTTCTAAGTCCCAAACAATGCTGGCATCTTTTACTTTTTTAAGGGTGATAGGCTGAAAATGATCATACATTGTTTTGGGGGTACCCTCCTTCCCCCCTTTATTTCCTAACATATGGCACCTAAACTATACAGTGGGCACATGTATAGGGCAAAATAACAACTCTATTTTATTTTATGAAGCTTTCCCAGACTTGTGTAGTATAATGTATTAGCTGCTACATATATGTCCATTGTACTTTAACTTGGCGCCGTATACAGATTAGACATCGCTAGCGTAACTTCGCTTTGCTTGACGAATTAACGCTAGTGCAACTTCGCTACCTTTCGCCTCCCTGAGCGCAACTTTGGATTTTAGTGAATTAGTGGCGCCCTGGCGAAACTTCGTCTGGCAAAGTGCGGCAAAGCCAACGCTGGCGCAACTTCGGAAGTAAGTAAATTTGCCCCTACGTGTGGCGCTTACCTGATGGCACGGGACAAACCTAAGCCACTCCACAGTGGTATTGGGAGAAACTGGGTACCTGGTACTTACTAATGCAGTGCCTCCACCTAGAGGGATCCAGTTAGGGTTGCCACCTTTCTAAAAGGTGGAGACCAGGCAGGAGGGCGGGGCCTGAACATAGAGGGCGGGACAGTGACGTAGAGGTAAGCTAAATAAACGTTTATCTAAAATAAATGTAAAAAGGCAGCCAATACAAACAGCACTCCTAACAGATGGCAATAGGGCCTTACTGATTAACTTGGCAGGCGCAAACTATCTCTCTAACTAAATGAATGAAAGTCTATTAACTCAGTCCCACAAACAGTCTCTGTAATCTTCGAGCACTCCTTTACTATGGATAAGGCTAATACTCACATTCCAGTCTATTAGGATACTTTACAATCACTCTTCAGAAAATTCAAGCACTTATGGACATGCAGATCAACTCCTGCCTTTTTAGATACTCAGAGTCTTCCAGCTCTCTGGGCCCACCAGCAGCTCCCTGACCACTTTCTCTCTCCGCCTCGTGGTTGTCTCTCTGCCAGGCCTTCCTGCTTCCTCTCTTGGCTGGCCACTCCCAGGCTGTTGTGTAACTTCCTGCAGCACTGAGATCACGGTGCAGCTGGTTGCTAGGTAACGGCTTACAGCACTGTAAGGCTCTGTGCCTGTTCCATTACAGGGAACTGCTGCAGAAGTGCAGGGATTCTGTACTACTTCCCAACATTTTCACTTACTCTAATAGGTCCATGGGGCAGGCCAATATCTTTGCTCATAATACTGGGATTGTGTATGAAACCCCGTGTACCAGTCCTCTTTCTCTGAATCCCTAAGTTGTGTGTCTTTATGATTAGTGATGGGCAAATGTATTCGCTTGGGGCGAATTTGCAGTGAATTTGTGTGTTTCGCTGCCGGCGAATAAATCCGAGAATTTGCCCCAAAAAATTCAACGGTGAAAATTCGCCAGCGTCAAAAAACTTTGATGCCAGTGAATTTTCACTAGCAAATTTTTTCGGGGCAATGGACGAAATCGACGACAATGACTAAAATAAACGCTTTACAAATTTTTTTCACATATTCACCCATCACTATTTATGACACATGATAGGGGGCAGGATAGTAAACGCCTACATTCCACCCCAGCCCATAATAGGGTGTGGACCCACCAGGATTCCACTACCAAAATACACTACCTAATGCAAGCAGCATTGTATTCATCAGAAAGACCAACATCTTTGCTGTCTTAGGTGCAAAGGCCTGTAACTATAGGTGCTAAGGAAAGGACAGGGTGCAAAGTATTAAACATTAATTACACATGATTATTTGCATTTAGCATCCTACTATGCACCCGTAAATCTATGAGCAGCAACATTCAAGTGTTGCTTGGGGCAAACCACTGAAAGTCCTTATTACCAGGTAATAAGTGTTGTAAATTACAAAAGGAAAAGTAGTAACCTTCGCTGTATGCTGGCAAATGTACAGAGTTTGTCAGGTATATTTGGAGAGCTAGAGTTAATTGCATGCTCTGAAAATTATTAGACTTTGCTAAAGCATTTGATACAGTGCCACACAGAAGGTTACTGGTTGTATTAAGGAATGTTGGCCTAGAACATAATATTTGTACCTGTATAGAGAACTGGCTAAAAGATAGACTACAAAGAGTGGTGGTAAATGGAACATTTTCTAATTGGACCAGTGTAGTTAGTGGAGTACCGCAGGGCTCTGTACTAAGTCTCTTGCTTTTTAACTTGTTTATTAATGACCTGGAGGTGGGCATTGAAAGTACTGTAATTGTGCAGACCTATAGGTTCCATGCAGGATGCTGCCACTTTGCAGAGTGATTTGACTAAATTGGAAAACTGGGCAGCAAACTGGAAAATGAGGTTCAACGTTGATAAATGCAAGAATATGCACTTTCACAAAAATAATATAAATGCAAGTTATACACCTAGGGGCAGATTTGTCAATGATCGAATTTTGAATTTTCAAGGTTTTTTATGGCCAAAACTGTCAAATTCGACTAGGGAGTTATCCAAATTCGATTTGAGTTTTTTAAAAAATTAGAATTCGATCTTTTAGATTTATCATACTCTGGCCCTTTAAGAACTCTAATTCGACTATTCGCCATCTGAAACCTGCAGGATTGCTGTATAAGTCAAAGGGTGAGGTCAATTTGGTGATGTTTGCAGCCTTCCTGACATTTTTTTTGAAGAAAAAACTCAAATCAAGTTTTCGAGCCGATCCTATTCACCTGACTTTTAAAAATTAGATTTCAATGATGTATTTTGATTTCCGAATTTCGAGTTCATGGAAGTTTATAAAACTCCCATGAATTCAAAATTTGACCCTTGATAAAGGATCTAGGGGTTTTTGTGTGTAACAAGTTGTCTAATTCTGGGCAGTGTTATTTTGTGGCTACTAAAGCAAATAAAGTTCTGTCTTGCATAAAAAAAGGCATTAACTCAAGGGATGAAAACATAATTTTGCCTCTTGATGGGTCCCTGGTAAGGCCTCATCTGGAGTATGCAGTGCAGTTTTGGACTCCAGTCCTTAAGAGGGATATAAATGAGCTGGAGAGAGTGCAGAGACTAAGTGCAACTAAATTGGTTAGAGGGATGGAGGACTTAAATTATGAGGGGAGACTGTCAAGGTTGGGGTTGTTTTCTCTGGAAAAATACATGATTTCACTTGACAAGTATATTGGAGGACATTATAGAGAAACAGCAGGGGACCTTTTTACCCATAAAGAGACAGGGCCGGATTTACATAGTGGGCGCCCCTAGGCCCACTACCGGTCGTCACCCCTTTCCCCTCTAGGGGGACAGGAGCAATGGGGATTGGCACACGGGAAATTTATTAAATTATTGTATTTATAGTGCATCCCCAGTGTTTTTGAACAAATGTGGGTGTGGTTGGGCAGCATGCCGCCCCCCTAAAATCCTGCCACACAAAAAATCCTTTCCACAAATCCGGGCCTGTAAAGAGAATCACCGCACCCAAGGCCACCCCTTCAGAGTAGAGGAAAAGAACTTTCATTTGAAGCAACGTAGGTGCTTCACAGTGAAGTTGGGGAATGCATTGCCGGATGGTTTTGTGATGGCCGATTCTGTTAATGCCTTTAAGAATGACTTGAATGATTTCTTGGACAGACAAAATATCCAAGGCCATTGTGATACTAAACTCTATAGTTAGTGGATGCTGGGTTTCACAAGGAGGAGTTGAACTTGATGGACTTGATGGTCTTTTTTCAACCTGATCTAACTATGTATGTACAGTAACTATGTATGTAACTTTAACTGTGAAAACACATGGAGCTACTAGTAGTAGCTACTTGTGGCTACAAACTGCCTAAAATATACCATGCCATAGACAATACTGAGAATTGCCTAGTGAACTAGGTGTAGGCAGGAGGTAGAGCGGCGTCAGGCATGTACACACCTTCCCCTAGTTCGGACCAGTGTTGCACGTTCCTCTGTGCTTGCGCATTCTCGCATCCCGGCGCTTGTGCTTTTCCGCGCATGCACACTCGTGCTTACTCGGCGGGGGGCGAGGTAGTCAGCTGGGTTGCCCGGGGCATCCGATTTACTTGGCCAGACACTGGTTAAAACACACGTACAGTAGGTGCTGATTTATCAAGGTTGCATAAAAATACAAATTTGAATTATATTTTCAAAAACTCAATCTATGGGGGACTATAGGGAAGTAGCCCAGCTGGTCTGAAACCTAATATGGAAACATGAACATTATGGAGTATTATGTATTCAGTGTTGGAATCGGAGCCCACCAGTGAACCTCACCTCAGGGCCGCCCCACCAAACAAATAAATACACCCACTGTTGCCCACCCCCAGCTGCCAGTGCTCATGTATACAGATGAGCAGGACTGAGGCAAAAGTGAAGCTTGGGGACTTTAAAAATGCACTGCACATAGCGCAATAAAAACTGCTAGGCTATTTCCTTTGGCCATAATTATTGAGCTATGTTGAATGTTCACTACAGAGATTATACCGAGCTATGTCGGAATGTTCACTACAGAGAAACCCCAGACATGCTAGTCAGTTCACTGCAGTAATTGGATAATGAGCATATTAACTCCAGACATGCCAGTAAGACAACAGCAGACAATAGATAGTTTGCACAAATATAGCAGAAGGATTGCTACAGACAATTAAAAGCATTGCTGCATCCATACTTGTACAAGCATAATACCACAAACCTTCTTCTTTACCAATGCTCCCACACAACTTGCCTTACTCTGCCTCCCTAACTAAAACTTCAGCAAAAAAATAATCAAATGTTATCTCTGCACAACAGCACCCAAGCAATGTCCATTTAGATGGAATGTTTTTCTGCAATTACCAATTTCAGTTACCTATTTAAAGGTTGTTTTCCTTTGACAACAATGGAAAAAAATAATAGTTCTCAGCTTACGGTATCATTTTCAGGCTATAACTCTGTGACAAGGGCTACTTTTGTTTCCATAGCACTTTATAATCAAACCATGAAATGCCTTTACTGCTGAAGAATAAATGGGGTAACAAATGACCTGTTGTATTCTATGCTGGGTAGGGGCTAATGCACTCATGCTGTATTTTATTGGCTTTCAGCATCTCCCATTGTCGATCCACAAATTACCATGATATATTCTTCTTGGAACATGTGTCTTGAAATTTCTGATGCACAAAATGATATTTTGAATTTGCTACATGATGAAAAAGCAGGTAGGAACTTTTATAGTCATAGTGAGGGGCCCCCTTGCTAACAATCGGATTGCAATTTTTGTAAGTGTAAAGTGTATTAAGTGAATAAGTGTATTAAGTGAATAAACCACGAAAACCTTTAAAGGGGAAGTAAAGTCTAAAATAGAATAAGGCTAGAAATGCTGTATTTTGTATACTACACATAAACATGAACTTACTGCACAACAAGCCTAAACAAACAAATGATTTATGCTTTCAAACTTGGCCACAGGGGTTCACCATCTTGTAACTTTGTTAAATATATTTGCAAGACTAAGACTGTGCACATGCTCAGTGTGGTCTGGGCTGCTTAGGGATCATAAATTATCAAAACAGCACAAGTCAAATAATGTCTGCCAGAAGCCGATACAACAAGACTGATTAATAATCAGGATATGCAGACTGCACTGGGTCCTGTGTTGTCATGTAATCTAATGTGGGTTTTATAGTTCTTTTTCCAACTATGCAGAACCAGTGGCTGCAGCAAAATAATCCTCCAAATAGAATTCCACTTTATCTGTTAAATCTGGCTCCATGATCTTTGTCCCTGCAGCTGGAGTTGGAACAGTAAAGGGAATGTAAAGGCAAAAATAAAATCCAATATAAATATCTGAACAGTGACCGACTGCTCTACAGGGAACAAAGAAAGCTGCTTGAGTTCTGCATGGCTGGGAAGTAAGTGCTCCCCCTGCTGTTCATAAGTATGATTGTTTCCCTGCAGAGCAGTTAGGGACCGTCTGACAATTCCTATCCACAGCAGTAAATGAAGGGAGCATTTCACTGCATACAGTCAGGTTTTTTATAAAAATGGTACACATAATGGAAATAGGTTTTTTTTCCATTAAAGTAAAAATGGGATTTTATTTTTTTGTCTTTACATGCCCTTTAATACCAAACTTCGCTAAGTAAATGTTGTCAAGTCAGTGGGAGCTTCACTGATCCTATTGGACCATTTGTAATCCAATCAGTATTGGCCAATAAACTTTAACTTTTAAAGGTTTTAAGGTGGCCATACACTATAAGATCCGCTTGTTTGGCAACATTGCCAAACGAGCTTATCTTTTCACTGATATGCCACTAATGGCAGGGCTATATCTGGACGTTCGGCCCTATGGTTCAGCATTTTATTAGTTTGCACTTTTTATATTTGGATCTTTTAATAAATTCAATGACAATCATGGGTTTAGAGTTTGTGAGTTCAAAAACCTCTAAAACCACTAAAATTTCAACCTTTAATAAAAATTTTTGTTAAAAAGCTGCCTGCATGTTTACAAGGATCCAGGAATTCAGCTTCTAATCTAGACCAACATACTGCAGCTAAATTGGCTAAACTGGTGTAATTTCCTCTTTTAAGCTCTATGTTAGATGGCCACTTACCTTTTTTGATATTTTTGAAATGTGATATATTTTACTTTTCAAGATATTAGCTGCACCATCTACTGGTCAGTTCTTCTGACTGGGCTGACAGTTGGTGAGAAAATGTCAGTAGAAGAAGAGGAGCTTTCTTATGGTGTTCTGCTTAGAAAAAAAGTAGAAAAACATCTCTACTATACTTTCTTCTGTACTATTTCCATTCTTTTTTATATATCCTTCTGACTGTTAGGCCCTCTAGATGGATCACCCAGTGGCACATCATTTCAGTTTCATTATATTAGCAGTTTAAAATTACTAATGTATTGAAGACTAGATAATATAAAATGCAAAAGTGCTCAGATGAGCATTCAGAGAAATTATGCATTCAATCATTTAAGATTTTTCATTTCATTTAACTGGTCTGCCGTATAGACTTCTAATAACACCCAAACCTGTGTGATGATTCCTCAAATAACATTTCCAAAGTGTATTTAAATAAATATGTTTCTAATAACCAAATAAAGTGATTTTCTTTTCTGTGTCTAACTGTTCACAGGTATTATCCTTAATGGTGTAATGACAAAAGAGAATAGGTTTAACAGATTTGGTATTATAAATAAGAAGAGTAACTTAACAGTGGATGTTTCAGTGGAAAACATTACAGTAACTCATGATGAAGATGTAAAAACATATCTGTGGACTTCTTCTTTTCAAGAGGATGGGTAACTATATTATTATATTCCATGTTTTGGTGGGTTT
The DNA here is from genome assembly GCA_038501925.1 of Xenopus petersii. Classification (NCBI taxonomy): domain Eukaryota; kingdom Metazoa; phylum Chordata; class Amphibia; order Anura; family Pipidae; genus Xenopus; species Xenopus petersii. The sequence goes on along the minus strand of CM076679.1, from coordinate 112,232,213 downwards.
AAGACAGAGAGGTAATTTTTCAGCCCAAAATTTGGAAACAATGGTGGATCTCCTTTTTAATTACCACAGCTTACAAATAAAATATATTAGGTTTTTGTAAAATAAATTGTAATTCTTTTAATGTTAATTTCTGCTGGCATGCCGTATGCAGTACAGCAATGCATTTTTGGTAGCTGTCCCATAGATCAGCTGTATTAAAGGGACATTATAAAATGAATAACTCCAAGCACAGTGACAATTTTCTATAGCTTTCGATACAAGAGGCTGATTTATCAATGTTCAGATTCAAATTTGTAGATCTTTAAAAACCCAGTGAAAATGAGGAGTAGAATACAAAGTTTATGCATTCAAACTCTTTTTTTCTTTATGTTTTTATTCAACCGAGTCTTATACATACATAGTAACATAGTAACATAGTAAGTAAGGTTGAAAAAAGACACATGTCCATCGAGTTCAACCTTTTTTTTTTTTTTATTATTAACTACCTATCTGCCAGTTGATCCAGAGGAAGGCAAAAAAAAAATACATCTGAAGCCTCTCCAATTTGCCTTAGAGGGGGAAAAATTCCTTCCTGACTCCAAAATGGCAATGGGACCAGTCCCTGGATCAACTTGTACTATGAGCTATCTCCCATAACCCTGTATTCCCTCACTTGCTAAACACCATCCAACCCCTTCTTAAAGCTATCTAATGTATCAGCCTGTACAACTGATTCAGGGAGAGAATTCCACATCTTCACAGCTCTCACTGTAAAAAACCCCTTCCGAATATTTAGGCGGAACATCTTTTCTTCTAATCGGAATGGGTGACCTCGTGTCAGCTGGAAAGACCTACTGGTAAATAAAGCATTAGAGAGATTATTATATGATCCCCTTATATATTTATACATAGTTATCATATCACCCCTTAAGCGCCTCTTCTCCAGCGTGAACATCCCCAATTTGGCCAGTCTTTCCTCATAGCTAAGATTTTCCCTTTACCAGCTTAGTTGCCCTTCTCTGTACCCTCTCTAATACAATAATGTCCTGTTTGAGTGATGGAGACCAAAACTGTACGGCATATTCTAGATGGGGCCTTACAAGTGCTCTATACAGTGGAAGAATGACCCCTCCTCCCAGTAGTTTAAAAAATAAGGACACATTTGAGTTTGGTAAGTTTTATTTGAATTAAAAAAAAACTCTACCATTTACAACTTAAAGAGTTACTGTCATGGAAAAAAATGTTTTTTTCAAAACGCTTGTGTTAGTAGTGCTGCTCCAGCAGAATTCTGCACTGCAATCCGTTTTTGAAAAGCGCAAACAGATTATTTTATATTTCATTTTGAAATCTGACATGGGGTTAGACATATTGTCAGTTTCCGAGCTGCCCCGATTCATGTGACTTGTACTCTGATAAGCTTCAGCCACTCTTTGCTGCTGTACTGCAAGTTGGAGTAATACCAACCCCTCCCTTCCCCCCAAGCAGCCTAATAACAGAACAATGGAAAGGTAACCAGATAGCAGCTCCCCAACACAAGATAACAGCTGCCTGGTAGATCTTAAAACAGCACAGTAAAATCCAGGTCCCACTGCGACACATTTATTTACATTGAGTAGGAGAAACAGCCTGCCAGAAGAATGACCCCCTCCTCCCAGTAGTTTAAAAAATAAGGACACATTTGAGTTTGGTAAGTTTTATTTGAATTAAAAGAAAACTCTACCATTTACAACTTAAAGAGTTACTGTCATGGAAAAAAATGTTTTTTTTCAAAACGCTTGTGTTAGTAGTGCTGCTCCAGCAGAATTCTGCACTGCAATCCGTTTTTGAAAAGCGCAAACAGATTATTTTATATTTCATTTTGAAATCTGACATGGGGTTAGACATATTGTCAGTTTCCGAGCTGCCCCGATTCATGTGACTTGTACTCTGATAAGCTTCAGCCACTCTTTGCTGCTGTACTGCAAGTTGGAGTAATACCAACCCCTCCCTTCCCCCCAAGCAGCCTAATAACAGAACAATGGAAAGGTAACCAGATAGCAGCTCCCCAACACAAGATAACAGCTGCCTGGTAGATCTTAAAACAGCACAGTAAAATCCAGGTCCCACTGCGACACATTTATTTACATTGAGTAGGAGAAACAGCCTGCCAGAAGAATGACCCCCTCCTCCCAGTAGTTTAAAAAATAAGGACACATTTGAGTTTGGTAAGTTTTATTTGAATTAAAAAAAAACTCTACCATTTACAACTTAAAGAGTTACTGTCATGGAAAAAAAATGTTTTTTGCTGCTGTACTGCAAGTTGGAGTAATACCAACCCCTCCCTTCCCCCCCCAGCAGCCTAATAACAGAACAATGGAAAGGTAACCAGATAGCAGCTCCCCAACACAAGATAACAGCTGCCTGGTAGATCTTAAAACAGCACAGTAAAATCCAGGTCCCACTGCGACACATTTATTTACATTGAGTAGGAGAAACAGCCTGCCAGAAGGCAGTTCCATCCTAAAGAGCTGGCAATTTCTGAAAGCACATGACCAGGCAAAATGACCTAAGATGGCTGCCTACACACCAATATCACAACTAAAAAAAATACACTTGCTTGTTCACAAACGACATTTTATATTGTAGAGTGAAGTATTTGCAATGTAATTTAGAAATAGAAATAAAAACTACAACATAAAAATCCTGACAGAATCCATTTAATATAATAAATAAGCCTCCCTGAATTGCCATAAACAAACAGTTGATCAACCTTATCTCACAACTATTTGTTGTGTGCAAAAGGAATAATGTATAACACACAATTTTGTACTTATTCTGACCTACCCACTATGTGCACGCAATTTTTTAAAAGATCGTGTGATGTGCGATTTTTGTGCACACAGCCAGAAAAAAAGAAATTAAAGCAAACATTAGCTGTGGTCAGTTAGTGGGGGCTCAATTCAAGCAAACAACCCAGTCAACTCATAACATATATCATCCTATCAAAAACTAAATAAACGCCTGAGCTTTAGATATTAAGCTATTAAAACTAACCACTTGAAGAGTATTTGTAAAGGTGGGGAAAAACTTTTAAGCAGACATTTTTACATTTAAGTGGTCATTTATTATGTGCATTTATATGCGTTTAGCCTTTTCATTAGCGTACCAAAGCACCATTTTTCACAAATGATGAACTTTTACATTAGATGGGATGCTGTGATACAATTTTCCGTGTTAAATTGGATAAGTGGGTTGTCTGGGTTTAGTTATTCTGTGTCAAACACACAAACCAATGTGGATTCATCTAGATAGCTTTAAGAAAGATTTGGATGACTTTTTAGCAAGTGAGGGAATACAGGGTTATGGAAGATAGCTCATAGTACAAGTTGATCCAGGGACTAGTCTGATTGACATCTTGGGGGCAAATTCACTAAAGCGCGAATTTTCGCCACTGAAGGCTCGGCCACACTTTGCACCACAATTCGTTACCACTATGCTATTTCACTCAAATGCGAACTTGTGTCTCAGCAGCTGAACGCTGGCGAATTTTTGCTAGCGTTAATTCGTCAGTGAGAGCTAGCGTCTAGCGTCTAGCTAGCGTCTATTTCTAACTAGCGAAACTTCATTAGTAAACTTAAACGCTTAGGTCAATTTGAATAGGGTGGGTACATATAGTGGGACGTTGAATGGAAGTCTTTATTAGAGATGTTGGTGCAAATGCTTGAAGTTGGCATTTAGGGTGGACATGAGTCCATCCTAAAACATATGTGTCATGCCCCTGAAATGGTTGGAAAAGATGTTAACACAAAAATCTTTAATAGTTAGGACTTTTGAAGGCAATCCCGCATTAAAATATGGAAAGACGCCAGGGTTTTTTAGAACTTTTATGGCTGACATAAGATTAAGGAGGATGTAACTTCATCTTATCAGTTCGCCAGGTCTAAGGTGGCGAAGTTAACTCTGGCGAAAGAGGTAACATTCTGTAAAATTCGCATTTTAGCGAATTTGTGGCTTAACGTTTGTTCACTTGAGCGAAAATTCGCTTGGCGAAAGGGTGTAAAACTGTGCCTGATAGAAAACTGCCGATGTCCCTGCGCATTGGATTTCTTGCAAATATTTGCTAGCCGACAGTCGCTTCACCCTTTAGTAAATTTGCCCCATTGGAGTCAGAAAGGAATATTTTCCCTTTTGAGGCAAATTGGAAAAGCTTCAAATGGGTCTTTTTGGCTTCCTCTGGATCAACTAGCATATAGGCAGGTTTATATATAGACTTAAGGTTTAACTTGATGGACGTGTGTCTTTTTTCAACCAGTTGCTTTAGACTTACTCCTCTAAGATCTTAGGACCTAGATGAATGAAAACCTTCATAGACAAATGAAACTAGATGACATATTTGACATGCTTTGTATTCCATTTTTTCTAGGTTTGTGAATTTAAATGGGGAGATATTAACTGTAACACTGGACAGAAATGTTTTGATTGTGATTTCACATAAGACGCAGTATCTCACATTTGTGGCACAAAACAGCTTGGTTTTAAATGAGATAAGAGGACAAATCGGTATGTATCAAATAATCTTACCTTTCATATAAAACATATAGAGGGAAAGGCCCACTGCTACATTACTGCATTCAGGGATCCCTAGTTGGATTCTCGTATCAGTATTCGGACCTTATGCAAGTCACATAATACTCAAATTTAAACTCAAATTTAAACAAATTTGAATGTTTTTACCCTTATGTTATACATGTGTTTTTTTTTTACTTTTTAAGAACAAAAAAAAAACAAGCACAAAATAAAGAGCAAAAATATTAAAAACATGTGCTATACTTTTGTTTTCATTGTATTTTATGACAATACCATGTAATTCTTTCTTAAATTGTAGCTTTTGGGCAGATATTATGGGGCCGATTCACTAAGGGTCGAATATCGAGGGTTAATTAACCCTCGATATTCGACTAGGAATTAAAATCCTTCAACTTCGAATATCGAAGTCGAAGGATTTAGCGCAGATAGTACGATCGAAGGATTTTAATCCAACGATCGAAGGAATATCCTTCGATCAAAAAAAGTTAGCCTAGCCAATGGGGACCTTCCCCATAGGCTAACATTGACTTCGGTAGCTTTTAGATGGCGAACTAGGGGGTCAAAGTTTTTTTTAAAGAGACAGTACTTCAATTAACGAATGGTCGAATAGTCGAACAATTTTTACTACGAATCCTTCGATAGTCGTAGTCGAAGGTCGGAGTAGCCAATTCGATGGTCGAAGTAGTCCAAAAAAAATTTCGAAATTCAAAGTTTTTTACCTTTAAATCCTTCACTCGAAGTTAGTGAATCGGCCTATGCATATGCTATTAAATGTCATTTGTTATTATATCTAAGAATAAAGGTGCGATTAAAGAATTGAGCCAAACTGAAAAGACTTCCAGGAAAATGTTGCCTCTTGCCCACTGAAGAAGAGGGGACAATCTCCCAACAGGTTCACTCCTTGGCACAGAAGTCTGCAGCAATGAAATTTATACAGGAAATAATGTAAAATTTAGTCATATTAAAAGTCACTGCTGGTTCCGGATTTTATAGATATTGTAGAACTCTGAGGAAACTTCCTATATCCTTACATTTTACAGAAATGGCCTTTCTTTATATTCATTTTTTACAATACTCAAATTTCAATAGTTCATTTTTCTCATGTGTAAGTTTTAATTTAAATTAATTTTGAAAACATTATAGAATTTATACTGAAATTCAAGAATTTGTTTTTTTTTCACTGCAGGACCATTATTCGGTGATGTTAAGCTTCATGAGGGCACAAGAGAAATTGCGGTACAGGGAAAACACTTTGTGGGTAATAGGTAAGAGATACAATTTTTGCACCAAACAAGATAATAGTGTTGTTAGACACAAGACATTTACAGAATGTAATGATAGATTCTGTGTGGGACTTTCACTAAGATTCGTAGTTCTGCTGGCGTCTGCTTCGCCGCGCTTTGCCAGGAGTGTTTTCACTAGCGCTCCGCTAATTCACTAAAATCCGAAGTTGCGCTCAGGGGTAGCGTAAGGTTGCGAAGTTGCACTAGCGTTAATTCGCCAAGCGAAGCAAAGTTACGCTAGCAATGGTTAATTTGCATACAGCGCCAAATTCAATTTCCAATGGAAGTATTCATAGCAGAACTACACAAGCCTGGGAAACCTTCAAAACAGCAAATAACATTTTTATTTTGCCCTACACATCTGCCCACTGTGTAGTTAAGTTGCCATGAGTTAGGAAATGTAGGGGGGAAGGAGGGGAGCCCCAAAAAAAATTTCGATCGTTTTCAGCCTATCACCCATAATTAAGAAAAAACGCCAGCGTTTTTTGGGACTTAGAAATGTTATTTACTTTTTTTGAAGCAATCCCTCTCTACTCTATTGCGCTTCGCCTGGTCTGAGGTGGCGAAGGAAGTCTGGCGTAAAAGGAAGCGTTCAGAACAATGCGCGCGTTAGTGAATTTACGTAGTTACGTGTGTTCAGTTGTACAGTATATGAAGGTATCAGACTCAAAAAAGCATGCACATCATTGGGGTGGCAAACATGTAGTTTTCAGACATTTTCAATTCAAGCCAATTTACAGTAATTTTTTTGTGTAATTATTTTGGTTAGGGCTCCCACATGCTCATAACAAAGTTACAGATTTAGCAGAATATTTGTGTAATATTCACCATAATTTAGTTCTAGGTTACCCAAAGCAGCAAATAAGGACTCCAAATTGCATAAAAAGATAAAATCACTGTCAGACTTGCTCATTTATTGGCAATATAATATCTTTAGTACAAAACAAAATATTAAGAAAAAAACAGTTTAGAATGTATGATAATAAAGTTCACTTTCTACAATTTAACTTTTTTTTGCTGGTTTGTTTCAGTGAATGGTTTTGCAGCATGGTATCAAGTGGGGATTTTTGTGGACCATGTTGGAAAGTCAGTTTTAAATCCAATCAATTAACCAACGGGGCCAGCGTCAGCATTTTGAATATTTTCGATAGTCCTCATGAAAAACCTCTTGAGACAAACTGACCAACTTAAGCAATTGTAATGTTTCCACATTTGTACTATATTTACCTTTCAATTGAAAAATCTATCAGATAAAACTATGGTATCAGAAGTGCATCTTGAAGTGTTACATTCTTACTGTATTTTCCTTTATTAAAATAATTATCATTAGCATTTGTTTGATTTTATTCTGCATATAACGCTAGGTATAAACATCAGGGCTCAAAGTTCTGTTAGACAGTTCTTGGAAGACATGTCTGTGTTGCGTAGCATTGTACAAGTGTGTGTGCAATCATTGTCCATGTTCTGGGCTAAGTAGCACATGGTGTTCTTCTGGTCAAATAATTTTACTGAAATAAGTGCAGAAGTGCAGCACTTAAAGAAGACAAAATCTAGTTGCTCTGAACTGGGTTGTGAGCAGTAACGTAACTAGAGGGGGCGGGCAAGGGACGTGCAGCCGGGACCCCCGCCCCCTCCTTACGCCCGGAAACACTGAAGAAGTCAGTAGCGCGCGAGCTGCCGAGGGGCCCTGAGGGGGTGCGGGCCCTGGCCCAATCGCACCCCCTGCTTCCCCGGTAGTTACGCCACTGTGGATTCCTGTTCTTTAAAGGGATACTGTCATGGGGAAAACATTTTTTTTCAAAACGAATCAGTTAATAGTGCTGCTCCAGCAGAATTCTGCACTGAAATCCATTTCTCAAAAGAGCAAACTGATTTTTTTTATATTCAATTTTGAAATCTGATATGGGGCTAGACATATTGTCAATTTCCCAGCTGCCCCAAGTCATGTGACTTGTGCTCTGAAACTTCAATCACTCTTACTGCCATACTGCAAGTTGGAGTGATTTCACCCCCCTTCCTTTCCCCCCCCCAGCAGCCAAACAAAAGAACAATGGGAGAGTAACCAGATAACAGCTCCCCACAAGATAACAGCTGCCTGGTAGATCTAAGAACAACACTCAATAGTAAAAACCCATGTCCCACTGAGACACATTCAGTTACATTGAGAAGGAAAAACAGCAGCCTGCAAGAAAGCATTTCTCTCCTAAAGTGCAGGCACAAGTCACATGACCAGGGGCAGCTGGGAAATTGACAAAATGTCTAGCCCCATGTCAGATTTCAAAATTGAATATGAAAAAATCTGTTTACTTTTTTGAGAAATGGATTTCAGTGCAGAATTCTGCTGGAGTAGCACTATTAACTGATGCATTTTGGAAAAAAACGTTTACCAATGACAGGATCCCTTTAAAGAGGGACTTGCTGGCATTGTGCAGAGGAGCTGTGCACCTTCTACATAGATGTGTTGAATGGGGACAGCCATATCATTATTAAGAACCGGCAATGCTTCAGCTTCGAAACACTGGTTCAACCAATCAGGGCCAGGGAGGTTATGCCGGCTCAAAGCCCGAGAAGTGAACAGCCAATCCGGGGAGCGCTAGTGAGTGAGGGGAATCGCTGACTGATCTTGCTTAGTGCTGGGCCACAGAGAGAAAGGTGCACGGACAGACCCACAGAGTGACAGAGGTCTATCGATAAATAGACAGAGAGACACCGAGGTCCATGGATAGACAGACATACATAAAAATAGTTGTAGATGTTTAATAGACAGACACACAGATACAGGTCTCTAGACAGACAGACAGAGGTGCATGGATAGAAAGACAGACCCACAGATAGAGGTATACAGATAGACAGACAGACCCACAGAGAGACAGGGGTCTGTCGATAAACAGACAGACACAGAGGTCCATGGATAGACAGACACTAAAAGATAGTTGTAGATGTTTAATAGACAGACACACAGATAAACGTCTCTGGATAGATAGACAGACAGACCCACCGAGAGACAGGCAGAGATGTGAGTGCACAATGCAGCAAGGGAACGGGTTCCAAAAAATGGACCCGCTCAGGACTCTACCACAGACTGCAGATTTTACCCTTGTATCGGACAAAGCATTGGACGTCCCAAAGTTTCGACCTGCCACTAAACATTCATATTAATTAAAGTAGTAAATGAACAAATCAGATAATGTTCTGCCTGGGACAGCAATTGTTCGACAGTTATATCTGACAAATAGTAGTGACAGTCTCCCATTGGTATCGTCAGATAGGCAATACATGCAGAGATATTATCATTTGCCATCAGAAATCTTCTAACCTGTCCAATCGACTTAATGACCGATAGCCGTGGTATGGAAAAATGTTGGGACAATCCACATACAGTCCAAAAATCTTATGAACCTTCGATTTGTGGGACGTCATCTTTGTGTCTATGGCCAGCTTTAAAGGAAAACTATACCCCCCAAACAATGTAGGTCTCTATAAATAGATATTGCATAAAACAGCTCATATGTAAAAGCCTGCTTCATGTAAATAAACCATTTTCATAATAATATACTTTTCATAATAATATACATGTTTAATTAAATATATATTCCAGTTTGGTAAGATTCTGTTACTTAAGTGTTCATTTTGGGGGTATAGTTTTCCTTTAAGTTGGCCATAGATGTAAAGATTTTTTAAAAGATCTTTTCGTTATTGTGAAATTATCTTGAAACAATCATTTAAATGTACGATTTGTCCATCAACTAAAAGGACCATTTCAAGCAATATTGTCTAGTTGAATCCAGGAAAACTGAGGGGAGCTGCCTGCTTGGCCCTGCCAACATAGATAGATTTCACTGTGACCGCTGAAAAAATTTTAACCTGGCCGATCAATTTTCTGACAGATGTCGGGCGAAAAATCGTTAGATGGGCAATCGTTTGATTCCCACTAACCTCACAATAATTTGATGGATTGGTTGGATTGCACTAAAACCGTTCGTTCACCAAAGAAAAGTCTTTGCATCTATGGGGGCCTTTAGCCACTGAACTGTCTTTGCTGGCTCTGCAAGTGTATTAGTGTGAGTGTCTGTGTGAGTGTCTGTGTGAGTGCGCATCTGTCTGTGTAAATGTGTTTATGCAGGGTCGGACTGGGGGGTCAGGGCCCACCGGGCTGCCACATCAGGGCCCCCATAACTTCCCAAGGGCTCCCTGTCCCCAGTCGCATGCCCCCTCCCCAGCAAACCCCCCTCTACCCTCCTCGCATTGTGTACCTACTTAGTCTCATTAGTGGGTGGGGTGGATGGAGCATGCGGGCAGAGCCTGATAACCGGGAGGAGCAGAGTTCACAATATGTGGAGTGGGTCTGGGCCGCCTGCCCAGTTCGAGGCTGTGTGTATGTCTTTGAGTATATGTGTGACTGGTTTTGTCTCTATATGAGTGTGTCAGGTCGTGTCCCTGTTCTTGCCATATTACCTTGGGGGGTAATGTGATGTGGGGGGACTGACGGGTATATACATGTAACCCTTTTGACACCCCTTTTTTTAGTGTTACACTACACATGGGGCGCTTACCTGATGGCATGGGACAACCCTGAGACACTCCACAGTGATAATGGCAGATACTGGGTACTTGGTACTTACTAGCGTAGTGCCTCTGCCTATTGAGATCCAGGAATGAACCTACAGGTGGCCCCACTAGGAAACACAATAATAATTCACCCACAGTATTTGGTAAACTAAATAACTGTTTATCTAAAAGTAAATAGCCAGCTAATACAAGCAGCACTCCTATCAAGGTGGTAAAAGGGGCCTTACTATGTAACTCACTTGCGCTAACTATCTGCCTAACTATAAGAAGGCAAAGTCCTTTAATGTATTTCCACAACACAGTTTCTGTACTCTTCAAGAGATCCTTTATTTTATTGTTACTTTAAACAGGATACTCACTCCAAAAGTCTCTTTGGATGATTCACACAGATCCTTCAGGCGAGTCCAGCACTTGCAGCCCTGTAGTGTGACAACCAGCCCCTTTGGATATTCAAATGGAAATCCCCTGCTGATGCTGGTTTCTCTGATCTGGATTTCTTTCACACACTCTCTGTAACTCCAGGCACAGTATCTGGCATCCATGTGGCAGCCTGGTCCGAATGTCTGCTTTGGTTGGGCCTTCCAGCTCTCTGGGCCCACCAGCAGTTCCTTTTTCTCTCTCTCTCTGTCCACTGCATGGTTCTCTCTGCCAGGTTGCTCTCTGCCAGGCTGCATTGCTTCCTTTTCCTCCTGGCCCCTCCCCAGCTGCTGTGTAACTTCCTGCAGCACTGAGATCACTGTATAGCCAGTTGCTCACAGCACTGGCTTTGTGCCAGCTCCCTTACAGGGAACTATTGCAGAGGGATAAGTGCAAGAATTTTGCACTACTTCCCTACATACAAATGAAAGAGTTGTGGATATAGAGAAAAAATGCTTGACAAATAAAAAAATAATGAACCAAGCATGGGCTACAACTCATAAATACCATAATTCGTATAATATATTTACATAAATAATTCACTGAGTAATTGTCTATGAGGGGTGGGGGACCTTAGCAAGGAAAAATTCAGCCCTAGAACTCTAGATAATGATTTCTATAGACAGAAGTGATTAAAGGGCATGTAAAGTAAACAATCTTTATAAATCTGCCCCTAAATAAACCCAATAGGCTGGTTTTGCTTCCAATAAGGATTAATTAAATCTTAGTTTGGATCAAGTAAACGGTACTGTTTTATTACTACAGAAAAAAAATAAATCATTGCATTGAATTGTAGAATCATGTAGAGATACACCATCTGCAGCAAGATGTTCTTGCTGGTCTTTGGCGGTGATCTTTGAAATGTCTGTAACAATTCTCACAATCCTCCACATATGCCACTCCTGTGTTTTTCTTGGCCTGACAGACCAGGGTTTTACAGCAACTGTGCCTGTGGCCTTCCGTTTCCTGATTTCATTTCTTACAGTTGAAACTGACAGTTTAAACCTATGAGATAGCTTTTTGTAGCCTTCCCCTAAACCATACTGAACAATCTTTGTTTTCAGATCTTTTGAGAGTAGTGATGGGCGAATTTATTCGCCAGGCGCGAATTCGCGGCGAATTTGCACGATTCGCCGTCGGCGAATAAATTCGCGAAACGGCCGCGAAAATTCGCGTCAAAAATTCGCCGGCGTCAAAATTTTTTTTCCGAAAAAACGGACGCCGGCGCCAAAAACGGGCGCCGGCGTCGAAAAAACGGGCGCCAGCGTCAAAAACGAGACGCCGGCGCCGTTTAGCGAATTTTTTCGCCGTTTCGCGAATTTCGCGCGAAATTCGCAAATTTTTCGGCGAAGCAAAACTGCACAAATTCGCCCATCACTATTTGAGAGTTGCTTTGAGGATCCCATGCTGTCAATCTTCAGAAGCACAACTTGAAATTGGCCACCTTAAATGGGAACTCCACAAAAACATAACTTGAGCTTTTTGAAAAGTAAACATAATTTTAAGCAACTTTGCAATGCACATCAATTAAAAAATATGCAGACATTTTGTGATTTTTAATGGTTTCTTCGCCGCACTTCGCCAGGCGTAGTTTCGCCAGCGCTACGCAAATTCACTAAAATACGAAGTTGCGCTCAGGGGTAGCGTAAGGTTTCGAAGTTGCGCTAGCGTTGATTTGCTATGTAAAGCGAAGTTACGCTAGCGAAGGCTAATTTGCATACGGCGCGAAATTCTAATTTCAATGGAGGAATACGTATCAGCACTACAAATGCCAAGAAAACCTTCAAATATGCAAATAAAATTTTTATTTTGCCCTACACATGTGCCCCCCCCTGTCTAGGTAAGTTGCCATGAGTCAGGAAATGTAGGGGGGAAGGAGGGGAGCCCCAAAAAAATTTTTGATCTTTTTCAGCCTATCACCCATCATGTAGAAAACACGCCAGCGTTTTTTGGGACTTAGAAAATTTTTTGACTTTTTTGGAAACAATCCCTATCTACTCTATTGCGCTTCGCCAGGTCTGAGGTGGCGAAGGAAGTCTAGCTTAAAAGGTAGCGTTCAGTACACTGCGCAAGTTAGTGAATTTGCGTAGTTTCGTCGCTAGTGAAAATTCGTCTGGCGTAAGGGTGCGAAGTAACACTAGCGAAACTACGCCAGCGTTCGTTAGTGAATTTGCGCAGTGGCGAAAATGCCAAATGCTAGCGAATTAACGCTAGCGTTCGGCGCTTCGCGGCTTAGTGAATTTGCCCCTTTGAATCAACAGCCAGCTGACCTTAACCTGCATCCTCCAACCCCCTCAATTCCATGCACATGTGATTTCAATAAGGAACTGAACATCACAGAGCAATGTACTGTGGGTTATGTAGTTCCTGTATGCTGTCTGTAAGCTGTGTAGTCCCACCTTCCCTGCCAGGATTTCAAATGATGCAGAAAGAGAAGAACTGTTAATTCCAGCAAAGAAAATTACATTTATTCATACTTTTTGAAGAAACAGGTAACTGTGATTGGTATATTAGGGTTTTCTGTGTTATGTGGGCCTCTTTATCAAATTTTGGTTTGGAAGCCGGAGTTCCCCTTTAAATACCTTTTCTCATTATTGGACATACCTGCCTATTTTTGTGTGTGTGACACAGACTCCTTGTGCGGTCTCACACCCCCAATCTATTGCCTCTCTAGCTACAAGCACTCCATAGGGGGGTTTATTAATACTGTAACTGGGCTCTCTACATGGTTAAAATTGGAATACGTTTTAAGGATCATATCATGACAATTTCACCCTTTTGAACTCATAGCTTCATCTGGCCAAGTAGAAGCAATGTAAGGGCTATTCAGGACCCCAGTAAAACAGACACCTAAGCTTCTGATATTTATCTCTTCAGCATTCACCGCTGGAGCTTAAAGGATAACTAAAGCCTAGGTAAGTAGGCTAGAAATGTTGTACATTATGTATTGGGCTTCTGTACCAGCCCAAGGCAACCACAGCCCTTTAGCAGTAAAGATCTGTGTATCCAAAGATGCCCCAGTAGCTCCCCATCTTCTTTTCTGCTGATTCACTGCACATGCTCTGTGCTGCTGTCACTTACTGAGCTTAGGGACCCACTCACAATAAACATTACACATACCGTAGAATATAAATGTCACAATATTAGGCTGACATTAATAATCAGCCCTGTACCATCAGCTTATATTACAGACAAACTTCATTTTCTGCTGGATAATTTGTGACGACCCCTAAGCTTAGCTTCTCAACAGCTGCTCAGAGCCCACTGAGCATGTGAGTGACACAGACACTTTCCAAGATGGTGACCCCCTGTGACAAGTCTGAAGTCCTGGATCATTGCTGCTATTGAGAAGCTGAAACTTTAGGCTTGTGCAATAAGTTCACAATATAAAATATGGCATTTTTAACCATATTAATTTGTAGGGTTTAGTTCTCATTTAAATAATTTGAGAGAAGAGTATAATAGATAACTTTAATGGCATCTCAAGGAACAAGGTAACCATAAATATATTTGTTTCTATCAACAAGGAGAAACAGTTAATACTATAAGTGGTGAGATACTTAAAATGGTTGTTCACCTTTAAATTAACTTTCAGAATGGTGTAGACTGATATTCTGAGACAAATTTCAATTGGTCTTCGCTTTTGAATTACCTTTTTTATATCTGCATCTATCTGATTGCTATGGTTCAATTCTATCTGCCAAGCAGGCAGTGGTTTGAATGACAATAGTGTTGTACCTGTCTCACGGAGCAATCATTTTGGTTTTAGGTGGGGGTGGGGTCAGTAGAAAAAAGCAGAACAGAAGGCAAATAATTATAACAAAATATAAAAAAAATTAGACCAACTGAAAAGTAGCGAAAATGTCATTTTGTAAAGTAAACTACACCTTGCATAATACGTTTATTCAGTTGGGGTTATATAGAAGTGCATACTAACTCTGTTTTTCCTATGCTAAGAAATGTATGGTCTTAAAGTGGATGGTAATTGGAACACCATTAGCGAAGCCTTGATCAACTCCTCTCCCCTCTCTATCAGACTGGCTTATCAGGTGCAAGGTTGTCATTGACCCCCTCCCTCGCCTTATTTCACTGTGTCGCCACCACTACCTACGATGAAAAGCAGAGGGATTCTAAGCCCCCAGATCCCAATGGAACAAAGGGAGTGAAGGGTTTGATTACATTATAAGCCTATGGTATTTTAGGAAATTCTTAAACTATCATGATTTCCTTTCAATTTTTGAAATCCAGTTGGTTTCTGTAAAAAGAAAAACAAAAAAACACTGAATGAGAAACATGAGCAATCCCTTCAGCTTGTCGTCTATGAGCAAAGATATGTATTTATTTGTATGAACAAATTAAAGCACAGTGAATTCTATTGAAATCCCTTGAAAGTACAGTAGAACCCCATCACATTTTACATAGACAGATTTTGTTTCCCATGATTGATACTATTTTTTTTGCAGTCTCATACAGGCAAGTGGTCTTTTCTCCCCTGGATTTTATGCCATTTTGATATTGTCCCCTGGGAAATGTTAAATCTGGGTTCTACTGTACATCTAAAAAATTGTTTGTACCTGTACCTATCTTTGTTCTTTAATTCTAATTTGGCCAAGGTACTGGGGTCCTAAAATCTATATCTACTAAATAGTGCAAAAAAAAAAATGTAAGTTTGAAAGCTGCTTATTTTAATCCCAAACGTTTATGAGAAGCCTTTCTGCTCATTTAACAGAACAGCATTTGACTTACTCAGGATACCTGGTTTTCCCATTGTATATCTATCTGTTTAAAGGGATACTGTCATGGGAAAACATGTTTTTTTTTTCTTCAAAACACATCATTTGACTTCCGGGGGGCGGGCCCAAGAGATGGCCGCTTTTTAGATAGAGCTCCGCACGCTGAAGCCAAATCCCTGCTTCGGGACAAATACAGACAACCCAAAAACGGCAAGGGCAATTCGGCGACACAGGATAAACTGAGGGGAGAAGAAATTACCATCGCAATTCGGCTCCCCCTCCACGCTGCAACCCCAGAAGTCCCCGCAGCCATTCCCACCACGTGGATCCGGAATCAAAAATACATTGCGCACCGACATCGGAGAAACAGCTTACCTCAGAAGAAGCTGCGCACTCCCGACCAGCGCAAACGTGAGTCCGGTCACAGGCAGACACACTCCCCACTAGATACGGATCCCGCACACGGCGTACCTCATTAAGAGGCCATACCGCACGGCCAAATAAGCGCACTGCATGGTGACGCCATTAGGCCGGCTCTCTCTCTAGGCCGTTACTCTACAGGCCCAAATAACAGCGCATGTAGTCTGGTGGTGGAAAACATCGAACCAGGACATACAAAACGCTATCAACGTGGGGCTTATAACCCATAAAGAATCTGATTGTGAAGAGCAGAGACAGGCCTAACCACATCACTTACGTGCACATCTCAACTGTAAATCAAATAAAGGAGGTCAGATAATCATTTTGTTGGCGGGAATAATATTTGGATGATTGCAAGACTACCACTCTGTATGGAGTACAATACATAGAGTGTTTATTGAAAGACTGTCAGTTCTTTACTATATAACAAAAAATATGTAAAAATTTGCAATACACACCCAGGGTCTCACCCTGCAAATGATCTGATCTGCATCAATCAGGCATCACACAATCCTGTTTGGAAACGTAGAACACAAGATATCTAAGTCTTAACCCAATTACATATCTTACCCTCACCTTGAGTTAGGGGCATGGATAAATATTTGGGCCATAATACAACTAAATCACACAGAACAAATAGGACCAAAATAAAGGACACCAAAAAATCTACAGAGCAACACCAAATGGAGGAGGAATCAGATTCGCAGCACTCTCAGGTGGACCCTCAATCTCCTACCACTGAGGACCTGGTTCGTATCCTAGGCCCTTTGCTCGATCAGAAATTAGCTCCAATAAAAGATTCGATAACGGAGGTCCTACAAGAAGTAACTAACCACTCACAGCGGCTAACAGAAGCGGAGGACCGCATTTCATCTCTGGAAGATGATCTGGACAAAGCCCACAACACCATCGACACACAACAGAAAGAAATTATCATCTTGGCAGATAAGGTCGAGGACCTTGAGAACCGCAGTAGGCGAAACAACTTAAGGCTTATAGGGGTTCCAGAAACTATTAAAGGCAAAGATCTGGAAGATCTTCTAACAGACTGGCTACCCCGAGAGCTCCAACTACCTCTCTCGCCACTCCCATATCAGATAGAACGTTTCCACAGGATCGGCCCACCTTTGAAAGATTCCGCAACCAGACCAAGACAGGTCATTTTTCGTATACTTAACTTTGCGGACAAGACTAAGATCCTAGATGCATATCGAAAGACAAAGGATCTACAACTTGATGGACATAGACTCTCTCTCTTTCAGGACTACTCTGCATCAGTTTCGGCTAAACGACGAGAATTTTCACCTATCTGTAAAACTCTTTATTCCTCTGGATACAAATTCTCATTAATATATCCAGCAAAACTGAAAATTCTGAGTAAAACTGATGGAAAACCACTATTCTTTGAGGAGCCGGGCAAAGCACTGGACTACATAAAAACCCATCAAAATGATCAAGAAGGTTGATTCTTCAGGCCTAGTAACAGCACTGTTATCTTCTATATACTATTCAACCGATAAGTTTTGATTGACAGTGGACCTACTAGTCATGGACATTGGCTCACTGATGGCTCCTTTCTCTGATGCCTATATCTGTAATCTGGAAACTATCAGCTACGACCATAAAAGAGTCAGCTAGATTCTCATATAAGAACAACTACAGGATACATCTCGATGGACTCGATATCCACATAGCCACGAGAACACCATCCAAACGGGACCCAAGGACTTTTATTCAAGTTACACTCCGGACCAGAATGCTATCTATTCTGAACAATATATTCAATGGGAAAGGCTGGACTCAGATTACAATAACAGCTACTTTGAATGAGACGAGATGTTCTATTCGGCTTATTACCGATGGGATGAACTAGATCACTGGTCTCACATACTATATTTGTTTGCAGGAGTGACTATTCTCCATTTTTCTATTACAGTTTATAACAAAGTTATCTTCAATGGAAGCGGCTGGACTCAAACTACAACGGTTACTTTGAATGAGACAAGCTATTCTATTCAGCTTCTTACTGATGGGATAATTTAGATCACTGGTCTAACATTCTATATTTGTTTGCAGGAGGGATTATCCCTCATTTTTCTACTATAGTTTAAAACAAAGTTATCAGTTAATTAAAAGCCATAATACTCAGGCTATCAGGAGAGATGATTGGGAAAGTCTTTAGCAGTGGTCTAGGATGTAGACAAAATTAATGATCATCTTGTTTTCTTTTGCTGATCTAAATTCACTACTTTAATACATTGTGAGACCATGGGTGTGGTATGCTAGGGACAGCCGGACAAGCTGTCGCTAAACCTTGAGATATGTAAAAATTTCAGTTATTATGTTCTTTTTTTATTATTTTGGAATTTGGAATTTATTATTCTTTTAAGCACAACACATTCCCTTGTACTACTATTAGGTCCCGGACCCTGGTCTGCTCGCTGGGACAGCCAGACCGGGCAAACTGTTAAATTCAACTCATATGCTTCCTTCCCAAAAGGTATAGGATAAATTAAAATGTCTGCCAGTAATGATAATATAGACCATACAGCTAGTAAAAATCTTGAAAACATAAAGATTATCTCATGGAACGTTGGGGGCTTAAATACGCCCATTAAAAGACGTAAGGTACTTGATTATCTTAGACGAGAGAAAGTCCACATAGCGTTCCTTCAGGAAACCCATTGGCGTCGACAGGATACGGTTTCTATGAGGGATAGGTGGATTAGTTCTGTAACAGCTGCTTCTTATACATCTAAATCTAGAGGAGTGGCAATTGTAATAAATACTTCCTTAAACAGCAAGATGGGAAAACTTTATAGAGATAAAATGGGCAGATATTTAATCATGGACTTAAATATTCATGGGACAAACTATACCTTTGTAAACGTATATGCTCCTAACAATGATAACCAATCCTTTTTTACAGAACTGCTCCAGCGGCTAGACTCCTGGGGGGCTTCAAACCTAATTCTTGGTGGAGACATGAACACGGTGAATGATCCATATATGGATAAATCAGGTACATCGCTCATACACACTCTGAGGCGAATTAAACCACTTCACGCTATTTGTAATCATCTTTTACTACAAGATGTCTATAGATATTTATTTCCTGACACTAAAGATTACACCTTTTACTCCGCAGTCCATGACTCTCACTCTAGGATTGATTACATCTTCCTCTCCACACACCTCCTCGCTTCAGTAGAAGATGCTAGTATAGGCAATATAGATATCTCAGATCATGCACCCATGAGATTACTACTGAAACTATCCAAATCACAACCCTACTCATTTAATTGGAGATTTCCAACATACCTGTATCATAATGAAGATTTTAGAACCTACATCAAACAACATTGGGCGAATTATATTGACGATAATTTAATACACTGGGATGACAAAAACTTACTATGGGCTGCAGCCAAACCAGTACTACGAGGTCACATAATAGCCTACCTGATTAAGAGGAAAAAGTCATTTGATGAAAGGTATAGGTTACTACAAAAGGAACTTACCCATTCCTATAAAACTTTCAAACTTACTAACTCGTTATCAGCAAAAAAAAAATACACAGAGACAAAAACTCTTTTCGACACTTTATTGACAGAACAAATGCAACATAAACTAAGTCACACGGCAAACAGATATTATCGATGGGGAAACAAATCAGGGAAACTGTTAGCAAATATAGTTAAACGACAACAAAGTAACACCTTTATTCAAAAACTTAAAACGCCCACGGGGTGGGCGCGTGACACATCGGACATCGTCACATTGATGACAACACATTTTAAGTCACTTTACGAAAGAGTTCCTGATTCTCCTGAGACCGGTCTCCGATTTCTTCAGGAAGCCCATATGAACAAACTCACTGTCCAAGATAGGGAAATCCTGGATGCACCTATAACTGAAACAGAAGTCTCAATGACTATTACAAAATCTAAAAACGGTAAATCACCAGGTCCGGATGGATTAGGGGCAGAATTTTATAAGCTATTACTACCTGAAACTACATCATTACTTACGCCTTTATACAATGACATATTACAAGGTAACTCACTATGGGACAAAGCGGCTGACGCCAGAATAATTTTATTACATAAGGAAGGTAAGGACCCTACTAGCCCATCCTCATACAGACCAATATCACTGTTAAACCAAGACCTTAAAATTATGACAAAAATAATGGCTAATAGATTACAAAAAGTTCTCCCTTTTATACTTACCTCCAATCAAATGGGTTTCCTTAAGAACAGACATCCAGTTCAAGCCATCAGACAGGCGATTGCCACTATCTATCAGTGTAACCTAGAGAAAAAAAGACAAGGATTATTACTAAACTTAGATGCAGATAAGGCTTTTGATAGGATCTCACATGCACATATACGAAGACTTCTAAAATTCCAACATTTTGGCATCCATATGCTTAACCTCTTCAAAGCCTTATATGATACCCCTCAGACTTTCCTAACAGTTAATGGTTACAATTCAGTTCCATTTGAAATTCAACAAGGGACTAGGCAGGGCTGCCCCCTCTCACCTCTATTATTCAATATCGCTCTAGATCCCCTAATAAAACATTTACTTCTAAACGAAACATTTACAGGCATACCACTCGGACATATAAGACATAAAATAACAGCCTTTGCGGATGATATTTTGTTGTTTATTAATCAGCCTCAAATAGAATTGGCTACGATCCTGGAAACTATACAGGTGTTCAGCACTTTTGCAGGCTTCCAGATTAACTTAAACAAATCTGAAGCACTGGAACTCGGAGATCAAGGAAACACAATAAATAGGACCACTGATTTTCCCTTTAAGAAAGCACCCTCTCATATAACATATTTAGGTATTAAACTAGCGAAGGAACACACAAAGATCTACCAACTTAATATTCGGCACACTATAGACAATATTCAACAAGACCTTAAAAAATGGGACATGCTAAATTTAACCTTTATGGGGAGGATTCATTTAATCAAAATGATCTTATTTCCTAAACTGCTCTATCAATTACAAATGCTACCTTATAGTATAAAATCATCAGATTACAAAAGATTAATTAAAATGCTGCGCAATTTTATCTGGAAACAGAAACGTCCAAGAATAAGTCTATTTAAGTTGCAACAGCCCAAAACTCTGGGAGGGGTGAATTTTCCGAATATTCGGGAATATAATGAGGCAGCACTACTACGTTTTGCAGGGGACTGGTTATATAATAGAAATATATACGCCTCAACAGAACTTGACCAACTCTTGACAGGAGGTCTGTCCCTCAATTTTCTGCTACACTCTCCGCTAAAAGACATTCCCCGAGATATGCAGGAACATCCCCTGTTTATAGACACCTACAGGACATGGAGCTCAGTACGACGCAGATTCAAACTGACACCTTGCTACTCCACCTACCTTACCTGGATTGGCAATCCAACATTTCCGATGGGGAAAAATAATAAAACTTTAGCGGAATGGTATAACCTAAATTTGAAAACAGTTAAAGACATCACCAGTGACACCTTTACTGTTTTAACAAGGGAACAGTTAATCCAGAAGTTCCCGTTTCTGGTGAATGACTATATGCTGTTGAGTCAAATTATCCATTATACTACAACTGTGTTAAGACATCTTTCTCAGACAGATAAAGACAACTCACTAAATGCACTGTGGCCTAGACACAACACGGACAAAACTACATCTCAGATTTATCGTGTTATTAGGACCACGTTGTCAACTGAATCGCCAGATTCCTTTTTACTCAAATGGACCTCCGTAATCCCACAAACAGAAGCCTCCCACATACTCCAATACCATGCAAAAACAATGCAAACCATCTCAGCCAGTAAATATCAAGAAATGGCCTTACAGATACTGCATGGCTCTTACCTTACACCACTTAGGAGACATCACATGGGTACTTTAAATTCGGATAACTGTTTGAGATGTCACCAACCCAGGGCTGACCTCGTGCACTGTCTTTGGCAATGTCCTATTATCCAACAATTGTGGGGGGCAGTTCAGGAATATTGGAAATCTTTAACTCAACAAACAAATACATTCACATTAACATGGGCAATTTTTGGGACCCCTCCTCCACAATCAAAACTCACACGATCTGAAAGACATTTAGCAGAAAGGTTGATGGCTGCTACGAAGAAAACCATTCTACATCACTGGCTTTCCTCATCCGCACCCCCATTATCCCTGGTCAAACAGAAACTCCACCATATTTTCCATATGGATTGGTTGGAATCTACCACAAATAAAGAGCAATTCACTGACAAGTTTTTCACAACATGGATGAGCTACATACAATCGCTTCCAACACATATTAGACATCTCACAATCTATGCATTCCGCAATACTACGTGGTATGACATGGAATTATTACTCAACAATATCATTATCCAAGAAACAGACCAATATATTCAAAATTTACAAGAACAAAGTCAACGAACGCCCCCCAGGAGCCACCACATAAACCAGATGCTGAGAACAAGGCGGTACTAATTATTTTCTTTAAATGTGTATGAGGGAAATAATGTTGTACAGTATAATGTTGTATAATGCTTCAAAACGAAGAGTGATGAAGACACTAAGATTTTTGCTATTACCAATGTATACTAGCAACATACTACATTTATCTCTTCTTTCTATTTCCAAATTCCTTTGTATTTTTATTTTACTCTTATTTTAATTTGTTTGTTGTGAAAATTTAATAAAAACATATTATAAAAAAAAAAAAAAAAACACATCATTTATTGTGCTGCTCCAGCAGAATTGTGCACTGAAATCCATTTTTCAAAAGAGCAAACTGATTTTTTTATATTCAATTTTGAAATCTGACATGGGGCTAGACATATTGTCAGTTTCCCAGCCTCCCCAGTTTTTGAAAAAAACATGTTTTCCCATGACAGTATCCCTTTAACATGGCAAAAGTAGCAGAACATTTCACATTGTGAACTTTGCTTGACAAACTTACGTTTTGTTTTTTTGTAGTAGAAGCTATTCCTTTAGCCCTCATGACATAAGGCAGTACTTTACAGTACTTTGAATCACTCGCTTTAGTACTGTACCATGGAGCTTACAATGGAATTTCCCTAGTACAGACAAATTCATTTACTAAAAGGCAACTGACCCTACAAATATGTGAATAAAGCTGAAGCACCGACTCACACAGAGGAGCATAAAGACTGCACGTAGAAAGCACTTTTGTTCAAAGCCAAAACCAGTGCAGCAATAAACCCACAGCCCACAGCCAGCTATTTATTCACAGTACAGCCCCTTTCAGGGTAGAACTCCATGGGAGATTTTACCTGTGATACCTTCTGTTCCGACGCATCTGACACGACTGTCGGATGCAAACGCTGCATGTTGCGTCTTCACCCAACAGTCATGTTGTATGCAATCAGCTTCTACGTGTGACATTACTTACATTAGATACGGCGCAACTGACGCAACACATGATATTACTCTCATAGCGTCGGAACGGAAGGTATCGCAGGTAAAATCACCTGTGGATTTCTACCCTAAATGTGTTTTTTTGTTATTTGTTCAGATAAACAGGGCAACAGAGACACTGAAACTATTTAAAATGTCCAACTTTTTGGTTCTTGCCACAACTGTGGGAGGGAATTGTAGCAGAATGCCACGTCTTACTTTTAAGTCACAAAGATAAAGGAAGGGGTGGTATATTCAGTGTTCATTATCTCTAATTAAATAAAAATGATACCTTCAGAATGAATCAACAGATGATTTATACCATAATCAGTAACATATTAATATCAGTAATTGTTGCCATTTTACTGCTCTGTGGAGATCACCTGACAGGAAATAATGCAGCTTTTACTGTAACAGGAAGTGTGGGAGTAATAAACAGAGCCCTGTCAATTCAATTCATAACCTAGCGTGTCTGTGTGTGAACACAGCAAATCGTATGAGCTAGGGGACGGCCCACAGTATTTATTAAAATGGCATTACATGTATTACATACGAGCTGTTTGATGTAATATATTTTTATAGAGACCTGCAATGTTCATGGTTATAGTTTCCTTTTAAACAAAGTCAGTTAATTATGAGCGGGTGGATAGCAGGTAGAAACAAAGCAATAATCAGTCAATGCTTTATAAATGGATAAAAAAGGTTTTATTTCACTAAGTATTAGGGATATACCGGATCCACTATTTTGAACTTGACCGAACCCCCTGAATCCTTTGTGAAAGATTTGGCCGAATACCGAAGCAAATCCTAATTTGTGTATGCAAATCAGGCAAGGGTAAAAAAGGAGAAAGTTCTTCAAAACTTTTTTACTTCCTTGTTTTCTGACGAAAACCAAGTGATTTTTAGGGGCAAATTTACTTACCTCTGTAGATCCGCCAGCATTGTATTCGTCAGGACATCACAAATTCACGAAGATCCGAAGTTCCGCACAAGTTACCAATCGTTTCCGAAGTTGCGCTAGCGAAGTTACGATGAGCGGTCCGAAGTTGCGCTAGCGAAGGCTAATTTGCATACGGCGCCAAATTTTCATTTCAATGGAAGTCTATGCAGCAGCGCATACAGAACACTACACAAGCGCAGGGAAACTTAATAAAAGTTTATTTAGGTGTTCTAATGCCCTACACATGCCCCACAGTATAGTTTAAGTGCCACAAATGTAGGGGGGAAGGTAGGCACCCTAAAATAAATTTCGATATTTTTCAGCCTATCAGCGTTTTTTGGGACTTAGAAAAAATTTAAACTATTTTGGGAACATTTTTCAACTTTTTTTTTTTAAAACTCCTATCTACTCTATTGCACTTCGCCTGCTCTAACCTGGCGAAGTAAACTCTGGCGAAGGAGGTCACATTCAGAAAAAGACCAATGTTAGTAAATTTGCGTATTTTCACCCCATTCGCCAGAGTGCAACTTCGCAAGCGTTATGGTGCAAAGTTGCGCTAGGCTATCACTGGTGAATTTTTGCCAGGGTGACTCATAGTAAATTTACGAAGTTGTGAAATGACTTCACGCTGGCGAATTTTCCCCAGCGTTAGTCACTTCGCCCTTTAGTAAATTTCAGTTCAGTAACGATTCAGTTCGGCCAGGTACGAGGATTTGGCCAAATCCGAATCCAGCTGAAAAAGTCAGAATCCTAGCCGACTATCGAACAGAATCCTGGATTTGGTGCATCCCTACTATGTAGGGATGCACCAATTATTATTATCAATTATTATTAACAATTATTGTTATATTATTAAGTACTTGTAAATGTATATATAATATACAGTGTGCCCTAAAACTTGTATGGTTTTTACATTTTCAATTAGATACACCCTATTATTTTCCAGCTGGCTTTTTTTATAATTGATCATGATATCACTTGCCCACTCCATATGAACACTCTCTGGAGTTGAATGCAGGGGGAGTTATAACAGAGTTTAGTGTGGGTCATGTGACCAATGATGTCATAATGCTGACTCCAGATACAAACTCTCTTATAGCATCTGATTTCAGTTGTGTCAGTTAGAGTGAGGAAGCTGAAGAGTGTGGCTGTGCAGGTAAGAGACCTACAATATTTTCATATTTGTGATGATCAAAACTTCATGTTAGGGCATCATGGCCATTCACACCACTTAGATGCTGTACTAAAAGAGAATGTGGTGTTCCCCACACTATAACTTCTCCAAAAGGACTGTTTAAAAAGATGGTTTAGTTAGGAGTTGAATGCAGGGGGATTTATAACAGACAGGGTCATGTGACCAATGATGTCATAATGCTGACTCCAGATACAAACTCTCTTATAGCATCTGATTTGAGTTGTGTCAGTGTGAGTGAGGAAGCTGAAGAGTGTGGCTGTGCAGGTAAGAGACCTACAACTGAACTGAACAGAAATGTTAAAATGTAAAAGGGTCACTTTTATCTGAATTGCACAAAAAAACATAACACCCATGCCTTTTACCAAAATATACCTGAAAGTAGTGGTTAGAAAAAACTTACACCTAGACTTACACCTCCTCAAAATAGATTGTGTCATCATTTGCAATTGTGTTTTACTATTTGGGAAAAAGTGGCAACTGAGGAAGGCACA
The DNA here is from genome assembly GCA_038501925.1 of Xenopus petersii. Lineage (NCBI taxonomy): Eukaryota > Metazoa > Chordata > Amphibia > Anura > Pipidae > Xenopus > Xenopus petersii. The sequence goes on along the minus strand of CM076679.1, from coordinate 112,206,174 downwards.
TTGGGTGGGATGAGTTTACGATTGTCTTGACACCGAGTGGATTTGTAAACATCCTGCATTACTTCAAATAAGTTCATATAATGGAAAAAAATATTTTTGGGAACAACAGCCTCTCTGGTGATATTAAAGTATGATTAGACAAAGGAAAAAAAACACCATTTCTCTTTCACCTGTCTGGGAGGGTAACCTCTTTGGGTAGTAAGCCCTTCCTAACAAGTCAAGTTTTCTGTTGGGTATGTCTGTGATTAATTGGGACCATGTCGTAATGTTGGGTCCTCAAAGTAACCAAGTTTCCCCCCACCTGTAGCATTTGATAATTAGGGTCATGGGTAGCTGAACTTATATTGTCATGCCCATCTTTCAAAAGGTTTTTACCTCCCTCTCCAAAGAAAAAACCCTAAAGAGAGTAACCCCCAATATAAAAAGAGGCCAACTAAATTGGTACCAACAAAGTTAGTGATCAGGTAAGGGTGGTCTATGATACAGTTCACTTGTGACTTGCAATAGTCTTGTGCTTGGTCTAAATCTGCACCTTTTTGTCAGATAACCAAAAAATATATAATTTATTCCTGACTGTGATTGTGTGTTTTAGATATTACTGTATTATGCGTATGAAATTGCAAGAAGTTTATTTGCCTTGTCATGTTTTCATATTGTGTGTTCAGTCTATTGTTTTGGAAAGTTATAGAGTTATTGTCACTAAGAACAAGTTGACATGCAGAGAGTGTCTTATTGAGGTTGATATAGAGCTTTATGTTGTTGTGATGGTCATTTGAAATTGATGTGATGTGGAAATAGGTGCAAATAGACACTATTGCAGGATTCATGAACATAGAGGGGTGGAGAGAGGTCGTATCAGCGGGAGGTGACGTGTGCCTGGGGCTTTTACTTCACACACAGGTCACTCTATGGCCCTTTCCTTTACACTTGTATCATCCTGTGGCAAAGTAATTGGACTCACTGACAATTTTGAAGGCTAAGCCGAGTATACCTTTAATTTGACTTTTCTCCTTCTAAGAAGTAGTAGGTAAAAAGCGCTTAGCAGCTCATAGACTCGGCCGAGCATACCTTTAATTTCACTTTTTTCCTTTTAATAAGTAGTAGGTTAAAAGCCTGGGGGCACAAAGGCTCGGCCAAGTCTACTTTATTTGACTTTTCTCCTTTTAAAGGAGAAGGAAACCCCCAGGGTGCAAAACCCCTCCCCCCTCCCCTGTGTTGCCCCCCCTCCCTCCTCCCCCCTGGCCTACCTGTCCCCCTGGGCAAATGCCCCTAACTTGTTACTCACCCCTCTGTGCAGGTCCTATCCACGGAGTTCACAGTCGCCATCTTCTCCCACACGCGTCTTCTTCCTGCTCTAACCGGCGTTTTCCGATTTCACTTCGTGACATTCGGCGCACGTGCAGTAGAGCTGTACCGGTACCTGTTCCTACTGCGCATGCGCCAGAAGACGCCGGTCAGAGCAGGAAGAAGACGCGCGTGGGAGAAGATGGCGATGGTGAACTCCGTGGACAGGACCTGCGCAGAGGGGTGAGTAACAAGTTAGGGGCATTTGCCCAGGGGGACAGGTAGGCCAAGGGGGAGGAGGGAGGGGGGGCAACACAGGGGAGGGGGAGGGGTTTTGCACCCTGGGGGTTTCCTTCTCCTTTAAGAAGTAGTAGGAAAAAAGGGCTGAGCGGCTCATAGACTCGGCCGAGCCTACCTTTAAAATGACTTTTCTCCTTTTAAGAAGTAGTAGGTAAAAAGAGCTGAGCGGCTCAAAGGCTTGGCCGAGCTTATCTTTAATTTGACTTTTTCCTTTTAATAAGTAGTAGGTAAAAAGCCTGGGGGCACAAAAGTGGGGGCAAAAGGCTCGGCCGAGTCTACCTTAATTTGACTTTTCTCCTTTTAAGAAGTAGTGGGTAAAAAGAGCTGAGCGGCTCAAAGGCTCGGCCGAGCCTACTTTTAATATGACTTTTCTCCTTTTAAGAAGTAGTAGGTAAAAAGAGCTGAGCGGCTCAAAGGCTTGGCCGAGCTTATCTTTAATTTGACTTTTTCCTTTTAATAAGTAGTAGGTAAAAAGCCTGGGGGCACAAAAGTGGGGGCAAAAGGCTCGGCCGAGTCTACTTTAATTTGACTTTTTTCCTTTTAAGAAGTACTAGGTAAAAAGCCTGGGGGAACAAAGCTGGGGGCACAAAGGCTCTCCCGAGTCTACCTTAATTTGACTTTTCTCCTTTTAAGAAGTAGTGGGTAAAAAGAGCTGAGCGGCTTAAAAGCTCGGCTGAGCATACCTTTAATTTGACTTTTCTCCTTCTAAGTAGTAGTAGTAGGTAAAAAGCGCTAAGCGGCTCAAAGGCTCGGCCGAGCCTATCTTTAATTTTACTTTTCTCCTTTTAATAAGTAGTAGGTAAAAAGCGTTGAGTGGCTCATAGACTCGACCGAGCCTACATTTAATATGACTTTTCTCCTTTTAAGAAGTAGTAGGTAAAAAGAGCTGAGCGGCTCAAAGGCTCGGCCGAGCCTACCTTTAATTTGACTTTTCTCCTTTTAAGAAGTAGTAGGTAAAAAGCACTAAGTGTCTCATAGACTCGGCCTAGCCTACCTTTAATTTGACTTTTCTCCTATTAAGAAGTAGTAGGTAAAAAGGGCTGATTGGCTCAAAGGCTCGGCCGAGCCTACCTTTAATTTGACTTTTCTCCTTTTAAAAAATAGTAGGTAAAAAGCGCTGAGCGGCTCATAGACTCGGCCGAGCTTACCTTTAATTTAACTTTTCTCCTTTTAATAAGTAGTAGGTAAAAAGCTCTGAGCGGCTCAAAGGCTCGGCCGAGCATACCTTTAATTTGACTTTTGTCCATTTAAGAAGTAGTAGGTAAAAAGAGCTGAGCATCTTATAGACTCGGCTGAGCATAACTTTAATTTGACTTTTCTCCTTTTAAGAACTAGTAGGTAAAAGGCGCTGAGCGTCTCATAGACTCGGCCGAGCATACCTTTAATTTCACCTTTTTCCTTTTAATAAGTAGTAGCTAAAAAGCCTGGTAGCACAAAGGCTCGGCCGAGTCTACTTTATTTGACTTTTCTCCTTTTAAGAAGTAGTTGGTAAAAGGCGCTGAGCGGCTCATAGCGTCAGCCGAGCATACCTTTAATTTCACTTTTTTCCTTTTAAGAAGTAGTAGGTAATAAGCGGCTAAGCGGTTTAAAGGCTAAGCCGAGCCTACCTTTAATTTGTCTTTTCTCCTCTTAAGAAGTAGTAGGTAAAAAGCGCTGAGCGGCTCATAGAGTCGGCCGAGCCTACCTTTAATTTGACTTTTCTCCTTTTAAAAAGTAGTAGGTAAAAAGCGCTAAGCGGTTTAAAGGCTCGGCCGAGCCTACCTTTAATTTGACCTTTCTCCTTTTAAGAAGTAGTAGGTAAAAAGAGCTGAGCGGCTCAAAGGCTCGGCCGAGCCTACCTTTAATTTGACTTTTCTCCTATTAAGAATTAGTAGGTAAAAAGGGCTGATTGGCTCAAGGCTCGGCCGAGCCTATCTTTAATATGACTTTTCTCCTTTTAAAAAGTAGTAGGTAAAAAGCGCTGAGCGGCTCATAGAGTCGGCCGAGCTTACCTTTAATTTGACTTTTCTCCTTTTAAGAAGTAGTAGGTAAAAAGCGCTGAGCATCTTATAGACTCGGCCAAGCATACCTTTAATTTCACTTTTTTCCTTTTAATAAGTAGTAGGTAAAAGCCTGGGGAGCACAAATGCTCGGCCGAGTCTACCTAAATTTGACTTTTCTCCTTTTAAGAAGTAGTAGGTAAAAGGCGCTGAGCGGCACAAAGGCTCGGCCGAGCATACCTTTAATTTGACTTTTCTCCTTTTAAAATGTAATAGGTAAAAAGCGCTGAGAGGTTCATAGACTCGGCCTAGCCTACCTTTAATATGACTTTTCTCCTTTTAAGAAGTAGTAGGTAAAAAGAGCTGAGCGGCTCAAAAGGCTCGGCCGAGCCTACTTTTAATATGACTTTTCTCCTTTTAAGAAGTAGTAGGTAAAAAGCGCTAAGCGGCTCATAGCCTTGGCCGAGCATAACTTTAATTTCACCTTTTTACCTTTTAATAAGTAGTAGGTAAAAAGCCTGGGGGCACAAAGGCTCGGCTGAGTCTACCTTAAAGGACAAGGAAACCTAGTCGGCGCAAACCCCCCACCCCCCCTCCCGTTTGTTGCCCACCCTCCCTCCTCCCCCCTGGCCTACCCGTCCCACTGGGCAAATGCCCCTAACTTGTTACTTACCCTTCTGCGCAGGTCCAGTCCAGGGTGTTCACCGACGACATCTTCTTCCACGCGATCTTCTTCCTGCTGTGAACGGCGTTTTAGCACATGCGCAGTAGGATCATTTCGCCGGTATGGATCTACTGCGCATGTGCCAAAAGTCACGCGCATGCGCAGTAGATTGTACCGGCGAAATGATCCTACTGCGCATGCGCCGTTCAAAGCAGGAAGATGATCGTGTGGAAGAAGATGTCGTCGGTGAACTCCCTGGACTGGACCTGCGCAGAAGGGTAAGTAACAAGTTAGGGGCATTTGCCCAGTGGGACGGGTAGGCCAGGGGGGAGGAGGGAGGGTGGGCAACAAACGGGAGGGAGGGTGGGGGCTTTGCGCCGACTAGGTTTCCTTCCCCTTTAATTTGACTTTTCTCCTTTTAAGAAGTAGTATGTAAAAAGCGCAGAGCGGCTCAAAGGTTCGGCCGAGCATAACTTTAATTTGACTTTTCTCCTTTTAAGAAGTAGTAGGTAAAAAGAGCTGAGCGGCTTAAAAGCTCGGCCGAGCATACCTTTAATTTGACTTTTCTCCTTTTAATAAGTAGTAGGTAAAAAGCGCCGAGTGGCTCATAGAGTCGGCCGAGCATAACTTTAATTTGACTTTTCTCCTTTTAAGAAGTAGTAGGTAAAAAGAGCTGAGCGGCTTAAAAGCTCGGCCGAGCATACCTTTAATTTGACTTTTCTCCTTTTAATAAGTAGTAGGTAAAAAGCGCCGAGCGGCTCATAGAGTCGGCCGAGCATAACTTTAATTTGACTTTTCTCCTTTTAAGAAGTAGTAGGAAAAAAGAGCTGAGCCGCTTAAAAGCTCGGCCGAGCCTACCTTTAATTTGACTTTTCTCCTTTTAATAAGTAGTAGGTAAAAAGCGCTGAGCGTCTTATAGACTCGGCCAAGCATACCTTTAATTTCACCTTTTTCCTTTTAATAAGTAGTAGGTAAAAGCCTGGGGGCACAAATGCTCGGCCGAGTCTACCATAATTAGACTTTTCTCCTTTTAAGAAGTAGTAGGTAAAAGGCGCTAAGCGGCTCGAAGGCTCGGCCGAGCATACCTTTAATTTGACTTTTCTCCTTTTAAAAAGTAGTAGGTAAAAAGCGCTAAGCGGCTTATAGACTCGGCCTAGCCTACCTTTAATATGACTTTTCTCCTTTTAAGAAGTAGTAGGTAAAAAGAGCTGAGCGGCTCAAAAGGCTCGGCCGAGCCTACTTTTAATATGACTTTTCTCCTTTTAATAAGTAGTAGGTAAAAAGCGCCGAGCGGCTCATAGAGTCGGCCGAGCATAACTTTAATTTCACCTTTTCTCCTTTTAAGAAGTAGTAGGTAAAAAGTGCTGAGCGGCTTAAAAGCTCGGCCGAGCATACCTTTAATTTGACTTTTCTCCTTTTAATAAGTAGTAGGTAAAAAGCGCCGAGCGGCTCATAGAGTCGGCCGAGCATAACTTTAATTTGACTTTTCTCCTTTTAAGAAGTAGTAGGTAAAAAGAGCTGAGCGGCTTAAAAGCTCGGCCGAGCCTACCTTTAATTTGACTTTTCTCCTTTTAATAAGTAGAAGGTAAAAAGCGCTGAGCGTCTTATAGACTCGGCCAAGCATACCTTTAATTTCACCTTTTTCCTTTTAATAAGTAGTAGGTAAAAGCCTGGGGGCACAAATGCTCGGCCGAGTCTACCTTAATTTGACTTTTCTCCTTTTAAGAAGTAGTAGGTAAAAAGGGCTGATTGGCTCAAAGGCTCGGCCGAGCCTACCTTTAATTTGACTTTTCTCCTTTTAAAAAATAGTAGGTAAAAAGCGCTGAGCGGCTCATAGACTCGGCCGAGCTTACCTTTAATTTAACTTTTCTCCTTTTAATAAGTAGTAGGTAAAAAGCTCTGAGCGGCTCAAAGGCTCGGCCGAGCATACCTTTAATTTGACTTTTGTCCATTTAAGAAGTAGTAGGTAAAAAGAGCTGAGCATCTTATAGACTCGGCTGAGCATAACTTTAATTTGACTTTTCTCCTTTTAAGAACTAGTAGGTAAAAGGCGCTGAGCGTCTCATAGACTCGGCCGAGCATACCTTTAATTTCACCTTTTTCCTTTTAATAAGTAGTAGCTAAAAAGCCTGGTAGCACAAAGGCTCGGCCGAGTCTACTTTATTTGACTTTTCTCCTTTTAAGAAGTAGTTGGTAAAAGGCGCTGAGCGGCTCATAGCGTCAGCCGAGCATACCTTTAATTTCACTTTTTTCCTTTTAAGAAGTAGTAGGTAATAAGCGGCTAAGCGGTTTAAAGGCTAAGCCGAGCCTACCTTTAATTTGTCTTTTCTCCTCTTAAGAAGTAGTAGGTAAAAAGCGCTGAGCGGCTCATAGAGTCGGCCGAGCCTACCTTTAATTTGACTTTTCTCCTTTTAAAAAGTAGTAGGTAAAAAGCGCTAAGCGGTTTAAAGGCTCGGCCGAGCCTACCTTTAATTTGACCTTTCTCCTTTTAAGAAGTAGTAGGTAAAAAGAGCTGAGCGGCTCAAAGGCTCGGCCGAGCCTACCTTTAATTTGACTTTTCTCCTATTAAGAATTAGTAGGTAAAAAGGGCTGATTGGCTCAAGGCTCGGCCGAGCCTATCTTTAATATGACTTTTCTCCTTTTAAAAAGTAGTAGGTAAAAAGCGCTGAGCGGCTCATAGAGTCGGCCGAGCTTACCTTTAATTTGACTTTTCTCCTTTTAAGAAGTAGTAGGTAAAAAGCGCTGAGCATCTTATAGACTCGGCCAAGCATACCTTTAATTTCACTTTTTTCCTTTTAATAAGTAGTAGGTAAAAGCCTGGGGAGCACAAATGCTCGGCCGAGTCTACCTAAATTTGACTTTTCTCCTTTTAAGAAGTAGTAGGTAAAAGGCGCTGAGCGGCACAAAGGCTCGGCCGAGCATACCTTTAATTTGACTTTTCTCCTTTTAAAATGTAATAGGTAAAAAGCGCTGAGAGGTTCATAGACTCGGCCTAGCCTACCTTTAATATGACTTTTCTCCTTTTAAGAAGTAGTAGGTAAAAAGAGCTGAGCGGCTCAAAAGGCTCGGCCGAGCCTACTTTTAATATGACTTTTCTCCTTTTAAGAAGTAGTAGGTAAAAAGCGCTAAGCGGCTCATAGCCTTGGCCGAGCATAACTTTAATTTCACCTTTTTACCTTTTAATAAGTAGTAGGTAAAAAGCCTGGGGGCACAAAGGCTCGGCTGAGTCTACCTTAAAGGAGAAGGAAACCTAGTCGGCGCAAACCCCCCACCCCCCCTCCCGTTTGTTGCCCACCCTCCCTCCTCCCCCCTGGCCTACCCGTCCCACTGGGCAAATGCCCCTAACTTGTTACTTACCCTTCTGCGCAGGTCCAGTCCAGGGTGTTCACCGACGACATCTTCTTCCACGCGATCTTCTTCCTGCTGTGAACGGCGTTTTAGCACATGCGCAGTAGGATCATTTCGCCGGTATGGATCTACTGCGCATGTGCCAAAAGTCACGCGCATGCGCAGTAGATTGTACCGGCGAAATGATCCTACTGCGCATGCGCCGTTCAAAGCAGGAAGATGATCGTGTGGAAGAAGATGTCGTCGGTGAACTCCCTGGACTGGACCTGCGCAGAAGGGTAAGTAACAAGTTAGGGGCATTTGCCCAGTGGGACGGGTAGGCCAGGGGGGAGGAGGGAGGGTGGGCAACAAACGGGAGGGAGGGTGGGGGCTTTGCGCCGACTAGGTTTCCTTCCCCTTTAATTTGACTTTTCTCCTTTTAAGAAGTAGTATGTAAAAAGCGCAGAGCGGCTCAAAGGTTCGGCCGAGCATAACTTTAATTTGACTTTTCTCCTTTTAAGAAGTAGTAGGTAAAAAGAGCTGAGCGGCTTAAAAGCTCGGCCGAGCATACCTTTAATTTGACTTTTCTCCTTTTAATAAGTAGTAGGTAAAAAGCGCCGAGTGGCTCATAGAGTCGGCCGAGCATAACTTTAATTTGACTTTTCTCCTTTTAAGAAGTAGTAGGTAAAAAGAGCTGAGCGGCTTAAAAGCTCGGCCGAGCATACCTTTAATTTGACTTTTCTCCTTTTAATAAGTAGTAGGTAAAAAGTGCCGAGCGGCTCATAGAGTCGGCCGAGCATAACTTTAATTTGACTTTTCTCCTTTTAAGAAGTAGTAGGAAAAAAGAGCTGAGCCGCTTAAAAGCTCGGCCGAGCCTACCTTTAATTTGACTTTTCTCCTTTTAATAAGTAGTAGGTAAAAAGCGCTGAGCGTCTTATAGACTCGGCCAAGCATACCTTTAATTTCACCTTTTTCCTTTTAATAAGTAGTAGGTAAAAGCCTGGGGGCACAAATGCTCGGCCGAGTCTACCATAATTAGACTTTTCTCCTTTTAAGAAGTAGTAGGTAAAAGGCGCTAAGCGGCTCGAAGGCTCGGCCGAGCATACCTTTAATTTGACTTTTCTCCTTTTAAAAAGTAGTAGGTAAAAAGCGCTAAGCGGCTTATAGACTCGGCCTAGCCTACCTTTAATATGACTTTTCTCCTTTTAAGAAGTAGTAGGTAAAAAGAGCTGAGCGGCTCAAAAGGCTCGGCCGAGCCTACTTTTAATATGACTTTTCTCCTTTTAAGAAGTAGTAGGTAAAAAGCTCTGAGTGGCACATAGAGTCGGCTGAGCATAACTTTAATTTCACCTTTTTACCTTTTAATAAGTAGTAGGTAAAAAGCCTGGGGGCACAAAGGCTCGGCTGAGTCTACCTTAAAGGAGAAGGAAACCTAGTCGGCGCAAACCCCCCACCCCCCCTCCCGTTTGTTGCCCACCCTCCCTCCTCCCCCCTGGCCTACCCGTCCCACTGGGCAAATGCCCCTAACTTGTTACTTACCCTTCTGTGCAGGTCCAGTCCAGGGTGTTCACCGACGACATCTTCTTCCACGCGATCTTCTTCCTGCTGTGAACGGCGTTTTGGCGCATGCGCAGTAGGATCATTTCGCCGGTACGGATCTACTGCGCATGCGCCAAAAGTCACGCGCATGCACAGTAGATTGTACCGGCGAAATGATCCTACTGCGCATGCGCCGTTCAAAGCAGGAAGAAGATCGCGTGGAAGAAGATGTCGTCGGTGAACTCCCTGGACTGGACCTGCGCAGAAGGGTAAGTAACAAGTTAGGGGCATTTGCCCAGTGGGACGGGTAGGCCAGGGGGGAGGAGGGAGGGTGGGCAACAAACGGGAGGGGGGGTGGCGGGGTTTGCGCCGACTAGGTTTCCTTCCCCTTTAATTTGACTTTTCTCCTTTTAAGAAGTAGTATGTAAAAAGCGCTGAGCGGCTCAAAGGTTCGGCCGAGCAGACATTTAATTTGACTTTTCTCCTTTTAAGAAGTAGTAGGTAAAAAGCGCCGAGCGGCTCATAGAGTCGGCCGAGCATAACTTTAATTTGACTTTTCTCCTTTTAAGAAGTAGTAGGTAAAAAGCGCCGAGTGGCTCATAGAGTCGGCCGAGCATAACTTTAATTTGACTTTTCTCCTTTTAAGAAGTAGTAGGTAAAAAGAGCTGAGCGGCTTAAAGGCTCGGCCGAGCATACCTTTAATTTGACTTTTCTCCTTTTAAGAAGTAGTAGGTAAAAAGAGCTGAGCGGCTTAAAAGCTCGGCCGAGCATACCTTTAATTTGACTTTTCTCCTTTTAATAAGTAGTAGGTAAAAAGCGCTGAGCGTCTTATAGACTCGGCCAAGCATACCTTTAATTTCACCTTTTTCCTTTTAATAAGTAGTAGGTAAAAGCCTGGGGGCACAAATGCTTGGCGAGTCTACCTTAATTTGACTTTTCTCCTTTTAAGAAGTAGTAGGTAAAAGGCGCTAAGCGGCTCGAAGGCTCGGCCGAGCATACCTTTAATTTGACTTTTCTCCTTTTAAAAAGTAGTAGGTAAAAAGCGCTAAGCGGCTTATAGACTCGGCCTAGCCTACCTTTAATATGACTTTTCTCCTTTTAAGAAGTAGTAGGTAAAAAGCGCCGAGTGACTCATAGAGTCGGCCGAGCATATCTTTAATTTGACTTTTCTCCTTTTAAGAAGTAGTAGGTAAAAAGAGCTGAGCGGCTTAAAAGCTCGGCCGAGCATACCTTTAATTTGACTTTTCTCCTTTTAATAAGTAGTAGGTAAAAAGCGCCGAGCGGCTCATAGAGTCGGCCGAGCATAACTTTAATTTGACTTTTCTCCTTTTAAGAAGTAGTAGGTAAAAAGAGCTGAGCGGCTTAAAAGCTCGGCCGAGCATACCTTTAATTTGACTTTTCTCCTTTTAATAAGTAGTAGGTAAAAAGCGCTGAGCATCTTATAGACTCGGCCAAGCATACCTTTAATTTCACCTTTTTCCTTTTAATAAGTAGTAGGTAAAAAGCGCTAAGCGGCTCATAGCCTTGGCCGAGCATAACTTTAATTTCACCTTTTTACCTTTTAATGAGTAGTAGGTAAAAAGCCTGGGGGCACAAAGGCTCGGCTGAGTCTACCTTAAAGGAGAAGGAAACCTAGTCGGCGCAAACCCCCCACCCCCCCTCCCGTTTGTTGCCCACCCTCCCTCCTCCCCCCTGGCCTACCCGTCCCACTGGGCAAATGCCCCTAACTTGTTACTTACCCTTCTGCGCAGGTCCAGTCCAGGGTGTTCACCGACGACATCTTCTTCCACGCGATCTTCTTCCTGCTGTGAACGGCGTTTTAGCGCATGCGCAGTAGGATCATTTCGCCGGTATGGATCTACTGCGCATGTGCCAAAAGTCACGCGCATGCGCAGTAGATTGTACCGGCGAAATGATCCTACTGCGCATGCGCCGTTCAAAGCAGGAAGAAGATCGCGTGGAAGAAGATGTCGTCGGTGAACTCCCTGGACTGGACCTGCGCAGAAGGGTAAGTAACAAGTTAGGGGCATTTGCCCAGTGGGACGGGTAGGCCAGGGGGGAGGAGGGAGGGTGGGCAACAAACGGGAGGGAGGGTGGGGGCTTTGCGCCGACTAGGTTTCCTTCCCCTTTAATTTGACTTTTCTCCTTTTAAGAAGTAGTATGTAAAAAGCGCGGAGCGGCTCAAAGGTTCGGCCGAGCATAACTTTAATTTGACTTTTCTCCTTTTAAGAAGTAGTAGGTAAAAAGAGCTGAGCGGCTTAAAAGCTCGGCCGAGCATACCTTTAATTTGACTTTTCTCCTTTTAATAAGTAGTAGGTAAAAAGCGCCGAGTGGCTCATAGAGTCGGCCGAGCATAACTTTAATTTGACTTTTCTCCTTTTAAGAAGTAGTAGGTAAAAAGAGCTGAGCGGCTTAAAAGCTCGGCCGAGCATACCTTTAATTTGACTTTTCTCCTTTTAATAAGTAGTAGGTAAAAAGCGCCGAGTGGCTCATAGAGTCGGCCGAGCATAACTTTAATTTGACTTTTCTCCTTTTAAGAAGTAGTAGGTAAAAAGAGCTGAGCGGCTTAAAAGCTCGGCCGAGCATACCTTTAATTTGACTTTTCTCCTTTTAATAAGTAGTAGGTAAAAAGCGCTGAGCGGCTCATAGAGTCGGCTGAGCATACCTTTAATTTCACCTTTTTACCTTTTAATAAGTAGTAGGTAAAAAGCCTGGGGGCACAAAGGCTCGGCCGAGTCTACCTTAATTTGACTTTTCTCCTTTTAAGAAGTAGTAGGTAAAAAGCGCCGAGCGGCTCATAGAGTCGGCCAAGCATACCTTTAATTTGACTTTTCTCCTTTTAAGAAGTAGTAGGTAAAAAGAGCTGAGCGGCATAAAAGCTCGGCCGAGCATACCTTTAATTTGACTTTTCTCCTTTTAATAAGTAGTAGGTAAAAAGCGCTGAGCGTCTTATAGACTCGGCCGAGCATACCTTTAATTTCACCTTTTTCCTTTTAATTAGCAGTAGGTAAAAAGCCTGGGGTCACAAAGGCTCGGCCGAGTCTACCTTAATTTGACTTTTCTCCTTTTAAGAAGTAGTATGTAAAAAGCGCTGAGCGGCTCAAAGGCTCGGCCGAGCATACCTTTAATTTGACTTTTCTCCTTTTAAGAAGTAGTAGGTAAAAAGAGCTGAGCGGCTTAAAAGCTCGGCCGAGCATACCTTTAATTTGACTTTTCTCCTTTTAATAAGTAGTAGGTAAAAAGCGCTGAGTGGCTCAAAGGCTCAGCCGAGCATACCTTTAATTTGACTTTTCTCCTTTTAAGAAGTAGTAGGTAAAAAGCGCTGAGCGTCTTATAGACTCGGCCGAGCATACCTTTAATTTCACCTTTTTCCTTTTAATTAGTAGTAGGTAAAAAGCCTGGGGTCACAAAGGCTCGGCCGAGTCTACCTTAATTTGACTTTTCTCCTTTTAAGAAGTAGTATGTAAAAAGCGCTGAGCTGCTCAAAGGCTCGGCCGAGCATGCCTTTAATTTGACTTTTCTCCTTTTAAGAAGTAGTAGGTAAAAAGCGCCGAGCGGCTCATAGAGTCGGCCGAGCATAACTTCAATTTGACTTTTCTCCTTTTAAGAAGTAGTAGGTAAAAAGCACCGAGTGGCTCATAGAGTCGGCCGAGCATAACTTTAATTTGACTTTTCTCCTTTTAAGAAGTAGTAGGTAAAAAGAGCTGAGCGGCTTAAAAGCTCGGCCGAGCATACCTTTAATTTGACTTTTCTCCTTTTAATAAGTAGTAGGTAAAAAGCGCCGATCGGCTCATAGAGTCGGCCGAGTATAACTTTAATTTGACTTTTCTCCTTTTAAGAAGTAGTAGGTAAAAAGAGCTGAGCGGCTTAAAAGCTCGGCCGAGCATACCTTTAATTTGACTTTTCTCCTTTTAAGAAGTAGTAGGTAAAAAGCCTGGGGGCATAAAGGCTCAGCCGAGTCTACTTTAATTTGACTTTTCTCCTTTTAAGAAGTAGTATTTAAAAAGTGCTGAGCGACTGAAAGGCTCGGCCAAGCCTACCTTTAATTTGACTTTTCTACTTTTAAGAAGTAGTAGGTTGAAAGGGCTGATTGGCTCAAAGGCTCGGCCGAGCCTATCTTTAATTTGACTTTTTCTCTTTTAAAAAGTAGTAGGTAAAAAGCGCTGAGCTGCTCATAGACTCGGCCGAGCCTACCTTTAATTTGACTTTTCTCCTTTTATTAAGTAGTAGGTAAAAAGCGCTGAGCGTCTTATAAAGTCGGCCGAGCATACCTTTAATTTCACCTTTTTCCTTTTAATTAGTAGTAGGTAAAAAGCCTGGGGTCACAAATGCTCGGCCGAGTCTACCTTAATTTGACTTTTCTCCTTTTAAGAAGTAGTATGTAAAAAGCGCTGAGTGGCTCAAAGGCTCGGCCGAGCCTTCCTTTAATTTGACTTTTCTACTTTTAAGAAGTAGTAGGTTGAAAGGGCTGATTGGCTCAAAGGCTCGGCCGAGCCTATCTTTGATTTGACTTTTTCTCCTTTTAAAAAGTAGTAGGTAAAAAGCGCTGAGCGGCTCCTAGACTCGGCCGAGCCTACCTTTAATTTGACTTTTCTCCTTTTAATAAGTAGTAGGTAAAAAGCGTTGAGCGTCTTATAGACTCGGCCGAGCATACCTTTAATTTCACCTTTTTCCTTTTAATTAGTAGTAGGTAAAAAGCCTGGGGTCACAAAGGCTCGGCCGAGCATACCTTTAATTTGACTTTTCTCCTTTTAATAAGTAGTAGGTAAAAAGGGCTGAGCGTCTTATAAACTCGGCCGAGCATACCTTTAATTTCACCTTTTTCCTTTTAATTAGTAGTAGGTAAAAAGCCTGGGGTCACAAATGCTCGGCAGAGTCTACCTTAATTTGACTTTTCTCCTTTTAAGGGCTCTTACACACGGCCGTTCCGACCTGTGCTCCCCTGCGTTCCGTTTTTTGGCGTTCAGCCGCAGGGGAGCGCAGGAATAGACGCAAGTAATTATTTGAAATGGGGCTGTACTCACTCAGGCGCGTGTAGGCGCCGAACGCAGGAAAAATGCAGCATGTTGCGTTTGAACCTGCGTTCGGCACCTACACGCGTCTGAGTGAGTACAGCCACACTTCAAATAATTACTTGCGTCTATTCCTGCGCTCCGCCAAAAAACGGAACGCAGGGGAGTGCAGGTCGGAACGGCCGTGTGTAAGAGCCCTAAGAAGTAGTATGTAAAAAGCGCTGAGTGGCTCAAAGGTTCGGCCGAGCATACCTTTAATTTGACTTTTCTCCTTTTAAAAAGTAGTAGGTAGAAAGCACTGAGCGGCTCATAGAGTCGGCCGAGCATAACTTTAATTTGACTTTTCTCCTTTTAAGAAGTAGTAGGTAAAAAGAGCTGAGCGGCTTAAAAGCTCGGCCGAGCATACCTTTAATTTGACTTTTCTCCTTTTAATAAGTAGTAGGTAAAAAGCGCCGAGCAGCTCATAGAGTCGGCCGAGCATAACTTTAATTTGACTTTTCTCCTTTTAAGAAGTAGTAGGTAAAAAGAGCTGAGTGGCTCAAAGGCTCGGCCGAGCATACCTTTAATTTGACTTTTCTCCTTTTAATAAGTAGTAGGTAAAAAGCGCTGAGTGGCTCGAAGGCTCGGCCGAGCATACCTTTAATTTGACTTTTCTCCTTGTAATAAGTAGTAGGTAAAAAGCGATGAGCGTCTTATAGACTCGGCCGAGCATACCTTTAATTCCACCTTTTAATTAGTAGTAGGTAAAAAGCCTGGGGTCACAAAGGCTCGGCCGAGTCTACCTTAATTTGACTTTTCTCCTTTTAAGAAGTAGTAGGTAAAAGGAGTTGAGCGGCTCAAAGGCTCGGCCGAGCCTACTTTTAATATGACTTTTCTCCTTTTAAGAATTAGTAGGTAGAAGGCGCTGAGCATCTCAAAGGCTTGGCCGAGCCTACCTTTAATTTGACTTTTGTCCTTTTAAGAAGTTGTAGGTAAAAAGCGCTAAGCGACTCATAGACTCGGCCGAGCATACGTTTAATTTGACTTTTCTCCTTTTAATAAGTCGTAGGTAAAAAGCGCTGAGCGTTTTATAGACTCGGCCGAGCCTACCTTTAATTTCACCTTTTTCCTTTTAATTAGTAGGTAAAAAAGCGCTGAGCGTCTTATAAACTCGGCCGAGCATACCTTTAATTTCACCTTTTTCCTTTTAATTAGTAGTAGGTAAAAAGCCTGGGGTCACAAATGCTCGGCCGAGTCTACCTTAATTTGACTTTTCTCCTTTTAATAAGTAGTAGGTAAAAAGCGCTGAGCGTCTTATAAACTCGGCCGAGCATACCTTTAATTTCACCTTTTTCCTTTTAATTAGTAGTAGGTAAAAAGCCTGGGGTCACAAATGCTCGGCCGAGTCTACCTTAATTTGACTTTTCTCCTTTTAAGAAGTAGTATATAAAAAGCCCTGAGTGGCTCAAAGGCTCGGCCGAGCCTACCTTTAATTTGACTTTTCTACTTTTAAGAAGTAGTAGGTTGAAAGGGCTGATTGGCTCAAAGGCTCGGCCGAGCCTATCTTTAACTTGACTTTTTCTCCTTTTAAAAAGTAGTAGGTAAAAAGCGCTGAGCGGCTCATAGACTCGGCCGAGCCTACCTTTAATTTGACTTTTCTCCTTCTAAGAAGTAGTAGGTAAAAAGAGGTGAGCGGCTTAAAAGCTCGGCCGAGCATACCTTTAATTTGACTTTTCTCCTTTTAATAAGTAGTAGGTAAAAAGCGCTGAGCGTCTTATAGACTCGGCCAAGCATACCTTTAATTTCACCTTTTAATTAGTAGTAGGTAAAAAGCCTGGGGTCACAAAGGCTCGGCCGAGTCTACCTTAATTTGACTTTTCTCCTTTTAAGAAGTAGTAGGTAAAAGGAGTTGAGCGGCTCAAAGGCTCGTCCGAGCCTACTTTTAATATGACTTTTCTCCGTTTAAGAATTAGTAGGTAGAAGGCGCTGAGCGTCTCAAAGGCTTGGCCGAGCCTACCTTTAATTTGACTTTTGTCCTTTTAAGAAGTTGTAGGTAAAAAGCGCTAAGCGACTCATAGACTCGGCCGAGCATACCTTTAATTTGACTTTTCTCCTTTTAATAAGTAGTAGGTAAAAAGCGCTGAGCGTTTTATAGACTCGGCCGAGCATACCTTTAATTTCACCTTTTTCCTTTAATAAGTAGTAGGTAAAAAGCCTGGGGGCACAAAGGCTCAGCCGAGTCTACCTTAATTTGACTTTTCTCCTTTTAGGGCTCTTACTCACTGGCGTTCTGACCTGCGCTCCCCTGCGTTCCGTTTTTTGGCGTTCAGCCACAGGGGAGCGCAGGAATAGACGCATGTCAAATGGGGCTGTACTCACTCAGACGCGTGTTGGTGCCGAACGCAGGTTGAGACGCAACATGCTGCATTTTTCCTGCGTTCGGCGCCTACGCGCGTCTGAGTGAGTACAGCCCCATTTGAAATAATGACATGCGTCTATTCCTGCGCTCCCCTGCGGCTGAACGCCGAAAAACGGAACGCAGGGGAGCGCAGGTCAGAACGCCAGTGAGTAAGAGCCCTTAAGAAGTAGTAGGTAAAAAGCGCTGAGCGGTTCAAAGGCTCGGCCGAGCATACCTTTAATTTGACTTTTCTACTTTTAAGAAGTAGTAGGTTGAAAGGGCTGATTGGCTCAACGGCTAAGCCGAGGCTATCTTTAATTTGACTTCTTCTCCTTTTAAGAAGTAGTAGGTAAAAAGGGCTGATCCGGCTCAAAGGCTAATGGGCAAATTTACTTATCTCCGAAGTTGCGCCAGCGACAGCTTCGATCACGCCAGGGCAGCGCAAATTCACTAAAATCCGAAAGTTGCGTCCAGGGAGCCGAAAGGTATCGAAGTTGCGCTAGCGTTCAACTATTTTTAGAGAAACTCCAATCTACTCTTTTGCACATCGTCTGGTCTGAGCTGGTGAAGTAAAGTCTGGAGATAGAGGTAACGTTCAGTAAAATCCACATCTTAGTGAATTAGTCTCTTCACCAGAGCGCAACTCCGCCTGGCGTAAGGGAGCGAAGTACCGCTAGAGTCTGTCTACTTCGCTAGCGAATTTACACCAGGGACCGTTATTAAATCGGCGAAGTGACAAAATGACGTAACACTGGCGAATTTTCACTAGCGTTCGCCACTTCGCCCCTTAGTAAATTTCCCCCTAAGCCGAGCATACTGTACCTTTTTTTTTTTTGTAACATCTTTTTATTTGTTTTTACCATTCGCATTGAAAGATACATAAATCCTGTTTTAAATCATGTATTAAAAATGTACTGTTATATCATTTCTAATAAAATATCATGCATTTCGTATTTTGTGTCTTTCTTTTATACAATACCTTCCGCTTATTATACTTCAGTTACAGTTCAGTTAGCTGATAGAATCACACGTTGCTTATTCCAAACCAGAATAACAAAAATTCTTAATTAAAAGTAGACACTCATTCATGAGGCTGGTTAGAGATGTTAAAGGAAGTTACATTTGCATAATAACAGGGATTTTTATGCTCTATATATAACCAAAACAATAAGGTCAGAACTTTTATCCATAAACAACGGTAACAAGTCATTTGTTATAACCAGGCTTCCTATTTACCATTATCCTAGCTATAGTAAGTACATGATGATTAGTAACCGTTGTTGAGCATGAGCAAGCTCTATTACTGGTTTACCAAGGAAGAATGTAAGGATATTTTTCTCTATATTGTCACGTGTAAAACACCTTATAAGGCTTAGAATGTCGTCCCAAAATGGCTGAATCAGTGCACAATTCCAGAACATATGAAGTACATCTCCTGGAGCCTCACCACATCTCCAACATAATTGTGAAACTGCAGGAAATGTTTTATGTAATGGGGTTAGGTACCAATGCATTCATATTTTATAAATATTTTCCCTTTGCTTAGTACATGTGACACAGCACTTTGCATTTTTCCAAATTAATTTCCAGTCCTCCTTTGCAATCTCCATGTTCAATACTTCATCCCATTATACCATGTAAGAATGTTTATAATCTCTCACTAAAAAGGGGTCATTAATGAGTGAATATATTCTAGATATCAGCTTCTTTTGTGGAAGACCTATTTGTTCAAAGCTAGTTGGTGAGTTGCTTCTGAAATATTGATTAAATGGTATTATATAATGACTAATCTGGAAGTACATAAACCAATGTAATTGGGAATTAGGGAGCTTTGATTTGACATCTTCATAGTTAAGTTTGCCTGGCAAGGTATTATCTGATGCATCTTTGACTGTGAATAGAGATGTGCTGTCACCTAGGATGTTAAAAGGAGCAGATCTGGTCGGGGGAAACAAGGGATTTCCTGAGAGTGCTGGGAATAAGGAAAGATCAGTTTAAACTTCAATTTTGTCCTATTCCAAATTGCTATAGTAAGCAATGTTGTTTTAAGCATTGGGATTGCTAAATTTGGAATTTTCAAAGGTGCCCAGAACCACACATTGGGGTGATACGGTTGAAACTGTGCATTTTCAATTCTTACCCAGACTAGTTCGGAGGACCAATGTGTCCAAGCAAACACTTGACGTAACTGAGCAAGGTAGTTTGGAAAGTCTAAAAAAATACGTAGGAATCTCAATTGGCAAAGTTTCAAAAAGATACAGGAATTTAGGAAGGACATTTATTCCGATTGAGGAAATTTTGCTGAACCAGGAAATAGCCATATTTGCCCAGATGAGACTTGACAGTTTTAGCTAGCGGGATAAAATTCTGTGTGAACAAGTCTCCGTATCAAGGGGTAATTTTAGTACCTAAATATGTAATGTAATCTGTTTTCCATTTGTAAGTATAGGCGGATTGTAAAATGCTATACATTGCGCTTGGCATATGAATAGGTAAAGCCTCAGTTTTAGCTATATTTATCTCATAATGGGATATTTCACTATATCTATTTAAAAAGCTCATAAAGTGCTCTAAGAGAACTATGGGGCGAAGTGAGAGTCAAAATTACATCCTCGGCATATAACGCCACTTTAAGATGTTCATTCCCTATCTTGAGGCCAATAATATCAGGATTAGATCTTATATTTGCTGCCAAGGGTTCTATGCTCAAAGCATAGAGCAGGGGGGATAAAGGGCATCATTGCCGCGTTCCGTTAGAGATTATTATAGATTATATAGATCAATTTTCCAGAGTAATTTAAGGTAAGAACTCGGATTAGCAGATCACATTCTCAAAGCTATAAGGTAAGGGCCTTGTAAGTTTAAATGTTTTAGGAGAGCAAACATGAATAACTAAGGATGGGCACATTTTTTTTGCCGAAACGGTTCAAATTCGCCCATCCCTATGTATGACCAGTCCAACCGGTCAAAGGCCTTTTCCTTTTTAGAAATGCCTGTAGATGAAACATCATAGCACACACACCACACAAATATGTAGAGAAGGAGCCTACAGTAAAATGTGTCCTCATAGCGTGTGGTTTACTACAATGCATTAATAAGGTAAAACTCTTAGGGCCTATTTTTCAAATTGTGTAAAAGTGTGCAAAAATGGTGTAATAATTAGGGATTTTAAGGAATTGTAGAACTTTTTGCAGGACTTGAATTTGATAGAATCTTAAAGGGATTGTCCACCTGGCAATTGTTTTTTAGTTTTCATTATTAGTGGTTTTTGGGTTATTTAGCTTTTTATTCAGCAACTCTCTAATCTGCTATTTCAGCAATCTGGTGTCTAGGGTCCAAATTACCCTCGCTATGAATTGGCCAAGCTGACCAGGTGCCCTAGGCATAAGGGAAGTCAAGGGAAGGAGACGAGAGTGATGGATGGGAGGGGATTGAGGGGAGAGTGACAAAGGGACTGGGATAGAGGGGAGAGCATTGGGAGGGGAGAGCATCCGCTGGGAGGAAAGAGGAGGAGAGAGCCACAGAGAGGAGGGAGGACAGCAGTACAAAGGGCAACAAACAGGGACTGGAGGTAGGCAGAAGATGGTTTTACAGGTCTTTGCCCAGCACCCCCTTTTTGTTGCGCCCTAGGCAGGTGCCTCTTCTGCCTACCCCTACTTCCGGCCCTGCAAATAAGTACAAAAATACAATACAGATAAATATAAAGTACAATTACAATACAGATTACAGACACAAATCTGGGCAATATTAAGTGCTGTAGGTTACAGTGGATGACACAGCCATATAAGTGCCAGTTTCCAGTTCAGGTGTTATGCTAAAGCTTCAAGAGGTAGTCTTTCAGTTAACTTCTGAAGATACTGAGAGAGGCCTCTTCTGGGCCCAGATGCGATTTCCTTACTGCGTTTGCTGCTGTGTGGTCTCCACGGGCCCCCTAGGGGGAACAGGCCCATGTGCAATCACCCCCCCCGTTCCCCTGGTAGTTACGCCACTGGGTGCAACCAAGCAGTTGCTCTGAGAGGAGCCGAGGATTCGGCCAGGAACGTACAGAGAGATGAAATGTAGTTACTGTAGCTTCTGAATAATGCAGGGCTTTAAAGTTTATTAGGAGGAGTTTGTAAGTTATTCCTTGTTTTATGGGAAGCCACGATAAGGCCTTCAGCAGGAGATGGGCCTGTACCCTTCTGGATGAGAGGAGGATAATTCTGGCAACAGTATTTAATACAAACTGTAGAAGGAAGTAATGGGAGTTAGGGAGGCCAGTTGATTACAGTATTCTAGTCGGGATAGGATGAGAGCATGCATGAGTGTCTTGGCTGTAGTTGGTGAAAGAAAGGGAGGGATTTTGGCAATATTATGTAAGAAAAATTGACAGGACTTGAAAGTGGTGTTAATGTGATCAGATAAAGAGAGAGAGAGGAGTCAAAGATTACCTCCAGACAGCGTGCTGAGTTGACAGGATTAATAATGAGCATACAAACAATAGAGATAGCAATTCTCTTATCCTGGAAATACCACCTACTGGCGGCAGGTAAAAGGTATAGTCAATTAGGGAAGGGAGACAGGGGCGCTCCAACCCCCCGCCGTGTGTTTGATATTGTATATTGGAATCCTTTTCTATTTAGCGGTCAATTTTTACATTCATCAAAACTTGCTCACCGCTGTTCTAAAATGGTTCGGGTGCGCTTGCCCAAAAACTTTAAACTTTCCAATATGATAAGTTGTAGGTCACTCACCGCTTCTGTTCAGTGGCCCGGGTGCTGCGCCCCGAACCCTCAGCATGGGGGAGACATCAAGGCCTGGAAATCGGCAGTTTGGCACGCACTCAGCAGGACTCCAGATAGCGGTAAAAATCTCTTTACTTTATTGCACAAACATCTATCGTCCTAACGCGTTTTGTGTGTTAACACACGGAATCATAGGCATCGCAATGGATGCCTATGATTACCTGTGGTAACACACGAAACGCGTTAGGACGATAGATGTTTGTGCAATAAAGTAAAGAGATTTTTACCGCTATCTGGAGTCCTGCTGAGTGCGTGCCAAACTGCCGATTTCCAGGTAAAAGGTATAGGTCAAGTTTGCACCACAATGCACTGTGCCCAATTTTTTATAGCAGTTCCAAATGGCACTTTTTTTGTTGCACTTTGCAACTGTTACGGTTCTTTAAAAAGACAATTTCAAATTTTAATGTTTCATTGTATCGTAATCCTCATAAATGATCAAAACAGCACAAGTCAAATAATATCTGCCATAGAAGCTGATACAATAAGATTAATAATCACAATGTACAGACTGCACTGTGTCTGCGGATACAAATCTCTACATGGTCGCTGGCTGCTCTACAGGGAAACAAACAAAGCTGCTCGAGTTCTGGGAAGTAAGGTATGGGGGCTCCACCCTGCCATTTAAAAGTATGACTTTATTTTTTTGCATTTACATCCCCTTTAAGAGAGTGGTGCCCTACTGATAAACGTTATTGTTTTATTTGCCTCTAAAAGAGATATGGTATGGAAGTGACCCACATTAAACCAGAACCCGATTTCAACTTGACGGCTTCCCTTCTGGCTACACAGCATCTTGTGCCTTGAAGAGTAACTAAACACTATATTTAAATACTTAACCCCACTGATCATTTAGTTAAAACATATTAAGTATACAAGTGGCTCAGTATAAAGATATACAATGCCACCAATGGCAAGAGTGGATATAAATAAGTGCATATTTATGATCCGTATACATGCTAGGAATTCTTACACAACCTTACACTGAAATTCTACATTCGGATTTCCCAACCAGTTACTTTGCTAATAGCAATGTATAAATCATTTTGCAACTGCAGAGGTAAGCAACTTCCTCCCTAGTGTACAGTATAGTATAGTGAAAGATTTAGTGGGGTTGTTCACCTTTCTATTTACTTCATTAACTGGTATGATGTAGAGAGTTATATTCTGAGTGAATTTTGCAATTGGTTTTCATTTTTTATAGGGATGCACCAAATTCACTATTTTGGATTTGGCCGAACTTCCGAATTCTTCTCGAAAGATTCGGCGAATACCAAACCAAATCCTAATTTGCATATGTCAATTAGGGGTGGGAAGGGGGAAAACATTTTTTACTTCCTTCTTTTGGGACAAAAAGTCACGCGATTTCCCTCCCCGCCCCTAATTTGCATATGCAAATTAGGATTCGGTTCGGCCAGGCAGAAGGATTTGGCCGAATCGGAAACCTGCTGAAAAAGGCCGAGTCCCAAACCGAATCCTGGATTTATTTGTGGCTTTTGAGTTATTTAGATTTTTATTCAGCATCTCTCCAGTTTGGATTTGGACCCTAGCAACCAGATTCCCAACGAGTAGCTCATAAACAACATATTGCTCACTAACCCCTTGGATGTTGGTCCCAGTGGCCTCAAAGCAGTTGATTATTTTTGAATTGCTGGATTGAAGCTTTTGATTTGTACTGCCAAACCCAGTCTCTTGGTGGCCACAAATAGCCAATCAGAACCCATATTTGGCACCCCTGGAACTTTTTACGTTCAAATGAAAAGGTTGGGGAACCCTGCTCTACTGTATACACTGAGGGGCATATTAACATTGGAGACAAAGATCACCAGTGGTCTCGCAACTTGTCACATCTTTGCTTTTGATTTCTAACTGTTCGAAACGAATTGGTTTGTACAGAAGGCCTTTTCAGCAACCAATGGAATAAAAAGTATTTTAGTCTAGGGATGATAGGGATGCACTGAATCCAGGATTCGGGATTCTGCCAGCATTCAGCCTTTTTCAGCAGGATTCGGATGAAACCTTGTTCCTGGACGAACCGTATCCGAATTTGCATATGCAAATTGTGGGCAGGGTGGGATTTCAAAGTAAACGAACTTTTTTAAAGTTTTTCCTTTCCCGTCCCTAATTTGCATATGCAAATTATGATTTGGATTCGGTATTCGGCCAAATCTTCCACAAAGGATTCGGGGATTCGGCCAAATCCAAAATAGTGGATTCGGTGCATGCCTAGTCTTTGGACCAGCATTTTCATTCCATATCCTTTCTATTAATATATTATACAGAGGCTTTTCGGGGTTGGGGGTCGACATTGCATCATTTAATAATTTATGTTCTATTCTGTTTCTTTAACAACAGTTGCAGTTGTAATAACACATTACTGTTGCCTCTTACTTAAAGGGGTTGTTCACCAGCTTTTTCTAGTTCAGTTGGTTTAATTTTTTACCGTTTTTCAAAATCGAAGTTTAAAGTTGAATGTCCCTGTCTCTGGTGTCTCAGTCTGGCAGCTCAGTAATTCAGGAGCAGATTCTGAACTGTTATAATTTGCTGCATTTAGTTGATCCATTTCTCAGCAGCATCTCTGGAGTATTAGCAAATATTGTGTCAATTCTAACAGCTGCCTTTAATGAAACTGAGGGATTCTGCTCAGCAGCAGCAATGGAAATAAACATTTCAACTAAATGTATCTATTTAGAACCTTTTATAGGGTCGGCGACCTCCCCCTCCTAGAGCTGCTTTAGAAGACGAAAAATTACACTTAACACTTCAAAATGAGAAAATCAGCCACACATAGAAAAAGTCTTTATTTCTGGTGAACTATCTGAAACCAACTGAACTGAAAAATAAGTGTTGGAAGGTGAACAACCCCTTTAATGGTCTTAATTGTCCTCAGCTCACTTTTTCATATATGAGGCCTTTTATCCATTCACAAATATTTTTATTTAAACAATACATTAAAATATTTACAGTAAAAATATATACTCCATAAAAAAAAAGTAGTGAAAGATCTGTCAGTCAGTTAAAAGGATGTTTTTTTTGTAGCACTGTGACTGAGCGGAACAGTTACCTGCTGCTTCTCAATGCATTCTTTCACTTTGTCTTCTGTTAGGGAAAGCCTTCCCACTGTCAGGAAGGAAGAAAAGTTTTTTAATATGGATTAAATATTATACAATCCTTGTCATATAAAATGAAAATTCATTTATGAGTTGTTAATGCATTGTCCCTTTCCCACCACCCCATGAGCACCTCATGCTTTGGGAGGTTTGTTCTGGTTCTACCTGATGGAATATATCCCTAACAGGGACTAATATTGGGGACATGCCGTCACATCTGCTCATTTGATCATCATCATTTATTTATATAGCGCTGTCAAGATACGCAGTGCTTTACTGCAGTTATAGCAAACAGGGAATAAATGGTGGATAACAAACAAGGATTACAGAATACAATAGGGTTACAAGGACCTAGAGATTAGAGTTTACAAACTAAAGGTTAGGGTACAATTGAGACATTAGGATTATATAAACATTTTTGATACAGCAATGATTAATTAAGGTACATCGAATAAGCCTCTTTAAACAGATGGGTCATTAAGGAGCGCTTGAAAGTTTGGAAGGAAGGAGAAAGTCAGCTTGTGGCAGAGAGTTCCAGAGAAAAGCAGAAGCCCTGAGAGAAGTCTTGTAGACGAGAATGGGCAGAAGTGATCAGAGGAGAAGTGAGGCGAAGATCAGAAGCAGAGCGAAGGTTTTGTGAAGGAGTGTATTTGGAGATTAGAGATGAAATATAGGGAGGGGTTTCATTATTAAGGGCCTTGAATGTGAGTGTAAGTAATTTGAATTTGATTCTAGAAGAGATTGGGAGCCAGTGACGGGACATGCATATGGGAGCAGCTGATGTTGAGCGGCAAGCCAGATGAATGAGTCTAGCGGCCGCGTTTAGAACAGATTGGAGTTGTGAAAGGTGACTTGTTGGAATACCTGTGAGGAGTAAGTTGCAGTAATCAAGGCGGGAGATGATGAGAGACTGAATCAGTGTTTTAGTTGATTCTAAACTGAGATAGGGTCGTATTCAAGCAATGTTGCGCAGTTGAATACGGCAAGATTTTGCAAGTGTTTGAATGTGTGGTGAAAAAGACAGATGAGAGTCTAAAATAACTCCTAGGCAGCGTGCCGAATGAAACTTGGTGTTGTTTACGGTGAGTGATATCTGAGGGACAGGGGAAGATCTTGGAGGAAATATAATCATCATCATTTATTTATATAGCGCTGTCAAGATACGCAGTGCTTTTATAATGAGTTCTGTTTTAGAAAGGTTCAGTTTCAGGTGGCGCTGTGACATCCAGGAGGAGACAGCAGAGAGACAGTCTGTGACTTGGGAAAGGACAGAATTAGAAAGATCAGGAGTAGACAAGTAGAGTTGGGTGTCATCAGCATAAAGGTGATACTGAAGTCCAAATGACTGAATACATTTTCCTAGTGAAGTTGTATAGAGCGAGAACAGCAGAGGGCCAAGAACAGAGCCTTGAGGAACTCCAACAGAGAGTGGGAAAGTAGAAGAAGTAGAGTTAGAGAAGGAAACTTTAAAGGAACAGTCAGACAGATAAGATGTAAACCATGAAAGAGCAGTATCCCGAATGCCAGACGAGTGTAGGATGTCAAGGAGGAGTGTGTGGTTAACTGTGTCAAAGGCTGCAGAGAGATCTAGAAGATTTAGAATGGAATAGTGACCTTTAGACTTTGCCAGTAGAAGATCATTGGTTACTTTGGTGAGTGCAGTTTCAGTCGAGTGTGATGGGCGGAAGCCAGATTGCAAGGGGTCGAGGAGGGAGTTGTGAGTGAGATGCTGGATCAGGCGTTTGTAAACAAGCCTTTCTAGTAATTTGGATGCGAATGGAAGAAGGGAGACCGGTCGATAGTGGGAGAGCTGGGATCAAGGGAAGGTTTTTTAAAGATAGGAGTGATTAGTGCTTGTTTGTATAATGATGGAAAGGTACCAGTAGAGAGTGAAAGATTAAATAGGTGGGTAAGTGCAGGAGAGAGTGTATCAGAGATTGGGTGGAGGAGACGAGAGGGTATGGGGTCGAGGGAACAGGTGGTGGGTTTTGAGCAGGCTAGAAGTTTGCTAACTTCATCTAGAGTTGCAGGGGTGAAGGAGTGCAAAGTAGATGTGAGTGGACTGCACGTTGATCTGAGATTGTTGTCGGACGGTATGCTCAGCCTAATGAGATTGATTTTTTCATTAAAGAAATGAGCAAGGTCTTGGGCGGTAACATTAATAGGTGGAGGGGGTGGAGGGGGGCATAGGAGTGAGTTAAATGTGGCAAACAGCTGCTGTGGTTTGTAGGACATAGTAGATATTAGAGAAGAGAAGTATTGTTCTTTGGCTAATGATAGAGCTCGGTTATAGCAGGAGAGCATGAATTTGAAGTGGATGAAGTCAGGATCAGTTCGTGACTTTTTCCACCGTTGCTCAGCTGATCTACTGCATCTTCTGAGGTACCGTGTTACACTAGTGTGCCAGGGTTGGGGTTTAGCAGGCCGGCTGTGACGGTTGGTAGAAGGTGCAAGGGAGTCAAGTGCTTTTGAAAGGGCATCGTTGTAGAGAGAAGCTGCCGTATTGGGACAGGAGAGAGTATTAATATGAGATATGGATTGTGCTGATACTGATGATAATTGTTGTTGTTCAAAGGCATTAAAGGGCACCTATCACAGCCAAAATCAAACACATATTAACCATCTGACCAGTACAAGCTAAACACGTTTAATCAAACTACATATATAGTTTTTTGAAAAAACTGCAGATTTTAAAAAAATCCCTTACTTTGTCAAATGGGTTCTTTCACTGAGGGAGGCCATATTGAGACTCTAACAGAGACTCTAATATGCAAATTTCAGGAGCATGCTCAGATTGTAACACTGCTTTGAGTATTCTACCCAGAATGCCTTGTTTTAGTAAACTCCTCCACTAGAAGTATCCACTAGAAGTGCTGCCACCTGCTAACTTCCAGTAGGTGGCAGCACTACTGTACAGCAGCTAACACACAGGTTTGGCTGATTTGAAAATAGCTTAGAAGGGTTGATAAGCAACCAAGGAATTTCAACTGAGCATGTGCGAGATTTCAGAGCTACAGTTGGCTGGGAAGATATAGGTAGGCGGAGCCAGTGAAATCCAAGATGCCTGCCTCAGCTAGAACTACAGGGGAGATAGGGGAGATCTTGCAGAAGGTATAGTGAGCTGATCATTTACATTATACATACAATTCTAACTGTTTTAAAAATTGGATTTCTTGAACTTTCACATAGTGTATTTACTTAGTAAATGATTTTGGTCATGATTGGTGCCCTTTAAGGTTTCTGTACGTGTGGGTAGAGAGAGATGGTTGTGAAGATGCAGATGAAAGCAGTATCTGAAAGGAGAGTAGATGATGGTCAGACAGAGGGTAGGGAGAGTTAATTAAGTTGGATGGGCAGCATGAGTGGCAGAATATAAGGTCAAGAGCATGACCCTCGATGTGGGTAGGTGAGTCGGTCCACTGAGAGAGACCAAATGAAGCTGTTAGAGAGAGAAGTTTAGAGGTGGCAGTAGAAGCAGAGTTGTCAATAGGGATGCTGAAGTCCCCTAAAATGAGAGCAGTTGTCTCACTGGAGAGAAAGTATGGAAGCCAGGCAGCAAACTGATCCAAGAAGGAGGAGTAGGGACCAGGGGGGGCGATATATGACAGCAACACGCAGAGAGATTGGAGAAAACAAATGTATGCTGTGGACTTCAAAAGAAGTGAAGGAGAGTGTAGTTAGAATTAGAAACCTACATTTCGGGGAGAGAAGAAATCCCACCCCATGACGGCCATCCGGTCTAGGAGTGTGACTAAGTGAGAAGCCTCCATAGCAGAGGGCAGCAGGTGAAGCAGTGTCTGAGGGGGAGAGCCATGTTTCAGTGATTGCAAGAAGGTGAAGGGATTTAGATATAAAGAGGTCATGGACTGCTGTTAGTTTATTGCAGATTGACCATGCATTTGATGACCTTGTAACACAGGCAGATCTTGGTTCAATTTGACCAGACTTCTGGGGTTTTCTAACCAGTCACATATGAAGCTGGAGATGTATACAGCTATTTATTTAGTAATTAATTAGTATAACAACAGGTATGTTTCCTACTGGTGACTACACTGCAGAACAGTTTAATTTCCCTGCTCACTCATTAATGGTCCATACAAAGAATGGAGGACCAGAAGACAAAGAATGTCAAAGAAAGGAGGCTTGTGATGATGCAGTGGGAAGTGTTTTATTATTAGTGAGCTTTATATGTAGATCTTGTTGCCTAGAGAGGATGTATTGTAAATGAGTGTTCAAAAGAATAGGTTACCAGAGAAAAGATCAGCACTATAAATGTCAAATATGATTAACCCATTTGCTGTGAAGGAAAATGTGACATACACAGAGCTGTCATTTCCCTTGTGCTGAGCCTTTTGCCATGAATAGTGATGTGCGGGTCGGGATTTCCCGCAACCCAACCCTAACCCGCCCTCCCTTAGCCCCCGCTTCCGGGTTGCTTTTATAGACCAGCACCAACTCGCCCCACCAATGACGTCACAAAAGGGGCAGGAGCAACGTCTATAATAGACGAACCCGGAAGTCGGCATTTGATGGTGGCGAGCGGGAGAGCAGGAGAAAAGCTCAACCCACACCTGCCTTTCACCAGCAAAGAAGCGTGCAAGGATGGCCCGAACCTGCCCAACACGCGGGCGGCGCACACATCACTAATGACAACCCCTTAATAGTGCAGAGACTCTCTCCAAAGTTAGAGGTGACTACCAAAGTCTGCTAATTATAGGAGGAGACTGTCATACCAGAGGTTTTGTCAACTGATCCGTAGACTAGATCTAAGGGACCTGTAGCGAATACATCACCCCAATGAGAAAGCCTATACCTTTCACTCTGCCTGCCACCACTTGTACTCCAGACTAGATTTCTTTCTGATTTCTAGAAACCGCCTTTCCTACCAGGCCTCTACTGACCTAATTCCCATTATGTGGTCAGACCATCACGTTGTCACACTAGATATCCAATTGTCTTCTGCGTTAACGAAAGCCATCCATTGGTGCCTGAACAAAAGCCTCTAAAACAACCCCCATATATATGCGTTGATCTCTCTATTAAAAATTATTTCATAGATAAGTCTCAATCAGTGGGAAGATCTCTGTTTTATAGGAAGCACATAAAGCGGCATTAAGAGGCAAATTCATAGCTCTTGCATCTGCCAAGAAGAAGGGGAAGACACTCACTAAGATAACCATGCAACATAAACTTAGCCTTTTGGAATGTAAGGCACACTCCAACCCAACTACCAAATTACGCAAGGAGATCCTTGAGGTTCACAGGTGGCCATAGACGTAACAATTACAGTCTTTCTTGGAAAAGAAAGGTTTCTTTTTAATTAAAGAAGGTAAAAATTGGATTTAATTTTCTTTGCCTTTGCATGCCCTTTAAGCACAACTTTCCATTTTTTGATGTCTATATAAGTGTAGTGGGCAGCTCCATACATGCAGTACATGTACCTTTCCCAGCTACAGTCAGGTGATCCTAGTAGTGGCCAATTAAATCAAAACCATTTGGGTTGTTGGTGTAGTGGTGTAGCATCACTGAATAGGTTATCCACTTTATTGTAATGGCTAAATGAAAGTCTCAAAAAGAAGAGGAATGTGGAATAAACCCAAAGGCTTCCAATGTTATATACTGATGGATTTTATTCTAGTATGACTTTAATGCAAGGGGTTGCACAAGGCTACATAATGGTCATATATCTTTGTAACAATAATACATCCTATGCCTAAGTGTATTTTTCCCACCTCCTCATAGAAGAACTCATTTACACATCTATAGATAAGCACAAGGGCTCATTAACACAATCAAAGGGTTAATTAACACACTAACTCACATAAACACTGATTTACACATCTCTACTATAATACAACCACAGATAAGGAATGATTTGACTGGGGCATTCTTTGTCTATTCCATGGTTTTGCCTTTGTGGAGCCCTGCAGAAGTTATAATAGTGAACAAATTCACAGTTTGTATTTGTAGGTGGCAATAGACGCACAGATAATATCGTACAAAAAAATTTTCGTCCGATATTCGTTGCGTGTATGGTGTAAAAAGAGCCGACCGATATCGGCAGAAGACTTCGATATCGGTCGGCTCGTCGATCAGGCAGGACGGAAAATTTTGATTGGGTGCCTTTGAAGGGACCCAAACATCGCCCATTGTTAGTGCTGAATCGTCAGATACAGGTAGAATTCTATTGCTTCTTCCCGTATATCTACCTGTATATCTGCCGATTCAGCTCTACACGTGTGTATTGAAACGAAGATCTTTCTTGGAAAGATCTTTTCCTAGAAAGATCGTAATTGTTACGTCTATGGCCACCTTAAATAAGGGGTCAAGCATGAAGCCAACTTTACAGGAACTTTTCTGTCTCATTCCAGTCCTCAAAGTATCTGCCTTTCTGAAGGAGTATCTAGAGCAACTGGACTTTCTGAGCAATCAACTCATCCGAGCAGCTTCTTAAGTTACTTGTAATTTCCACAACTTTTTATTAGATGACAATTGTTTACACGGTGTATTATCATTATAGTAGGAAGGTATTTACATGTATTCAGAAAATAGAGCTTAGTATCCTCCAGCATTTACATAGTTCAAATGTGAGTTTTGTCTAACTCATGACTTGTCTTCGCTATTCCTCACCAAGGCCCAGTGGCCTAATGGATAAGGCATCAGCCTCCGGAGCTGGGGATTGTGGGTTCAAGTCCCATCTGGGTCGTGACTTTTGAATAGGTTACATTAACAGCAGGTATCATGCTTATCAACAACAGCTGTTTATAGTACATTGGTAACTACATAATACAAAAGAATAATTCCATGAGAGATGATAGTATTTGCATATTATGATGTGTTTCTCCATAGCCTTTTAAAGCCTAAATTTTGAGGGGCATGAAGACAAAAATGTTCTCATCTTTCAACATTGTACTGAAAGCTTGATCTGAAATCAGCCATTTATTACTGGCAATGTTGAATGTAAAAAGAAAGTGTCTCATCCAAAATATTGGTCTGAATATAATCAACTGCCTTTATTGTAATAGCTGTAATATTTCTAAGCAGCTGCATTCATGTTTTGCCAAGTGTCCCAATGGATAATTCATGAGTCTCTGGAGCTGGGGATCATTAATTATATTCTGACCTGGGTCACAGAGCTTAAATTAAACAAACAATGAATATATTTATACTTATCAACAAGCATTAGTTTATGATATGTTGTCGTTAAATCTTACAGAATAATTGTTCATATAGTGATGATAGTGATATCTTTATTCTCCTACCACTGTGGACTAATACATTTCTCAGTATGGTGAATTGTACGCAGCTTTTGTTTTGGTTTAATGGTTTCTATCACTCAAATTGTTTATAACTAAGGCTAGTGATGGGCGAATCCAACCCGTTTCGCCAAATATTCACGAAACAACGAAAATTTGCCAAAATTCATTAAAGTATATGGTCACCAAATGTTTTTGTCGCGCGATGTGGAGTGTCAATTTTTGTGTTGTTGTATTGAAGTCTATGGGTATCATTTTTGAGGCGAAAAGCAATGAAAAATATTGCTCATCACTAATTAAGGAAATTGATTTTTTTTTTTAAATAATGTGCTTTGATTCTCCGTTCTACATACATTTGTAATCTATAGCTATAAACAACTGAGTTTACAAACTTAGATGCCATTCAAAGGGTTTACTGAAAGTTCTCTCATTAATTTGAATGCGTAAGTTGTGTATCTGGAAAACCCCAGCTGCTGGTTTTATCAACCCACCACCAGCAGCCCACAAACCCAAACTGGAGATGATATAAGCAACCCACCTTACCATCTTAAAATATTTATTTTAAAAAAATATAAACAAAAAAAATATTTTTAGTTTTTAACATTTTTAAAAGCTATAAACAACGGAGTTGACATACTTACATGCCATTCAAAGGGTTTACTGAAAGTTCCCTCGTTAATTTGAATGAGTAAGTTGTGTATCATCATAATAAGAAGGTATTTTTCATGTATCCAGTATCCTTCACTATAAACATTGTTAAAACCTGGGTTGCTTGTCCAGAACTCACAGTGAAAATGCATTTCATTGATATGTGCACAGATTTTATAACAAACAGTCCCAGCACAAAACTGGCCCATTGATATGTGCACAGATTTTATAACAAACAGTCCCAGCACAAAACTGGCCCAGTGGCCTAATGGATAAGGCATCAGCCTCCGGAGCTGGGGATTGTGGGTTCAAGTCCCACCTGGGTCGCTGCTTTTTAATTAAGCTTCATGAAAACAAGAGTAGAATAATAGTCAGTACACTGTTAACAACGTAGGCGTTTCTACTACACTTTGGCCAAAACATGTTACATGTGGTAAAAACACCTAAGTTTCTTTTAACAATTATTATTAAAGGTTGCAATGGCAAGGATTTGCCTACTATTCTTAAAGCTTATTTCTGAACAATGGTATTAAAAAAGCTGGCTTTTGCTTGCTACTTTGCATCTTTTTCCAGTGTGTTTTTCCAAACCTGTGTTTGGGTAAAACTGCCCTTTTCAACGTTACCATTTTTCCAACTTTGCAAATACTGTGGGTCATGGGTTTTCCATAGGCTTTTAATGCACGGACATGTTTGCCTGCCTAGAGGGGCATTGAAATGTTCTAATTTTACTTGTTTACATGGATTTGGTAGCACTGTTTCTCAGCCATGAATGTAGCCTGAAGGTGTTGCATCTAAAATACTGATCTAAATATCATCTACTATCAACCAGCTGTAAGGTTGGCCCAGTGGCCTAATGGATAAGGCATCAGCCTCCGGAGCTGGGGATTGTGGGTTCAAGTCCCACCTGGGTCGGTAATTTTAAGATAATGATGAGGTCTAACTGACAAGCAAATAGTTACGTTGTAATGGAATGTTACATTCATGGATTATTCAATTAAAGATGATACTCACATAGCTGCAGTATATACTGCTTGTACTGTGCAGTGAAATATTTCTCAGTATAGAGAATAGTTTTAATTTGCATATCTAGGGGTATGTTTACTAACATTGGAGATAAATATCTGGAGAGATTTCTGGAGATGTTGCCCATGGCAACCAATCAGCAATTAGATTTAAACAGCCACAGCCAAGTTAGAAAACAAAAGCAACGATCTGATTGGTTGCTATGGGCAACATCTCCAGAAATCTCTCCAGATATTTATCTCCAATGTTAGTAAACATGCCCCCTAGTATAGGTCAATCTAAAAACAACTGGACTTGCTGAGTAATCAATGAAGACGTTTCACTACTCATCCGAGCAGCTTCTTCAGTTCAACTGACTGGTGTGGGAAGTTCTCGGCATATAAACTCTTCCACTAATCCATTTACAATGGCACATTGTAACTCTTCAAAGAGGTGACATCTGAAGAAACTCACAGAGGTGTTGATTCTGTGTAGTTGTGATAGGATTATCCAATGTGTCATGCAACTCCTAGTCTTCATAGTCATATTTTAATTTGCATCTTCCCCAATGTATTTATTTCATTAACCCACAAAGCAGTTTTTCTTTTTTTGAATAAATGGTTTCTATAAGTCAAGTTTTCATATTCTGTCTTTTTCCATCCTTGGGGTAAATCTTGAAAAATGTTAGGTTTTTTTCCACAAAAAATTTGGATTTCATAGAATGTATTGTGTTTTTAGCATTCAGACTTTAATAAATAACCTCCTGGATGTCAAGTTTAGCTTTTTTTTCAAACATTACCAACGGGAGTAAATTATAAAAGCTATCATCATATTTTCAGCTTCTTAAACCATTTTTTCAGATTTTGACCACACTCCAGCCCTAAGAGTCCTTTACCTAGTAGATTTTCCCCATAATATAAATGCATATTCTATCTTCCTTTTGTGTGGATTTGTCTATAGCTTTATACAGGTATGGAATCCGTTATCAGGAAACACATTATCCAGAAAGCTCCGAATTACGTAAAGGCTGTCTCACATAGACTCCATTATAATCAAAATTATTAAAAATTATTCCCTTTTTCTCGGTAATAATAAAACAGTACTTTGTACTTGATCCTAACTAAGATATAATTAATCCTTATTGAGGCAAAACCATCTTATGGGGGTTTATTTAATATTAACATGATTTTCTGGTATACTGAAGTTATGAAGATCCAAATAACAGAAATTAGGGAAACCCCCAGGTCCAGACCAGTCTGGATAACAGGTCTCGTACCTGTATATGACTTCCTATCTTTCCTTTATAGGAAACAGACTTCCTTGTTGAAAATCATTATCTGGAAAACCCCAGCTGCTGGTTTTATCAACCCACCACCAGCACACAAAGCCAAACTGGACATGATATAAGCAACCCACCTTGCCATCTCAAAACATGTATTTTACAAAAACATTTTTTTGTTTTTAACATTTTTAAAAGCTTAAGCATTAGGAACTATTGGTAAGAAATAAAATGTAAAACCAATTTCTAATCATTGCAGGATTTTTCGGGTATTTGCGTGGTTCTTCGCTGCAGAGGATTGTAGCAAACTTCTATACTTAGTTGCAGAGGTCAGTAGAACAGCACCGAACATTAGGATCAAAGCTCTTCAGTATTGCACAGTTTCCCTCAGTGATGCACCCACGAGTCAATGAAACTAATAAAAAAAATAATGGAGAAGCACAAAGATTGAATTTTTACCTGTAAATTGTCTTTTCTTCAGGTCCCCTCAGGCAGCACCACAAGAGAGAGATGGCCCCTCCTCCTAGGACAGGAAACAAGAACAAAACACCCCCCCTTCCTGCTATCCCCTGTGTTAGTTTACAAGAACAAGAGACACCAGGCTGCTTAACAGAAATTTTAATTAAGGGGAGGGATAAATGGTGCTGCCTGAGGGGACCTGAAGAAAAGACAATTTACAGGTAAAAATTCAATCTTTCTTCAGGTCCCCGGCAGCACCACAAGAGATTTTGCAAAGATCAAGGGGAGGGAACAGAAGCCGCTTGTAAAACTTTCTGGCCAAAAGCAGCCTCCCTTGAAGAAAAAACGTCCAGCTTGTAATGCTTAGAGAATGTATGCATCGAGGTCCACGTCGCAGCTTTACAAATTTGTTCTGCCGAAGCCTCCGCTCTATGTGCCCATGTTGTAGCTACTGCTCTTGTAGAATGTGGTTTAATTCTGGCAGGAGGAGACAGACTTCTTAACTCATAAGCCATAATAATAACCTGCTTAAGCCATCTTGAAATCGTTGGTTTTGAAGCAGTTAGCCCCTTAGAAGGGCCTGCAAAATTAATGAAAAGGTTATTGGATCTTCTGTATTGTGTCGATCTAGACAAAAAGAACACCAAACAGCGTCTGACATCTAGTTTATGAAGTCTGCATTCTTTACTTCCCACTGGGTGTGGATAAAATGAAGGAAGGACAATTTCCTGAGACGAATGAAAAGTCGAGGCCACTTTAGGAACAAAGGTGGGTGGAAGCCTCATTACAACTCTATCCGGAAAAATCTGAAGATAAGGATCTTCAATGGAAAGGCTCTGTATTTCGCCCACTCTTCTGGCCGAAGTAAGGGCTACTAGGATTACAGTCTTTAAGGTCAGAAACTTAATGTGAATTGATGATAATGGTTCAAAAGGATCCTCAGACAGAACTGACAATAGAAGGTTCAAATCCCAAGGTGGACAGATATCTCTGACGGTTGGCTTCAATCTGCCTGTTGCTTTAATAAACTGCTTAACGAGGTGATTTTCACCTAGTGAAACACCTCTCACTGCCCCCAAAGCCGCCACTTGAACTCTGAGAGTAGCTGGTTTTAGTCCCAACCGAAAACCATCTGAAAGGAACTGTAGAATCTGGGGAACCGAAGCCTCATGTGGATCAATAGAACGATCTCCGCACCAGAAAGAAAACTTCTTCCAAACTCTAGAATAAATTCTATTAGTTCCTGCTTTCCTGCTGTGAATCATAACTGCAATCACTTCTGAGGATAACCCTCGCTGGATTAACGACTGCCATTCAGGATCCACGCTGATAGAGCTAGTCTGCTGGGGTCCGGATGGTACACTGGCCCCTGGTGAAGCAGAGTTCTGCTGGAACCCAAAATCAGTGGATTTTCCTCTGCCATTTCCAACAGGAGAGAGAACCATGCCCTCCTGGGCCAATATGGAAGCACCAAAATGACTCTGGCTCTGTCTAGCCTGATCTTCCTCAGAACCCTGGTTATCATCGGAAGTGGAGGAAAGATGTAATTCAGACCGCCTCCCCAGCTTTGGAGCATGGCATCTATCGCTGTTGGTCTGTCCTGGCAATATTGGGAATAAAATTTGGTCAGTTTGGCATTCTCCCTTGTAGCCATAAGATCTATGGTCGGAAGACCCCACCGGTGAACAAGACGTTGAAACACTGATAGACTGAGAGACCACTCCCCCGGCACAACCTGCCTGCGACTTAGGAAATCCGCTCTGATGTTGTCTGAACCCTTTATGTATATCGCCTGCAGAGTCTGCAGATGGACTTCTGCCCAACAAAGGATTTTCAGAGTCAAATCCAGAAGACCTTGGCTGCGGGTCCCACCTTGCCTGTTCAGATAAGCCACTACTGTGGTGTTGTCTGTTCTGACTTTTATCGCCTGACCTCTGGTCAGATGTGCCGACACTTTGAGTGCTCTCCAAACAGCCAGGAGCTCCCGGTGATTGGAAGAGAGAGACGCCTCCTCCCGAGACCACATGCCTTGCCAGACATTCTGCTCTAGAGTCGCTCCCCACCCTTGCCTGCTGGCATCGGTGGTGAGAATGAGCCACTGCTGAATGACCCAAGGAACTCCTCTGGACAAGTTCAGACCTTTCCACCAACTGAGCGAGTGTCTCACATGAGGAGGTAGCTTTATAGGATTTTCCAGAGTGCTCTCTGTGCCATCCCAATGTCTCAGAATTGTTCTTTGGAGAAGCCTCATGTGCAGTCTGGCCCACGGCACTGCTTCTATAGTCGCCGTCATCGCTCCCAGGGCTGACATGGCCTGCCTGATCGAGACTACTCTTCGCTGAGAGAGACTCGTCAAGGAACTGCACAGGCTGACCTTCCTCTGCTGAGGAAGGTAGGTACGACACTGTTCCGAATCCAACAGGACTCCCAAAAACTGTTTCCTCTGAGAAGGAACGAGATCCGATTTCGGGTAATTGATCTTCCAACCCAAGGACTCCAGGCAAGAAATCGTTTTCTGCAGATGGCTGAGAAGTAGATCTCTGGAAGGCGCCTTCAATAGCCAATCGTCCAGATAAGGCACAATAGGAATGTTCTGGGTTCTCAGAAAAGCTACCACCACCACCAAAACCTTGGTGAAAATGCGAGGGGATGAAGACAGGCCGAATGGCAGGGCTGCAAACTGATAATGACTTAACTTGTGCCGATCCTTGATAGCAATTCTCAGGAATTGTTGATGTCCCTCCCAAATCGGGATGTGGAGATAAGCATCTTGAAGGTCGATCGTCGCCATGAAGTCCCCCTTTTTCAGAATTGAGACCGCTGACCTGACACCTTCCATCCTGAAATGAATTTTCTTCATGAAGGTATTTAGATAAATTAAATTGATAATCATCCGAAACTTGCCCGACCGTTTGGGGACCAAAAAAACTGAAGAATAAACTCCTTTCCTCTCTTCGCCTCGAGGAACAGGAATCAAAACACGGGATTGCAGAAATTCCTGAATTCCCTTGAGAAGATATGTTCTTTTCACAAACTCCTTGGGAACTCTTGTACAAAGAAAACGAGGTCCTGGGTGAGAGGCTAGCTCCAGCCTGTACCCTTCTCGGATAATACTCAGAACCCAAGGATCGCTGGTGATCCTGGTCCACCCGTGAACAAAATAACGAAGCCTTCCCCCTACTGGTCTGGACAAGTTGGCGTCAGAACTGATCCGTCTTGCGAGATTCTTCTGACCTGTTCCCCTTTGAATGAGGTTTACCTGATCTGCCACGGGTGGGACGAAAAAAAGGCTTTTTCTTACTTCTAGATGCTTTGAATTGATCTGATGGATGAAAAAATTTTTTCTGTGGAAAAAAACGTCTGTCCTGAGGCAACAACTTCTTCGTCTCACCTAACTTAGAGACTAGAGCCTCTAACTCTTTACCAAAAAGGAAAGGACCCTCAAAGGGCATGGAGCAAAGCTTGTTTTTAGATGCCAGATCTGCTGCCCAATGTTTCAGCCATAGTGCACGCCTGCCTGCTACAGCCAGAGCAGAAGACCTAGCTGCCATTCTGATGGTTTCCACCGAAGCATCGCACAAGTAATCCGCGGCAAGCTTGATAATCTCCAACGAAGACTTCATGTCCTCTCGGGAAACTCTATCCTCCATATCTTGATCTAGCTGACTAAGCCAGAGTCTAATAGACCTAATGACACAAGCCGTAGCAACCCCAGGTCTGAATGCTGCTGCAGAGGATTCAAAGAGTTTCTTGAGGGCAGCATCCACCTTCCGATCCATCGGATCTCTAAAACTAGCTCCATCCTCCACAGGAATAGTCGTCTTCTTCGCCAATCTGGCAACTTCCACATCTACCTTTGGTGGAAAATCCCAAGCTGCCGCTACCTTCTCGTCAAATGGGAACAAAGCTTTCAGCTTCCTAGGCAGTACTAATTTCTTCTCAGGCTTCGACCATTCCTTAGAGATTATACCTGAAATCATCTCATGTACTGGAAAAACTCTGGGCGACTTTCTACGGCCTAAAAACATCATATCCTGTTTAGAGCGTGGCTTATCTTCATCTTTTAAATCCATCGAGGATCTTACAGCTTTTACGAGATGGTCAATATTCTCTACTGAAAACACATAAGTATCCTCTCTGATGTCCTCGTCAGACGAATCCACAAACACTTCATGTATATCTGTCGCCTCCACCTGGCTAACACCCGAAGTACTTGCTTGAGGCTGGGCTTGAGCATTAACCTTGAAGGCTTCAAGAGTCTGCTGCATATTATTCTTAAACCACGACATGAACTCTGACATAGCCTCGGGCACATCATGCTGAAAATTCTCTTTCAAACAATCTTGGCAAATCCTCTTCGGAAAATCTGGAGGAAGTCTTAGCTTGCATAAGGCACATCTTTTGGATCTTTCCCTTTCTTGATCCCTGCCTTCAGAGCGGGAGGACATGGCTACAGGGAAAGAGAGAAAAAAAAAAAAAAAAAAAAAAAAAAAATATAGTATAAAACACCCCTAAACAATACAACACAACACCAGAAGTACTGCTCCTTACCAGAACACAGCACCCAAACAGAGAAGCTGCAACGCAGGGAGTACTCCAGCCAGAGCAAAAGAAGAAAAAACTTTTTTTTTTTTTTTTTTTTTTTTAAAACTGGCGCCGGATGATCACGTGACCCCCGCAACCCGGAAGTGCAAGCAGCGCAAGGACGCGCACAACCAATACCCCTGCCGCATCCAACCGAAAGAACCCGACGGAGGGAGGGAAGCAACCTGCGGCTCAGAAGGAGAACACGGACCTTCCTTCTGCCGCACGAACCCCTCCAACAGCCAAGGACTGACTCCTCTCCCACACGCTGGCAGGAGGATAACGGAGGAAGGGGAACGCACCATGAACCCACAGCTAGGGGTGAGTGGTTAACTGTTGCTTAGCCCCCCTTAGGAATCCTGCTGGACCCCCAATACTTACCTAGTCCTCGGAGGACAGGAAACAAGAACACAGGGGATAGCAGGAAGGGGGGGTGTTTTGTTCTTGTTTCCTGTCCTAGGAGGAGGGGCCATCTCTCTCTTGTGGTGCTGCCGGGGACCTGAAGAAAATGAATGTTATGTTTGCTGGAAGGCATTGCTTTGACAGTGAAGGTCTTTTGTTCCGAATATATATTTGAAAAGGATGTGTCTACTTCCTCTCTCTCTACTCAGTTTTGGGCCCCATAATCTGACCTGTATCCATATCACTTACAGTATCATGTTCTATAACATTTCTCTGGATGTCCTGGTCAACCGTGTTTTGTGAGCACTGAAACATCTTTGTGGTACATGTGCCATTAAATGGTCTGGGGACATTACCAAGGGCTGTCCTACTTAAGTTTGCCATTATAAAACATCAAAGTGACAGGACAACATCAGAATACATAGCCTCAACCATTTACCCTAGCTGCAAAAACTGCCTCCAAGTGTGGGCTCCCACCACCAACAGATTATATGCATTGGTATTAAAGGAGTAGTTCACCTTTAAATCAACTTTTAGGTGCTAAAGAATGGCTAATTCTAAGCAACTTTTCAATTGGCCTTATTTTAGAATTTTAATTATTTGCCTTCTTCTTCTGACTCTTTTCAGCTTTCAGATGGGGGGCTCAATGACCCCATGTAAAATAACTAATGCTCTGCAAGGTTACATATTTATAGCTACTGCTTTTTATTACTCACCTTTCTGTTCAGAGCCTCTCCTATTTATATTCTAGTCTCTGGTGCATGGTTACTAGGGTAATTTGGACCCTAACAACCAAATTAATGTAATTGTAAACTGGAGAGCTGCTAAATACAAAGCCAAATAACTCACAAACCACAAATAATAAAAAATGAAAACCAATTGCATCATACTAAAAGCTAATTTAAAGTTGAACAACTCCTTTAAGAGGGCAACATTTCTGCACTTTTTTCTAGGCATCCATGAGGAGTAATTGATATGTATTTTAATATGACAGACTAAATAGATATTTTTATAACTGCATGAATATAGAGAACACTCTATTTGATTTATAATGTGTTATCTCAGTTTGGTCACTAGGGGGTCTCTATCATGCTTAATTTTATACTCTATATTGAATACAGATTCTGTAGCCAACCAATTTTTTGAATACTAAGAAAGGGCCTCAGAAGAATGCTCACATGAAAATTTATGAACCTCTGTATGATATACATTCATGCAGACAATTTCTTTTGATATGAAGAAATAAGCTGCAAAATGTAAGAATAGCAATTGCACCTTAAAGGAGAAACAAACCCTTAATTAAAAAAAACCCTACCCCCCTACCCAACATAGACCCCCCTACCCCCCAGCATAGCTGCCCCCCCCCGGGCAAATGGCCCTGACTCTTTACTTACCCCTCTGTGCAGATGTTCAGCAGAGTTCACGGCAGCCATCTTCAGCCGCTTCAGTAATCTTCGGAATGAGACCGGCGAAGCGGTGCATGTGCAGTTGGAGAAATTTTCTGCTTCGCGACAAATGCGCATGCGCCAAAACTCATGAAAATTGCTGAAACAACGGTCTCATTCCGAAGATTACCAAAGCGGCTAAAGATGGCTGCCGTGAACTCTGCTGGACATCTGCACAGAGGGGTAAGTAAAGAGTCAGGGCCATTTGCCCGGGGGGGCAGCTATGCTGGGGGGTAGGGGGGTCTATGTTGGGTAGGGGGGTAAGTAAAGAGTTAGGGGCATTTGTCCGGGGGGGGGGCAGCGAGGCTGGGGGGGAGGTCTATGAAGGGTATGTTTTTTTTTATTAAGGTTCTGGCCACACGGGCAGATTAAGGGAGATTAGTCAGCAGGCAACAAATCTCCTCTTCTTCGTGGTGACTAATCTCCCAGATCTGATCTAAAATAAAAATCACCTGGGGGCAGATTCGTTTTCCGAAGTCGCCTGTAATTGCCTCACGAGGAAACTTCGGGCGACTTCGGAAAACAAAGCGATCCGAGTGCCTGCCCCCATGCGATTTACATTTTAGCCGGCGGAAGGCAGATCGGGGAGATTAGTCGCCGCGAAGAAGAGGAGATTTGTCGCCTGGCGACTAATCTCCCCGAATCTGCCTATGTGGCCAGACCCTTAGGGTTTGTTTTTCCTTTATGTGATGCCAAGAAATAGTAATCATAATCAGTTCATCCAAGTAAAAGACTAGAATTACATTGACAAAGATAAACTTTAGTCTAATGCACCATGCATCCGATCAGGCAAATCTAACTAAAGGGCACAGCAAGATAAAACTGCCCCCTTTTAGAATCTGCAAAGTTAAATCACCTTCCCAACTATCTGTCATTTCTTGTTCATTGTAGACACTTACCTATGGGCTTGGAGCGCAACATGACAAAGCACAGAGTGGAATCTCGTTCACATGTTACTGTAGTAGATGAGCATGGTCTACTGCCACTGCATGCGCTTTTCCGACACTTCAAAGCTTCAGCTGCATATAAAGAGAAAAACAAAACTTAAAACACTCAACAGAAACTGCCCTACCTTCTCTTGTAATAGGTTAAAGGTGACCATTCCATAAGCATCATCTCATCACAATCCCAAGTCACAGATTATACTGTGCTAGTTCCTTCTGGAGGTCACATCATACTCAGATACCAAACTCTCTATCACAGCTTCAGTCTGTTGTGAATGTGGACACTCAATTCAGCTCATCATTCTACATTAGTACCTTGTCCTGGATCCCAACTAAAATATAATTAATTCTTATGGGAGGCAAAATAATTATATTGTGTTAAATCAATGTTTAAATTATTTTTTAGGCTATCACAATTATAGTGTGTTGAATTAATATTTAAATTATTTTTTAGTTTATCTGAGGTATGGAGATGCAAATTACAGAAAGCCTGGAAAACCCCAGGTCTTCAGCAATCAGTAT
Organism: Xenopus petersii; assembly: GCA_038501925.1. Classification (NCBI taxonomy): domain Eukaryota; kingdom Metazoa; phylum Chordata; class Amphibia; order Anura; family Pipidae; genus Xenopus; species Xenopus petersii. The sequence goes on along the minus strand of CM076679.1, from coordinate 112,163,260 downwards.
GAAAACTCACATCCAAGGTCCTTAAAGAGATACTGTAATGGGAGAAAAAATTTTTTTCAAAATGAATCAGTTAATAGTGCTGCTCCGGCAGAATTCTGCACTGAAATCCATTTCTCAAAAGAGCAGATTTTTTTTATATTTAATTTTGAAATCTGACATGGGGCTAGACATATTGTCAATTTCCCAGCTGCCCCAAGTCATGTGACTTGTGCTCTGATAAACTTTGATCACTCTTTACTGCTGTACTGCAAGTTAGAGTGATATCACCCCCTCTCTTTCCCCCCCAGCAGCCAAACAAAAGAACAATGGGAAGGTAACCGGATAGCAGCTCCCTAACACAAGATAACAGCTGCCTGGTAGATCTAAGAACAACACTCAATAGTAAAAACCCATGTCCCACTGAGACACATTCAGTTACATTGAGAAGGAAAAACAGCAACCTGCCAGAAAGCATTTCTCTCCTAAAGTGCAGGCACAAGTCACATGATTGGGGGCAGCTGGGAAATTGACAAAATGTCTAGCCCCATGTCAGATTTTAAAATTGAATATAAAAAAATCTGTTTGCTCTTTTGAGAAATGGATTTCAGTGCAGAACTCTGCTGGAGCAGCACTATTAACTGATTCATTTTAAAAAATCTTTTTTTTCCCATGACAGTATCCCTTTAACAAGGAAACCTCTCCCTGCATTGCAGCTTGATCTGGGGAACACTTGCTTCCCAGGATTGAGAAATTACCGTTAGTATGTCAGAAAGCTGATCACCAGAGGACAGACTTGGCGTTTGATGCACACATAATTTTAGTATCATATTTATTTTTACAATACACTATTATTATTATTATGGGTTATTTATATAGCCCTGAACTACGCTATTATTTTTTGCACAGCTTATATAATTTACTTCAGCCCTGCACCAGTGGAGCTTACAATCTAATGTCCCTCTTACATTCATACAACACTATGGGGGAAACGTAATTAACTCTCAATCGCTATTTAAAATGGCGTTTTGCGAATGTTTAGCGCTACTCAAAATGAAAAAACATTCATTGTTGAATATTACATTGCGCATTATCACTAAGCAAAAGTTAGCGTTAACGCCTGCTCTGTAATTTGGTTAATTATTTTGTCGCGAAAAACAAAATTTTATCCCATACACTGCAACAGCCATTTGGTTGCAAACTTTGCGAGGAAGACGTTGAGGTCTCAAATTGGTCAAAAGGATGCTAACATGTCGCATAACCTTCCTTTATGTTTTTGGAAATGTGGGAGGAAAATGTTCACAGAAAAAAAAAAAAACACAGCAATGGTAACCACTGAGCCACTGTACTGCTCATTAGGGATAGGCGAATTTGACCCGGTTTGATTCGTCAACAATTCCCCGATGCCTATTAAAGTCTATGAGCGTCAAATTTTTTTTGATGCGCAGCAATTTTTTTTTTCGCGCGTCACCATTCAAGTATATGAGTGTCATTTCTGCGGCAAAACATTCACCCGTCCCTACTGCTCATAGCTTGGTTTTTGTCTAAAAGCTGACACTCTTCGTGCTATGTGATACTTGAGGTAAGTGTGAGAATCATCTCCCAGAGAAATGGATATGCATGTAATAGTAACAGAGAACCGACTCGCAGAAAAGTGCATTTGCTTGCAGACAATGTATATATGTCTATATGTCTCGTAAAAAAATACAGCCACACACCCAATTAGGAGGGTTGTTATAAAAGGCAACCCCTTTGAAACTGTGAATTTGTAAAACAGTTGTTAAAAGAAAAATCTATTTCAAACCTTCATGAATTTTAAATAATCTATTTGCCAGTAAAGCCCTAATTGCAAGTGGATCCATTTATAAGGACAGAAATACACAATAGAAGCTGAAGCCACGCATGGTACAAAAACACTCACCATTTAGCAGCAACATCCCCAAAACGACCAAAACAACTGCAGTTTTCATAGTGGGTTTCTAAGTCAGCTCTTCTGTGAACTCTGCCAGCAAGATCCCCTTTTATCTATATGGATTGCACAATCACTAATGGCACGTTATATTTCTGGGAATTTGTGTAACCCTTGATCAACAAGGGTAAACACTGAAATAAGCTGTTACAGGAAATGTTGCAAGGTTACTAACCGAAAAAAGTAACAAACAGTGACATACCTACCAAATCTCAAATTAGGTGGTCTTGATATTTTCCCCATTTATACAAACTTTTCTGACACTCTGTAATGTTTTCAAAGGGGTGGTTTACCATTAAATCAACTTTAAGTATGATATAGATTGGCCACTTCTAAGCAACTTTTCACTTGGTCTTCATTATTTTATTTTTTATATATTGTTTTTTAAATGACTTGCCTACTTCTTAGGAGGCTTTTCAGCTTTCAGACAGGGGTCACTGACCCTTTGGATCCTAACAACCAGATCGCCAGAATTGCAAACTGGAGAGCTGCTGAATAAAAAGCGAAATAGCTCAAATACCATAAATAGTAAAAAAAATATAAAAACCAATTGCAAATTGTCTCAGGATATTACTCTCTACATCATATTAAAGTTTAACTCTTTAACTAATAGACATATTTAAAAAAGAAAATAGCTGTGTCGGTTCAGCAGAATTAAGATGGCAGTTTTCATTGTTGTTCAGCAGCAGTTAGTACTAGCACCAATCCAAATTCTGCAAATTGCATGTCCATTGTTACTGCTTGATAAAAAAATATCAGGACTGTGGACAAAGACAATAGATGCCCTATGTCAGCTCAGGGGTGTCCAGACTTTGGTACCCTGTGTTTTAATTGTGGTTCTATGAGTCTCTCGGAAGTAATTCAAACACACCAGCTAGGCAAAGGTTTATTACAAACATAGAATGAAGAAGATATACATTACCGAATGAGTAAAAGAGCAAAGCAAAGCAAACAATCTGCAACCAAGTCTGGGAGATCCTGGAACCAAGTCTGGGAGATCCTGGAACAGTCAGCAGATTGAATCCCTCAAACGGAGCACGGAAGGTCCTGTGGCGGCACGCGTCAACCCCACAAGTGAGATCTCAACTGACCAAATGGTGACCCCCAGTTTATATATGCTTTCAAACAGTATGACTATGAAGATTTTCATTCATCCAGGTCATAGTATATCTAGTATAGGTCAATCTAAAAACTAAAATTTCAGATGTCACCTCTTTGAAGAGTTACAATCTGCCATTGTGATTGGATTAGTGGAAGAGTTTATATGCCGAGAACTTCCCACACCAGTCAGTTGAACTGAAGAAGCTGCTCGGATGAGTAGTGAGACGTCTTCATTGATTACTCAGCAAGTCCAGTTGTTTTTAGATTGACCTATACTAGATTTCAAACAGTAGTAAGCTCATTGAGAGGCTTAGTCAATAACTCATAATGATTTGGTTAATAACAGATCTTGTTTCCCATGTGCTCATCAGGATCTGGCCAGACTCCCAACAAGCACATCCGAAACAGAGATCTTATCTTAGCTAGCTGGTAGCTGAATAGCATATTGTGCCCCTATTTATAATAAAGAAGAGTCTGATAAGGGCTTCAGAAATCATAAGCATATTAGATAATACATGATTTCTCTTGCACAACGCTTCATTATACAGGAGTATGGATTATAAGGCTGCCTTATATACTATCATACAAAGTTTTTTTATACACAATTATACGTTATAAAGTTGTCTTTTTACACTATATTGGGCTCAACATACGACATCGGGTTCAACAGCAGAACAGTTCTTTGTGTTATATTTTTATACAGTTTTTATACAGTTCTTTATCAAAGTATTGCATTGAGCTATTGGGTTTAATCAGAGTATTACCATGAGCCATTATTGAAAAAACTCCTATTAATACCCCCTGGGATAAAGTCCTGCAGCAGGTCGGGTAACTTACAAAGCTTACTTTTTCAGCATGAAAACCAGCGTGAGTTAGGAAACTCTTGAGGGGTTTTCTTAAAGATTGATTGTGCCATAAAAGCACAAGCCGTATTAATTGGGCCCCTGTATTGGACAAATATGTGTTTAGAATTTAACTTACTGTAGCTGGTGTTGTCTTTATACAAGACAGAGATTTTGTAACACACAGCTATTCATTGACACACCAGAAACATCGTGAAGTTCCTGTACATTTTCTGACCAGAGCATGAAGAGTCACTGCTCCACATAAAGTTGTTCCCAAGCACATTGTTTTTGACAGCACAAAACCGAATCCTGATTGATGGATCAATAAAGGACGGCCTTACCGATGAATTATTAATTTTGAGGGCTTTGCTAATGTTTTGCTTTAGAAAATATCTAAACGGCCAATAGCAACCAAAAACAGTAAGAATTTTCTATTCATTTACATAAAATAAACTTTAATCCTCTACTGGTAAATTCTGTGTGTTCATTTTCGAGTTTCTAATATTGTTTATAGAATTAAGCTTAAATAGCCACAGGGCCGCCATTCAAGTTCCAACAGAGCAATGCAATATCAGCTGTTCAGAATACAATGATTTTAGAATTGCAGGTGCAGAATAGACAGATTTTAATAAACAGATGGCAATAAAATATTTTCACTATGTTGTGTTTTTTTATTTATTGTTGCTTTTTACTACAACACTCAGGTTTCCACCCCTTCATTTCTAGTCCTTCTTTTTCTCACTTCTTTTAGCCACCCAGTTTTGCCTTCTCCGTTTTCCTGCAAACTGATATAGTTTTTCTTATTACAGTGCATTGGCGGAGTCTCCTAACTTTAAAATTGATTTTAACAAATCTGTTCTCTACCAATCCCTTTTTAGAATTGGCTTGGTTCTTTTAATTAATATCCAGCGCTGTTAAGCCTTTCAAGTACCGCATTTGATTTTCTCTTCCTTTAAATTCTCCTTACTTTCAATGACACTGAAGGATCTGTGGTTTTATAGTACAGCTTAGCCTCTCCACAATGAGATAGATACGGTTAATTCGAGACCACAGTCCCCAGTGTCTGTCTTCTCCATTGTGTGGAGGAGTCCCAGGGCATAGAAAAACCTCTTATAGAAGTTTTTGGGACCTCTCTACCGCTACTATTTTCCTTTTCCTACCTTTTTTTCAGATGTCGGTCCTGAACATGCATTTTTAACTTTCATTGAATTAATTCACCTTCAAATTAATTATATTTGCACTAACACTTTAAATTAATGAATTCAATTTGATATTGTTAATTCAATATAATTGCTACCGTCTGTAATTACACTCGGTAATTCCACTTATTAGATGAATTTAGTTAATTAGATTACAAGCAGGGGACAGCTTTTTAAATTAAATTAATTGAATACATTTTTTTAAGACAATTAATTAATCTTAAAATCATGGACATTGATTGCACTATTGAAGCACTGGCACTTTGATTAATTAATGAATTTCTGTACACCAATTCAAAAATACGAATTAACACCACATTAATTGTGTTCACAATCTGTTTGAAAATGTTTTATACAGTATTAAAGAGAGTGGGGGGTTTACTACTTTTTCTCTTTCAAATAAATTAACTGATATTAGTAAATTATACCTCCCTCCCTCTTAAAGGTGAATTTCCTAGAGTAACAGGCCTGCCTCTCTTTTTTTGTTTTTTAACAGTGCATTGTTTGTCACAATTTGCATGTGCTTTTCTTTCTGATATATTCTTGAATATGCCATTTTGGTCCCCTGTAATGCAAATTACCAACTAGGATGTCCCATATACTGTATATCACAATCACAAGGAAAAAACTAGATCTAGGGGCTTAATCTCCAGGTGGTAATAAGCTTCGAGAAAGCTATGCTAGTTGAGAAACGGACAACAATCAAGGCGTACGTAGAAAGCAGAGGTCTATATATTTACTGATGGATAGGACCTCTACTACAAACAGGTGATACATTTCTCTCCCTGTGTTATCCATGATACGGCATTCCTTCCCCTTCTAGCTCAATATGATCTTGCATTGACTGATGCACTTTAAGACTGAAGGAAGTGTACTACTTAATTTATCTTTAGTGATGGGCGAATGTGACCTGTTTCGCCAAAAAGTCACGAAACAATGAAAAATTCAACAAATGCATTGAAGTCGCAGGGCGACAATTTTTGTTTTTTGATGCGCACAATTTTTTTCACCGATGGGCATCTTTTATACGATGAAACCTGCCGAAAAATTTAGCTCATCACTATTTATCTTTTATTCAACACTGCAAACTTAACCTTATTCTTGCCAACGAGCAAGATGAGAATATTTCACTGTTTGAAACTGTGTAAATATGAAACTTTTTAAGCATCGCAGACTTTTTGTCATGAGCATGGGGAGATATGTTGTTGTTTGAGACTGTGTAAATATGCTCGTCACATTAAGAATAATTGGAAACACCGTAATTGAATGAGTGACATGTAGGTAGCAACATAACCCCTTTTTTGTATATGAGTTATAAGATGCTATTTTAAGACAGATGTTATAAATGTGCAAATAAATCATCTTTTGCAAGGCCCCGCCTTAAAGGAGAACTAAACCCTAAAAATGATTATGGCTAGAAATGCAATGTTTTATATACTGAACTTATTGCACCAGCCTAAAGTTTCAGCTTGTCAATAGCAGCAATGATCCAGGACTTCAAACTTGTCACAGGGGGTCACCATCTTGGAAAGTGTCTGTGACACTCACATGCTCAGTGGGCTCTGAGCAGCTGTTGAGAAGCTAAGCTCAGGAGTTGTTGCAAATTATCAAGCAGAAAATGAGATTGGCCTGTCATATAAGCTGATGTTACAAGGCTGATTAATACATTCTAATGCTAATTGCACTGGTTACTGTAATTCCATGTAGTAATTATCTGTATTAATTACTAATCAGCCTTATATTGTGACATTTCTATTCTATATGTACTGTATATTGTGAGTGGGTCCCTGAGCTCAGTAAGTGACAGCAGCACAGAGCATGTGCAGTGAATCAGCAGAAAAGAAGATGGGGACTCTGGGACTTCTTTGGAGACACAGATCTTTACTGCTAAAGGGTTGTCTAGGGCTGGTACAGAAGCCTAAAACATAATGTACAACATTTCTAACCTACTTCTTGAGTTTAACCTTCTTTGTCTTTTAAAAATGTTTTGTCATTATGTTTCTTTGGGTAAGGGTATTTTAACTTTGTTGGTACAATCATTACTAAACATTGCTTTTTATATATGATAAGTAATGGTTGGCTATGCCCCTAGTTGCTTTCCTATAGACATAAAGCACAATGGGTTTCAGTACCACAAGGTAAATAGAAATGGTGACATGAATACCAGAATTACATTTCCCATGTACAGTAAGCATTTAAACGATTTATTTTTTGCCCATAATGGCTTTATATCATATTGTATATTGTTCTTTAGGTGACCGTATGCTTTGCTCAGGTTTTAAGTATTCTAGTGTGGCCATCTCTTGCATGAAGTAAATGGGGGTTGCCATGTCAGCTTCCAACATTCATGGCAGCAGTTTCTGTTTAATGACCGCTGGCTTCACCTGTAAACTGGCTGATTCGGCTTCTACAACAGCCATGAAGCACAAATGAATTTAGTAATTTTATTTATTAAAATAAAGAAAGGCTTACATTCTTACATTTCTAACATAAATATCTTGTGTAGCACACCCGTGAGTGGGCTTTAGCTATGTGAGTATACAGCTGCTTGTAATCCACTTGTACCTGGGCTATTCCCATCAACTCCAGGTACCTTATGTGTTCCCCAGGGCAGCAAAGGATCCAGTCACTGAGAGATTTTCTTACAGCAAAATAACTGGTTTAGTAACAGAGAACAGGGTAGAAGAAATATTCGCTTTAGGCACGGCACAGTCAAATGCAGAAACACAATCCCTCACATAGAGATCCTCAGCCAGGGGTCCTGAGTCTTGGCACCCTACCTGGTCCTCAACTCACCCACTAAAGACCCTGCACCAGTGGTTCACATACCACGGGGCTCTAGCACCATTACTCCTCCTCGTTGGAGCGGAAGCTGCTCGCCAACTCCCCTGAGCCTTAAGGTGGTCATACACAGGCCGATAAAAGCTGCTGACAGACCGAGGGCCCTCCAACGGGCTTCCCCGATCGATATCTGGCCGAAATACGGCCAGTAGTTATGGTATATTATGTAATATATTTAATACAACATGTAGTATACTAATAACATGTATCAAGCAATGGGAAATAACTGCTAATGAAAATGATAATATATATATTATATATTTTTTATATGTTTATATAATAATATATAATCTATATAAAATAGATGCAGATGTTTGATGTTATGTTACTTTTCTTTGTATTAAAACTAACTTGCATCCATTTAAATGCAATTTCTAGTCCCCTGCTGCTTGAATCTTAGATCTATGATAACATGCAATTTTGTAAATTTAATGAGCCATAAATATGCATTTTGAAATATACAATCCCCCCCCCCCACTGTGTTACTCCTCGTTCTGCAAAATTATAGTTTAGAGTTTAGGTATTTAATAGGAAAGAGAAAAAGAAACACTTTGTCAGCATTCTGATTAAAGAGAACTAAGGAGACTTTAATCAATTCAATTCAAGCTAAACAATAAATTGCACAAAAAATACATTTTCAGCTGCTTCTATGAGCCCAAGTTAGACTGCCAAAAAATAATGCTTTTGAATGCAAAGCTTCACATCACACCTGCTTAATATCAGTAATGCAAACATAGCCATGTGATCTTTTTTCTGGAGAAATGCTTAAAGAAATTCTATACCGATCCATGTACATCTCTATAAAATTGCTCATAGGTAAAACCCTGCGTCATCTAAATAAAACATTTTATACATTTTTAGTAGTATGTGCCAGTGGGTAATCCTAAATAGAAAATTGCCATTTCAATTAATTAGCAGCGCTCCCTGGGATCGTACCGTTCCCTGTGCACAAAAACCAAACCAAGGGTTCACATACATGTTAGGTCACATAAGTCAATGAATGGACAAAGTTTTGTCTTTTACTCCCCTATTTCTTCCTGTTACAGTTAGAGCTGCAGTATTTCTGGTCAGGTGATCTCTAAGGGAGCACACAGACCATGACAAAATGGCAGCTCAAGGCAAAAGATATAAAAAGGCAATATTTCATGAGAAATATATATATATATATATATATATATATATATATATATATATATATATATATATATATATATATTTATTTACCATTTTGGTAAGATTCTTCAATAGGCTGCTACTAAATATGATAAGCACAATCTGTTGGTTAAGTATTTATTCTGGAAGCATAGCTTTCCTTAGCCAGAACATAATAGCCAGAACACTACTTCCTGCTTTTCAGCTATAAAACTCTGAGTTAGTCAGCGACTTGAAGGGGGGCCACATGGGACATATCTGTTCAGTGAGTTTGCAATTGTTCCTTTAGCATTCAGTTCAGATTCAAAAGCAACAGATATGACCCATGTGCCCCCTCAAGTCTCTGATTGGTTACTGCCTGGTAACCAGAGTAATCAGTCAGTGTAAACCAAGAGAGCTGAAGAGCAAAAAACCCTTTGCATAAAATCCCAGGTCACTAGCATTCCAGATAATAGATCACATGCTTGCAAAAACAATTAATTAGCTTCTATAGGGTAATTAGCACAATGACATCTCTTGAACCAGAAAGTTAATTTTACCACTTCAATTAATGGAACCTCAATAAGTTGTCACTATTTTTGCCCCTGTATTGCAACGCCACAAGGTGGATTTTGAAATGAACATTCCCTGCCTATAAAATTCTGACTATACATCAGAGTGATCATACATTATCAGTTGTTTATGCTTTCATCTGATGTAGAGCTGTTGAAATATATAACCTCCAGGTCAGACTCTTAACCCAGTTAAAAATAGATGGGACATGACAATGCAACAAAACTGGTCCATCTAATCTAATCATATTACCAAAGCATCTCTATATATGCAAAGCAAGGCAAAACATATACTGTAGCTATAACCTTATAAAGAATATAAATATCATCATTAGACCTGGTCAAATACAAATACTTCAGTGTTTCTGTGTAACGTGCCATGTGCTTTCTATATAAGGATTCAAGTCTGATGCCTATGGAGTGAAGAGTCGCAAGATGCTGGGATGGGAATCAACTGAAAATGGCCCAGTGCCAAGTAGTGCAGTGCTGGCTTTTAGGAATTGCGAGAGGACTGCAATGCATTATTGTTGGGCAGTCCAAATGGTGGGTCAAGATTCCTATAATTGTTGAATACAACTTACACTTGCGCACCCTGGCGCTCTGAAGACATAAATCCCTGATGCACAGTGAAAGAGGTATCGGCCACCTCAAAACCAACATGGGAAAGGGAATAAAATCACCGGCACACAGGGATAAGACTAGCAGGGCAAGCCCTTGAAAGCATCCCGCAATAAATCTTGCAAGGGCTTGCTCTGCTAGTATTATCTCCATGTGCCGGTGATTTTGCTCCCTCTCCCATATAATTGTAGAATGCCATCATCATTTTATTGGGATCTGACTTTTAGTTGTGTCAGTAGAACAAAAAACTCAAATTTTGGACAATTATGACCCCTTTTAAAATGAAATAATGCAAGGGTTATGATGATTAAAAGACAAAGAAAGGCTTCAACTGCAACCCACACAATATCACAGAGCCTCTTTGCCTGTACTTGTTCAGCAACTTTATTTTTTAAAATTCCACTGTTTAATTTTTTAAATTTATGCTGTTCCCCCTTTGTCGAGGCTGCCATTTTAGTTATTAATACATCATCAATATGGCGCTGTGGAACTGAAAGTGCACCTGTGTAAAACTACCAGGACAGCAGAGCTAACAGAACAGGGCAGTATGGCAGACGGATGTAGAAGCAGCATTAAAACACACCGATTGGCTCACAGGAGAATTTACTACTAAGAACTTGCCAATCAGTGTGTATTCTGTAGAGAAATGCGTCACCATGGAAAACATCATAGGCTGCTGCCATTGATGCAGGGCTAGGAGGCAGGGCTTTCTGGGGTTCAGTGAAATTTCTTGAGAACTAAAAGGTGCACTCACGAATATTGCTTATGTGCATGCAATGCCTGTACTCAATTGTTCTGTGCATGTCAGAAAGTCCTGATAAAATAGTGATATATTATGGGAATTTTCCATAAAGGAGTAAGTGGTTTTTCCTCTAACATGGGGACTGCACTGACAAAGCACTTAATCAAGAGAGGAATGGGAAGAATGGATGGCATCACTGTATTTATGGCTTTTAATAGAGGTTAAACTCATTCCTACCCTTTCCTTGTCCTTGCAAAGTAACTACATGATTTGAAAATAAAATAAAGTTATTATTCAAGCCAGTTTTTGTAAATGTTTTAGAACGCATAACAAATTATTATTTTCATCCTACATTAAAAGTCTCTGTATTGAAAGTTACCATGGTGAACAGAAGACAAAATAAACATGAATAATTAGAATGAAACAGGGAGAGAATTACATAAACGTATTCCTAAAAACAAACACCTGCTGTTTTAAATTTTTGTTTAAAATCAGGGAAGCTTTAATAAGCCAATACAAAACAATAAACAAAACAACATTTTTAGATAAAGTAAGACTCAGAAAGCCCTTTTTAGTGCTTGTGGATTGTAATATAATCACATAAAAACAATTTATTTTTTAATGTCTGTATAATGTGTACTCACACCCCATTTCATTTCAGTCAACCTCCACTCTGTAGATCTTATTATAAATAATTTCCATTACTGTACATCCTCCAGTGGTTGATAATAACAATCCCAAATTTGCTTATCCCTCTGTTAAATTGTAGGTTCTCAAGGATTGCGTCTTTGCTTCTTTTAGTTTCATTACTATTCTTAATATAGTTTGTTAGAACCATTGTGCCTTTTGACGAATATTAAAACAAACATTCTAAATAATTACAATATTAATTAATAATAATGTATTATAATGATAATTTATAATGATAATTTATTCCTTTGTGATTTCTGTTTATGGATCCCCACATCACTTTTTTATACTGTTAAATAGACATAACTGACATTCTGTGAGAATTAAACAGCATTTAACAAACAGCCCAATGATTCAGAATGCCAGTGCCCTTAAATCAGTGATCTGTAACATATGGCTTTCCAGTTGCTGTTGCACTAACAGAGTTGGAGTTCAGTAGTAGCTTGATGAAGATCCCTGGATTACACTGAGGTTGGTTAAATAGAAATTGTACATAATGTAATCACTTATTTCCAGGTTGTGTGTTATTTAACAGGATAATGAGAAAGTCTGATGATAACCCAGTGAAGCTGTGTAGATGGGTAAGGCTGCTGCAGAAGTTAAATGATTCCAAATTGAGCAAGCTCATGGAGCTCCAAGTGGCCGAACGCCTCCCAAGGGCAGATCACTGTGATATCTGCAAATAATACAAGAAAAAGTGCATGTTGCATGTCAGTAATACTGCAGTACATATATCTATTAAAAGTCATAACCATAGGAACACGTAGGCAGGTTAAGTTAAAGCAACATCCCTAAAAACAGATTAGAACAAATAGCATTTCTAAGTACCATAGTGTTTGCAGTTTTTATGTGTGTGTAAGCTTATAGTAAAATAAGCAGCACTGTTGGTCTTCACTAGTAGCTATACCCCAAAATGTGCTCTGGATAAGAACCTAATTCTCACGGAGTAACTCCTCGCAGAGGTGTGGAGGCAGGGTGTAGTACAACTGTAACAATAATCAATAATTGGGCACCAGTGGTTCTTAAACATTTAATCATAGAACCATTGAAGCTCAGAATAATCCACATAGGAAATATAAGCAGGAACATTGAACAACAGTGGACAGGCATATACTCACAAGTACCACTGGTCAGTTTAAGTTCCCGCAGGAATGACAGCATAAACAGATTCTATGAAGGTACACCCAGCTTTCAGTATTTTCCCTAACGGAGCAAACTCTAACGCTTAGTCCCTACTTCAGGGCAATTGGTACCCGGGATCATAATTCCACTCACACTTCCACTCACACTAATGGAGCTTCAGCTGCTCGGCTAACAGCCTAACTATCTATCACAGCTAGAATGATCTATGAAAGTGAGCTAGCCTATCACTTACTAGACCTGACCTGTTTTACGGTTCCACCTCACCCTTTCTGCCTGCTCAGGTAAAGGGAGTAACCAAATGGACCCTAAGCATATGTTAGCTCAGATAATATAGTTTCACACAATGCCACCCAGTGGCTAAACCCAGGATAATTAGGGGTCAGGTTTTGACCCAGGAGATGGAGTATAGCTCCTGTATAATTAGGGGCCCTTAAATGGCAAAACTTTAGGGGAGTGCAATATAAATGGGGAATACATTTATCAGTCCCCTACATGTGTATTAGGTAAATATAATTTTTGCTTATGTACTTCATTTTGGGGATGGAAAATAACACCTGGCAATGCTACTATACATTGTGCATGGGACTTTAGGTAGCCAGACATGTAGAGATCTGTCTACCTTTAGCACCTACTACTTAAGTACATATATCTAATGACAATTGTATTTATAGTCTGCATTCTTTAAATTTGAAAGAATAAAATCAGTGCTGAAATGGCCTAAATAGGTGGTTTCAGTGCTGGGATATGTGTAGGGACTAAAAGCTCTATTAAGCAGGATCCTCTCTTTAGCCTCTGTATTGATTAGTATTTATATGTAATTTGTATGTATTATGCATATACCCTTCAATTGTAAAATGCTGCAAAATATAATGGTGTTTTATATGCACAAATAATAATAATGATATTATGTCTTTATAGTTATTTACTACTTTAAGATAAATTAAAACTAATGTTGAAGTTGCTTCTTACCAGTTCCTAGTCCTTCCATCCCTGGGATGTCGTCGCCAAACCTACAAAGTCAGTAATTTATTTGATTTAATAAAATTATTGTCTAAGCAACACATAGCATAATAAAACAAAGGTATTAAAAACAGTCTTAGGTAAAAATGTTCAGTAACTCCTTAGGGCTTGTTTACTATGATCCTGGTGCAAGTGAAAAAGTGTGCCCCACCTACAGCCGTATTTATAATATGACCCTAATTGCAGAGTCCAGGACTGATGGGCACAGAATTTCCATATCCTTGATGTCTACCATAGGGCAGGCAGTTAGTACAGGTCTCAGTTGCAGATGGGATTCTGCCTATGACTAAGTGCTGGGTAAGCATGAAACGCGTTAGGCGTTAGAGGGAATACTATACATGTTTTTTAATTACTGATGTGAATAAAATATATTTTTTTACTTAATAGCATGCTTTGGAAAAATTATTGAAATTGTGGTTTTGCCTCTGTTTGGTCACTAGAGGTCTCCGGCATGCTCACCAATAGTATTTACTGATCCTGCTCCCAATTTGATTGTAATAGTCAGTTGCAGATGTGCCCCATGGAACTCCCTTGCACGTCTGAATGACACATAAGTTAGAGAGGAGCGCCTATGTGACTCCCTCTGCCCACCCTTGTCCTTCCAATTGCAGGCAGTGCTGTATTCATTAGGGGCCACAGATCTAACATGGAGTCAAGGACCTTCACAAAAGTGCAGAATAGGATGCAAAGTGCAAGAAACATGGTGGATTGTGTATTTTCTCTCTGCTTTGATTTTTGTTACTTAGCCATTTCACAGGCTTTTCAGAATGTAATTAGCACTCAAGAACAGCACCTATGGCCTACCGCAACAGTTATCAAGATTGCTTCATTGGATGTCTAAGAATGTCCACTAGCAACTAATCTGACCACAAAGTCTGCAGGCTGTATTTCCTTCTTATGGCTTTATAGGTCACAGCTGTGGTAATATGAGTTAATGCACAAAAAAACAACTGTTCTCAAATAACAATTTCTCATAAATTTACCCTTTTACTCCTTTTTTAGGGGGCTTGCTCTTGAACTGACGGGTTGCCCTTTGCTTGAACTTGGGGGGTCCCTTGCGTGGAGTGGTGGGACCTCCAGTATTGTTGACAGGAGCCAGAGCACTGGATGCTGGTGAGCTGGGGTTCATCACCAAGATAAAGTGTTGTAATTCAGTATTAAAATTCTGTGGATCAAGAATAAATACAGGTCATTGTATTGCATTTCTGCACAACGATCCCTATTGCCCTGACATTTAGGGGCAGATTCATTAAGGGTCGAATTTCGAAGTTAAAATTACTTCGAAATTCGACCCTTGAATTGAAATCCTTCGACTTCGAATATCGAAGTCGAAGGATTTAGCGCTAATCGTTCGATTCGAACGATTCGAACGATTTTAATCAAACGATCGAACGAAAATCCTTCGATCAAAAAAAGCTTAGCAAGCCTATGGGGACCTTCCCCATAGGCTAACATTGACTTCGGTAGGTTTTATCTGCCGAAGTAGGAGGTCGAAGTTTTTTTTAAAGGGCAAGTACTTCGACTATCGAATGGTCGAATAGCCGAACGATTTTTACTTCGAATCGTTCGAATTCAAACGAATTTAACCAATTCGATGGTCGAAGTACCCAAAAAATACTTCGAAATTCGAATTTTTTTCATTCGAATTCTTCACCCGAATTTTGTGAATCGGCCCCTTACTGTACTGACATATACTTATAATACACAAAAGCCATGAATATCTTGTCAATTATATCCTTATAAACAGTGACTAGTGATGTCATCAGTTATAAATGGTGAGTAGTGATGTAATTTTTGTCACATGACTCACTAAAACGTGTGTATTATAATAAATAAAGTACCACCTGTTGCAAAATATGAGGATATTAGAAGTAACCTCGGAGTTCCATGACCTGTATAAAAACACTCTGCCTTCAGCCTTGTGCTTTTATATAGTCATGGAACTACTCTGTGACTTATAATATCCTTATATTTTACAATAGGGGTTACTTTATTCACTATAAAAATACTATATTATAATTGGATCTTTGTACCTTAAAGTGTATTAGAAAATCATATAAACTTTAAATAACCAAATGGGTGAATATTTTGAGTATATGGGAGATGGCCTATCTGTAATTCAGAGCTTACTGGATAATGAGTTTCCAGATAACACATCCCATACCTGTACTATAAATTATAAATGACATGTAACTAAAGTGAAAATAGAAAATCACCTGTTAAATAAGGGGAGGTAATAAAAAAGCAACATTGCCCAGGTATAATAGCTTATAATGTGGTGGATTCCTTTTAAAATAAATACATATACACAAGTAACTATGGCTCATTTTACAGGGTAACACTTTTATGCTGCTGTGAATATTTACTTAAAAATAACGCAGCCGAACAGCAGCTTTTCTGGATATCTGCTGCAAAGAGGTCCTACCAATAAGGTAACTAGACTAATTCATTGTACTGTGTGCAAAGCTCATAATCTGATGTGCATACTAAACAATAATGTCATGAGCTAAGAATCTTTTTAGAGTATTCCATAGCAATAAATGGAAAGTTTTGCTCACCACTAAATTTTCAACCAATAGGCAATGAGGCTGCGCCAACAACATTTATACAAAGACAAGAATTACAGTCAGGAGATCCCAGTGCTGACCAATGCAAATAGCAAACATTTGTAAAGCAAGTTGCAGATAAAACGATCCTGGTTCAAATGGGAGGACATTGTTTTGGTCCGTGGACCATTTTTTTTCTTTAGATACGTTTAAGAATAGCCAGTATATGTTACCCTTTCTACAATAAGAGCAAATGTGATTCCAAGAGGAGGTTAAAGATGCCCTAGCAGGTGACAATGCTAATACATTTAATTACTCTATCACATATTAAAAACAACTGAAAAGAAATGAATGATATTACTTATGGTGGGGTTACTGTATGCAACATGAGGTGTTTGGATCACTGAAATCAAAACATATTGGCGCAAATTCACTAAGATGCAAAGCGCCGAACGCTAGCGTCAACTCGCTAGCGTTTGGCATTTTCGGTACTGCGCAAATTCACTAACGAACGCTGGCGTAAATTCGCTAGTGTTACTTCGCACCCTTACGCCAGGCGAATTTTCGCTAGCGATGAAACTACGCAAATTCACTAACTTGCGCAGTGTAGTGAACGCTACCTTTTACGCTAGACTTCCTTCGCCACCTCAGACCTGGCGAAGCGCAATAGAGTAGATAGGGATTGTTTCAAAAAAGTAAAAAAATTTTCTAAGTCCCTAAAAACGCTGGCGTGTTTTCTACATGATGGGTGATAGGCTGAAAAAGATCGAAAAAATTTTTGGGGCTCCCCTCCTTCCCCCCTACATTTCCTGACTCATGGCAACTTACCTAGACAGTGGGCACATGTGTAGGGCAAAATACAATTCTTATTTGCTGATTTGAAGGTTTTCTAGCCATTTAAAAGTAGTGATACGTGTTGCTCCATTGAAATTTGAATTTTGCGCCGTATGCAAATGAACCATCGCTAGCGAAACTTCGCTTCGCTTGGCAAATTAACGCTAGCGCAACTTCGAAAACTTACGCTACCCCTGTGCGCAACTTCGGATTTTAGTGAATTTGCGGAGCACTGGCGAAAACTTCGCATCTTAGTGAATTTGGGCCATTGAATCATCCAATCTGATAGTAATGGCAATTTCTGAAATCAGTGTAGCCATCTTGATTATTGCTAGGCTGCATAGGTTTTGAAAAAATATTCTGAGGTTTTACATAATCCTTTTTTAAAGATGTTATTGTGTAAGTGTTTTATACAGACAAAAAAGATACAAGATTTGGGATCAAAACCCCCCTGAACCAGCTTGGGAGAGGGAAGCATCACATCAAAGCAGACTTTGTTTTTCCCTGTCTCTCCATGACAACAGAAAAGAGCAGAACTCATTATTTATTCTTTTAGGTTGATCAATTGTGATCCCACCACCGCTTTATTGGCCAATTGGCACAGCAGCGGGATCAACAAAGACAACGATAATTATATTTTTGAAAAAAAAAACCACATTTCTGGAATTAATATTTTGCATTTCAAGATTTCACATTTCCAAAATAAACATTCTAGTTTATTTTAACCATATTCCCCCATTCTTTGACTGAAGACTGAATCTATTGAAACGGTTGGAGAACATTCAGAAAGCGCATTTAGTTAATTGCCACTCTCACTAATTAAATTCTTTGCCTCATCAGATCTGCTTAGGCAACTGCCTCTTTTAATCATGGGTCAAAAGAGCATCTGACTGATAATTATAATTTCTTAATCCAACCTTAAACGGTTACAGTCAATTCTGGTCACCCTCAGGAAGAGTAGGATAATACATCCACTTAAACTAAATCAGGATCAAGCCTTGAAAAATGCCCAGTCCTTACATGGAACATATCTTACACCAGGACTACTGTGTGAACTGCGCGTCTCTGCTTAAAAAATACTCTACATAAAGAGCATGAATATAAGGATAAATAAATATCTGTGCTCATATTGGTATTAATATTTGCAAGCACGGGTGTGTCATTATTTAGTTATAAACAAATCCTTGTGAACATATATGCAGCATACTTATGCACTTAAATAATGGATCAGTGTTGGGTTACTTATCTAAGCAGGGTCTTTTTGTTTTACAAACTGTATAGGTCACAATATATTAAGTGGTGCACATTATTAATGCTGTTACAAAAATTATTTGTAACCTAAGGCCTATGACACACAAGGCAAAGGAAACATTCCTGGTGTTCGCAGTTTGAGAACACTCACGTTTGCCATAAAGATGACATATACTGTATATGTTTCTTATGCTTTTAAAGGAGACGGAATAGCATTTTACACTTGGGGGGGCCAAAAGTTAGGCCCCCCCAAGTGACTACTTTTACTTACCTGACACCCAGGGCCAGGGGTTCTTCTAGCGACCTTCATGGAAAGATCCTCTCCCTGCTTCTTTGGGTCTTCTCGCGGTTGCGCATGCACAGTAGAGCGAAAAGCTGAACTTTATCTAAAAAAGCGGCTATTTTGATCTACTGCGCATGCGTCTGCCCTGGGAAATTTGAAAACCGTTGAAGCAGGAAGGGGATCGCTACATGGTGCTTGCTAGAAAAACCCTGGGCTGGTGCGGTTTTCTGCTGATCTGAGCACCGGCCCAGGGTGTCAGATAAGTAAAAGTAGTCACTGGCACCTCAATTGTAAAATGTTATTCCTTCTCCTTTAAATGGGATGTGCTTTTAGCTGGGGAAAGGTACTATGGCCACAATGCTTATCAAATCAACTAGTATCCCATGGGCCTGAACAGCTCAACATCTACGGCCTTATTTAACAAAGTCAGAATTTTTCTGATTATATTAATGATAATGAAGTCCGACCAAACTAGAATCCACGATTTGACATTATTTTTTATTAAAAAATCATGATTTAATCAGATCATGTTTTAATCAGATCAAGCGAAAATCCGAAATCATATCATCATTCACGAGTTTAAGTACAAATAAATTTTGAGGAAAAAAATTACAAATGTTGATAAACAACCCCTAATCCCCGAACTGTGTGCCATATAAAATCAGGATGTTTTGCAATATTACATGGATTTTATCATTTTCTATGTTAAAAAAATGCATTTTTGCAGTCACAGAATATGTGGTCAGCAGGAAAAATATTTTTCACTTTATAAAAATCATAAATTAATTTTGGGCCGTCATGATAAATAATGTTTTTTTTTTTTAGTTCATGGAATTAATGTTGTGTTCACAAGTTAATTTTACCGAAATACAGTTATTTAGTGTTTGACACCACGTGACTTATTGCCTTTTATGACATATATTAGGCCCATGGTTCATGGCATCTCCAGAATCTGCTATTTTTAATGGACCTAGAAACATGCTGGCAATTATAGCTATTAAACATATATTGTTTGGAAATTCTGACATCCATCAAAAGATGTAGCTTACAGAAAGAAAATGAGGATAGCAGTGTAGACTATGGGTCACAAAATAAGTTACTCTCCCTCCTATTCCAAATATTAAACCACTTTCGATTTAATCATATTGCCATTTTTACAGTGAAAGCTGTAAAGATGTGGAATTCTCTCCCTGAATCAGTTGTACAGGCTGATACATTAGATTGTCATTAATTTTAAGAAGGGGTTGGATGGCTTTTTAGCAAGTGAGGGAATACAGGGTTATGGAAGATAGCTCATAGTACGAGTTGATCCAAGGCAGTGGCGTATTGTGCCCCACAGCAAATTATTTTCCAGGCCCCTAAAATGTCTAGAGATTGACCTGTTTTACCAATATATATTGAAATTGTATATGAATTAGGGCCTCACGGGGCCCCTATATCTCCTGGGCCCCCCTGCCGCCGCAGGGTCTGCTTCCTCTCTAGTTACTCCATTCATCCAAGAACTGGTCTGATTGCCATCTTGGGGTCAGGAAGAAATTTTTCCCCCCTCTGAGGCAAATTGGAGAGGCTTCAAATGTTTTTTTTTTGCCTTCCTCTGGATCAACTGGCATTTAGACATAATATATATCTAAATAATTTGCAATAAAGATTTTGTTTTTTTTACACTGGATAGTGGGTCTGAGCAGGAAAAATTGTGGTTCACTCAATTTGATATGGCGATTTCTTATTCATGATTCCCACCAATAGTCACCAGTGCTAGAGTATGAATTCAATGACCATTTTTATTGCAATCAATTATGTGTTTGTTTTGGTTATTCTTAGCTAAACTGGCCATACAATACTTGATTTGCTTTTTAGGTGGTGTGAAAGCGATATGCATAGTGTTTCCCTGTCCAGGGACAATGTTCCATTGGCTCCAGAACCACTGCAAATAGCAGTTAATCAATTGTTATTTTTCCATTGCAGTTAAATGTACTAAATATGACTCAGCATGGCATATACTTAACGGCAAAAGTAATTAAGGACCAAGTGCTTGGAAACCAGAATAAAAAAGCACCACCTGCTTTAGCACACAGATATAAGTGACATGAAAGCAGAAGTCTAGTGAATAGTTGCACTGTCAATAGCTTAAACGTCAGCTTCCCCTTTTCTGATACTGAGAGCAAAGCCGTTTCCTGTTTGCACCAGCCTTAACCCTTTTACCCCTATATTTAATAAAAGGCACTAAGTTTGCCCAGGAGCAGTAACCCATAGCAACCAATAAGATATTTGCTTTTAAACAGGTGACCAGTAAATACTACCTGCTGATTGGTTGTTATGGGTTACTGCCCCTGGGCAAACTTAGCGCCTTTTATTGCATATATCCAATAGTCTCCTTATTACAGATGACAAATTACATATGTACCTTTTTTTTTTGCAATTCTGATTGCTATAATGCAGCAGACAGTCAGAATGAAACATGTTCTCCTATTCATATATATCTAATAAGTAAGTTAAATAATATTTTATCCATGGTTATTTTAATCTGCTTACAAGCCTAAACACCCTAAAGCCCATTAGCTGTGGTTTATATGATTCTAAAAGAACATAACACACTCCACTACAAGGGGACTACAAGAAGACCAACAAATGTTGAGCTCAACACACCCAGCCAATAAGATTCTTTATACTTCATCTAAAAATATGCCATAGAAACACATAGAAAACATACATCATTAAAAAATAGGCCACTGAAATGACCTAATGGGTGATTCCCAAATACTTTAATGTCTGTAACTTTGTACAGAGAAAATGGTTAATCCAAGATCCCAAAATATAATAGTATATGCCCCTGACTTTACTCTCTGCAAAGACATTTAAGAAAGCAGGCTTTAACTTGAAATTACATTTGGTTCCATTGTGCATAGACTGGATAACATTAGCGATTTGGTACAAAAGCAAAATAGCAATTTGGACACATTTTTAGGTATATAGACATGGAGCTGGGATCCACCAAGCACTGCCACTATACTATCACGACATTAAAACCAGTTTTAATAAAGTATTTTAAATCCCTTCTATCAGGGACTTCTTCCTGTCTGAAATTGTTCCACTGATTGCAACAAGCTTTACCAGTTCCAACAATAAAATGGTTGAGTAAAAGTTCCGCAATTACAATTCACATGTAAGAATTTCTGTGGAGCTTAAGAAATGCACTTTGTATTTCACACCTAATTTTGTATTGTTTTTGTAGATAAAATATTTTACATAACTTTGCAAAACTCCAGGATATATTGGGATCATATTTTTCCAGTGCAACCTAAAGAACAATGGCAGTAAAGTAAGGCTGAATATCCCCACATAAAGACAAATCAACTTAATGCTGGCAAATAACAACATGATAGCATCATTTTAATTTCATCATCATTTTATGCACTACAATTTAGAGCAAACCTGACACCTTTCAGCTTGAACAGCTCCATGTAGTTTCATAAACTGCACCCTGTCCTGCTAATGTAGGGGCAATAGCACTTGAAGGGGCACATTTACTAAGCTCGAGTGAAGGATTAGAATAAAAAAAACTTTGAATTTCAAAGGTTTTTTTTTTACTACAACTTTGAATCGAACGATTCAAACTAAAAATTGTTAGTCGAAGTCGAAGTACTGTCTCTTTAAAAAAAACTTCGACCACCTACTTTGCCACCTAAAACCTACCGAGCATCAATTTTAGCCTATGGGGAAGGTCCCCATAGGCTTTCCTAGCTTTTTTTGATCGAAGGAAAATCGTTCGATCGATGGATTGAAATCCTTTGAATCGTTCAATTCGAAGGATTTAATCGTTCGTTCGTTCGAATGATTATCCCTTCGATCGTACGAATAACACTAAATCCTTCGATATTCGAAGTCGAAGGATTTAACTTCGAGGGTTAATTAACCCTCGATATTCGACCATTAGTAAATGTGCCCCGAAAAGTCCTGTTGCCAACACTATCCTAATTTCCTTTTTAGGAACAATCTCAATAAAGTTATCAACATCCAACATCTCACTTCCGCTTTATTTAACAAGAATAAAATAAAACTAGCCTTGAAACCAGCTGAGGGAAGAAATGAAGGGCTTCCTGGGGTTCTAAAGTTAGATCCCAATGTACTACCAGATACATTCTACTCTGCCAACCTGACACATCAGAGAAAATTTTCAGATCATTCCATCCCAATTTTCCACACATTTGTATAGCCCTCTAGTGTATGTTAGCATTTGACAAATAACAGACAACCAGCCCATCATGCTAAATTATGAATTCTAAACCTGAAACAGTTGTTTGTATATCCAGAAGTCATACTCACAAATCCAAGTGCTGGGATATGACATGTAACCTCCTGCTAGGTGCACACAGATATCCATCATGAACCAGATGATCCTATTGAAATACCCTGGAATGCTTAATCTGATTTACCAGAGATTACAGAAAATAGCCAATAAGGAGGCCTGGAGAATTCTTGGCTTTGACAGATGGAAGCTAAAAAACACTTTTGTTTTGCTGCACATGTCCTGCGGTAACTACAAAACAACAACTTAACGTGATTACACTCGCTGTATCAATCTTATAGAATCAAGAATCACAATTTAACTTCTATTTCGCGTATAATGTAGCCGTAATATTTGCGAATTTGTTTATCATAATACATATCATTTATTATAACAACTGAGTGCATGCTTACTGTTAAACCAATTTATTTCACAAGACTCCCATTATACCTTTAATTTTAAGAGATTGATGTACAGGTATAGGATCCCTTATCCGGAAAACCCGATATTCAGAAAGTCTCCCATAGACTCCATTTTATCCAAATAATCCAAATTTTAAAAATGATTTCCTTTTTCTCTGTTATAATAAAACAGTAGCTTGTACTTGATCCCAACTAAAATATAATCAATCCTTATTGGAAGCAAAACCAGCCTATTGGGTTTATTTAATGTTTAAATGAATTTCTAGTAGACTTAAGGCATGAAGACCCAAATTATGAAAGATCCATTATCCGGAAAACCCCAGGTCCCGAGCATTCTTTATAACAGGTCCCATACCTGTATCTTTTTTCCCCACACAATGGGGCCGATTCACAAAATTCGGGTGAAGGGTTAAAATAAAAAAAAATTCGAATTTCGAAGTATTTTTTGGGTACTTCGACCATCAAATTGGTTAAATTCAATCAAATTCGATCGAATTCGAACGATTCGAACGATTAGAAGTAAAAATCGTTCGACTATTCGATAGTCGAAGTACTGTCCCTTTAAGAAAAACTTCAACCCCCTACTTCGGCAGCTAAAAGCTACCGAAGTCAATGTTAGCCTATGGGGAAGGTCCCCATAGGCTTGCCTGTGATTTTTTGATCGAAGGATTTTCGTTCGATCGTTTGATTAAAATCCTTCGAATCGTTCGATTCGAAGGATTTAATCGTTCGATCGAACGAAAAATCCTTTGATCGATCGATCGCAGGATTTGCGCAAAATCGTTCGACTTCGATATTCGAAGTCGAACGATTTTAGTTCCCAGTCGAATATCGAGGGTTAATTAACCCTCGATATTCGACCCTTCGTGAATCGGCCCCCATGTGTTCAAGAAGATTTATTGGTAAATTAAGGAGATTCGGGTTTGTGAGTTTGGTCAATTTTAAATCATAGTGAAAAAAAATTGAGTGTAAGTAAATACCCCCTTACTATTGGAAGATTGAAAGTAATACTCCTACTATATGGGGTCCATGTATAAAGCATTACATTTTTCTGTTAAAGTTTTAAAGAGGAAAACATTTTTAGAGGGATTTATTATGCTCCAAAGCTGTTGAAAATTAAAATCTGAAAATAATCAAAGCATGTTTTTTACCTTTAGGATTCCATAATAGTATAATTCAAGTTTTCGAGGCAACGACTCGAAAAAGTCGAGATTTCGGAATGTCAATTTAAAAATGTAACATGATTCCAATTGACACTTGATTTTGTTGCTAAGTTCTTTTGGAGAAACATTTTGTAAATGAAGGTCATTCAGGTTTGGGAGTTTGGTCGAATTAAAGTTAGAAAAATTAGAGTTTTAGTAAATAACCCTTTAAATGTAGGTCTTGCCTAAGCAAGTACAGGGCTCCAGAGAACCTTGCATGCCCATGTTGATTTTCTGGGATGTACAAGAGACATCCACGTCCCACCCATGTGCCACCTGAAACTGTGCTCCATTTCATAAGGTGTGTCTGTCAGTAGTAGACACTAGTTATGTGCGGGCCGGCCCAATACCCGCGGGACCCAGGGTGGCGAGCGGGTCCGGGTTCAGCTCTTCTTCTTCCTTTTTTTTAGATGCACGCCTGCTTACCCCTCCTCTTTTGTGCTGTCATCAGCGGGGCAGGCGCGGGTCTATAAAAGGAACCCGGAAGTCGGGTGTGGGCGTGCTGAGGGAGGGCGGGTTAGGGTTGGGTGCGGGTCAACTAGTAGACACAACCACCAGGAAAAATTGCAAGTGTATTATAAGCAAAACACCTGGCTTGTTGCCAATTGGATTTTAAGAAATATCAAGGCAGATTTGCTACAATGTATTTTTATACAATAGTCATAGTACAAGTAGGAGCAACCTTTGGTTCTCAAGTAATTGCAGAACTATACCAAGCTTTGCTGGTGAAGAGTGAGATGTATAGAAGTAGCAAAGCTTGTCCATCATCTTTCTTAAGACAATAGAACTGCTACAGTATATTCCTGGCTGTACTTAAGGCAGTGCGGCTAAAATCACTTCTTTTAATTAGTTAATGTTATGTAGTATAGTCTTTAATGATTTATTTAAATTCTGGAAGATTAAAGATTAAATGTACCTTAATTAATCATTGCTGTATCAAAAATGACAAAATGTTTATATAATCCTAATGTCTCAATTGTACCCTAACCTTTTAGTTTGTAAACTCTAATCTCTACGTCCTTCTAACCCTATTGTATTCTGTAATCCTTGTTTGTTATTCACCATTTATTCCCTGTTTGCTATAACTGCAGTAAAGCACTGCGTATCTTGACAGCGCTATATAAATAGATGATGATGATGATGAGATGATGATTAAAGGGAGATGCTTTTTGTTGCTGTTGGATGGTACAACTTGAAAAATAATAAAGAAATTAACCCACTATAACAGTAAGCAGTGGTGTAACTAAATGTCCCACAGCAGATTAATGTAAGGGCACCCAACATATCCAGAGGTTGACATGTTTTTCTAATATATATTGAAATTGTCCAATAATTAGGGTTTCATGGGGCCCCTATACCTCCTAGGCGAAAATAGTTTTCTAGTTTCCCTGAAAAGGAAAAAGAAATACAGTTGTAAATAAAGGTCACACACTCCTCCTCTATTTTTTATATAGTAATATTATTGGTAGGTAGTGTTTTTAATATTATAAAAAGAGTTTTTTTAAAAAATATATATTGTTTTTATATTTTGCATCACGAGGACCTAGGTGAGATTTCAATACACTCTAACAAGAATATAGGTATATTGACAATACATTTTTCTTGATAATTAAGACTTCTTTGTATTATATTATTATTAGTCTTTCTTTTATATTATGATTGGGTTTATATGTCCCTCTTAGTGCTAAAAGTCATGAATAGAGAGGACAGTGCAGAAAATGCACAGCTAACATAGCACAACACCCCCCCATCTATAAAAAAATATATATTCTGCAGCATTGTACAGAAGAGTGTATACGTTAAATGTATAAATTATATACAAATACTGGTCACTACAAGAAGTAAAACGGGCCCTGCTAGTACAGCTTACAGTCTAAAAGTACCATTACTGTATAAAAATATAGGAACATGTCTACAAGCAAGTGAAAAACACCTGTTCATTCTCATTTCTCACGTCATTTCTTAAATAATCCAGACCAGATGGAGAGTAATTGGTAAATAAAAGCAGTCCCCTGCATTAAAAGGCATCTGCTGCAGGCAAATTGCTACACTACATAACTACTCTATTTTGAGATAACAGGAAATCAACGATAGTTGCCAAGTCAGTTAAATTGCATTAGTGGCAGATGGTTTGATTTTGGTCATCTAAGTTGCTGTAACAAGGTCTCCTCTGCTGAGGAACTCATTCTGTACACACATTAGAGAGACTACTGAAGGCTGTGTATATCCTTTATAATTATGTGAAAGGATTTGTCACTTTTTAACTTTTGTAGTGTTCTTTTAGTTAAAGAGAGTGTTGCAGTTAAAAAATATTTTAAATATGTGAAACATGACAATATGGTTTATTTTGTTGAACGTTGCCCCTGATATTGCTCATTACATAACAAAGAAACCAAGTACAGGTATGGGATTCGTTTTCCGGAAAACCGTTATCCAGAATGCTCCAAATTACGGAAAGGCCATCTCCCATAGATTCTATTATAATCAAATAATCCAAATGTTTAAAAATAATTTCCTTTTTATCTGTAATAATAAAACAGTAGATTGTACTAATAATTTATCCTTATTGGAGCAAAAACCAGCCTATTGGGTTTATGTTTTAATGTTCAGATAATTTTTTAGTAGACTTAAGGTATGAAGATCCAAATTACAAAAAGAACCATTATCCATAAAATCCCAGGTCCCGAACATTCTGGATAACAGGTCCCTTACCTGTGAACTATACTGAGTTTGTATAGTTATAGGTATGGCACTTCGTATCTGTATCCCTTTCATGAAGAACGCCTTTTATATAGTTTACAACAATGCAATTCTAAAGCCAAGTTCCTAAATAACAAAGTGTGCAGAAAATATGTTTAAATGCCTTGCAGATCGGCCAGTGGATGCCAGTCAAAAATAAATTAATTGTTCTTCCTCCTACACCCCTGCTAAAGTCCACCTAGACTCTTGGTCACTGTAGGATCTTAAAACCGCAGTTCAGTATTCACAACATTAATTGTCAACAATGACACTTTGATTTAGGTCCAGTACAGCTCAGTGAGGATTTCACAGCTCATATTTGTATTCTAAGGAATTGGTTCGTCATATTTTAGCTAATAATTCACTGCCGCTTGTCCTGGTGTTGAGTTCTGCTCTGTATGAAAAGTATAGTTATTGCACCATTTTCAGACCCACAGTAAAAGACGCTTACACGATTTAAATAAACTTTTAGTATGACGTAGACAGTGATATCCTTGACTATGTGTAACTGGTAAACAACATGCGACTTTATCTCATCTGACTTTACATTCTAGCCTAGGGGCATCCGATTTTGTAGCATCCTACAAAATCGTATGCTGTTGTGCGGCGTTGTTTGGTGCTGCATGGAGGATCAGATAAAATCTGGCCCACAAAATCTGATGAAAAGCACTCGTGGAATGTTATCCTTAGCTAAACTTTTCTGTCTGAGTCGGAACGGCAAGTTGTGTCTTCATCCGACAGTCTTATTGTGTGTAGTTTCTATGTGCAATTTTTCATTCAGTCCCATTAAATTTTGTCACATGCAACTACATCCGATTTGTCACCTTTTGCCGTTCCAATGGAAAACGTTCGTGGAGTTCAGCCCTTAAGACTGCAGTGGTCATAGGAAAGGGGATTTAGGGCTTTTACACAGGCGTTTTTTGCTGCGCTCCCCTGTGTTCTGCTTTCTTCCGTTCAGCAGCATGTTGCAGTCCACCTGCATTCGGTACTTACAGGCGTCTGTGTGAGTACAGCCCCCTTGACAATAATTGAGTGTGTTTACTCCTGCGCTCCCCTGCGGCTGAACAGAAGAAAGCGCAACGCAGGGGAGCGCAGCAAAAAACACCCGTGTGTAAAAGCCCTAAGGATTTCACCCAGCAAGACCTAATTCAATTTTTTTCAGCTGAATGAAAGTTATTATCAGTGCAAACTGATACAGGCTGCATAGCTTTGGAACTACTCAGGTGTCATTACGGTATTTTAACGACCTAGCCGGTAAAACACCAGTCAAGGCAGGGGCAGGTATTACAAATTTTATCGGCAATGTAGCTGCAAAGTAGTAGTTGTAGTTGTAGTAGCAAAGCCCTTGGCCCGCCCCCAATTTGCTGTCCATCGCGCGTGTTGCTCCGAACCCTTTTACGTCCACCCCTTTTACATAATGGACCGCCCCTTTTGCTCCCACCGATCTGTAATTTTTTTTTAGAAAAGGTGGCAACCCTAGGGGGCAGATTTATTAAGGGTCGAATTTCGAAGTAGAAAAAAGTAGAATATCGAAGTCGAAGTTTTTTACATCGAATTTGGCCATTTGCGGTCGAAGTATAATAATTAGATGGAACGCTGAAATCCTTCGAATCGAACGATTCGAAGGATTTCATCCTTCACTTGATTTTTTTTCGACTTCAAAAAACATAGAAAAATTGCTCTAGAAGGTCCCCATAGGCTAACATAGCACTTCGGTAGGTTTAATTTGAATATTCGAACAATTTTACTTTGAAACGAATTTGAAGTCGTAGTATCCTATTCGATGGTCGAAGTATCCAAAAAATTACTTAGAATTTCAATTTTTTTTAACTTCGAAAATTCCCTTGAATTCACTTCGACCCTTGATAAATCTGCCCCTAGGTGTCATGGATGTATGCAATAAACACGCGTAATCATATCTCAATAAACATTTTTATGGTAAAGAATATTTACACCTCAGCCCACAGAAAATCTTTTTTATATACAAATGATCCATGTTATTTTGTAGGCGTGGTTCCTAATGAAATCACACAGTAGCCTTTATTTATGGCAGTCTACAATTAAACCCTTAAAAGGAAATCAAAGCCAATGTGTGGCACACTGACAAGGGATTTTGCATGAAGTGCAACTCTCTGTGCCAATTTGAGCAGGAAGTTTGTGGTAGACTACGGATATATATTGCTTGCTTCAATGCACATTACTAAAGCAGGTTGGCTGGGGAAGCCTTGTCACAGGGCTCGTCTAAAGCTGGCCATAGACGCAAAGATCCGATCGTACGAATCAACGTACGATCGGACTTTCCCATCTCCCGACCCTCCACTAACCATTCAGATCAAAGTCTTTACCATTCCGATCAAATTAGAACAGATCAGCCAATGTTCTGCCCCTGACAGCAATCGTACGATACTTATGACAGTCTCCCTCTGAAAATCGTACGATCGGCAATACACGCAGAGATATTATCGGCAGGCGACAGAAATTTTCTAACCTGTCCGATCGACCAAACGACCGATCTCCGACGGACGAAAAATGTCGGGACTCTCCACACATGGTCCGAAAATCGTACGAATCCACGATTCGTACAATCGGATCTTTGCGTCTATGGCCAGCTTTAGGCTCCCTAAAATCAGACCAGATGGTGTTTTGTTCTACTAAAACATGAATTATTTTAATTATAATTGTATCACTAATATATAACAGTTATTCAGTTATCAACAGAGAATGTTTAAAGCACCTTGAATTGAGGTGTTTTAAGGAAAAAAGTGTCAAAGTTAAAAATATTAATTCTCATGCTCCAACTAAATTAAGCTGGACTTGTGCATGAATGTGATATAAACTTAAAGGGGTATCTGCTTTCAGCAAATGGTGTTAATGAACAATGCATCCCACCAAGTTCGTGTGACTGCCTATTTTATAATATCTCTGTGATCATTCCTCTAACAAAAGCTAAAAAAAACTGATTTTGTTCCACTCTTCCTCAAAGCAACCAACACTAAAGAATATGTAGATCTTAAACTGCACCAAGTTATCAAGGGGCATAGATGCTAAATTGCAAAAGACTGCAGAACCATAGTGAATTATAAACAAATGCAACACTACTAAGCTCCAAGAATCATTTATGAATGTAGTATAATGCAGTGTAATCCAGTTAGGGAACATGGTCCCAATCTGGATTAGGGGTAGGATACAGAAGATGTATGTCCTAGTACCCCCTCCCCCCAACTTTGCACCCTAAGCATGTGCCTCTTCTGCCTACTAGGGATGGCGCGAACTGTTCGCCGGCGAACTTGTTCGCGCGAACATCGGGTGTTCGCGCTCGCCGGAAGTTCGCGAACGTCGCGCGACGTTCGCCATTTTGGGTTCGCCATTGTTGGCGCTTTTTTTTGCCCTCTCACCCCAGACCAGCAGGTACATGGCAGCCAATCAGGAAGCTCTCCCCTGGACCACTCCCCTTCCCTATAAAAACCGAAGCCCTGCAGCGTTTTTTCACTCTGCCTGTGTGTGCTGAAGAGATAGTGTAGGGAGAGAGCTGCTGCCTGTTAGTGATTTCAGGGACAGTTGAAAGTTTGCTGGCTAGTAATCGTTTTGATACTGCTCTGTTATTGGAGGGACAGAAGTCTGCAGGGGTTTGAGGGACATTTAAGCTTAGGTAGCTTTGCTGGCTAGTAATCTACCTTCTACTGCAGTGCTCTGTATGTAGCTGCAGTGGGCAGCTGTCCTGCTTCTGATCTCATCTGCTGACTGCTGCAATAACAGTAGTCCTTGTAAGGACTGCTTTTATTTATTTTTTTGTTGTTTTACTACTACTACTACTACTACTACTACTACTACTACTATAAGAGCCCAGTGCTATTAGTCTAGCAGTGTTGGGGAGTGGGACTGGTGTGCTAATCTGCTGCTCCTAGTAGTTCAGCAGCACCAACTTTAATTTTTTTTTTTTTTAATATTCATTTTTTTTTTATTTTACTTTTTTTTATTTTACTACCGCTGTAGTAGTGTATAAGTTGACCTTTTAGGCATTATTTGCCCTGTAGGCATTTTTTGCCCAGTGTGTTATTCAACCAACTGCCATCTAGCTGTGTGACCTTGTTCACATTCTGTCTAAATATCCATAATATTACCGTCTCCAGAAAAAACACCGGAGTGACTTTTTTCAAGCAGCCATAACATATTTTACGTAATCTGTATCCATCGCTGTAGTAGTGTATAAGTTGACCTTTTAGGCATTATTTGCCCTGTAGGCATTTTTTGCCCAGTGTGTTATTCAACCAACTGCCATCTAGCTGTGTGACCTTGTTCACATTCTGTCTAAATATCCATAATATTACCGTCTCCAGAAAAAACACCGGAGTGACTTTTTTCAAGCAGCCATAATAAATTTTACGAGATCCGTATCCACCGCTGTAGTAGTGTATACGTTGATCTTGTGGGCAGTATTTGCACAGTGTTTTCTTCAAACCGCCATCTAGCTGTGTGAGCTTGTTCACATTTTGTCTAAATATTGATAATATTATCGTCTCTAGAAAAACCACTTGAGTTACTTTTTTTCAAGCAGCATTCATATATTTTACGTAATCCGTATCCACCGCTGTGTATACGTTGACCTTGTAGGCATTATTTGCACACTGTTTTCTTCAAACCGCCATCTAGCTGTGTGAGCTTGTTCACATTTTGTCTAAATATTGATAATATTATCGTCTCTAGAAAAACCACTTGAGTTACTTTTTTTCAAGCAGCATTCATATATTTTACGTAATCCGTATCCACCGCTGTGTATACGTTGACCTTGTAGGCATTATTTGCACACTGTTTTCTTCAAACTGCCATCTAGCTGTGTGTATTATCGTTTCCAGAAAAACCAACTGAGTTTTTGTTGTTGTTGTTTTTTTAAAAATAATGCCAGGCAAAGGCAGGCCGCCACGCAGAGGCCGTGCTAGGGGCCGTGCTGCTATGCAATCCTGTGGCCCTAGCAAATTGCCCAGTTTTAAAAAGCCAATGACCCTGAACTCCCAAAATGCTGAAGAGGTAGTTGACTGGCTTACACAGCACACCCCATCCTCTACCGTTTCTAACTTTACCACAACATCCTCCTCATCCTCCACTGCTATGGCCACCCCACGTAACACTTCCTCCACCACCGGTGCCCCTTCTTCACTGGAGTCAGAGGAGTTATTTTCCCATGAGTTTCTTGAACTGAGTAATGCGCAACCATTATTGCCAGAAGAAGATGAAGGAGATGAGGACGTTACACCAGATTTAATTCTGGCAGAGAACACGACAGAGATGGACATAATGATGAGTGATGAGGAGGAGGTCCCCGCTGCTGCTTCCTTCTGTTATGTGTCAGAAGAAATTGATGCATCTGAGGAGAATGATGATGAGGAGATTGATGTTTTGTGGGTGCCTAGTAGAAGAGAGCAAGAGGAGGGTAGTTCAGATGGAGAGACGGAGAGTCAGAGAGGCAGTAGGAGAATAAGACTTAGAAGAAGCAGGGAGGACAGCCCGCAGGGATCAGTAGGGCAACAACATGTATCGGCACCTGTGTTCAGCCGGCCAACGCACCCGCCATTGCCGCCAATGCCGCCAACTTCTACTGTTACCGCCAGATCGCACACTTCCAAAAAGTCAGCAGTGTGGGATTTTTTTAATGTGTGTGCCTCTGACAAAAGCATTGTAATTTGCAATGAGTGCAGTCAGAAACTGAGCCTTGGTAAGCCCAACAGCCACATAGGTACAACTTCTATGCGAAGGCACATGAGCGGCAAGCACAAAGCACTTTGGGAGCAACACCTCAAAGGCAACAGGCAAACTAAAAGCCACACTCCTTCTGGTCCAGCATCTTACTGCTCTACCTCTGCTCTCCTTGACCCGTCTGAACCACCCTCCACTCCGCCTTCCACCTTGACCACCTGTTCCCATTCCCAGTCATCTGCCACCAGCCAAGTTTCTGTGAAGGCCATGTTTGAGCGTAAGAAGCCAATGTCTGACTGTCACCCCCTTGCCCGGCGTCTGACAGCTGGCTTGTCTGCACTCTTAGCCCGCCAGCTTTTACCATACCAGCTGGTGGACTCTGAGGCCTTCCGCAAATTTGTAGCAATTGGGACACCGCAGTGGAAGGTACCCAGCCGCAATTTTTTTTCTAAAAAGGGAATACCACACCTGTACCAACATGTGCAGAGCCAAGTTACCGCATCTCTGTCACTTAGTGTTGGGCCAAAGGTCCATATGACTACTGACGCATGGTCCTCCAAGCATGGTCAGGGCAGGTATGTCACCTACACTGCCCACTGGGTGAACTTGGTAATGGCTGGGAAGCAGGGAATGGGTAGCTCAACAACAACAACAGTGGAGTTGGTGTCACCGCCACGGATTGCACGCGGTTCTGCCACCACCTCTACTCCTCCATCGCTCTCTACCTCGTCTTCTTCCTCTTCTTCTTCTTACTCTGCTGCTGGGTCCTCCTTCTCCTCCTCCACACCTGTGCACCCCCAGCTCCCCCTAGGCTATTCGACGTGCCAGGTACGCCGTTGTCACGCTGTCTTGGGGATGACGTGCCTGGAAAGCAAAAACCATACCGGATCTGTACTCCTGTCATCTCTGCAGTCACAGGCCGATCGGTGGCTGACCCCACACCAACTGCAGATCGGAAAAGTGGTGTGTGACAATGGAAGCAATCTGTTGGCAGCGTTGAGACTGGGCAATTTAACACATGTGCCCTGCATGGCACATGTGTTAAATTTAATAGTCCAACGTTTTGTCTCCAAGTACCCAGGATTCCAGGACGTTCTCACCCAGTCCAGAAAGGTGTCGGCCCATTTCAGACGTTCCTACACAGCCATGGCACGCCTTGCTGACATTCAGCAGCGCTACAACATGCCAGTCAGGCGTTTGATTTCTGACAGCCAGACTCGCTGGAATTCAACGCTCCTTATGTTGGAACGTCTGCTGCAACAACAAAGGGCCGTCAACGAGTACCTTTTTGAACTGGGTGGTAGGACTGGATCTGCAGAGCTGGGGATTTTTTTCCCCCGTTACTGGGTGCTTATGCGCGATGCCTGCAGGCTCATGCGACCTTTTGAAGAGGTGACAAATATGGTCAGTCGCACCGA
This sequence comes from Xenopus petersii, assembly GCA_038501925.1. Taxonomy (NCBI): domain Eukaryota; kingdom Metazoa; phylum Chordata; class Amphibia; order Anura; family Pipidae; genus Xenopus; species Xenopus petersii. The sequence goes on along the minus strand of CM076679.1, from coordinate 112,128,742 downwards.
AGGCACCATCAGCGACCTAATACCCTTCGCTTTCTTCCTGGAGCGTGCCGTGCGACGAGTGACAGATGAGGCTGTAGACCAGCGTGACGAGGAGCTGGAAGCGCACGATTTATGGTCGGAATCACCAGAACGAACCCAGGCACCTGCTGCAACGCAGGGAGAGGTGCCAGAAGTGGAGTTAGAGGAGGAAGGTGGCTTTGTGGAGGAGGAGGAGGAGGACCAACAGGAGCAGGCTTCCCAGGGGGCTAGTGGTGACCTTTTGGGGACCCCTGGTCTTGTACGTGGCTGGGGGGAGGAGACCGTGGATGATGCAGTCCTTGATAATGAGGAAGCGGAGATGGATAGCTCTGCATCCAACCTTGTGAGAATGGGGTCTTTCATGCTGTCATGCCTGTTGAAGGACCCCCGTATCAAGAGGCTTAAGGAGAAGGACCTGTACTGGGTCGCAACGCTACTAGACCCTCGGTACAAGCATAAAGTGTCAGAAATGTTACCAACATACCACAAGTCCGAAAAGATGCGGTATTTACAAACCAGCCTGCAAAACATGTTGTACAATGCTTTTAAGGGTGATGTCACTTCAGGAACTCATCAACATTCCAGGGGCAGAGGTGCCAGTAATCCTGCCACGAGCACACCTGCAAGGACAAAGCCCTTTGGCCGGTCTGTAACGTCAGACATGCAAATGTTTTTCTGTCCAAGGCAGCGCCACAACCCTTCTGGATCCACCCTCAAAGAACGCCTCGACCGGCAGGTAGCGGACTACCTGGCATTAACTGCAGATATCGACACTCTGAGGAGCGATGAACCCCTGGACTACTGGGTGCGCAGGCTTGATCTGTGGCCAGAGCTGTCACAATTTGCCATGAACCTTGCCCAGCCTCAAGTGTGCTCTCAGAAAGGACCTTCAGTGCAGCAGGAGGGATTGTAACTGAGAAGAGAACTCGCCTAGGTCACAAAAGTGTCGATTACCTGACCTTTATTAAAATGAATGAGGGGTGGATCTCGGAGGGTTACTGCACGCCGGAAGACTTGTTCTGACTTCTATGCAGCTGTCCTTCTCTTCAAGCCTCATGACTCCACACACAGCTGTCCTTTAGCGTCCTCCTCCCTCCGCCACCGTTACAAACTAGGGTGCAAACCCTACTGGTTTAATTTTTTCTGGCCTCTGTGCTTCAGTGGCTGCAACCAAAAAAACTGGGCAAACAATGTCTACAAGGTCAATGTATGGCAAAAAATGACTATTTTCAGCATTTATATGGCATATTTTTTCTGGCAACTGTGCTTCAGTGGCTGCGTCCAAAAAAATGCATATTTTCTGCATTTATATGGCATAATTTTTCTGGCCTCTGTGCTTCAGTGGCTGCGACCAAAAAAATGCATATTTTCTGCATTTATATGGCATAATTTTTCTGGCCTCTGTGCTTCAGTGGCTGCAACCAAAAAAATTTATATTTTCAGCATTTATATGGCATAATTTTTCTGGCAACTGTGCTTCAGTGGCTGCGACCAAAAAAATGCATATTTTCTGCATTTATATGGCATAATTTTTCTGGCCTCTGTGCTTCAGTGGCTGCAACCAAAAAAATTTATATTTTCAGCATTTATATGGCATAATTTTTCTGGCAACTGTGCTTCAGTGGCTGCGACCAAAAAAATGCATATTTTCTGCATTTATATGGCATAATTTTTCTGGCCTCTGTGCTTCAGTGGCTGCAACCAAAAAAATTTATATTTTCAGCATTTATATGGCATAATTTTTCTGGCAACTGTGCTTCAGTGGCTGCGACCAAAAAAATGACTATTTTCAGCATTTATATGGCATATTTTTTCTGGCCTCTGTGCTTCAGTGGCTGCGGCCAAAAAAACTGGGCAAACAATGCCTACAAGGTCAACGACGTTGACCTTGTAGGCATTGTTTGCCCAGTTTTTTTGGCCGCAGCCACTGAAGCACAGAGGCCAGAAAAAATATGCCATATAAATGCTGAAAATAGTCATTTTTTGCCATACGTTGACTCAACGTATATGGCAAAAAATGACTATTTTCAGCATTTATATGGCATATTTTTTCTGGCAACTGTGCTTCAGTGGCTGCGACCAAAAAAACTGGGCAAACAATGCCTACAAGGTCAACGTATGGCAAAAAATGACTATTTTCAGCATTTATATGGCATATTTTTTCTGGCAACTGTGCTTCAGTGGCTGCGTCCAAAAAAACTGGGCAAACAATGTCTACAAGGTCAACGTATGGCGAAAAATTACTATTTTCAGCATTTATATGGCATATTTTTTCTGGCAACTGTGCTTCAGTGGCTGCGTCCAAAAAAACTGGGCAAACAATGTCTACAAGGTCAACGTATGGCGAAAAATGACTATTTTCAGCATTTATATGGCATATTTTTTCTGGCAACTGCGCTTCAGTGGCTGCGTCCAAAAAAACTGGGCAAACAATGCCTACAAGGTCAACGTATGGCAGTTGTTTAAAGAGAACAGTAGATTACTAGCCAGCAAAGCTACCTAAGCTAAAATGTCCCTCAAATCCCTGCAGACTTCTGTCCCTCCAATACAGAGCAGTATCAAGCAGATTACTAGCCAGCAAACTTACTATCATCTGTCCCTGAAATCACTAACAGCTCTCCCCCTACACTATCTCTTCCAAGCACACACAGGCAGATTTTTCAGATACATTTTTGCCCTTGATCCCCCTCTGGCATGCCACTGTCCAGGTCGTTGCACCCTTTAAACAACTTTAAAATCATTTTTCTGGACAGAAATGTCTTTTTTAGATGTTAAAGTTCGCCTTCCCATTGAAGTCTATGGGGTTCGCGAACCGTTCGCGAACCGCTCGCATTTTTGCGCAAGTTCGCGAATATGTTCGCGAACTTTTTTTCCGACGTTCGCTACATCCCTACTGCCTACCCCTAGTTCCGGCCCTGGTGCAATGTGCAAATTGTCTTATTTTTTGCCCATAATGCAGTGTTTTTCCCCAGAGTTCCAGTATAGCTGAGAGCACCTGCTAAGCTCCAGTATGAGGCATCAAAAATGGCAGTTGCGAGTATTGACACAACCTGCTGATGAGTATTGGAACATTTTAAAAGTTGTAAATTTACAAGTTGTAAACCGTGCATGGATGCTGATACCTTTAGGAACATCATGATTGCTCACTTTGTATCCATTTTACTGTTTTATACTTCCCACACCTCTTGCATTTGTAAATGCCCCAGATCTGATAGCTGAATGCAACTGTTTTAACAGCACAAACACAGGGCTAACAAAGTTGTTTATTAAGCAGCAGTTTGAATACCTAAGCAGCTTTGTCTGCAGCAGATTTCCAGGGTGGAGAGATCAGGCCCGTCATGCATCTGAACATTCTAAAATCCTGTCTGAACTAACCTGGGAAAGCAACAATGTGTTAAGATAAGGGATCATTTATCTAAGTCGATACTGCTGATGACACATTTTAGTAATCTGAGGTGGTTACTTTTTAAACGTCCCGTTCATTTCCAATTTATTTTGGTATGACAAAACAATAAAACACAAACTGGAAAGCGATAACCGAGCCCCACAATGCATTAACTCCAGTTTCTAATAAAAACCTGAACTGCAGAGCCTTGCTATAATCTTCAGGTATTGTGATGCTTGCACCCCACAGCATATACTGCAAAATAATATGTATCATTGAACTACTCCCTCCTTGCATTAAACTATAATAGGAGGAGCATGGGAGTTTATTTTATACAACACAAGAGGGTTGAGGCCCTTAAACATATATAAAAGGATTACCGTATATACTCGAGTATAAGCCGACCCGAGTATAAGCCGAGGTACCAAATTTTACCTATGAAAATTGGGAAATCTTAATGACTCGAGTATAAGCCTAGACACAACTACAGCCCTGTCTCCCAGCAGCGCACATTCCGCTAAAGCGACCCCCCCAGCGATCAACCGGACTTCTTTGCAAAGTTAATGGTGACAGAGAATTGCCAAACGGATTACTGTGTGCATTGTCCCACTACCATGTGCAGAGGATGCTGTGTGATATTGCCATCACTGTTAATCTTTCGTATAACCAACAGAGGGCGCTATGTGATATTGCCATCACTGTTAATCCTTCATATAACCAACAGATGGCGCTGTGTGATATTGCAGTCACTGTTATTCTTTCATATAACCAACAGAGGGTGCACTGTTATTCTTTCATATAACCAACAGATGGCACTGTGTGATATTGCAGTCACTGTTATTCTTTCATATAACCAACAGAGGGCGCACTTTTATTCTTTCATATAACTAACAGAGGGCGCACTGTTATTCTTTCATATAACCAACAGAGGGGGCTGTGTGATATTGCAGTCTCTCCCCAAGCGAACTGTTGATATAGGAATGATTAAAAGTGATTGCAATCTCAACTACTGCCCACTGACTCGAGTATAAGCCGAGGTAGACTTTTTCAGCACATTTTGGATGCGGAAAAACTCGGCTTATATTCGAGTATATACGGTACTGTATCATTTGTATTTGAAGTGCATCTGTCTTTGTTATACATATACAATCCTGTCATTGCACTTTTTTATTATTTGGATTCTATCTATGCATTAACCACACAAAAAGGTTAATTGGCTCCTGACAAAATCAAAGTTTGCTTGAATGTGATAGGGACCTTTTATAAGCTCTATTAGGGTGGTGGCACACAAAGAGATTAGTTACCAATCGATAAACCTTCACTATTTCGGGCGACTAATCTCCCACCAGCAAGAATGTGAATCACCGGTAGGATGGCACAAATGTCGGTAAACAAAGCAACGCACATTAGCCACTCGCAGTAGCAAAGATTTATCGCTTGCAAACTAACCTCCCTGTGTGGCACCAGGTGTGGTACTAATGTAAATAATGTACAGTATAATGGCAATATGCAGAATAGACAGATGATTGATCAGAAAGACGCTGGGACATTTTAACAGCACTGACAAGATAAGATGAAATCTGCACCTGTATAATTTAGGCAAAATGTACATAAGAAGAATGAGTTGTGCAACTCAAATAGATTCCATTCTTTGGTGATAAGACAAAAGCACTTTTATTTTACAGTTTTCATGCATTTTCAGAAGTTCGGAAAACCGAAAATAAATATGTTTTTGAAACTGGCAATACCATAGCCCAGGGGTCCCCAACCTTTTTTACCAAATAAGGGCTGTGATTGGCTATTTGGTGGCCCCTATGTGGACTGGCAGACTACAGGAGGCTCTATATAGCAGTACACCTGTTTTTTATACAACCAAAACTTGCCTCCAAACCAGGAATTCCAAACTAGGCACCTGCTTCGAGGCCACTGGGAGCAACATCTAAGGTGTTGGAGAGCAACATGTTGCTCACCAGCTACTGGTTGGGGATCACTGACATAGCCCATAACCCCTTATTCTGCAGAATGAGTACCGTTGGCTGCTGGGGGCTGTTTATTATTCACAGCTTGTAGACCAAATGTGTCACCTGTCTCTGAAAAATAAAACACAGAGACAGATAAAATCAAACAGTATAAAATACACAATTAGACCTTTGTTCTTTGTTAAGGTGCCACTTCCTCATTCTTTAACTGGACAGTATTTCGGTATGACTGTGAGATATTAATTCAATCAGTACAGGTATGGGACCTGTCATCTAGAATACTCAGGGCCTGGGGTTTTAAGGATAATAATTTGGATCTTCATATATTTAATCCATTAAAAATTATTCAATAAACATTCAATAAAAATCAATAAGATTGTTTTGCCTCTAATAAGGATTAATTACAGTATATCTTAGGTTGGATCAAGTACAAGCTACTGTTTTATTATTTTATAAAAAATATAAATTATTTGGATAAAATGGAGTCAAGGGAGAGGGCCTTCTTGTAATTCGACATTTTCTGGATAATGAGTTTCTGGATAATGGATCCCAGCTGAATTTAGTGGATAAGTGGCATCCCCTTATATGTTAATTCATATCCCAAACATATACACTCCCAACTAGTTATTTAGCCTTGCTATTAGTGAGCACTTGATGATTGCTGTCCTGTTACTGATATCTCTGGGTATAATGAAGAGATGCTGCTCATTTTTTTAAAACAGAAAGGCGATTAAATTTGCAGCACTTCCTGTTAAAGTGGTTTCTACAGAGAAGGGGGGTGATTGCTTCACCAAGTTTCCTTCCCCTTTTCAACCGACAGACAGAGAAGAGCATAGAGGATAGTTTCTCTTGCAAAGAGCGACACATACGAAAAACTAGGTAAGTGCTTTTTATTTTAGATAATCAAATCATGTTTTGTGAAGGAGATATTGTGAAATAAACGGTAATGCTGTTATAGAAAGTAGAACAGTTTGCATTTATAGAAGTACGATAAATCTACTTCACTTGCGTTGTGTGAGCATCACAAGGATCTATAGAGCCGGTTCAGTGAGTTATTGTGGCTTATTCATTTCATTGATCCCATTGGCTCCCACAGGGCTTTGGAACCTGTTGACTAACTTTAAACTCATAGCCCCCTCCAAAAGCAGAAAGAAGACCCTGCTGCAGGGAAGATCAAGTGATTCAAACTGTAGTTTAGGACTAGCAGTAAAGCCATAGGATGGACATAGGCATTTAACACTAGACTGTAAAACCTGCAAGACTCATACAAGTGTTAGTAAAGAAAATATTAATGCCAAGACTTACCTATTAATTGAGTGTACAGGGGCTTCAGGAAATATGTGCCAAGGGCACGTTAACCACACTCAAATGTGTTTACTGCCATAGCAGCTACATCAAATAATACAAGTTTCTCTGTGTCAATAAATATCAAAGGCTCTAAAATAATCAGTAGAGTTTTAAAGATTAAAATTGTGACTTTCTGTGTTCTCTGCATCACCAGTACAAGACAAGATATAATTATATGATAAGGAGCTAAGCAGAATGTACACTGGTGTGCCAACAGAACAAAGGAAGGGCCCAATACTGGTGTGCCAGCAGAATAATAGCATGGCCAACCACAGTCATAAATAGTACAGTGACTCTTAGATTTAAATTGCAAAGTGACCCCCTTCACCCCCCAGTTTTATATGGCACATTGAACCACATCATTAAATGGTACAATGACCCTCAATATTAATGATACAGGTTTGGGATCCATTATCTGGAAGCCCATCATCCAGAAAGCTCAGAGTTACGGAAAGGTCGTCACCAATAGACTCCATAATATCCATATTTTTAAATATGATTCCTTATTTCTCTGTAATAATAAAACAGTATAGGTATGGGATGCATTATCCGTAAAAACATAATTGCATTCAAGGCGAGGTAAAAAAAACTATTTTCCCATTATTAGGGAGAGTTGTCATGATTCGTTGGTATGTACCTTTAATTTAGTTTATTCTTTCTAAACATTAATGATGTGTATGGACAATGATTTACCACAAGGACAATATACACTGAACTTTTTTTTTTTGAACACTATCCTGAAACCAGATCTTGTGGATAATGGACACTTGGTTGTTCATGAGGGGGTGGGTTGTTTGGTTATTTAAACCTTGTACATACAGTTGGTTGTACCACCTGACGAAGGGGGACACCTTGAAACGTTGTGACGTAAATAAACACACAATGGGTTATCCCCTATTTGATTTGCCTCGAGTGCCGGTACCTAATTTTGTTCTTGTATCTAATTTGGAAGTGCCGTCTTCCCAGGGTCCATGCACTAGGCGGTGATCTAAAGGGAGAGGTCCGGGTGTGCACGTGACTCTCGTTCTTCAAGCATTTATCCAAAAAGATCCAAATTACAGAAAGGCTGTCTCCAATGGACTACATTTTATCCAAATATTCCAAATTGTTCATTAAAATTTCTTAGAACAGTGACTCCCAGCATTTAAATGGTTGAGTGAACCACATAATTAAATGGCTTCTCTGTCTCATTTATCATGTATTTCCCTCTTCCTCCTGTGCTCTCATTTATTTCTCCTTGTTCTCTGGTTCATCACTTCCTTTTTGTATTTTTATCTTACTCCCTTGCCAATTTCTCTTGTTCCCACATCATCTCTGATGTATTCTGCTAGGGACACAGGCTGACAATTAAACAGTACTGACTAGAGTAAAGATATCCCCTGGCATGTCCGTGTATATTATTGTTTTACAACAGTAGTGTGCTTACCCAGAGTTTCATTTTGACAATAGTCTATTCAAATGTCTTCCCATTGCAGTCATTTCCCTTTACGGGAATGGGAGTGAGAAAGGTGCTGCTCTGCAGCTTATTGTCATATCAACAAGTCAGGAAAACAATACTCATGTTGGTGGCATTACAAATTCTTTAAAATGAATTCACAGATCTGAACCTACTTTTATACTAATCTTTGGTATAAAATAAAATATCAAGGGTCTCATTAAATAAGCAATATAACCAAGTACCCCTGGCTTTCAGTTAATAACTACAGAATATTATTTTTCAACTTAGAATTTCCTAGACTGTAATTTGGCCTAAACTTCTAAAATATTGTATGGAAATGTGCTGCTCAACTGATACTGTAGTATGAATGTGCATGACGTACAATAATGAATCTCCTGAGATGGGGCCAGAACCAGAATGAAACTTTCTGCACAGAGACAGGTTATAACAACTTTAAAGATGAGCAGGTGGTGCTTCACCAAGTTTTTTTCTATTTTTCAACAAGCAGAATATAAAAGAGCCATCCTTTCCAACAGAAGCTGGTCACTTATTGGTGCCTTCTCTGTCTGGCATATTCTAAGATCCCAACATCAATAGCATTACCAGTCATTTTTATTTGTCTGTATTTTGGGACTTGTTTCAAAAATCTGTCTAAAACAGCCTTGCAGCAATGTGTGCATTTCAGTACAGTTATGGGATACGGAAAGTTCAGAATTATTGAAAAACTGCCTCCCATATACTCCATTTTATCTAAATAATCCAAATTTTTAAAAATGATTTTCTTTTTCTCTATAATAATAAAACATTACCTTGTACTTGATCCCAACTAAGATATAATTGGAAAAACCAGTCTATTGTGTTTATTTAATGTTTACATGATTTTCTAGTAGACTTAAGATAAACATCCAACTTACAGAAAGATCTGTTATCCAGAAAACCCCAGGTCCTGAGCATTCTGGATAACAGGTCCTATACCTGTATATGGTGTTGCAAAGATTTTTGCACAGTTCATGTGAGTTTCAGCTATTAGAACCATCTTCAGTAAAACCACGCAAAAATATAGGAATCGTTAATGCATCATCTGGCACCAAAAATAAAAATATTTGTTTCATTCTGTGTCTATCTTATTTTAACGCCAGCTACTAGAAGTAGATATAAAGGGTCACTTACAAACAGAGACAGAGACAAGTGTGGCCATGCTAAAATGGGTGCAAATGTTGCATTAAAGAATTTGCATCCATACTTGTTCCTTGCACTCCATTTAATTGCCAATTTGTCTGTCCTGCCTCTTCTGCTATATTGCATGATAGTGCACCTACTGATGTTGAGGCCACCCAGACCATAATTCCAGGATTCCCTCAACAGGTTATAACAATAGATGGAGCAGACAAAAAAAATCACATGCTATAGTCATTTTAACACTGTGCAGCGGAAGTGAGGCAATCCCTGATCTGAAATGTGTGAGCTGAAATTCACATCCAATAAGCACTGGATTATATTTTTTTAAATGCAATGCCCATAAATGTGGTTGTGAAATACCCTATGTATTAGTAGTCAGATCAGAATGTGACTGCAATTGTGTTGGAATTGTGGGTAAAAAAACACGGTGATTGGTGCCAAAAATTGCACTTTCCACACTCCATTGCATTTTTAATTACCTTTTAGCATGCTCCGGCTATTACCCTGTATCATCAATTGCTGCTACAGGTATGGGACCTTTTTGCTAGAATGCTCAGGACCTGGGCAGGCCCCGGATTTGTGGCAAGCCCACAAAGGCCCGGGCCTACGGTGGCAAAATATTAGTGGCAGCATGCTGCCCAGACGCTTTCTGGAGAGCACTTGGGTCGCGGAGCTCCCTAGTGCTTTGGCGCATGCGCACGTGTGCTTGCAGGGGGGTAGTGCGTGCGGGCAGGCGCTATGGGCACTCGCTCAGGAAATCCGGACCTGGACTTGAGGTTTTCCCATATAAGGATTGTTCCTTAATTTGGACGTTCATACATTAAGTCTTCTTAAAATTAATTGAAACATCATAAATATATCCAATGGGATTGTTTTGCCTCAAATAAGTATTCATTACATCTTAGTTTGTATCAAGTATAATGTACTGTTTTATCTTTACAGATAAAATCAATTTCAAAAATCTAAATTATCTGATTAAAATAGAGTTTCCTATAATTTGGAGATTTTTTGGATAAAGGGTTTCAGGATGATGAATCCCATACCTGTACCATTAATGTTGAGGGTTATTGTTCCATTTAATGCTGGCAGTCCCTATGAATACTAGGTAACTGTACCATGTTGTGGTTAAATGTGCCATATAAAACTGGGGAGTGGAGGGGGTCAGTTTGCAATTTAAATCTGAGAGTCACTGTACCATTTATGACTATGGTTCGCCATGTTATTTTTCTGCTGGCACGCCAGTGTACATTCTGCTTAGCTGCTGCTCATATACTTATATCTTGTCTTGTACTTAGGCTATTGGCCTAATGAGCTATTTAGCATCTAGTGTAAAAAAAAACAATAAGGCTGCACATCTGACTCCTTTGTTGTGTAAACAACATTTGAGAGACGAAACATTTGTGCCAGCTCCAGGAGATAAGCAGATATTGAGATAAGGGCTGCCACTTTAGTTTGCACTCTGCCGCTCTGGTCAAATGTTTTAAGCTGCGACACTTAATGCTTCTCTAATCACTTACGTTCATGATCCTCTAATAGGGTCAGCCTTCACTAAACTCAATGTCCAGGAAGAGCAATGAAGCAAAGTCACCACTCACGAGGCAAAGCTCCCTGTGCCTGCCATGATTCTAGGCCTGAGAAGGCAATGACTCACGTGTGCCAGTTGTTATGACTGTTAACTTTCTTAAAAGAATACAAAACAGATCACAAGCGTGGGGAGGGGGTGTTTTATGGGTTTTTTTAAACTTTTGGCTCCCTTGTGTACTGTCATTTGCCCCTCTCTTGCCTCATTTAACCTTGCTCAAACCAGTTTTTAATATATCATAGTCTTTATTCTGCTATGTCTAGAATCGAAGTTTAATAAATAAAAATGTTGGCACCGATTATAGCTTTAAAAACAGACAGTGGACAAGAGATCCTTGAAAATGAATGGCAGCCGCTGCTGCAATAACACCCACACACATATATAAATAAGAGGACATTTATGTCACGGCCGGCACCCAATACCAGAACAAGTGCCAAGTACCCTGGTCTCGGCTTGACTTCACCAGTAGTGTGACCACTGTTGGGCTTCGGGAGGAGCCCTCAGCTTACTTGGGTGCCACCTGAACTTAACGAGGGGTACAAGCTAGAAGCAGAGTCTTTTGGGCCGACAGTCTCAGCACAAGAGGATTAGGCAAGGGGATGGTCAGACAGGCTGGGTCGAGGCAGGCGGATATCAGAATCTTCAGGCAGGCAAGGGTCAAAACCGGGTAGTCAATCAAGGGGATAAGCAGGAGAGTTGTCGTAGGCAGGCAAGGGTCAGAATACAGATTGGAGAGTAGTCAGGAACAGGCAGGGTCAAACACAGATAATCAGATCAGAATTTTCAAGACAAACGCTCAAAGCTCAGGAAAACCACTTAGAACAAGTTCTATCATGGGCCAGGTGCTGTGGACTGAAATGGGCTTAAATACTTTTTTTTATGATGATGGTGTCAGTGATATACTGAAACACTCTGCCGTTTACTTTAATTTTGTTTTATAGTTATTTGTGTTTGTCAGAAACGACCTGAAACCAAAATACTGATCAATCTTGAGGTTACATTTTATAGCTTTTATTTTTTTACTACTTATCTATGTAGTCAGACCCAATCTTATTTGTATTTCAAAATAATGACAAACAAGTAGGGATGGGCGAATTTGACCCGTTTCGTCATAAAATTAGCCGCCAGCGAATTTTTTTTAACGCGTGTCTTTTTATTTTAACGCACAACGCCATACAAGTGTATGGGCGTCATTTTTTCGGCAAAAGAAGACGAAAAAATTTGCCCATCCCTGCAAGCAAGTCATTGTCTGGTTGCTAGGCAGAGTTACCCCAAACTCTCTAGTTGACACTGAGGTAACAGTGTGCTTTATTGAGCCCTGGTCTACATGGCCCACAGAGCAATGTCTGGTACAGTCTGTTATTATGAGGAATCTTATCAGAACTAAAATCTTGGGAAAGAAATCAATTTGTTTAGGCTATAGTCCTCTTATAAACAAAGGACATGCAAACCGATATTTTATGGCTGAACTAAAACTCAAAAAAAAGACAACTTGGGGGTCACTTACTGAGACCCGAGAATCAAATGTAAGAAGATTATGGGGTGAATGCATGCATGCATTTGTGAAGCGAATGCATGTCTCTGCAACTTCTACCTGTATCAGTTCTTCTACCTGCAAATTGCACCTGTTCTGCAGGTAGTAAATGACCCCCCCATGTCTTTTGCTTGTCTTAAAAGAGACATATTGGGCCAGATTCAATTCAGTGAAAAAAAAAAAAAATAGGTTTATCACTGATGGACTAGATTCAATGATGAGATGAAATTCAATTCAGAAAAACGTATCTCACTGTTTATCATAGGAAAAACTCACGTGTGATAACTTTTTTTCATTGAATTGACTCTGGTCCAAGAATGCGCCAGTATATTATACTCTTTTCAATATAGAAGTGCTTAAAGGGGAACTATTGCGAAAATTAAAATTTAATATAAGATTCAGCATGTTAAAATAAGAAACTTACTAAATCCAATCAATTAAAAATTCTGTACTGTTTCTGACATAATCAAGTTTATCCTCACTATTCCTCTCTCTCAGCATCTGTCTCTCCTCATTCTGTCTTCATTCAGGGGTTGGGTGTCAGATAAATGATCCAATATATCTTATAGAAGATGTATTAGAGCTCACTCTATTAAAATCACCAGAAATCATGTCTCTCTACTTGCAGAATTTGTACAAAAGGCAGTTATTTTGTTTGATTTTGTTTGTACTGGAATCAGTTATTTGAGTGAGCTCTAATACATCTGCTAGGAAAGGAACCCCCCTATAAGATATATTGGATCTAACTGTCAATGAATATCTGACACCCAACTGCTGCATGAAGACAGAATGAAGAGAAACAGATGCTGAGAGAGCAATAGTGAATATAAACTTGATTATTTCAGAAACAATGCAGAATATTTAATTGATTTTATTTTGTTTCTTATTTCAGTATGAGGGAGCTTATATTAAATTTAAATTTTTTGCGATAGCTCCCCTTTAAAAGGGGAGTGTTTTGGGTTGATTTATTGAAATTTTTTTCAAAACCATATTAGTCCTGCCCAATTGTTCCACTTTCTGCTGCCTCCTTTCCCAGGCCACACGGAGAGCTGGTAGCACTCAGCACACTGCACTGTAGGATAAGAGCCAGTCAGGAGTTAGGCTGACCTGATAGGGAACTGTAACCTGCCTTTGCTTGTGTGACTGCAGCACTGTGATTGGCTCTCCACATCCTACCATGCTTCAGGTAGGGACACATCCACTCCTCATTTGAACAGCGGCTGTAGCAGATCTATAGGGAGCTCCAACAACTGGGCTATTTTTTAAAGATAATATTTCTTTTTAGCTCAAAGTAAACCAGCACCATATATTTCCTACAATGTTATGGAGGGGGGTTCAGTTATCCTATGTCTCCTATGAGACAAGTTTACCAATCTTAGTGTATCACAAGACTTAAGCACCAAGCCCACCACTTTAACAGCATAGATTTGTGCCTCCGAAAATGTTCCCAGTAGCTACCCGTCTTCCTTTTGCTTAATTCACTGCACATGCTATCACAATGTACAGTATATATACAAATTCATAATGCATTACTGCTTTAATTGTGTTCTCCTAGTAGAAATGCCCCTGCTCTCACATGAACACAAAAATTGCTCTCTTCATCAAGATAGGACCCCACAAGATGACACACCAACATACTGTATAGTGCCATACAAAAGAGCATCCATTAAAAAAAAATACCATTTGTTTTGCTTTGTGCTGAATGCAAATTGTCCTAGAGAGGGCAAAGTAACCTTGGTGTATTCCTACATGTTATTATGGGGAAAAATGATAAAGAATTCTTAAAATAACATTTGTTTTTACAGAAGTTTAATAAGAGGAAGTGTAGAAATTACCCGCATTTCTAAGTTTAGTATGATTACACTGAGCTGGGAAATAAACAGCATGTAACCACATGGAATTCGTGGTATTATAAACATATATAAGCTGTGTTTATTTATACTTGTTTATCTTATATGAGCATTTTTGGGATTCTGTAAATACTAAGGTGAGAAGAACTTGTATTACCCTCCTGTGCCAGTCAGACTAGCTTCATCCTCCTAAGCTCTCCATAATTCCCTCTTATATGGGGATACATAAGCCATAAAGCATTCACAGAAAGCATTAAGAGAATTAGGAATATAATGTAACATGTTAGAGATTTTTCCCCTCTGGATAAAATGTGTATTGCCATAAAAGTCACAATTTGCATATAGTCTAGTAAACCAAAGCACTCAATTAGCATTTACTGGTCATCTCCTATAAATGGTTACAATACAGAGAACAAATGTTATTGAAGGGTCTGGTGTCATCACACCCATGAGTCATGGTGCATACTGGGGTGCAAAATGGATTTTGACCCCCAAACATTAAACTTTTAGGGGGTCATTTATCAAAATCCAATTTTTCCGATTTTTTTCAATTAAAAAAAGTCCGAATCCATGTTTTGGCCTTATTTATTATTTAAAATCACAAATTAATCGCTTTGGGCAAAAACAGAAAAAAATTGTACGAAAAATCTTATCGTATGATTTTTTGGGTATTTTTTTCATAATTTTTGACTGGAAAAGTACAAAATAGTCGGATTTTAGGGCTAATTCCAGCGCAGACCACAGAAACTGCCAAACAGAATAGGGACCTCACCCATTGACTTATATACAACCTCGGTAGGTCTTAGATGCCGGATTCTCGGATTCGGACTTGGGGTCTAATAAATCCCAAAAGAATCACGTTTTTTTCCCACTACAAATTCAGATTTTATAGTTAAAAAAACTCCAACTTTTCGAGTTTTTGGCATTCGGACTATAACCCCCTTAATCTTTTGCGCTTTTCCTTCCTAAAAATAATCTAAATCTCACAAGAAGTGTGTATATGGGACAGCAATCTTTTAAGGGGGCCAGTTCTACATCTTGGGAACCACTGCAGTAGATTATGTATTGTGTTGAAATGTATATTATATGCCTAATATACCAGCAGAAGAGCAGCGGTGCAAGTGTCAGTCAATGAAGAACACAATGTCTTTTTTGTGGTTTGTCCACTCCTGAAATGACTTTACTATAACTAACTTTTTTTCTAATTCAATGTTTCTTTGTTTTGGCTATAATGAAATTTTCTAGTTGACTACTAGAGTTATGTATTTGCTTTTTTCCGGACATATTTGTGTATACTTGTGTAACTTATTATGTGTATTTGTGTATACTTGTGTAACTTATTATGTAACATAGAAGACTGATACTCATTAGCCTTTAATAAGATCATAAAAATTACCTCAAGTGTTGAAGCTCAAGAGAAGCTATAGCTCAGGACAAAGTCATTATATCCGTCCTTCAAAAGGGTGTCTTATATATATGTGATTTTTTTTTTTTAGAGCAGAAGGTGTTTGGCACAGGTTCTCATGTAATTGAGACACACCACCACTACTGCTGTGAGGGCATCCCAAAGACACTGAGGGAGTTATTTATCAAAATCCGAAAAGTTCTCACTATTTTCTGAAAACCACTCTGACCATATCCCCCTATTTATCAATACAATTTTTCGAAAATTTCTTGTGCTGGAAAAATATCAATAAAATCGTGAAAATACCGAATTCTACAAATTTTTCAGTTTTGTTTACTGAAACCTCTGACTTTTTCGAATCTGATGCCCGAAACCACAAAATCTTCAGATTATTAAATTAAAACCAGCGCAGATCAGGATATTAACAGGACATCTACATGAACATGGCAGGTCTGAGTTGGAGTACTTTTTTCACCAGACAGACTTTTAACACCATCGGAGTTTAATAAATCTTAGTTTTAGGGTTTTTTTTCATACGAAAAAATTGTGTTTTTCCCCTTTAAAAGTCCAACCAGAAAAAAAATCGGCTATATAAATAACCCTCTGAGTGTTGGTGGGACATTAAAATATTTCTACCTAAGGCAACACAACTTTGCCTTAAATTATTTCTACTATATTGAATTACCAAAATGTAGCATTTTTAAGTACAGAAGAAAATAGTACAAATCAGCTTTAAGCAATAAGAGAATAAGTGGGAATAAATTATTTTCCTGAAATAAAATTCACATTAAACAAACTGAACTAATAAGGTGAAAATTACTATTTTTCTAAAATAGCTTTTGAAACATAAAAACCTATTTATTGGCACGTGTTTAAAGCAACCATTTATTATATATTAGGCTGAATAGAAAATAGTAGAAAACAAGTGTTTTTGCATGTATGCAGATAAAAATGACTGAGAATGAGCCAGTGCCACATGCAGTGGAAGATGACGATGAGCTGGATGGAAAACTGAATTACAAACCCCCACCCCAGAAGTCCCTACAGGAAATACAAGAGCTTGACAAGGACGATGAGAGTTTAGCCAAGTACAAGAAATCATTGCTAGGAGATGGACCAGTGGTAGCAGGTACATGTTCTTCTCTGATATTTCATATATAATTGTTGGTAGGTGTTTTTTTAGTTAATGCAATTATGGGTCAGGTTTATCAATCATCAAACTACAAGGCACAGAAGGATTAATCAATTATTTGATAAGAATTTTTTTGTTGTTTTTACAGATCCATCAGCCCCAAATGTGACTGTAACTCGCCTCACATTGGTTTGTGACGCTGCCCCAAAACCAATCACGATGGATCTTACTGGTATGCGATAAATTGTCTAGCACTTCTTTTACCCCTGGATTCATATTTTTACCTTGTAGGGTGATGGGGTTTTACAAGGACAAGAAATATCAACTAGGCAAATGACACTGAGCATTTCAGAGTAGGGGTTTAACAAAAGGCTGTGAGACAAGGCAGGACCAAAAAAAAAATAGTGGCCCATAGTTAACCAATTTGCACAAATATTGTTTTTGAAGAACAATACAATGCAGTTGGCCATGGTCTATATATGGTCATAAGCCAACAAGATCTTTTAACTTGTACAATTAATTTCTAAACAAGTCTAATCACATCTCATTTGAGATAGTCCATCATTTTGGTCTCAAACTTGACCTGATTCTGCCGGTTCTGTTAAGAAAGGCAGAAGTCAATATCTCCCATGTATATGCAAGCTAACAAGATATTATAAAGTCCATTTCATTTTGGTAGTATAGAAGCTACATGGGAGTGTAGAATGCCTACTACTGTTGGCTCACATGTCTAGGTTACTAAACCTGTCTGCACTTAACATAGCCTATGATTAAGGGATTGTATCCCGAAACGCGTAGGGCCTTCGATCCCTATTTTAGCTTGCAATAAAGACCTTTTTCCTCTTCAAGCGGAGTGCCGTCCATTCCTTTGGCATAGTTTGCACTTAACATAGGTTTAGTAAGCAGAACACTAACCAAAACTATAAATATGGCTACCCAGAGGCAGCAATGTCAACTTACTCCATGTCATTCGGTTAATAATGACCCAGGCATGTGAGATGCCTAACAGCCATAGTCGCAGCAGCCTAACAATGCCTGTATTAAGGGAATTAGCCTCTCTTGAAACCCATGTCCCGAGTTCTGTTTGGCTAGCCACTATGATGTCTTCTAGCCTAGGCACCTAATTATTAACTTTCTGAGCTATGATCATTGAAGCCACACTCTATTCCACCCCTTATACAAAAGTAAAGAGTACAGCCATAAGTAACCGTAACATTTAGGTATCAAAACACACTTACGGTATCTGAAACCTATAATTTACATTGCATTAAATAGTATCATAGTATGCATCTGACAGCAGTAACTCAGCAAATGGTATAAAACATCTCTTTCCGCAGGAGATATAACAAATTTGAAAAAAGAGACTTTTGCTCTCAAAGAGGGAGTTGAGTATAGAGTAAAAATCCACTTTAAGGTAAGTGATATATTGACTTTAATTATATTATTTCCTCCTTGGACAGACATAATATCCAAGGCCATTGTGATACAAAAAATTATAGTTAGTATAATTATTGGGTATATATAGTTAATGTAAGTGTATGGAGGGGTCAGTGTCATTGTATGTATGGATGCTGGGTTTCATTTGGAGGTGTTGAACTGGATGGACTTTGGTCTTTTTTCAACCCAATTTAACAATGTAACTATTAAAATATTAGTTAGTTAAGGAAATGTAGAAATTTAAGTTGTTTGCATGCAGAATAAAAGTGTGTATGGTCACAGTTTGAATCTCACTGGCAAAAGGAACAAACAAAAGCATCCTTACTGGGAGTCGAAATTGTAGTAGATAAATGAAAACACCAGAGTTCAGAGTTCCTCCATTAGGGCATAGTCAGCCTCATTTGTTTCCAACGGGCAAATGTGACTGCTTTCAAAAAAGTCTGCCAAGCCTGGAACAGCATGCTTAGGAATGGAGAAGTTGGAGAAGAATGAAAGTAAGCCGACTCAGCCACAGATTAAAGGAAACAATGATACCGGTATAAACCAATTGCCCACAAGTTCACAGTGTCATGCAGCCCTTCCCTTGCCTTGTTCTATTGCGAAGTGAAATATTCTGGAAGCTGATGTCCCTCTGCTTTCCAGAGAATTTGTGAACTACCCACTATGGAAAGCAGAGAGACTTAAGGTGGTTTATTTGAGTCAGAGATAAATTACTTTGGTGTCCTTTTCAATTAGCGGAATGGGGTATAGTAAGTACTTAAAATGTATGTTTATTTTTGGCAGTTAATTGTGTGTTTATGCAACTTTTCTTCAAGTCCAGTTGAATGATATTATGACAAATGGGGGTATTTTTTCCCTTTAATTGGTACCTTTATACAAAATACTAGCCATACCATTAGCATATGTTACTACCCTTCCAATTTGTCCAATTGCATATATAATGTCTATTTATAGGTCAATAAGGAGATCGTTTCTGGACTAAAGTATGTGCAGCATGCATACCGGGCAGGAGTGAGAGGTAAACACATTGATTCATGAATTCCTTATTTCTTTTTAATGGGAATTTAATGGACTTTTAAAGCGGGAAAAACACAATTTTTTGTAGAAAAAAGTTTTATTTTTCGAGATTTATTAAACTACGATATAGAAAAAGTCAGAATAAAAAAACACTCTAACTCAGACTTGCCGAGTTCATGTAGAAGTCAAAGGCAGATGTCCCATTCACATTTTGAAGATATCCTGATCTGTGCTGGGTTTCTTTCTTTAAATAAAGAATTGGCATTTGTTCACAGTTGTTCAGCTGCTCATTTAGGAAATCCAGACAGGACATTGAAGTGAATGACATGACAATCAGCCAGTCACTGATTGCCACGTCATCGGTCCAGCCCCTGACTTCACCCACCCCACCCCTGACATCACCCACCCCCTATGTCACTGGCCCGCCCCCTTTGTCACCAATCCGCCCCTGCTCATTTTCGTAAAAAAAAAGGGGGCAACCCTAAAAGGTCCCAAGCACTCATGAGACACCAACCAACCACAGCAGGGCAACAGCATGAGCATGTTGCCACCACTGCAGAGGGCCAGCAGAAGAAAGAAAGCATGTCACATGGACGGGAGGTTGAACATTTATAAGGGGTGTTTCCTTTACTCTCATAGGGATGCTGTATCTCTAGTCAGGGCCTGCTGACCCTACACTTTTATGGATTTTAGGGGCTATTTAATAAATGGAATTTGATCATTTGCAGTTGATAAAACTAATATGAAGTAGCAGATTAATTTTTTTAACGTATGATGATGCCTCACTCTGATATTTCTGATTTTATTGCAGTTGCTAAAGCTACGTTTATGGTAGGCAGCTATGGACCACGACCAGATGAATATGACTTCCTCACACCATTAGAAGAAGCACCTAAAGGAATCTTGGCACGAGGAACTTACCTTAATAAGTCACACTTTACTGATGATGACAACCACGATCACCTCACCTGGGAGTGGAACCTGTGCATTCGCAAAGAGTGGAATGAATAGAAAGCCTTATATCAAGCCTTAGATCATACATGTTAAAGTTTTTTTTTTTTTTTTTGCATTATGCTCTTAATGCTACTGTATGCCAGGGAGACACACTGGGCTATCTATTAACTAAACACTCTGCTCTGCTGCTACTGGTTGAATGTTATCCTTTGGTGCTTTATCTCTTCTCACAAGCAAGGTTATAGTTAAACAGAGATGTATTTGCTTATATTTAAAGTGCTGACCAAAGTGATATTTTAATGTGTGTCACTATTATTCCTAATAAAATAAGAATTACAATTCTGCATTTATCTGCTATAGTTCTTACATTAATATTACATTTACAGATAAATAAATTATAGCACTGTCAAAAAATTATTATACACTTTAGCCCTGCTGAAACTATGCTTATCCCTCTGCCCTGTGGCTATATGTACTTGGGGCAGGAGAAGGTATATTACATAAACAGTTAGACTGTTCTTCTCTAGAGAGTACCCTGCTTGGGGCCTATAGTTTTGAAATCTTGATCAGTGAAAAAGCCTGTCTGAGGGAGAATGTTTTAAAGGAGTAAGGGTAAAATCCACTGTGGGTGCCATTTTGTTAAGATTGTAATTGTGTTTGCAATCTACTTTCACTTTCCCAGGCATTCCTTATTCCACACTTTGCATGTCCATGCATGGAAAAGATCAAAATGATGGCTTCTATAATAAAAAAGGCCAATGTAAATAACAATATATAAAACAATCCTGAGCCTGCATTTCTCGTTATGTGGGGGTATTAAAAATGTACAGAAATAGTCAAAACAAAGTGACTTGTTTGGCATTGATGGATATACAGAATATGCCCAACACAAGCCATTCTCTCTGTTCACCAGTTGCTGATGTATATACCATATTAGCCATCTGTGTGCCAAGTGTTGAAATTTCCACCACTAATATAGTGGCAGAGATTTCTTTACCCCCTGTTTGTAGTAGCATGGTTATATATATGAAACAGCTGTAGTCTTCACTAGTTTATTTCAATAACTTGTGCTTGGAACCATATATAGGACCATTATAATTGTGAAAAACAAGCAACTGAATGACCACTTGTAGCCCTGCAGAAGCAACAGTATTGGTCCCTCTTTGCAGGTATTAATGTTCTGCACTTTTTATGGACAGTATTATAACATACAGAACCACGGCAGATGAAACATAGTACTGATCATCTGAAGAAGGAGAAATTTTATGGCATTTTACTCAAGCCATTTCAGACGACTAAATATGCAGGCAAAGCAACCTTTAACTGTTGTTATTGGATAAAAGGGGAATTAAGGGGAAGAGATCTATTTCTCCAAAGATGCCCCAGTAACTTGTCTGTACGTAAAGCTTTATTTAAGTGCTGTAAGGAAATGCAACACTGTACATTATTACAATATATAAAAGTGCACACAGGGAGAACAAGTAACATAATAAATTAAATTCTAAGCAGCCGCACTCAAATCCAAAACATCCAATGTTTCGGCCCACATTAGGGCCTTGTGTGTACTGTATATACACACACACAGGGCTTACATGCCATGTGTTGGATAACATATAGGCAAATTGGTGGGGAAAATTGCACAAGGTTAAGGCATTAAGAATGTGAGAAAAGTGAAGAAAGTGAGTTGAATGTAGTATATATTACTATAGTATACAGGTTGTTGGCTGTATTTTGTGCTACTTCAGCAGTGGCATTTTTTTCTATTTGCACCAGACTAGGGGGCAGATTTACTAAAGGGCAAGGTGACTAACGATGGCGAAGATACGCCAGTTACCGGTTTCAGGGACATACTTCACTTACTTCACTAGCGAAGGAGATAGACCCTAGCGGTGATTCGCGCTCTATCGGCAGGTGAATTTTCGCTCTGACGAATGGACGTTACTCCGCAAATTCACTAAAGTGCGGATTTTACTGAACTTTACCTTTCGCCAGACTTGCCTTCGCCAGCTCAGACCAGGCGAAGTGCATTAGAGTGCATAGATCTTCCTCATTCTTCTGTTACTTACATCATATTTTTTAGTGGAAAAAGATTCTAAGTCCAAAATACGCTGGCGTTTTTTCCTTTTTTCAGAGTGATATCCTGCAAAACCGGGTTCCCCCATACATTTTCTATCATATGGAACATTAACTATACACTGGGCTCATGTGTAAGGCATTATAACAACTCTATTTTCTTTATTAAGGTTCCCTAGACTTGTGTAATGTAGTGTATTTGCTGTAACATCCATTCAACTTCCTGCCATATGCAAATTAGCCTGAGCGAAGACCTCTAACGAAGTTGCTCTAGGATTTGCTTGCATTGCCGAAGTAACGCTAGAGAAAATTCGCCAGCGTTCGGTACCCTGGACACAATTTTGCTTTTTAGTAAATTAGCGTTGTCTGAGAGAATTTTCGCATTGCCAAGTGTTGCGATGGCTGTGAAGCAGTCTTGGCAAATTTTCACCGCTTAGTAAATTTTCCCCTTGGAGGGTTGTGCGGCAATGCATTTATTTTTAAAAATTCTGTAGTATATATAGCTTAATGTTAGCAGAAGGATTTTCTATGCTATCCTTTGCATAACAGGCAGCCATGCTATAGATTTTACCTTGGGTTGAACAGATCCCCTTTTAGGAGAGACACCAGCCCACTAAATAGTGACTTTCTATGGCATCTTATGGCAGCCTCTCTGGCATTTGCCAGAACCCACAGATTGCCAGTCTGGGCTTGGGAGAAAGAAGGGGAATCCAAGCAGAAGAATTTAAAAATGATTGCAGAGGAAAGAGGTGGGAGCCTGGTTAGTAGGAGATTGCAAAAGTCAGAATGGGATAGGATAATGACATGGATTAATGCTTTGGCTGTTATTTGTGAAAGAAAGGGGTTGATCTAGGCAATACTGCAGATGAAAAAGCAGCAGGTTTGGCAGTAGTATAATTAAGAAGGAGGGATTAGTCAAAGATGACCCCCCCCCTCCCAGGCAGAGTGCTGAATTAACAGAGTTAATGATCATGCCATCAATTGTAATGTTGAAAGGAAAAAGGGGGCTAGGTTTAGGCAGGAAGACCGTGAGCGTAGTTTTAGCCAGGTTGAGTTTGCGGTGGAGTTGGTTATCTAGGACGCAGTTAGCATTCTGGGTTTGATATTCTCTGAGCTCATATAGGAAGGGACACACACACACTTATATATATTTTGTTTTTATATAATTAATAAAAGGAAATACTGATGACACCTCATCAACGTCAGTTGGCAAAAAGAGGTATGATAGCTGGAGCAGATATATACAAGCAATGGGCTCTTTACAACTCAAAAGAGTTGAAAGCGAGTATCTGTTTATGTAAATATTGGAGTCTTCGAGAAGAAGTCACCGAAATCTATATATTAACGGTTATTATTTTCTCTTTAAATTTACAAGTCATCCTAAGAACCTACACACTCTTCCTTGAACCCATGGAGGATGAGGATCTTCCAAAAGTAGGCTGCGAATAATGGACATGAAGAAACTGTAATATCGGTCAGTCCTATACTCTCATCAGCCACAATCATCAGGAAATGAAACTTCAGTGGAAATTTTGTGGCACAGTAGTACAGTAGTCTTTAAGTGAAAGTTTGACCAAATGCTTAAAACAAATCAAATAGGTGACCTAAAAAAACAATATGTTGTTATTACACAAAGATAATAAAAAAAGTGATTACATTTTGTAAAAAGACAAATAAAAGCATGTGGAGGAGGAACATGGTACTACAACACCACAGAACTGTATTGTGCAGTTAGGAAACTTTTGAATCATTTCCAGGGCATTATTATACAATTGTTCATGTTTTGCATGTAATCTTCCATGCTGTGAATAATCCGTTTGCACAAAATGAACATTTTACTTATCTTTCTATAACTTAGGGACCCAAAGGTAATAAAGAAAATTTGCTGAAATAGGCTGAAATACTTACAATGATGGCACTCTAAGAAGAAAAAGCCTTTCCTATCAAGACAGCTTGTTTTATACTGAGGCATCTCATGCATTTGAATAATGTCCTAATAATAGCTACATTTGTGTCCTGTTATCACAAAGTGCAAAGTTTATAAAAGCAGATGTGATCTTCCCATGGTTTGTAGGCTTCCCTACTTTATTTGCTCTTGGAACAGTCACAAGAATCTGTTACACATTGAGGAGCGGGAGGGAGCAGTCACCAGTAGCAGTAATGGTAGGAAGCATGACAAGGCCAAGCATGAGCTGTCTCCTGCTTGTAGTACTCATTGGTACTTCATCAGGCACAGATGTGGGAAACTCCACGAAAAGTGAAGGTAAGAAATTCTATCAATTTCATATTATTGTGAGAGAGGACAAATGATATCAAAATCAGAACCGATACATTGCCAACATCTTAAATCTAACACTCAGACTAAACCTAAAATAAGTAAACTTAAAAGAATATCCATGTAACCATTTTTATAAATATACTGGTAGGGAAGTCCATAAGGTAGACAGAAGGAAAGCTGGATCATCCTAAATTTATAGAGCTGTCTTAAAAAATCCAATCCAATGTTGGTCATACAAATGCCGGCCACATCTAGATATTCTGTAAAAACAAAAGAGTCCCCAAGCAATTTTTATCAAGCACTTATACAAAAAGTTCCCCAGATACCTACAGAAGTCAATTATCTATTTGTGAAACCCTACCAATTCCTATTTTTTTATGAATGACCTGTACTCTAACCCTATGGCATGATACAACAAACCTGCAGTATGATGACTCATCCAACTGCACCGAGGAGTTCAGCCCCTGCTAATGTAAATAGTCACAGCATTTTGGAATACATATCTGGGAAAATATCTTACTTACGGTTCATCTCATTTATCACAGTGATCAAAGGATCTCAAAGCCATGTGACAGTCCAGGATGAACACTGAGACCTGAACAAACACTTAACTGTCTTGGGCTCCTGGCTCTCATATGAAAATAATCACATATGGAGTTTTTGCTGCCCACGCTAATGATTTCACTCTCTCTTTTGTACATATTATACCTTTCTACAATTTATATAGGGGTTCCAATTATGGTCATACTCTACATTTTTTAATTTCCAAGTACACATATATATGTGTATAGCATAACCATTTACTGTGCAAACTGATGACATATGTTTGATGCAACATACTAACTGCATGTTGTATGCCCCCTAATAAGATACATGATATATCTTACTTTTGTAGAAAAGCCTATGGGTAGATTCACTAAAGGGTGAATTGTCCCCAATGATGACTTCGCAAACCTCGCACCACTTCGCCAGGTGTAAATTCGCTACCACTATGCTATTTCACTAATAAGCAAAGTTGCGTCCTGGGCGCCGAACGCTGGCGACTATTCACTAGCGTTACTTCGGCAGTGCAAGCATTTCATAGCGAAGATGTGATAGCGTACGTTTGTGCCTGCAATAAGTTCAATTTGAATAGGGCGGGTACATTAAAGTTGTATAGAGGTCTTTATTAAAGATGTTGGTGCAAATGCTTGAAGTTACCACTTGTTATTAAAAATGTCCAGGGAACCTTAATAAAAACCAAAGAGTTAATATGTAATGCCTTACACACAAGCCCACTGTAAAATGAATACTTCATATGTTCTCAAATGTTTAGCCAAAAAAAGTTTGTTAGGACTTTTGCAGGCAATCCCACTTAAAAAAGGAAAAGTCGCCAGCGTTTTTTCAACTTTAATGCATTTTCAGCAGACTTGATATGATGTAACTGACATCAGATTGAGGAAGATCTAGCTTTATTTTTGCAGTTCACCTGGTCTAAGGTGGCGAAGTCAACTGTTGTGAAAGAGGTAATGTTCAGTAAAATATGCACTTTAATGACCATTCGCCTGAGTGAAAAGTTGAATGCCGATACAGTGCAAATGAACGTTAATGACGGTCCCGTTCACTGGCGAATTGTTGTCTGCGCCTGTTAGTGAATTGGCGATGTGGATTTCTAGCAAAATTACGATATCGACGGCCACTTCGTCCGTTAGTGAATCTGCCCCTATAAATACTGGGCTGACAGATCACATGACTGTGCTACCATTATTAATATGCTCGGTTAGCCATTTAATAGCATTTTGTCTTTGTCTGGATGATGTATACCAGGGACAAATAATGTACTCTATCCACCAACACCCATCAATAAAAGTGATGGTTGTATTTATTCAAAGGATAAAAACTTTCTAAATACTTTCTGAACAAAATGAAGGAAAGAATGAATATACAGTTTCTTCTTGTGTAATTTGCGTGACTGCAGCTGTTCTATTTCCCATTGCTGTTGCAATGCCCAAATGCATCAGGTGGAAAGGGAGGCACGTTTTTCTTGTTATATCCCCAAAGAAAACACAGATAAATATTGTATATACATTTTGGATGGAATGAAAAAAGAAAAAGGGCATGATTACAATACGTTGGGGGCATTGTTAATTATAGTTTGTTGCAATGGCAACAAATAATGTTGTTTAATTAGATAATAACCTATGGGATAACAAGCTCCCTTAGAGACTCTATGCTAGTGTTGTACAATGTACAATGGAAAGATGTACTAAATATTACTGAACTGTTCTGAATATGGAAATATACAGTATTGATATACAGTATATATTGATATAATGAGTAACTAAATACTTCCAGCACTTACAGTATATCTACCCAATATGCCTTACACATGGTCAGGTTCTACTCTGAAGTTAACTTCTCTCATTTCCTATGGTTCTGTCCTCCTGTCAGAAATGGGAGTATGGGATGCAAGTGGTTTTATCATCACCCAGATTCTGTTTGGCAGGCTACAGATGATGTTATGAAACAGAGATTGCCAGCGCATGGTTTGTCTTTAAAAATAATTATTAAAAAAAATGAGGTGTACCACACTTGGCCAAAATGCCATAGTGTGGGTTAGACCAAGCGATTCTGGTTTAGTTTAAAGATGATGTTATACCAGAATTGTTTTACTTTGCTCACATTGTGTAGCGGATAAGAGGAGAACATCGTTCCACTTGCTTAATGTATATCTTGCAATGAGGGCATTGGGGGACATCAATTATTAATATCATTATTATAAACACATATTTATAAAATGCAGACAAATTTACACAATGGTACACATTTTGAATACTTGGTTTCTTTTTACTAAATGTTTTTATTTGTCTGTGATCAATATTGTGTGTAATCAATGTCTATGTAAGGCATCTACTACTGCATACAATATATCTATCAATGTATCTATTATTGGAAAAAAATGTTTATTGGAATGAACTGACCACCAGTTGGGTCTCAAATGCCAGAGGCTTCATTTGCATCCCCCAATGGCCACTTGTCTGTAGCATTTCACCTTTTTGATGGAATTTGTTGTAAGCTCTTGTGAGCAGGGTCCTCAAATCTTTCCCCCCCCCTCAACCCTGTCTATTTACCGTAAGAACCTGATTGTTATAGTAACACCAAAACACTGTTTAACTTGGCATTGAGATTCTACAACCAGACAACCTCAGTGATGGGAACATTCAGTGAATTCCCTATCAATGAAAAAGTATATGTAAACATGGGGTCAGTGCAAGGAAGATAATTTTGCTCTGCTCTATGTGCTTTACTCTAGAGCCTGTTAGAAGTGCTAAGGTCCTTGCAGATGTCCCATCTACCAATGTCTTTATAGAGTCTTCAGAACTTGCTGTGATTGGATTTATCCAGGTATGTTACAATACTTTATGAACAGTGTTCTTCAAGACACACACACATATTGGTATTATAAAGCATCCATACAATCTGCTAGTTGCCTAGCATTGTACTATTTGGTTAAATACATAAATTACCAGATTGCACTGATCCAGTTGACTGGCCAGAGAGATTGATGCGAGCTGATCAATCATAGTAGTTGCTGTTGTAAAATACACAGTTCAACCTTGTTTCAATCTGGAGAACAAAGAAAGGCTAAATACTACGTCCAGAAACAATGCTTCATAACAATATTTGGAGAGTTCTTGTGGTCATGCCTAAACATACGTATAAATTATTATAGTCATACCATATACATTTTTAATCCTGAACCAACAAGTGTATTTGTTTAAGCTATAATATTGGTGTTTTTGACCGCCAACTCAGGTCATTGTACCTGATCCTTTTTGGAAAGAGCCAGCACTTGGAATTGCTTTCTCCTACTCAATGTAACTAGAGAAGTTGCAGTGGGACTTTGATGTTTATTAATGAGTGCTATTCTTATATCTTTACCTAGCACTGCAGGTGTCAGGAAGCTGTTATCCTGTTACCTTCCCACTGTTCTGTTTATAGGCTGCTTGGGGGGGGGGGGTTGTCACTTTAGCTTGCAGTGCAGTAGTAAAGAATGACTGAAGTCTATCAGAGCACAAGTCACATGGCTGAGGGCACCTTGGAAACTATGTCAGATTTCAAAATTAAATATTGAAAAATCTGTTAGCTCTTTGGAACAATGGATTTTATTATAGAATTATGTTGGAACAGCATTACTAACTGGTGCTTTTTAAAAAAAAAACAAAAACCTGTTGTCACATGACAGAAGAGTTTTGTCTAGAGTCATCCAAAGTTCATAGTTTGCTGTTTCTTTTAAGAGAATGTAAATCATTCTGGCATTGCTCTGATCCTTTTGGAGAAGGTTATCATAGGTGGGACTCTGTAGAGGCTGAGAGAGAACCAAAACAGATAGAGAGGCTGCTCCTAGAGCTAATTTTAAGCAAGAAAGCTTAAAAGTAGTTGCAGGTTTGCAAAATATAAGTAGGTGTCAAAAACTAGCAGAAGAGTATTGCTCTGTTAAGGGAATAAGGAATTTACAGCAATGATGTACTAGTTTCCATTTAAATTTAGTGTACATATTCCCTATAATGATATGTATCATTATACTGACAAGCATCTGACTGCTTGATATCATTTTCACAGGATCCAGAAGCACCAGAGGTTCAAGAATTTAATGCACTTGTGAACAAGCACCCAGAATGGGATTATGCAATAAGCACCAGCAAAGAAGTTTTAAAGCACTTCAAAATCGAAGGCAATACAGTGACACTGTTCCGCCAGGTAAGTTATGCATTACCCGGTTGAGTTTAAATTATTTGACTCCCAAAAATTCAAAAAATATTCTTTTTTTCACCTTTATGAAAGTCTAGTCTGCTCTGAGGGTTCAACACATCTGCAATATCTGTAACTATTGGCACTACCTAATATTTTCTTCAACAATTGTCTTGAAGAACAGTGACCAATATTTTTGTTTTATATTATTGCTTTTTCAATTAACTACAGGTAGACAACAAGAGAGATGACTTAATATTAAAAGACCACCCAGGAATCAATATTGAGAAACTCTTCCGTTTCTTGACCATAAATGAACTGAGAATGGTGACAGATTACAATGCAGTGGTAAGAGACAATATTTGTTATTATAAGAATTAATTAATGGAAAAAGCTCATATTTGGTCTATCAGTCTGTTATAAAATTAGTTCAACATATTCTATTTTGCAAAATAGTTGAATAGAAAATGTTTGCTTTTAGTTTCTGAAGGATTTCCGAATGTTAATATCAATATATAGTAAATAAATTACCCCCTCTTGTAAAATATAAGGATATTATAAGTTACCGAGGAGTTTCATGACCATATAAAAACACGAGGCCGATGGCCGAGGAACTACGTCTAAATTTTAATGTTTAACTTGTCTGAGTTTTAGTATTATCATTATCTCTATGTATTAATCAACAGATATCTTCTTTGAGTTTACTTATTCTCTCAACTAATTGCTTAACCACCAGCTTAGCACAGTGCAGCCAAAAAGCATCCTCCATTCATTAATTGCAAAAATGTACTTTGAAATCCTTAAATACAGTAAATAATACTCAGAATGTATGCTTATTTAGGACTAAAAGATGCATTTTCCATAAATTTATTTATATATTTATTATATAATAATAATATATATTATATAATATTTTATAATTTATTTATATATTTTACTTTGTATATTGCCTTGTGTTTATTAAACCACAGACAGCTATTGGACTTTTAAACAGCAAAATTCAAATCCACCTGCTCCTGTTCATAGACAAAGGATCACAGAAACAAGAGGAAATACTAAAGGAATTTCGAGAGGCAGCAGTGGAACTGAAGGGAAAGGTTCGTTTTTTGCTTGAGGAATAGGCACCTGGCAGGGGGTGGATCACAAGTTGTACCCCATGTTTTAATATCAGCCCGGTATCAGTATATGCTGAAATGTAAGATACTGTAGCTTTGGCTAGTGTTTTAAGCAAAAACTACATTTTTGTGTTGAGAATAATGCTATGTACTCTTATGGTAATTTCCTTCATGCCTGAAACAACCCTTTTGCTTCCACATTAAAGAATAAATTGCAAAGGGAGCCCTGGAATCAACAGATGCCTTGAGGAGTTTGACAGATCCCTTTGTTTTTTTGTACCTACTCAACTGACTTGCACCTAATGGCATATGCTATTTTCATTGCAAACTGGTATGGCAAATATTATGCAATTTGCTGCACATACAATGCTAGGGGAAATTAACACAATTTGACTGACCAAAGCAAATTTTACTTACCAAATTGGTAAAGTAGAGGTGCGTACAACTTAACACTTGTCAGCAATTCCCCTGCCATTATGGGAATAATAAAGCATTACAGGTGAAAAACATTGCCCTTGAGTTAGGAAGTGGGCCCAATTAAATGTTACCTTTCTCAAAGTCAGTTGCACATTCAGAATTAGTAAATGCTAAGGCCGAATTCCTTTACCCCTTTAATATACTGTCTTCAACTCATATTTCACAGGTTCTGTTTGTGAAAGTGGATGTGACCATCAGAAGCAATGAAAAAGTAATGTCTTACTTCCAGCTCAAAAGAAGTGACTTACCAAGAGTGGTCATTTTCAATAGTGAAGATGAGAACAAAAAAATCATGGCTGCTGGTCCTATAACTGCTACACACCTCAAAGATTTCTGTTATGGATTTCTGTCTGGGAAGAATTCTGTAAGTAATATGCGCCGGTTCCATTAAGTTTATTGAAGATATGCTGCCAAAAAGGATGAGTACTATGAGAGCTTTGTATAAGTAAAGAGAATGGCCATGGTGTAAAGTCCTGGGCTTGGCAGTTGAATAGTTGTGAAAAACCAATTCCTTATATAGAGGATGTATATGAGGGCAAAAGGGGGCAAATGTAATGAATGAAAATTAATGCAAAGAATCTAATGAGAACCCTGAAACATTTTTTAAAAGTTATTGCCTACATTTAGGGGGTTGTTTATTAAAGGAGAAGGAAAGCTACGGAGGCATTTTATTGCCAATAGATTAGCTGCAATAGTGCAAGCTAAAATACTATATTTATTCTGTAGAATGTTTTACCATACGTGAGTAAAAAGCTCTAGAAACTCTGTTTGTTTAGGATAGGAGCTGCAGTATTAATGTGGTGTGACATCACTTCCTGTCTGACTCTCTCCCTGCTCTGGACTCAGATTACAGTAGAGAAGGTAGGGGGGGGAGAGAGGAGCAAACTGAGCATGCTCTTGCCCAGGGCAATGAGGTTTAAGCTGAAGGCAGGAAGTCTGATACAGAAGCCCATGTGTACACAATAGAAGGAAAGAAATGCAGTGTTTCTTTTGACAGGGGACTCAGCGCAGCACTACTTTGGGGGATTACTGGTATATTTAGACTGACCTTTCTGATAAGGCTTACTTAGTTTTAACCTTTCCTTCTCCTTTAAAGTCTGAATGCCAAAAACTCGAAAAATTGGAGTTCTTTTTTTTACTCTAAAATCCGAATTTTTAGTGGAATATAAACTTAAAATTTTTCAAGAGTTATTATACACGAAGGAAAGGTCAGAATCTGAAAATCATCATCATCATCATCATCATCATTTATTTATATAGCGCTGTCAAGATACGCAGTGCTTTAGTGCAGTTATAGCAAACGGAATAAATGGTGGATAACAGACAAGGATTACAGAGTACAATAGGGTTTACAAACTAAAAGGTTAGGGTACAATTGAGACATTAGGATTGTATAAACAATTTGTCATTTTTGATACAGCAATGATTAATTAAGGTACATCGAATAGGCCTCTTTAAACAGATGGGTCTTTAAGGAGCGCTTGAAAGTTTGGAAGGAAGGGGAAAGTCTGACAGCTTGTGGCAGAGAGTTCCAGAGAAAAGCAGAAGCTCGAGAGAAGTCTTGTAGATGAGAATGGGCAGAAGTCACCAGAGGAGAAGTGAGGCGAAGATCAGAAGCAGAGCGTAGGTTTCGTGAAGGAGTGTATTTGGAGATTAGAGATGAAATATAGGGAGGGGTTTCTTTATTAAGGGCCTTGAATGTGAGTGTAAGTAATTTGAATTTGATTCTAGATGAGATTGGGAGCCAGTGAAGGGACATGCATATGGGAGCAGCTGATGTTGAGCGGCGAGCTAGATGAATGAGTCTAGCGGCCGCGTTTAGAATCGATTGGAGTTGTGAAAGGTGACTTGTTGGAATACCTGTGAGGAGTAAGTTGCAGTAATCAAGGCGGGAGATGATGAGAGACTGAAAATCCAGTATCTCAGACCTGCCAAGGTTATATATAAGTCAATGGGAGAGGTCCCTATTCTTTTTGGAAGTTTCTGCGGTCTTCGCTGAAATTAGCCCGAAAATCTGACTATTTTGAGCTTTTCTAACAAAAATCCTAAAAATTTGGGCTATTCGCGAAAAAGCCCAAAATATTTTGGTTTCATTAACCTTATCGAGTTTGTCCCCAACCCGATTAAATCGAGCTTATTAATAAATAAGGTCAAATCCTGGATTCTAGTTTGCTCTGACTTTTTTTATTTAAAAACTCCGGGTCGAAAACTATTTTTTTTTTTTTTTTTTGAAAGGCCCAATAACTTTTTGTTACGCAACTTAGTAATTCAAAGATACCACACTAGATGGCAATAGAAGGTAACAGAAGAAATTCCTTTATATCACTCCAACAAAAATTTACATATCTTCAAAATCCTATGTTTAAATATATTAACTATAGAAATTAGATGCACACATTCATGTCCCTCAGCTATCTGAACCAGAAATACCAAAATAAATCAAAGTATATGACACTATACTGTATACCCATTGCATAGTTGCATACAGGGCCGGGCCAAGGGGTAGGCAGAGTAGGTACGTGCCTAGGGCACAAAGCTGGGGGGGCGCCAGGCACGTACCTCCTCTGTCGCCTACCCCCAGTTCGGTGGCCGACTCTCTGTGGTTTTTACTTTTTCTTGCGCTCCTGCGCATGCGTGCGAACGCAAGTTCTCGGGTATTCGTGCATGCACACGTTTGCGCCAATTCGCACATGCGCAGAAGCGCAAAAGAAGTAAAAAGCACCACCTTATTTGAATGCGAGCTCCACCTTGCACATGCGCACTTGGGCTAAGCCGGCGCCGCGTCTGCCGGCTTGCCTTGGGCACCTGTGCGGCCCGGCCCTGGTTGCATAACTAAAATTTAGCATTTACAATTAAAGGGTGATTTATACATTTTTGAATTTGAGTTTATTTTCTAAACTCAGTCTCAAAATATTTTGATTTAACTCAATCTAGGGTTTTCCACCATTGTGGTGTTTTTGTAACCTTGATCTCTACCACTTTCATGAAAATACTTCAATCAGAACAGCTCAATAGCATTGAAAAAAAAACCCTGCCACTGTAAAAAGAAAAACACCTGCAATAGAAAGTGATTTAGACTCATTTTAAGGGGGTTATTTACTAAAGTCCAAATTTTTCTGGTCTGAGTTTTAAATAGGAAAATCTTTTTCAAGATTTATTATCTGAGGCTGCTAAAAGTTAGAATAAAAAAGTACTCCATCCCAAACCTACCGAGGTTATGTAGAAGTCAATGGCAGATGTCCCTTTTACAAATTGAAGATATCATGATCTGCGCTGGGTTTCGTACAGGAATCCTAAAAAAAATTGTGGTTTTTGGAGCGAAAATTCGAAAAAGTCTGAGTTTTCAGGCGTCAAATCCGGAAAAATAATATGATTCGTTTTTTTTCACGATTTTATCAAGTCTTTTCCCGCACCAGATTTATCTGGGTTCATTTATTGATGAATATGGTTAAAATGTGGATGGGAATTTGGTCAAAATGGTTTTACTGAAATATTGAGAATTTTTCGGACATTAGTACTATATATAACCCCATTAATGTTGTTCTTTGCCATAACTTCACAGCAGCAATTGACACAGGGAACCTGTGGGAATCCTAGAGATACCACCAAGTTCGGAGGTAGCAGTAGTGGGGAAATTTGTGCGAATTCATCTGTGGTAGTGGGTGTATATGAACCATATTCTATCAGTCAGTGAAGAGGCAGTAATAGAAGCTGAGGCAGGAAGAGAGAGTGAGCAATTTCTTTCACAGAGAATCTTGTTTGCATAATTGCACAATATCTGGGGAACATTTCGGTCCAGCAAACATAAGTATTATAGCTACAGTAGCAGTTTAACAAGTGATAAAACTAGGGGTGGCCAAGAGGTCTCTGCAATCTACCAGTAGATCAATGGTAACAAATAGATAACAGCAACCCAACAATATCTATACAGCTCCATTATAACTCAGGACTCTCTTGGGTATTTTCCATTTTGATTTTCAATTCAATGGAGTAAATTCACCCGAACACGGGCGAAGTTTTGCTAGCGTTAATTTATCATTGCAAAATTTCTTAGCGCTCTTTCGCTAGAGTTCAGTTCGTTAGTAATCTTACACTAAGGTCAATTTGAATAGGGTGGATAAATATATAATGTATACACTTCTTTATTAGAGATGTTGGTTAAAATGCTTGAAGTGGCTTCTTATTATTACACATGTCCAAGGAAGCAAAATAAAGATTAAAGAGATCCTCTTATGTCCTAGACATGAGTCCACCCTAAAACAAATATGGCATGCCCCTCAAATTGGTTAAAAAAATTGTTAACACAAAAATCTTTAATAGTTTTTAGAAATTTTGAAGGCAATTTAAAAAAAATGAAAAGACGCCAGCATTTTTTACAACTTTTATGACTTTTCAGGATACAGGATATGATGTCACTGACATAAGATTGAGGAGGATGTAGCTTTGTTGAAAAAACCTTTTTCAAAATTCTGACCCTTAAATGCAGAGAAGAGCATTTGCTTGGGTCTCTGTGCATGCACAGTTGGCCCAATCAGGAATCAGCTTCAACTGTGCATGTGCAAATTGGCGTGAGACACGAAGATCCTCAAGATGGTGACAGGGAGCTCCGATGCACCAATTCAACCAAACTCTCGTACACATTTGTATTTATCAGTAAATTTACTTGAAAAAAACTGATCCAGGAAAAGACTCAATAAAATTGTGGAAAAATCTATTTTTTTTAGATTTGAGACCCGAAAACTCAGATTAATCATATTATTTTACGAAACCCAGTTCAGATCATGATATCTTCTAACTGTAAACGGGACATCTGCCATTGACTTCTACATGACCTCAGCAGGTTTGAGATGGAGTATTTTTTTATTCGGACATTTAACAGTGAAAAAATAGTGTTTTTCCACTTTAGAACTCCGACCGAAAAAATCAGAGTTTAGTAAATAACCCCCTTAATGTATCTATGGTATACACAAGGAACTGTTGTGTTTGGGACTTTTGAAACTTTGGTTGAATTTGGATTTTTTTTTATAAGTCTACTCACAGCGTCTCCTCTACTTTAAGAGGATTTTTTTATCAAAGTTCAAATATCAAAAACTCAAAAAATTCTAGCTTTTTTAACAATAAAATCTGATTTTTTTGTGAAAAAATACCTCAAATTTTTCGGAATTTATTAAACCCCGAGGCTGCAAAAAGTCAGAATCCGACAATTCGGCATCTCTGACCTGCCGAGGTTGTATATGTCAATGGGAGTGGTCCCTATCCTAATTGGAAGTTTATGTGGTCTGCATTGGATTTAGCCTGAAAATCCGACTTTTCAGGCTCATCCAAAAAATCATACGATTCGGAAAAAAAACATACAATGCGATTTTTCATATTTTTTTGGGGGGTTTTCCCTGAACCGATTAATTTTAGGTTTTTTATTAATAAATAAGGATTCTAGTTTGGTCTGACTTTTTTAAATCTAAAAAATCA
Source organism: Xenopus petersii (assembly GCA_038501925.1). Taxonomy (NCBI): domain Eukaryota; kingdom Metazoa; phylum Chordata; class Amphibia; order Anura; family Pipidae; genus Xenopus; species Xenopus petersii. The sequence continues at coordinate 112,092,342 of CM076679.1, read as the reverse complement.
GATAAATTCAGATTTTGATAACTATGCCTCTAATTGTTTTTTTACATAATAAAGCTTGAATTCTTAGAGCTTTTAAGAAATAAAGAAAAACCAAACATTTTTCGAGATTTCATTAATTCGAAAAAAAAAATGAAATTTGTTTGTTAAAAATGGGTCCCATAAAGTGTATGTTAAGATGTAAAGCAACCACTATTTCAGTGTAAAATACAAATAATAGTGAATATATCAACAACTCAGTAAATGGTTGGTTAGTTTTAGGCCATTGTTTTTTACTATACTACAGTAACTCCTCTTTATGGACATGACTATGACATTTTCACCTACTGCACTTGGCATGTACCTGAACTAATCTTGGAGATTTAAGATCTAAGCAGGCTTACACCTGGGTGCTTGCCCTTTAGAGTGTGAGCCATGAATTCTCCTACATAACTTTAGAAGCAACTGTTGTGGAAATTCAGGAGTGATGTGTTTTTTTTTACATGAGCTCTGTGGATTATGAGCTCACAAGGAGTCAGAAGCCCTAACAAAAAAATCACAGCGTTTTTATAGACTTGGAAACATATGAAATGAGACTGCACGGAGTACAGGAGTGAAAGGAGTTACCAGTGGGATAGCACAGAGATATTGCTCCACAGCACAGCAAACTTAGGGGCATGTTTACTAACATTGGAGATAAATATCTGGAGAGATTTCTGGAGATGTTGCCCATGGCAACCAATCAGCAATTAGATTTAAACAGCCATCTATAATTTAGAAAACAAAAGCAAAGATCTGATTGGTTGCTTTGGGCAACATCTCCAGAAATTTCTCCAGATATTTATCTCCAATGTTAGTAAACATGCCCCTAAAGAACTGCTCTTACAACCAAGCAGGTGGCTTTGCCCTCAAGGCCAGGGTGCTTGTTCAGTTCAGTGTGAAAATAAAAACTGTGTATATAGATAGCCTGTGCAAAATAAAAAATGTTTTTAATATAGATAGTTAGCCAAAAATGTTATATATAAAGGCTGGAGTGACTGGATGTCTAACATAATAGCCAGAACACTACTTTCTGCTTAGTCAGCGACTTGAAGGGGGGCCACATGGGACATATCTGTTCAGTGAGTTTGCAATTGATCCTCAGCATTCTGCTCAGATTCAAAAGCAACAGATATGACCCATGTGGCCCCCCCTTAAGTCTCTGATTGGTTACTGCCTGGTAAACAAGGTAGCCAGTCAGTGGAAACCAAGAGAGCTGAAAAGCAGTGCTCTGGCTATTATGTTAGACATCCAGTCACTCCAGCCTTTACACATTAAATTTTTGGCTAACTAACTATATTAGAAACATTTTTTTTTTGCACAACCTATCTATTTATCCAGTTTTTATTTTTACACTGAACAATTCCTTTACATTTAGTTCATTGTACTAAAAAAATTACTTTTTTTGGTCACCATACAGAAGCTCAAAGTATAACAGCAAAATTCTTTTCATGTTTAGGAGGAAGAGCAAGACAAGAAAGAAGAGAAAACAGAATTATAATATATCATTAACATTAAAATGTGTTTTGAAGAAATAAAATCATCTTTTTCTAATGTATTACAATGCTTTTGCTTGATTATTGAGGAAAATATTTTGAATTATTACTATTTTTTTAATGTTTATGAAACTCCCACATATGTATAGAACAGTTCTGTCAAAGTCACTCATGGTCAGAACTGGTTAGTAAAGACTTAATAGGAACAAGTACTGGGGAACAGGCAAAAGAGGCAAAGCCAGAACTGGTAACAGGCAGGATAGGAACAAAAAGGTTTAGTACTGATAACAGGTAGGACAGGCATTTCTAGCAAAGACGAATAGCATGGTAACAAAGAGGTTTAAAGGAGCCTGCCCACTGTTCATAAAAAGGCAAACCTAAGATGTTATAACTGTGCTTGGTACTGGATATTATCAAGTAGGTGAACCACTTGTTTTGTCACTTTTATTTTGATACAAACATGCAAAAGAGGTGATTGATCAATGCAAACTCGCTGGTGCCCTGTTTTATTAGTACGGGTATGGGACCTGTTATCCAGAATGCTAGGCTGGTTTTGCTTCAATTAAAGGGGAACTATGGCTTCTAAACCAAAATTTGATAAAGAGGCCCACATAACACAGAAATCACTAATATATCCATCACAGTTACCTGTTTCTTCAAAAAGTATGAAAAAATGCCATTTTCTATGCTTAAATCCAGCTGTTTAACAATTCTTCTCTTTCTGCATCATTTGAAAACTTGGCAGGGAAGGAGGGACTAAACACTGATGTTACAAATTGTAACAGTTTACAGACAACATGCAGGAACTACAAAACCCACAATTCATTGCACTATGATGTTCGTTCTTTACTGAAATCACGTGTGCAGGGAATTGTGGGGTTTGGAGGATGCAGGCTAAGGACAGCTGGCTGTTGATACAAAGTAACAGTAGTCAGGCAGCTCAGCAAAGTAGTCAGAGAGATCAGCAGGAGAGCAGGGGGCTAGGCTTAGGTAACTGTGCAAATGTTAAATGATGTATATTGCAAAGTTGCTTGGAATTATGTTTACTTTTCAAAATGCTTATGTTATGTTTTTGTGGAGTTCCCCTTTAAGTATTAATTATTTCTTATTTTGGATCAAGTACAAGGTACAGTTTTTATTATTACTAGGAAAAGGGAAATCTTTTTTTAGAATTTGGATTATTTGGATAAAATTGAGTCTATGGGAGACAGCTTTTGCATAATTCGTAGCTTTCTGGATAACAGGTTTCCGGATAATGGATCCTGTACCTGTCATTTGTTCTGTGCACCCCTCAGTGAATATACTTTTACTGCACCGTGTGCCTGCTGGTTCTCTCAAATCTGTACATCTAAATGATACAGTTAGGGGGTGGGAAGTAGGGATGGACCAAATCCAGGATTCGGGCTTTTTCAGCAGGATACCGATTGGCTGAATCCTTCTGTCCGGCCAAACCCGAATCCTAATTTGCATATGCAAATTAAGGGTGTAGAGATAAATCACATGACTTTTTACTCACAAAACAAGGAAGTAAAAAATTTTCCCATACCCACCCCTAATTAGGATTCGGTTTGGTATTCAGCCAAATCTTTCGCAAAGGATTCGGGGGTTCGGCTGAATCCAAAATAGTGGATTCGCTGCATCCCTAGTGGGAAGGAAAAAAAAGATTCTTCTCCCATCCCAATATAGCACTGTGCAATAAGAATGGTGATTTGTGTCCATATTTACACTACACCTTGTACTTATTAAATAATTACTTATTTACAATTTATTTATGCTCTCTTTTGTAGAAACTGCTAATTAACTTTTTTATTTGTAGCTTCTTTAAAGAAAACTAATTGGATAATTGGAGATGCTTCACAGAAGGCTAAATTCAGGGGGATTCCTATAAATATTGGGCAAAGAAGAGGCCTTTGGTTTCACTATATGGAGTTAATTTATGAGTAAGCCAGAAGAATATCATATTAATTTACTTTGGTGTTTGTGGCTTAATTTGGGCTGACTTAATGCCAGCTATAAATAATTTTTTGAGCAAATGGGGGGTTGCTTTTAAAATGTTAACCAATTCTGCGCAGTGGCTTGCCATGAAGCAGGATTGTGTGATGATAGAAAACATGTTCTCCCCCTGGACTTACAGAAATCCATTAATCTACTTTCCTGAGACTCTGTTACTTGAGTATCATTTCAGTAGATTCAATTTTCTATGAAAGGATACATTCATTTGGTAACACTGGTATCACGGATACAGTACTTCCAGCCGCACGTGACTTTAAGTGTGGCTATCAGGGGTCACTTTCTCAGTCTCTCACCCACCTTGCACACAGGTTAGACTAACACAAAAGCACCCCAAACACCAACCAACGCCCACAAAACTCATTCGCTGACACCATCTATCCTTCACAGGCGATAGAAACCTAATGTGACTATTTCCCCGTTCTCCCTAACAGGTAATAATTCACAAAACACCAATGCATTAAACACTCTCTCACTTTAGTCAGTTAGTTCCTACTGATTCAACAAGTACTTCAGCATGCAGAGGGTTAAGGTTCACAGTTACACTCTTTCAGGCTAGGTGCGTTTAGAGCAAGACAATCTTATTAAATTCTCTTTAATATTATAGGTATAGTGCAATATACAAAAAGATGTTACAAAAAGAGACATACATTCAATAATACAATTACAAACAGTTGTAAAATAAAAGGGAAAACATGGAAAACCTATACTTAACTCCAAAGATATAGAATTCCTGGTCCTGGAGGCAAGGGGAAACAAATGGGATAACTTCCAATCGCAATTGGTCCTCCAAAGTAAATCCAAAGTTTAGTCAGAAGAGCTGACTATTTATTAGTTATTTCAGGGCATCAGGTAACTGCACACTCCCCCTCCCTCAGGAATGTAAGGGTGCATGGCAAAGATCATTGCACCAGAGCAGCGTAGGTGGCAAATTCTATTATTGCAACCAGTAAGTTAATTCTTATTTTTAATTAGGCCTAAAAATGGTAGCCATAAGACTTCTATAGAAACAGCCACTAAGACAATATAAAAGGGTAGAATTGAAGATTTCCCAAATGGGGTACCCTAAGGTACTTAGGTATATTAGTACAGGTATGGGATCCAGAAAGCTCCATATTAGGGAATGGTTGTCTCCCTTAGACTCCATTTTATCCAAATAATCCAAACTTTTAAAATTGATTTCCTTTTTCTCTGTAATAATAAAACACTACCTTGTACTTGGTCCAAACTAAGATAAAATTAATCCTTTTTGGAAGCAAAACCAATCTATTGGCCTTAGTTACATTTTTAGTAGACGTAAGTTATGAAGATCCATATAACAGGAAGATCCGTTATTCGGAAAAACCCAGCTCCAGTGCATTCTGGGTAACAGGTCCCATATCTGTACTAAATTCTACAAGTAGTATACATATTGCTATGAATAGTTTATGGAAGGATTGATATGCGTGTATGTATGTGCACTGGGTTTCATTTGGAGGGATTATACTTGATGGACTTTTTTCAACTCAACTATGTAACGATGTTGCTTTGCATTTAAAATGATTTATGTGAAAAATATCACGTTTCTATTTGCATATTAATAATGAGTTTATAATTCACCTGGAAGTATTAGAAAGACATACACCCACATATAAGCTCCATCTATTAGATTAGTATTATGTTGAAATGTTAGTGATTGTAAAGTACTGAAAAAAATTAAAATATCTTTCTATAATCTTCTGGAATCATTGGAGTATATTTATAAAAGAGTGAAGTTAGAGATCGCCACAGACCGCTAGAGTGAAATTCCGCCACTCTCCATTCATTTCTATGGGATTTTTAAAAGGGTATTTATCAATGGGTAAAAGTGAAAGTTCATGATAAATACATCTTAAAAAATGCCATAGAAATGAATGGAGAAAGTCACTAGCAGACTGTGTCGATCTCTAACTTCACTCCTTGATAACTATACCCCGTTATGTCAAACCAATTTTTTTGTCGCTATTTCCCATGTGGTTTAGATTTAATTGTGTTTGCTTTGGCTGTAGTTAGATCAAATAAATAGCAGATGTGTTCATAAAAGATATATTCTGAGTTCTCTTTCTATTGAGAAAGTTTGTTTTATTAAGTACAAGTTAGTCAAAAATAACATAAAATGAAAAGGAAATACAAATAGTATTGTTTTAAAATGTTTTTTTATGTAATTATAATTATATATTTCTAATAAAGTTTCAAAAAATATTTATCACACCATCTGTAATAGTTTTTCATGTATTCGTTTGGCTGGAAAAGAGTGTGCTGAAGAGGAAAAGCTAAAAATACCGTACTTTTTTCCCTTAAGGCCTGGAGCTCCTCACATAAAGCCATCTATAATCTAATTTCAGAGTGAACATCAGAAACAACTGTTTTTCTAGGCTTAAAAAATATAATTTTACTTTTGTTTGGATTAATTCACCTTTTTTTATAATTAAACATTACATTTTAAACAAAAAGTTAATACAATTTTATTAAATCAGTAAAATCATCTTTGAAATATAACAGCCAGTAATTTAATTCTCATTTTTAATTAGCCTTAGAAATGGTAGCCATGAGACTTCAATAGAAACAGCCACTTAGACAATATAAAAGGGTAGAGTTGATGATTTCCCAAATGAGGGACCCTAAGGTACAAAGTATAATAGTATAGATATATCAGCACATCAAAATGTAGCATAAGCATGTATTTATTTATGAACATTTGTGTATCAAAACGTAGGGAGTTATTTATTATCCGAATGCGGTTTTCGGGCAAAACTCCAAAAAAATCTTACCATTTGATTTTTTTTCACAATTTTTTCATGGACAAAATATACATTATTAATCCTTATTAGATCACGTGCTTGGCAAGTGCACACCCAAAAGGAGAAAATCCAGATCATAAACAACATCAAAATAATTGAAAAAAATTGAACAGTCCAATGCATTTCAACCCATAAAGGGTCTTTAACAGGCACACTTTGGAAAAAGAGCAGCATTTATTGCTGTGTAACCAATGTTTCTGTGTGCCTCACTGTGTAATCAATGTTTCTGTGTGCCTCCCCATGTAACTAATGTTTCTGTCTGCCTCGCCAACATTTGCGGGCGGCGAAAAGTGAAAATTTGCCACCAATCCATGCCTGCCGAATTTATTTGCCCATCACTAGTGTTCAGATAAAAAGTTAATTGGATCCACCCGAGGTGCACACACGAATCAGGCTTCCATTTGGGGCATGTACTTGTAAACAGTCAATGCTGAACATGAAGCGGAGATAAAAGTGAAAATAATAGTATAATTCAAGAGCACATCACATTCCAGGGTAAAGGTCCAGATCTGCTGTTTGGAGATTATGATGGTGTTCACCTGTGATTGTATTCACCACAATATCTCCAAAAAGCAGATCCTTCTGTCAGGGAGCCGGGATGCTCCCACCAGGGAGGTTGTCAGGATCAAGGAGGAAGCCAACAAGGGAATCAAGTTCGCGGTGTCCAAAAGGGGTTAACCAGAAGATTTATCAGAGTCCAGGCAAGAGTTCAAGGGCAGGCAGAATAATAAGCAAAGTCCAAAGTCCAGGCAAGAGGTCAGGCAACAAACGGGAACAAGATTTCGTCACAAATTAGCAGACAGGAAACCCAGGAAACACACTGTAATGAATCCTATACTTGGGGTGCCATTCTGGCGTCTTGGTAGGGTTTTTATATTTGAATTTGGCGCCATAGTGACGTCATTGGCGTCCTTGCGCCAACATCGACGCGCTGACGTTATCGCGTCAGCGCCGCTACCCACGTGGCGGCCATGGGCGCCGCCATTTTGGGAGCGACGCCGGCAGGGGAGGACACGCCGCCCGGAGCTCCTGGAACTGCTCCAGACGGCGATCGTGACACCTTCTGAGGAATCCAGACTTTTACCTTGAAATGTGATGTGCTTTTGATGCCGAACTGTTTGTGAGTAGGCAATTGGTGTTCTGTGATTGTTTTTAAAATATTTATAACATGGAATTATACTATTATTTTATTTTGCCTCCACTTCATGTATTGAGTTTGAGATTTTTTTCTCATATTTTACCAGAAACAAAAATTTGACCTAACCCACATCTACAAATTTTGCTAATTTTCTAATAATTAAACTTTAAAAATCAGATTGAAATTTTCGAGTTAGCAAGTTTTCAAGTGAAAACCAGCATCAAAAATCTCACAACTCCCAGAAATTCGTGATGGTTAAAAACATCTTCAGATGGTTAAAGGGACAGCTGCCATTGAAGCAGCTTTGGAGCATAATAAATCTCTAAAAATTTATGTTTTTTGTGAAAAAACTCAAATTTGTAGCAACAGCCAAAATTGTGAATTTTTCTCCAAAACGTAATAACCAAAAATGTGATTAAAAGTTCAAACCAGTTATTTATACATACAGGTGAAGAACTGACCTGTGGAAACTCTCAATTTTGGCTGTTGCTAAGTGTTTATGCACCCCTTACACCCCTTCTTCCCTTACTTTTATTGCCCTTGTTATTGGATATTAATTTATAGTGGTGCTGTTATTGGCAATTGGCATCAATATTCCCATTTTGCTCCAAAAAAACTCAAATTGTTACAGAAAAAATAGAGTTTTAATAAATAGCCCCCTAAATGTGTTTTATGGAATTGGGGTTTTATCAAATCCTTTTGGCTTTTTCATATGTGCTTGTCAAAATGTATTTGATTCATTTGAAGTGTAAAAAATCCGAAAATTTCTTGTTTTTTTTAGTATAAAATCAGTTTTTTAAAAAAAACAAAAAAAAAAATTTTTCTGAAAAAAATACACCAGAGGATGAAAAACGTCTGAATTCCGAAAATCGGGCATCTCAGACCTGCAGAAGTTACATATAAGTCAATTGGAGAAGTCCCAAAGATTTTTTTGATCTGCGGGGTTTTAGGGCAAAAATCTGAGTTTTCAGGTCGAAATTCCCATGGGCGAATTTGACCCGTTTCGTTTCACCAAAAATTCGCCGCCGGTGAAATGTTGTCTATGGGCGTCAAAAAAAATTTGACTCACGCATATTTTTTTTTTGTTGCACGCCGCCATACACTTCTATGGGCATCATTTCTGCGGCGAAAAAATTCACCCATCCCTAGCCTACAGCTCTGATTTCATTTAATATTCTTTTTTACTATAGTACTACAGTTAAACTACTTTAAACATACATATTATGTGCGGGGCACCTACATTACTGCAAATCGCCTCAACTCTTATTTGAATTACTGCAGATTTTTTAATACTAGAGAGCAAGAAAAGCAAATCAAATACATTTTGTTTCTTTGTTCAATCGTTTTTTGATGTTAACATGGTATTACTGTAAATTGACAAATTCCATCTCTAAATAAACATTAAGCTCTCTCTCTACATATGTTTCTTATCAATAGGCAATGTTCTAGCAATACTGCCCCAATTACACAATTGATTATAAAACGTCAGGACTCTCAAAACAAGGAGCGAATTCTTCTGCTAAAAGAGAGCACAAATATCGTGTCTTGGCTTTGGCATTATTCCACATGATTGCTCATGGAAAATAAGTCATTTATTTTCCTTGCCTAGAAGCATGGAAATTGCCAAAGGAGATGTACTTTCATGTGGTCAGGAGTGTTATTTACATCCAATAAAAGAACACAAATAAATTCCTTTACTTTGACCATCCTGCTGTAGGAGGGAATCTGAGTACATAGGAAATATACTAAAACTCTTGCACAATACGTTTTTGTTAATGTGCCAAGAATTCAGGAAACATACTGTAAGCCGAATTTAAACACTTTAAAAATGTACTAATAACCTGACCTGGGATAAATTCAGTTTCTGTCTGTATGATAAATTGGCATGCAATGGACCAAATATACACAACCATGTTGTGTTCAGCCTTTTCCCCAAATTAAACCTGCCCAAAGCCTATATAATGGCACATTTCTAAATGAACATGGTATAATGCCAGGTACAGGACCTTTTATCCAGAATGCTCGGGACCTAGGATTTATAAATAAGGAATTTTTCTGTAACTTGTATGTCCATACCATAATTGTATTAAAAATAATTACAATAAACAAAATATTATTATTATGCCTCCAACAAGAATGAATTATATCTTAGTTGGAATCAAATATTATTAATACAGAGAAAAAGGTAATTATTTTTAAAGATGTTTGGGGGAATGTAATATTGGTTGCTAACGGCAAAATCGTTCAAAATTTGTTTGCAACAAAGTGAACAATTTCGCCTGTGAGAACACTTTGCCCTTCGTGGGACAGTAGGGTAGTGATTGCAAATTTTATAGTTTGCTATAGTGTGCAGTGAATGTAATAAAACTTCTTGAAATTAAAAGGTTGTTACCTTTGCTCAAAAAGTTAACGCCACCCTTCGAGCAGGTGCAATAAGTCTAATTAAGATTATTACATTATGACATGCAAATTTGAATTCGCACATTTCATCTCTTTGCGAATGTTATTACATTTCCCCCATTTAGAGTTTATTCAAACAAAGTCTATGGAAGATGGCCTCCCTCTAATTTGGAGCTTTTTGGATAATGGGTTTCCGTATAATGGATCCCAAACCTGTATTAAGAGACAAAATCAGGACTCACTCCTTTTCCTAGTAATCCCTGACAGTACAGGGGTTATTTATTAAAACTTGTTTTTTTTTTCTTTAAAAATTCAAGCTTTTTTACTAAACATCAAATTTTTAGAGAAAAAAAAACTAAAATTTTTCAAGATTTATTATGCCCCAAAGCTGCGAATCTGGAAATACTCCATCTAAAAACCTGTTGAATTCATGTAAAAGTCAATGGCAGCTGTCACTTTAACCATTTGAAGATGTTTTTAACCTTCATGAATCTTGGGGGTTTTAGGGTGTTTGCTACTGCTTTTAAAAATCCTATAGAAATGAATAGAAAGTTTTATTGTGGTGAGTTCTAAATTCACACTTTTAGAAATCTGCCCTTTAAAGTCATTTACAACATGAACAGCAGCTCTAGACACATATAAATGGTTATTTACTTTTTACTAGAAACAAACTCAACCTAACTCCCAACCACAAATTTGGCTAATTTACTTATAATTAAACTCAAAAAATTGGATTAAAAATGCCTCGAAAAATGTGAGTTTTTAGGAGTATCTCAAATTTGTTCACATTTCTGGGCTTATTAATGCAAATACAGACGACACAAGAGAACTGTGCCTTTGCACATTGCACCTTCACTTTTTTTGTGCCTGCGAACATTGTGTAACATGTTAAAATATAGACCCATAGCGCAACTGTCATATACACATCAATTACCAACAGTGAGTCAATTAGTGCCAAACGACAGCTCCCAATGAGAACAGACATCACAGCATTCCTGACAAACTACCAAACTTTAAACACTGTCTTAAATTAATAATACATCATCTATTTCTTTATTGCTGCTTATTTTTCATACTTATGTGTTACAAGGAATAGTGTTAAAGCTACTAAAGAGTAAATTTATACTTACCGTAATTTACTTTTCCCTTAGTCCCTTCGGCAGCACAATGAGATTTATTTTGTCTCTCCTGCTATGTAGGACAAGTGAAAACAAAAACAGCCATAAGGGTTAACCTCAGCCCCTCCCATAAATAGGTGTTCCCCAGTCACACCCTTCAGTGTTTTTTTGTTCAATAACCACACAACATGCAATGCTTAATTTTTAATAGGGAGGGATATTTGCTGCCGAAGGGACTAAGGGAAAAGTAAATTACGGTAAGTATAAATTTACTCTTTCCCTTACGTCCCCTTCGGCAGCACAATGAGAATTAGCAAGTAATAAGGGTGGGATCCATTATAATGCCTTCTGAAGAATTTTTCCACCATAGGAAGCTTCCCTAGCGGCTGAGATGTCTACCCTGTAGTGTCGAATAAACGTATTCGGATTACTCCAGGTAGCAGATCTGCATATCTGATCCATAGAAACATCTGCTGCTTCTGCCCAAGATGTAGAGACTTTCCTGGTGGAGTGAGCTTTCACCTGCAGGGGTGGCTTAAGGTTAGCTTTAATGTACGCCATCTGAATAGTTTCTTTTATACAGCGACTTAGAGATGGTTTAGAAGCTTTTAATCCTTTACTTTTCCCTGTAAAGCTAATAAACAAATTTTCAACCTTCCTAATGTCTTCTGTTTGCTTAACATAGACTTTAAGAATCCTTCCAATATCCAATAAGTGAAGTTGATCATTCACATCTTGAGTCTCGGGAAGATTAGGCAACACAATCTCTTGGTTGATATTGCAAAAAGAAGCAACCTTGGGTCTAAAGCTCGGCATGGTCCTCAGAACCACTCTATCCGTGCGAAAGGATAAATAAGGCTCCTTTACTGACAGAGATTGTAATTCCCCAATTCTTTTAGCTGAAGTAATTGCTATCAAGAATAAGGTCTTGAATGACAAACATTTCAAAGAACAGTGTTCAATAGGTTCGTATGGACTCTCACATAACTTGCTGAGAACTAGAGGCAGATCCCAAGAAGGAGGTGGTTGAAGAATTCTAGGCCTAATTTTTGAAATCGCCTTTACAAACCTCTTCAATATAGGCAAGGATCCAAGAGAACAATTGACAAATGCAGAAAGTGCGGATATTTGCACCTTGATAGTGTTGACTGCTAGGCCCTTATCAAACCCTTCTTGCAGGAATTTCAATATTACAGAAACCTTGGGTTTAGTTGGATTAATTCCTTTCTTACCACACCAACTCCTAAACAGCCTCCAAATTCTTGAATATGCTGTGTTAGTAGATTTCTTCCTGGACTGAATTAGGATATTTACTACTTCTGGAGATAGTCCCTGAGACACTAGAAGGGACCTGTCAATCTCCAAGCTGTCATCTGTAGTCTTGGCAGGTCCTGACAGCAAATGGGTCCCTGGGTTAGAAGAGTCGGAAACTGGGGCAAGACCCAGAACTGTTTTCTGGACATGCTCATCAGAAGAGAAAACCAACTCCTCTTGGGCCAGAAGGGAGTCACTACAATGGCCTGTACTTGCTCTATCCTGATCTTCAGCAGAACCTTCGGAATCATCGGTATGGGGGGAAATATGTACACTAGGTGAAATCCCCAACTGAAAGACATGGCATCTATGAAGTCTGGTTGCTCCCACCTGTTCAGAGAACAAAACCTTTGAACTTTGCGATTCTCCTTGGTCGCCATCAGATCTATAGATGGGGTCCCCCATCTTTGTGTGATCCTCGCAAATATCTGTTGATTCAGACTCCACTCCCCAGGACTGATTCTTTTCCTGCTCAGATGGTCTGCCAGATAATTTTTCTCCCCCTTTATATGTACCGCCATGATAAAGGGAACATTGTCTTCTGCCCAAGATAGGATCCTGAACACTTCTTGATTTAACCATTGGCTCCTGGTCCCTCATTGCTTGTTTATATATGCTACTGTCGTTGAGTTGTCCGACAGGATTTTTAGATTCTTCCCCTTCAGATGATGTTGAAATTTCCAGATCGCATTGTACACTGCTCTCAGTTCCCTGAAATTTGAGGACATGGAGCTTTCCCAAGGATCCCATACTCCTTGTGCTGTTATCTATTCGAAGTGGGCTCCCCAACCCGACTGAGAAGCATCCGTGGTCAGTATTGCCCATTCGGTCTGTTGCAGAACTCGACCCCGCAACAGGTTCTTTTCCTGAAGCCACCATCTCAGATGAAATCGTGTCTCTGGGCTGAGATAAATTTTGGTCTCTAAAGATGAAGTCTTGCGATCCCATTTCATTAATATCTCTGATTGGAGAGGTCTCATGTGAAACCGTGCCCAGGGTACTGCCTCTATGGATGAGGTCATAATGCCGAGTACCCTCATCAATTCTCTGATTGAGCAAAAGGGATTCTCCATTAACTGACGGATTGAAAGTAGAATCTTGCAGATTTTCTCTTGAGGTAGAAAGATCTTCATTACTGCCGAATCAATCCGAAGTCCCAGAAATTGAATTGATCTGGAAGGAACTAGGCATGACTTCTCCCAATTTATGATCCACCCCAATTTTTGGAGTAAAAGAATGGTCTTGTTTAGATGTTTTTCCAGAAGGGAAGCCGACACTGATGTGATTAGCCAGTCGTCCAGGTAAGGTATTACTGAGATCCCTTCCTCTCTTAAAACAGCCGCAATGGAGACCACAATCTTTGTGAACACTCGTGGCGCTGTTGTTATGCCAAACGGTAAGACTCTGAACTGATAATGGTGAAGAGTTCCCCTGATAACCACGGGAATTCTGAGATATTTTCTGTGGTCTTGATGCACCGGCACATGGAGGTAAGCATCTTTCAGGTCCAAAGAAACCATGTAGTCCCCTCTGTCTAGAATGTTTATCACTGACTTGATGGTTTCCATGCGGAAAGACTTTTTCCGGATAAACTGATTCACAAACCTTAGGTCTATAATAGTTCTGAAAGACCCGTCGGGTTTGGGCACCAAGAACACTCTGGAATACGTGCCCCGCTGAATTTCTGACAGAGGTACCTGTTCGAGGACCCTGGAGGAAACAAATTTTATGATCGCCCTTTCTAGAGCCAGCTGCTTCGTAAAAGAGACTGGAGGAGTAATGATGAATCTTTGGGGAGGTAGACGAAGAAATTCTATTACATAACCTTCTTCCACTATCTGACGTATCCAGATGTCTGAAATGATGTCTTCCCATTCTGGAAGAAAAAAAGTTAGTCTTCCTCCCACAGGGAGCCAACTTCTGGCGTCATAAGGAAGGGTTTCTTTTCTGGGGAATAGCCTTACCCCTTGCTCTTTCTCCCCTGGAAGACATGAAAACCCTGTAAGGGCGAAAGGAGCTAGTCGGCTCTTTCCTATCATCCTTCTGAGAAGTATTCTCTCTTCTTGGAGACCTCCTTGAACGGAAGAAAGAGTTTCTATTGCGTCTAGAAAAATTTTCTTGTGGAAGACGTTTGTTCTTTGTCCCTGATAGGGATTCCAGAAGTTTGTCTAATTCTGAACCAAACAGACGACCTGGCTCAAACTTCATAGCACAGAGGCTGTTCTTAGAGGCCACATCAGCTGGCCAAGACCTGAGCCACAGGGCTCTTCTGGCTGCCGTAGTCAAAGCCATGGATTTTGCTGCTAGCTTAATGCTTTCCATAGATGCATCACAAAAAATCGACTGCCAAACTAACTTTAGACAGAGATTCCAGTAGTTCTTGTCTGTGAACTCTATTATTGAGGTCATCTGAAATCTGTTTAAGCCAGTGCTTAATCGATCTTGCCACCCCAGATGCCGCTAAAGCAGGCTTGCATAAAGCTGCTCCGGTAGAATAAGATTTTTTCAAAACGCCTTCCATCTTGCGTTCCATAGGGTCTTTTAGGCCTGAGCCATCCTCGACTGGTAACAGAGTTCTTTTTGACAGTCTTGCAATAGCTATGTCTACCTTTGGGGGTGCTTCCCAGGACTGCAATTCCTCCTCCTGAATAGGAAACAGAAGTTTCTGCCTTTTGGTTATAGAAGGAGCCTTCTCAGGATTCTTCCATTCCCTACTCATCAATTCCTTCATGATAGGATGGACGGGAAAAGTTTTCTTAGGCACAGCTAAGGATGATGACTGAGGTTCCTCAACCCCATCAAGGGAATCCATTGTCTGTCTGACTCTTTTAATCAATTTGGAAGTATCCTGAACCGGAAAAACTGCCAAAGCTTCTTCCTCCTCAGAAGACGAATCAAGCTCTGAATCTTCCAGATAAATAGGATTACTCTGGGTAGCTAACTCTGTGGACACAGTAGTGTTTGGCTGAATTTGATCTAACATCTCTTGCATGGTAGATTTAATAAAGGTTTTAATCCACTCAGACGATTCTCCTCCTGTGGAACCTTTTTGTGCCAAAAACAACATACAGTCCTTACAGAACCTTCTGTCATAGTCATCAGGTAAGGGAACATCACATGCCCTGCACTGTTGGTGCTTAGATTTCTTATGCCTTTTAGATGGTGGGGGATCATGGGTATCAGACATCTGGAGAGAGAGGAAAAAAAAAAAAATTTTTGTCAGATTTGAACCCATCAAACTTCGTATTGTTCCCAGCTGAATCCCCCATACCTTACAGCCTAACTAGGGAGGCTGCGACCTAGGCAGAGAACGCAAGTCGCCAAGCAGACCGAATGCGTCTATTTTTGCGCTTGAATTGGCGCGTAACTATTCGCAAGCCGTCTTTTTACCCTTAGGCGTCCAGACGTCATCCACTTGCGACGCGCGCACCGCATAGCCGCGGTCGCCATCTTTGTTCAGGGCAGCCCTCGGCTACATAACAAAATGAACCTAAGAGGCTATCCTGCGCCTCCGGGTGAACTAAAACCCTCGGCTAGTCACCCTGCGGTCTTCAGATCCCCTAGGGATCTGGCATCTGGTTCTTCATCTAACGCTCCTGAAAGACAAGAAAAAGAACATTAGAACACAATCACTTGCCTACACCAGGTAGGACAAAAAAACACTGAAGGGTGTGACTGGGGAACACCTATTTATGGGAGGGGCTGAGGTTAACCCTTATGGCTGTTTTTGTTTTCACTTGTCCTACATAGCAGGAGAGACAAAATAAATCTCATTGTGCTGCCGAAGGGGACGTAAGGGAAACATGATTACATTATATGATCACAGAAAAACATTATTGTCAGAAAACTTTCAAGTGTATACTACATTGCTGATTAGGCATGAATACTAATGTAAAACTCCACTGATATATGGACATTTCTTAAAACATATTTAAATACTGTGTTGCTTAAGTCTGTTATTAGACAGACCAACCCACGGGTTGACAACGTTTTGCAGGAAAATGCATCCAATGCATAAAACTGGCGTATAGTTTTAATTTAAAGAAGAATTAACATTTAATTAAAGAAGCAGGGCAGAAATGTTGTAAAGGTATAGGAGCTGTTATCCAGAATGCTCGGGACCTGGGGTTTTCTGGATAACGGATCTTTCTATAATTTGGATCTTCATACCTTAAGTCTACTTGAAAATCATGTAAACATTAAAGAAACCCAATAGGATGCCTCCAATAAGGATTAATTATATCTTAGTTTTGATCATGTACACACTACTGTTTTATTAGTAGAGAAATAGAAAATAATTTTTAAAAATGTGGATTATTTTGATAAAATGGAGTCTATGAGAAACAGTCTTTCCATAATTCAGAGCTTTCTGGATAACGAGTTTCCATATAACGGATCCCATACCTGTGCATTGTGTTTTTTGCTTCTGTACCAGCCCAAGGCAACCACAGCCCTTTAGCAGTAAAGATTTGTGTCTCCAAAGATGCCCCAGTAGCTCCCCATCTTCTTTTCTGCTGATTCACTATACATGCTCTGGGCTTATGTCACTTACTGGCTTGCCGACTCACAATATAATTCAAATTCTCATTACAATGCAGCCCTGAAGCCAGTGCGGTTTGAATTAGAATGTAATAATCAGCCCTGTAGCATCAGCTTATATGATAGGCAAACCTAATGTTCTTCTTAGCTTCTCAACAGCAGCCCAGAACATGTCACAGACAAAAAAACCTAAACAAAACCTTAGTTCATGTGCACTGAAATGAGAATGGACACCTTTTTCATGCTTTAGATGGAGCACTGTCCTAAATTAATCATAGATGGGGCAGTACAGAATGTAAAAACCAGCATAAGGAAGTACACTTTAGGGTTCTTACCTCTTTAAAATATAAATGTGTCAATACCTGCGTTGCGTAAGCCTTGCATAAAGAGCTACTGTGACTAAAATGAATGCAGTGGAATTAAAGCAGGCAGCAAACCTGTATGCAATCCAGCTGTTTCTAAAGCACGATAAACAGACATTTTCATTATACCTTTAATTTATTCCAGCTGAGACTTTCACAAGACTGATCCAAGAATCAAATAAGGTGGCTAAACAGTGCTTTTTTTCGATGGTTTATAAACAGCTTTCTGTTCCAGCACTGTCTGTGACCTTTTTAAACCAGAATTTGTGCCAGGCCTGGATGGCAGGGAGGGAAATGTTTCCAAGGCACAAGATACGGATGTTTGAATCACAGCTACAAAGCAGTGGGCATGTTTATCCTTTCTGTGGAGGAACATGGAAAGTTGGTAGTGAAAGAATAAACATCGTCTTATTAAGCAAAGCCGTCTATTAATATTATTTATAAGTTACGGATATGGTGAATGTGTGGTAAAATTTTAAAGGTTAATTCCTGGTAACCTAAACTGAAGAGGATAAAAGTCTTTATACTTAGCAAGTACTTCATGCCCACTGCTCAGTGACCTCATGCTTGGTCAATTGGCAAGTCGTTTCTAGTGGTTTTTAACTCTACTTTGAACAGTATTTGCAGCACTTATGGGCATAAACAAAAAACATGTAATGGTGTAAAACAAAAGGCATATTTGTTAAATTCCATTGTTTCCTTGAAGGAGAAGGATAGCTACGGAGGCCTTTTATTGCCAATAGATTAGCTGCAATAGTGCAAGCTAGAATGCTATATTTATTCTGTAGAATGTTTTACCATACCTGAGTAAAAATCTCTAGAAGCCCTCTGTTTCTTTAGGATAGCAGCTGCAGTATTAGCTTGGTGTGACATCACTTCCTGCCTGAGTCTCTCCCTGCTCACTTATAGCTCTGGGCTCAGATTACAGCAGAGAAGGGGGGGGAGCAAACTAAGCATGCTCACACCCAGGGCAAGGAGGTTTAAGCTGAAGGCAGGAAGTCTGATACAGAAGCCCATGTGTACACAATAGAAGGAAAGAAATGCTGTGTTTCTTTTGACAGAGGACTCAGAGCAGCACTACTGAGGGTTTACTGGTGTATTTATATAGACCTTTCTGATAAAGCTTACTTAATTTTAACTTTTCCTTCTCCTTTAAGTGTCAATTAACATAATTGTTACGGATTGTAGTGTAGAGAAGGCCGTAGACTGCAAACACTAAGCTTTTCAATGAGGCAGGAGAGCCCAGTTAACCCTGGTTTTCACCAATGCCCTTTTGGGGCCCCAGAACTTTCTGCTGCGAGATTGACAGGTGTCCCAACACATGGCCAAGGCTAGTCCAAATACACAGTACAAAGAAATCAGGTAGAAGAAAGGTCAAATTCAGGCAAATATTCAGAAGCAGGCACGAGGATTTAACGTCAGGAAAACTAAACACGATCATATGATCTTCTCCTTATCTCTCTAACCAATCATTCACTTTCTCCTATGCTAACAACACCTCATCTCCAGTTCCACTTAATGTGGGGGTACCACAAGGCTCTGTACTTGGTCCCCTGTTGTTATCCCTGTACACTCTGTCTTTGGGAGATCTCATCCGATCATTTGCCTTTAATTATCATCTGTATGCTGATGATACCCAAATATATTTATCCACCCCTTCATTAACAGTTGAATCAGAGACTCAAATCTCTAACTGCCTCTTTCCACCTAGGCCTGGCCCTATTCCCCTTTTTACTATCTCTATTAATGGCATGTTCATTAACCCTGTCAACTCAGCCGCAGTACACTGTCTGGGGTTAATCTTCGACTCCTCTCTCTCCTTCTCTGATCACATTAACACCACTGTCAGCTGTACAGTGCTTTGCCCTCAATGAGCGCTATACAAATAAAAAATATACATACAAGGAATACTTGAACAAGTTCAGGATAACACTGAGCCAGCTTGGGCATGGAAATGCTGCCAAGAATGCTGTTTATTTTAAATTTCAATAGCTTACTATAAAGCTGAATGGCAAACATTTTGTCTGGTAGTGTCTAGTGTCTCTGTTTTGGTGGGTTTTTCAGAGAGAGGATTAGGGGGATGCCAATGGTGTTACTGTATTCCCTCTTCACATAACACAATCCTGTTATTCTAATTGTATCTTCTGTATGTCTAGGATGGGAATCACATCTTTTCAAATCCATAAACATCTCATAGGTTTCATAAATTTTTTCAATCATCATCATCATCATTTATTTATATAGCGCTGTCAAGATACGCAGTGCTTTACTGCAGTTATAGCAAACAGGGAATAAATGGTGGATAACAGACAAGGATTACAGAATACAATAGGGTTAGAAGGACCTAGAGATTAGAGTTTACAAACTAAAGGTTAGGGTACAATTCAGACATTAGGATTATATAAACACTTTGTCATTTTTGATACAGAAATGATTAATTAAGGTACATCGAATAAGCCTCTTTAAACAGGTGGGTCTTTAAGGAGCGCTTGAAAGTTTGGAAAGAAGGAGAAAGTCTGACAGCTTGTGGCAGAGAGTTCCAGAGAAAAGCAGAAGCCCGAGAGAAGTCTTGTAGACGAGAATGGGCAGAAGTGACCAGAGGAGAAGTGAGGCGAAGATCAGAAGCAGAGCGAAGGTTTTGTGAAGGAGTGTATTTGAGATTAGAGATGAAATATAGGGAGGGGTTTCATTATTAAGGGCCTTGAATGTGAGTGTAAGTAATTTGAATTTGATTCTAGAAGAGATTGGGAGCCAGTGAAGGGACATGCATATGGGAGCAGCTGATGTTGAGCGGCGAGCTAGATGAATGAGTCTAGCGACCGTGTTTAGAACAGATTGGAGTTGTGAAAGGTGACTTGTTGGAATACCTGTGAGGAGTAAGTTGCAGTAATCAAGGCAGGAGAAGATGAGAGACTAAATCAGTGTTTTAGTTGATTCAAACAAATATGGTCGTATTCGAGCAATGTTGCGCAGTTGAATACAGCAAGATTTTGCAAGTGTTTGAATGTGTGGTGAAAAAGACAGATGGGAGTCTAAAATAACTCCTAGGCAGCGTGCCTGTGTGGTGGAATGAGAGGTGGTGTTGTTTACGGTGAGTGATATCTGAGGGACAGGGGAAGATCTTGGAGGAAATATAATGAGTTCTGTTCTAGAAAGGTTCAGTTTCAGGTGGCGCTGTGACATTCAGGAGGAGACAGCAGAGAGACAGTCTGTGACTTGGGAAAGGACAGAATTAGAAAGATCAGGAGTAGACAAGTAGAGTTGAGTGTCATCAGCATAAAGGTGATACTGAAGTCCAAATGACTGAATGAGTTTTCCTAGTGAAGTTGTATAGAGCAAGAACAGCAGGGGGCCAAGAACAGAGCCTTGAGGAACTCCAACAGAGAGTGGGAAAGTAGTAGAAGTAGAGTTAGAGAAGGAAACTTTAAAGGAACGGTCAGACAGATAAGATGTAAACCATGAAAGAGCAGTGTCCCGAATGTCAACTTAGTGTAGAATGTCAAGGAGGAGTGTGTGTGGTCAACTGTGTCAAAGGCTGCAGAGAGATCTAGAAGGATTAGAATGGAATAGTGACCTTTAGACTTTGCCAATAGAAGATCATTGGTTACTTTGGTGAGTGCAGTTTCAGTCGAGTGTGATGGGCGGAAGCCAGATTGCAAGGGGTCGAGGAGGGAGTTGTGAGTGAGATGCTGGATCAAGTATTTGTAAACAAGCCTTTCTAGTAATTTGGATGCGAATGGAAGAAGGGAGACCGGTCGATAGTTAGTGGGAGAGCTGGAATCAAGGTAAGTTTTTTTGAGGATAGGAGTGATTAGTGCTTGTTTGTATATTGATGGAAAGGTACCAGTAGAGAGTGAAAGATTCAGTAACTGAGTACCAGATATAGAAATCCCTTCCCAGAAGATAACAACAAATATCATCTCAAAAATGCTGGTATGATTCCATTAGCAAATAGAAGCGAGTGGAATAAATCATGCAGTTCTAAAGAGTCCAGTTAGTCTCTATGCAAAGGCCCAAGGAAATATATGTTTTTAATTAGAATATGAGTATGGTGCTTTTATGCCCTTTCCCACTGCCATTAACCATCCAGTTGAAAAGATATTTCTTCCCAATTTACCCCCTTAGCTGCAACCTAGCTGTAAATTAAGAGACAAGTTAGTGGGTGGAAAAGTGGTAAACGGTCTATGCCCTACTATGAATTAAGTTTCCTTGATGCTTTATTTGACCTTTAATGTAGCACAGACATACTTTGGAAGATTGGATTATATTGCATATTATCTTCTATAAACAATTACCTTAAAATGTACCCTATATAGATCAAAATGTGTAATATTTGTTATAGTCTTATAATTTATATAACTAAGGGGCAGATGTATTAAAAGGTTTGAATTGTAAATTAGAATTAGAATTTTTGATTTATCTTTTTTTGGGTTAAAACTTACAAATTAGAATTTTAAATCCCAAACTTGAATTTGAATGTGAGATTTATCACACCTGGACCCTGGTAACATAACTTCAAAATTCAACCGTTGATAAATCTGCCCCTTAATGTTCTTTCCATGTCTACGTTTTTTATTAAAGTCAGAATGGCAAAAACTCAAAGTTTTTTGACTATAAAATCGGATTTTCTTGTGAAAAAAAGCCCTGAATTTTTTGGGATGTATTATACCTTGAGGATGGAAAAAGTCTGAATCTGGCATCTCAGAGGTTGTATACGTCAATGGGAGAAGTCCCGAAGGTATCAGGATCTACGCTGGGTTTCATGTAATAATCTGAAGATTGTGTGGTTTTCATGCAAAAATCCAAACAAAATGTGATTTTTCGGGCAGAAAATCCAAAAGATTAGTACGATCCAAATTTTTGTAGTATTTTCATGATTTTTTCATATTGAGTTTTTTCTCGAACTGGAATTTTTAAGGAAAATGTATTGATAAATATGGGAAAATACCCTGTGCAGATTTGGTTGGAGTATATTTCAGAAAATGAGATGAATTTGGATTTTGATAAATAACCCCCCTAGTGTAGACCAACACTCTCTGAAGCAAGGAGCAGCTAAGCAGCTAAAGAGGAAACTTATCACAGATTGTTTTCTTCTTTTAGACTCAGTGCTTTACATTTCTGAATCCATAGTACACATACCTACAGATCCAGTCCTGAAGCCACAACTACAACTTCATATGAGGGCTAGATATACCAATTAGTTCTTCCATGCTCATATACTGATTCTAAGAATAATGGAGCAGACCAGGGACATTACTGAACTACTGATAAACACTGCTCTTTCAGTATCTGAAAAAAAACAGTGACTAATAAATACAATCAGACATGATACTCACAGTAAAGTATAGATTTACCTTACAGAAATATTTTTTTATGATACTGACTATAAAAACACACCTCTCAACACTTCATTTTTACAAATCATCATCTTGCGCTTATAAATTATGTTTTGCTAGAAAAAAGCTGAACAGCTATGTATTGACCATGGCAGTGATCTAAAACATTCTGTGGTCAGACTGATTGAAAAATATTTTCAAATTTTGCAGTAAAAAGATATTTTATTAGATAAACCTTAAGACCTCTAATATTTTTATCTCAGTAATGGGGATTTTTTTTCCCATGCCTATAAATCCCAAATGTTCTTTGTACACTCTGTTTTTGATATAAATGCATGGTACAATGACTATCTGTTACTAATAAGGAGCCAGACATGTGCTGCCCATGCATCTATGTGGGTTTTACATTTCCTGCAAAAGGAAAGGGTTTTTGAACCAATGATAAGATCTCATTAAGGGGAGGGAAAACAAGGAGGTGTGGTGTATGAATAAATAGTCAGGTCAAACTAGCAAACACACCTCAAAGTCATAGAGATTCAAGAGAAAAGTCTAACTACAGGTAAGTCTTATATGGGCATAAGTGGGGATCTATTCACTAAATTTATTTTAAAGTATGAAGATTCATCAGACAATATGTCACAATTCATATTAATTAATGTTTTGCCTTTTTTATTTTCTTATTATGCTGATTTAAAAATATTTATAGTCGTTAACCTTCTGCAACTAAGCACATAATAAATTATATAAAGCGTTATATAGTGTTTCATATTAAAGAAGACACTACACAGAGTATCTTAATGTTTCATGGAATAGCACACATCATAGGGGGTTATTTACTAAACTCCGAATGCAAAAATCCCGAAAAATTTGTGATTTTATAGTATAAAATCGGACTTTTAAAAAATTACACATTTTTTAGAATTCATTATACCCCGAGGATGGAAAAGTCAGAAACAGAAAATCCGGCATCTCAGACCTGTCGAGGTTGCATAAAAGTCAATGAGAGAAGTCCCAAAGATTTTTTGATGTGCGCTGGGAGTTTTTGGGCAAACAGCATAAGAAATTGGAGTGAAAAATCCCAAAAAAAAAATCTAATAATAAATATGCCGAAAACACCCGTGCGAATTAGATCGGAGTTTGTGGCTGGAAATGTTGAGATAAATTCGGACTTTGATAAATAACACCCATATAGGTTCCCAGCTACTTATACCTCACAGAAGCAAGTGCTCGCAGAGAATAAGGACGTATGCCCCTTTGGGCAGTACATTCATGAATTACACTCTTTAATAACGCATTAGTCATGGGCTTTAACCCAGGCAACAAATGGGATGGAAACCCTTCAATCACTGCAATTTGGCTAACCCAGCATCTCTGTGTGCAATTAGTCTATGGTCATTGAATTTCATGGCATTAATAGATTCTCTGTTATTGTATTATAGACTTACATACAACTCATACTTACATACAAAGGCTATTACAGTAATGTACTGTGGTATGATTGGCCTTTATTCGCATTTAGCTTTAATAATCAACCTTCCCCAATCCCCTCTGGCATGTATTGTCTACTGCAGAGCACAGAAAGGTAAAAATAAATACTATGTTAAGACAAACATCTGTCTTGTTGCATTTAATAAGTAAATGTATATGTTTCAACTTACATACAAATTCAACTTAAGAACAAACCTACAGACCCTATCTCGTATGTAGCCCGGGAACTGCCTGTATAAGAGAGAATGTACAAATTGCTTATGAGATGTTTGGGTCTTTTCAATCTTTTTCTAGCCAGGAAATTGTATTTACTTTCATCTTTCTAAAGAGTATTCATACAAGAAATAAGTAGCAAGAAGGCTCAAATTCCAAAACTGCTGTTGCTGTCCAACTACAATTCCCTAATTGAAAACAGCTGGCCTACAGCTCTGATATTTACACAATCAAGTAAGAATATCTGTATAATTCTTGTTAGAAGGGCAAACAATTACCAAGGGAGTTTTTGCCTTTCTCCAACTTTTACAGGTTACTTCTTCTCCAAATTTTATATGACACTGTAAACACAGTTAAAGCAAGATCTAGCATTGATCAGCTGTAAAACCTTGTAGTTGTCTACTGTACTGCAATGTGCTATGAGCACATTGTTGCAAACACATTTCAGGGTCTAAACTATTTAAAAGACCTATAAAAAATATCTGGCAGAAACTTGCAAATAGATATAAGAGAGAAACATGGGTTAAAGAAATAAGTAGAAAATATTTTAAATGAAACTTTGAACGATAAGAGCATTTTTTTTATTTCAAAGTTTCATATGTAAAGTCCATAGTCAGCAAATTGCTCAGAGCCATAACTAGGAGTAGGCATTAGAGGTGTGTGCCTAGGGCACAATGGTGGGGGGAATAGCTAGGCATGTACCTTTTCTGTAGCATACCCCTATTCCAAGACCTAGTTCCCCCATCATTTAATATGTCTCCATAGGCAATGCACGCAAGTGTACTCTTTCCACATACACATGTGCTCACTCGTTTGTGTGTGTGCTCATGGAGGAGTAATATACCCGTCCAGGTTGCCTAGGGTCACTCACCTGGCTTGATCCAACACTGCTTTGTGGTCTTTTTGGTAAATGCCCTAATAATTTTTGTAATCTATGACTCCAATGAAAGCAATGTAAAACATCATATTGTGCAATCTTTAACAAACCTCAATTTTTTACTTTTCCACATGTACCAATGGGGCATCAATCAATTTCAAATGCACTAAAACCATATAAAGTCCACTACATGAGTTGCAACTGCAGACATCAGTGGCCTGAAAATGAAACTGTTTATGCAACAAATTAAAGATGGCACAATACATAAATATAAGCAGACATCTAATAAATGTTACTGTAAGATATATCAAAATATTGTCCTAGACCCACAAAGAATGGTGGACAATGACATTTCTATATAAGTAGTAGGAGTACAACAAGATCCAGAACTCAATTCTAGTATTATCCTGTTGTGTGTTGCTTCCCTAGATAGCTGGCATTCATTACTGGGACCATTAGATTTCCCAAAGCCTCTGTAACAGTTGCCACATACCATGTATTACGATTACAGAAAGTGTACTAAAAGGGGGTTATTCATTAAAGTCCAAATGCCAAAAACTTGAAGATTTATTATACCAACGACGATGAAAAAAGTCTGAATTCGAAAATCCGGCATCTCAGACCTACCAAGGTTGTCAATGGTAGAGGTCGCTATCCTATTTGAAAGTTTCTGTGGTCTGCGTTGGAATTAGCCTGAAAATCTGACTATTTCTGACTTTTCGGGCAAAAAATCTAGCAATTCGGAAAACTCGGGAAAAAAACGTATCATTCAGATTTTCACTCGATTTTTTTCATGTATGTCCCCGATCCAATTAAATTGTGCTTTTTAAATAATAAATAAGGTCCAATCGTGGATTCTAGTTTTGTCTGACTTTTTTTATTAAAATAATCAGGAAAAATTTATATTTTGATAAATAAGACCCAAAATGTTGAGATTGGAAATCCTTACTAACTTAAATGCAAAGATCTGCTGGATAATGTGAATGCTAGCAGGAGTGCAGCAGAAATAGATTTGAAAAGAGAACCTGATTATTTCTTTGATAGTCAGCAAAATAAACTAGAAAATAGTTATGTGCTCTACTTCATAGAAAAAAAAAACATAACTGGGATACCGCAGCATCACTTATCACATAATGAAATACAGCTTTCCATAAACAAATTTGCATCTACTTTCCATGTTCCGCATTTCACTAATTTCTTTGAAGACTGCATTCCACCCACCCACTTCTAGATCCTACACCTTTGCCCTCAGCTTTAGTTTTCTTCAAGTAGTGCCAACTGACATACCTTTGGAGTTTTGGTAACTCCCAGCCCAGATGATAGGTTTATAAACATTGCTCTGTTAAATACCATACCCGTTTCTGATTTTTACAGAAGAAGCTGTTTTGCCTCTAAAGGCAAGAAGTCAGAGGAAGGTACCATTGAAAAGGACACCATGAAGACTCTTCCAGTTATTCTGCTTCTGGCACTGGCAGCCGTTGCAACTCTTGCATATGGTAGGTTTTTTAAAGTAATGCATAAGAACACAAAAAGCTATATAATTATTTTTCTTTTAGCCAATGTATGGGGATATCAAAGATCGTTACTTCTTGTATCGGCTGTAAATATATTAAATGTTTAACTTTTCTGTATAAATATGATATAGCTGTTTAACTTTCTGTGTAGTTTGGGCCAGACTATTTTCATTTCAGTTACATTGAATACCATTTATAAGGAGCAGCAGCCAGATTTAACACAGAATGAGAACTGAGGCTTTTGCACAATTTATGAGAAGACTTCATGCCTCATTGATACTCTTTCTTTTACAGAACTTTCATTAATTCTACATTTGCACTGAAGTGTTTATAATCTAGCCCTTGGTTAAACAGTTTAGCTTTGAAATCCAAGCTGTAATAAACATAATCTAAAATGTACAGGTATGGGATCCATTATCCAGAAACCCGTTATCCAAAAAGCTCCAAATTACGGAATGCACAGCTCCCATAGACTCAAAATGATTTCCCTTTTCTCTATAATAATAAAACAGTACCTTGCACTTGATCCAGACTAAGATAGAATTAATCCTTGTAGGAAGCAAAAACAGCTTACTGGGGTTATTTAATGTTTACATTATTTTCTAATAGACTTAAGGTATGAAGATCCAAATTACAGAAAGATCAGTTATTCAGAAAACCCAAAGTTCTGCGTTTTCTGGATAACAGGTCCCATACCTGTACTTAATTATGTGTTAAAGCATATTTTATACTAAAGGCAATGTACTGATAGCCTATTAAGCTACTTTTAAAAAAAGCAATATTATAATATTTTTTACATCATTCGTGTCTTAAACAGACTCATATGAGAGCCACGAGTCATTTGAAGAATATGGTAAGTAACATTGTTACCAAAGGTGATATTTAATTTTGCTATATGTCCATGAAATTCTATCCAACAGCAATTACATCAAAACAACTTCCCTGGTGATGGGAGATCTATAACAAAATTATTTGAGAAACTATTTGGGGTGTATTTAAGGGCACAGATCTACTGCTAAAGGGTATTGTAGGTGGGTATAGATGCCCAAAATATGGGTTAGCTTTTTCAGACAGATTCCTTGTTAACAACTGAAAGGGATGTGAGAACCCAGTGCTGTTGCTGAGCTCAAACATCCAAAGATCAGTAAAGTTCTGATGAATGGGAGATGATAATTCTGTTCTCATTGTTTAGAATGTATTGTGAATGTGGGTTCCCTTAATTCCATAATCAAACAGATTGCAATCATCTTTGTAATGAATTTTGTTTTTCTCATGCTGTCTGATTAAAACCAATGCACTGGCAGTTTATATATAACCTATTTGTACAAAATATTTGTTTCATATACAGCATTTATAGATTCCAGTGGGGAATCCCATATAATATTATTTGGGAATTCAAATAACATTACCATTAAATATTTACAAATATAAGAGCACAATTTACACAAATTGACACTAGCCACCTAATACACACATTTGTTATCACTGCAGCCATGAATTATGGACAAGTTCGCACAAAATGCAAAAGAACCCACAGATGTTAGGGAACCCTGGAATTTACACCTGCTTTGAGCTGCAGCTAATGTTAGGGTTTCCTTAGCAAACACATGCAACTGACACTTATAACATCATTGAGAACTCACAAAATTAATAGCATACACACAATGTGCTGCAATTTTTGTGATGTTTACAAAAGTGTATGGTAATTGTTTTCCACTGTGGTGAATCATGTACAAGCTGCAGTGCAGGGAACCACCAGGGCTAGAACTAGGGGTAGTCAATAGAAGCACCTACTGTACCATTTCAGGAGAGGAAGAGGCAGTTCCAAAAAAATAATATGCTATTTAAAAGAAATCATCAAACCAGAGCCTTGTCTCTCCTCAACTATTCTGGGCCACTACTAACACACAAGTGGTAATGGTTTTATTGGACTGTGGGGGAAGGGGATTGGCACAGATTGTCACACTTACCTTTGGTGCCCTTAGCCCAACTGTGGCACCCTCACTAACCCTGGAATTCTAAGAAATACACTACATTTTTTGGAGACACCAAGTGGCAAATTCATCAAGGGTCGAATTTCGAGGGGTTAAATCCCTCGAAATTCGACTAGGGAATAGAATCGAATAGGCAATTCGGGTGAATTTACGCGCTGGCGAATAGTCGAATTGGCGAATATTCGCCAGGCGAATAGGCGCTCGATCGAATATTCGCTCGAAGGATTTTCATTCGATCTAATGCCTTTTTATTCAATCAAAAACTTGGAAAACAAGCCTATGGGACTTTCCCATAGGCTTTTAAAGCAATTCGGTAGGTTTTAGGTGGCGAAGTAGGCAGTCGAAGTATTTTTAAAAGAGACATCACTTCGACTATCGAATGGGTGGATAGTCGCAGCGTTTTTGCGCTCGATCCAGTACTTCGACTATCGAATGGTGAACAGTCGCAGCGTTTTTGCGCTCGATCTATTCAAATCATTCTACTCAGGCAAATTTACGCCAATTCGATAGTCGAGGAGCACAAAAAAACACTCGAAATTCAAAGTTTTTTTACTTCGAATCCTTCACTCGAGCTTGGTGAATTGGCCCCCAAATGTTGACTTGCATCTGTATTTTGCACTGTGAATGAGCACTTAAGTGTACTATTTTATCCATATGAATACATTTAAGTGAAAGAAAAGTAATATGTGTTCTGGATGTAAAATAACCGATGACATCATACTGAACTGCTTCATGATAAATCCTGTTCATAAATGGAGAACATTTTTTCTTGTGGCATATATGGCATCATTACTTGTGATTAGGGATGGGCGAATTTTTTCGGCTAGTTTCACCATAAAAATGACGCCCATAGACCTGTATGGCGGCGTGCAACAAAAAAAAGACGCGCGTCAAAACAATTTTGCCACGTGACAAAATTTTTTTGACGCCGATAGACTTTAATGGGGGTCTGCGACATTTCGCTGGAGGCAAATTTTTGCCGAAACTAAATGGGTCAAATTCGCCCATCCCTATTTGTGATTGTCAAAAGACTGCAATTCACTCAGTTGCAAAGAAATTGCTGTCGGTTGCCTTGCCCCAGTTACTACCCTTCAGAAATGTGCTGGGATGTCTTTGAATTCTAACAGCGGGTGGTGAGTGAACTGCAACTTCGGGCTATTTGGAAAGAGACGTGCCAATCTAAAAATTTTGCCCTAAAAGTTGGCAGCTAATTTTTATATGTGAATGCTAAAGATGTCCCTGTTCTACAAATCTCTGAAACAGGCATATTAAATCAATAGTTATCAAAAATATTATTGTTTGGGGTTACCATATTAAAGATTATACCAAGGAAAGAAATGAGAAGCCAATACATATCACAATATATCATTTTCAGATCCCTTCCTTAACTCAAGAAAAGCCAACTCATTTATGAATTCCCAGGCCAAAAAACAGCTTATGAATGAGAGGTAAGTACAGATTTGCTAGAACATTAACAGAATAAAGGACACTCCAAGTAGCTTATAATATCCAGCTGCATAAATGATATACAAAAATGGATAACAATTTAGAATCTATCATCATTACAACTGCAACTGCTGCTCTGTGTTCATAATCATGAATGAACAGCTATAGAAGATCTGCAGCTGAAAATGCAGAATTTAATTTTAGCATTTAGGACCCCAATATGAAAACAGCATATACATTTTGTATATCATTAGTGCAGTAGATTTAGCCACAGGGGTTTGCCTATAGTCACACAAAACCAACTAGCAGAACTTTGGTCATGGTGCATTTTATAGATTTTCGAGTTCTGTGGGTTGGCTTAAGGTGGCCATACACGGGCTGATAAAAGCTGCCGACAGACCGTGTCGGCAGCTTATTGGCCCGTGTATGCGGGCCCCCGACGGGCTTCCCCGATCGAGATCTGGCCGAAAGTCGGCCAGATCTCGATCGGATGGGTTATAAAATCCCGTCGGATCGCGGCCGCATCTGTTCGTTGATGCGGTCCCGCGATCCGACCGCCCGTTTGTGAATGCTAGGATCCGATCGTTGGGCCCTAGGGCCCACGATCGGATCTGCCCGATATTGCCCACCTCAAGGTGGGCATATCGGAGGGAGATCCGCTCGTTTGGCGACATCGCCAAACGAGCGGATCTATCCATGTATGGCCACCTTTAGCTAAAATCGTAGCAACAACATATGACAAATTCTAGAGTATCACTTGCTTTAATAACTAGCAGCCATTCTTCACCCTTGTCTTTTGCTAATAATGACACTCAAGGATGGAGTGATCTCAAATGATGCCTACACGAATTTATGAACAAGTCCAGAGCATTGGTAACTGTGGCAGCCCTCCAGTGGAAGGTTGGAGCATTCGTTATGCCAAAAACTTGAAAAGAATCGGGGGTTTTTTTTAATATAAAATCTGAACCTTAAGTGGAAAAAAACTTAAATTTTTCAAGATTTATTATACCCTAAGGATGGAAAAAGTCTGAATCAGAAAATCCAGCATCTCAGACCTACTGAGGTTGTCATAAGTCAATGGGAGAGGTCCCTATCCTGTTTGGAATTTTTTCTGTGGTCTGCTCTGGATTTAGCCTGAAAATCTGACTATTTTGGACTTTTCTGAAAAAAGAGTGATTCAGGGAAAAACTCCAAGAAACTCATATGATTCAGATTTACAGT
Source organism: Xenopus petersii (assembly GCA_038501925.1). Taxonomy (NCBI): domain Eukaryota; kingdom Metazoa; phylum Chordata; class Amphibia; order Anura; family Pipidae; genus Xenopus; species Xenopus petersii. The sequence continues at coordinate 112,061,042 of CM076679.1, read as the reverse complement.
TTTGTCCCTGATCCAATTAAATTATGTTTTTTTTTCATAATAAATAAGCTTCATCCATGTATTCTAGTTTGGTCTGACTTTTTAAATTAAATTACACCGAAAATTGCGGATTTTGAAAAATAAGGCCCTTACTGTTATATTTGTGGAAAAAGGCTATTTGCTCTCCTAAATACACATGGAACCCCATCTCATCAAGGGTGAGATTTGGGGTGAAAACAGCTAAACACACTGATAAAGATATAAAGCAATTTTAATTTTGTTTCCTTCAAACTTCTAAATTTACCTGGTATATCCAAAGTCATAATAAAAGATACATGTTAAAGTTAATAAAATTTAATAAAGCAACACAATTTTTTTTTAGAATCCGTGAGCGCAACAAGAGCCCACGGGAGCGCCAACGAGAAACCTGTGAAGAATATGATCCATGTGAAAGATATGCTTTACGTTATGGGTTCACTGCTGCCTACAAGCGTTACTTTGCACAGCGTCGCGGAGAGAACAAGTAAAGCAGAACCATAAAGAAAGACAAGATTTATACAGAGGGAAGGATTTCTGCGTCTGCACTTCTGCATTCTGACCTTGCTCTACTCAACCAGAGAATTCATATGTCTATTTCCCAGTCACTCCCCATATGTAAAATACATAGCATTCATCCTGACATATTGAGTGTGTTCAATCTAAAGCCTCTTTCTTTTAGAAAATGTCATGGTTTTAAAAATAAAATGCTGCTTTTATAAATAAAATGTACTGGAAAATGTGTTTTCTTTCATTATCAGTAGAAGGCGTGATTATCAGGTAATTCACCAAGCAAAGAATTTCTCCATTCATGCATATACACCAACAAAGAAAAGCCAATCTTCTTCCTTTCACTCCCTGTAAGTGAGTGCACCGAAAGGCAGGGGATCAGCCCAGAAGCACAAATACAGAGCAGATTTCAATGTTAAAATGCATACTTTAGCATTTCCGTGCAACCCTGTCTGTGTGCTTATAATATGCCATTTAGTGCACACTTAAACAGGGAGCAGACGTGTAGACTTCTGTATAGAAATGACTGCGTGGTTGTTATCGTTAAAGGAACAGTAACGTAAAAAAAAAAAAGTATTTTAAAGTAATTAAAATATAATGCAGTGTTGCCCTGCACTGGTAAAACTGCTGTGTTTGCTTAAGAAACACTACTATTGTTTATATAAATAAGCTGCTGTTTAGCAATAGGGGCAGCCTAGAGTCCTGCAGCGGGTCGGGTACCCGCGGGTTACCCGCATAAGCCTTCGGTACCCTGCGGGTTGCGTTTAGAAGTTCCAGGTGCGGGTATACCCACAGGTCGGCGGTTCTGCGGGTTTGCAGGTTGTGGGTCGGGCCGCGGGTCTTCTCAATATCAATGTTCACTCCTTTGTTCTGGTCACGTCTGGTCACGATGATGTCACTTCCCATTTACAATGACAGAACTTCCTGTTTTACTCCTTTTTTTTCTGATCACGTCTACTTCCGATGATGTCACTTCCGGTTTACAATGACGGCACTTCTTGATTCTTGATGGTCAGCGGGTCGCGGGTCCGGGTTGCGGATAAGGTACTTGCGGGTAGGGTCAGGTAGCGGGTCCAAGCGGGTAAGAATGCCGGTTGCGGATTGCAGGTTTCGGGTACGGGTTGGGTCCCAAAAAATGGACCCGCATAGGACTCTAGCCGGCAGCCATTCAAAGGAGAAAAGGCTCAGGTTACACAGCAGAGAGCAAATAAGCTCTGTCTGTCTAATGGTGTTATCTGTTATCCATTAGTTAACCTGTGCCATATAGCCATTTTTCAATTTCCGCCATTGCTCCACAGCAGCTTATTTATACTATAGTAGTGTTTCTGAAGCAGACACAGCAGTTTTACCAGTGCAGGGCAACAATACATGATATTTTCATTACTTTAAAACACTTATATTTTTTGGTGTTACTGTTCCTTTAACTGTACCTATATTAGTTAATTATTCCTTCACCTTTTCTAATTATCTATATGTATGCTTGAGTGTAAAAATGTTTTGTAACATAGTAAGTAAGGTTGAAAAAAGACACATGTCCATCGAGTTCAACCTTTTTTTTTTTTTTTTTTTTTTTTATTAACTACCTATCTGCCAGTTGATCCAGAGGAAGGCAAAAAACCCATCTGAAGCCTCTCCAATTTGCCTTAGAGGGGGAAAAATTCCTTCCTGACTCCAAAATGGCAATCGGACTAGTCCCTGGATCAACTTGGACTATGAGCTATTTCCCATAACCCTGTATTCCCTTACTTGTTAAAAAGCCATCCAACCCCTTCTTAAAGCTATCTAATGTATCAGCCTGTACAACTGATTCAGGGAGAGAATTCCACATCTTCACAGCTCTCACTGTAAAAAACCCCTTCCGAATATTTAGGCGGAACCTCTTTTCTTCTAATCGGAATGGGTGACCTCGTGTCAGCTGGAAAGACCTACTGGTAAATAAAGCATTAGAGAGATTATTATATGATCCCCTTATATATTTATACATAGTCCTCATATCACCCCTTAAGCGCCTCTTCTCCAGCGTGAACATCCCCAATTTGGCCAGTCTTTCCTCATAGCTAAGATTTTCAATACCTTTTACCAGCTTAGTTGCCCTTCTCTGTACCCTCTCTAATACAATAATGTCCTGTTTGAGTGATGGAGACCAAAACTGTACGGCATATTCTAGATGGGGCCTTACAAGTGCTCTATACAGTGGAAGAATGACCCCCTCCTCCCTTGACTCTATGCCCCTTTTAATACAGCTCAAGACCTTATTTGCCCTTGATGCTGCTGACTGGCATTGCTGGCTACAGCCAAGTTTATCATCTACAAGGACTCCAAGGTCCTTTTCCATAATGGATTTGCCTAGTGCAGTCCCATTAAGGGTATAAGTGGCTTGGATATTTTTACATCCCAGGTGCATGACTTTACATTTATCAACATTGAATCTCATTTGCCACTTAGTTGCCCACATTGCCAGTTTGTCAAGATCATGTTGCAAGGATGCCACATCCTGGATGGAATTAATTGGGCTGGATAATTTTGTGTCATCTGCAAACACTGATACATTACTTACAACACCCTCCCCTAAGTCATTAATGAACAAGTTAAATAAAAGTGGACCCAATACTGAGCCCTGGGGGACCCCACTAAGAACCTTACTCCGAGTAGAGAATGTCCCATTAACAACTACCCTCTGTACCCGATCCTGTAGCCAGTTTCCTATCCATGTGCAAACGACTTCATTAAGCCCAACAGACCTTAGTTTAGAAAGCAGTTGTTTGTGGGGCACAGTATCAAACGCTTTGGCGAAATCCAAATAGATCACATCTACTGCCCCCCCACTATCCAGAATCTTACTTACCACATCATAAAATGCAATCAAATTTGTCTGACATGACCTATCCTTCATAAAGACATGCTGATTGTTGCTCATAATGCCATTCATTAGGACAAAATTTTGAACAAGCCTTCAAATAATTTGCCCACCACAGATGTCAAGCTTACTGGCCTATAATTGCCAGGCTGAGATCGTAATCCCTTTTTAAATATTGGAATAACATCAGCTTTTCTCCAATCGATAGGCACCATACCAGATGACAGTGAATCTGAGAAAATCAGAAATAAGGGCTGGTCTAAAACTGAACTAAGCTCTCTTAGAACCCGGGGGTGTATGCCATCAGGCCCTGGAGCCTTGTTTACATTAATTGTGTGGTCTAACGTTCAACACTTACAACAGTATTTCTGTTAGCGTTCCACACTTACAGTATTTCTGTTAGCTATTAGCCTAAATAGCAAACATTTGTTTACTAGAAAACTCCACTAACCCTATGAATTGTAGGGTTGATCATGTAGGGTGTAAAAAAACTTTTTGGATCCCAGATGTATCTTTGTAATACTGATTACATAACAATGGTCCTCTGTTACATCTGTGTCGGACAAGTTCTAAGAACAATGTTTCCTTCACTTTAGGATAATCTAAAATCGCAAAGGGTCCATGCTCAGTTATTAGTACAAACGAGCTTCCAAATTCCTTGGCAAATAAACACTGCATTTCATCCAATGAAAGCTGCTGACTCTATTGCTTTTGTGCATTATGTGAACTGCAATGTACTGTGATTCTTCAGAAAATAAAATCAGTATAAAAGCCAATAATGGGAAGTCAACGCTCCCTTGACATTGCAAAGGGGTGTGAAAGGATGGGATACAAATGCCAAAATGAGCTGACATGATAGGAATGTGGTTTCCGCGTATGCAATAAAAGTTACATAAGAAACTGTGAGTGTGATAAAAGGATTGAGACCCTCGCAAGATAAGCAAGCTTAGCAGGAACACCACAACCAAAATTATATAATAATCAGCACTGCAAAAGAGAACTTTGAAATGAAGGAATTGGTCATTTTATCACTGCTTGTGCTCTCTGTGTATTCTCTGCTTCATAAAGGTAAGTTTCTGATGTTTTTAGTACAGGTTTGGGACCCATTATCCAGAAATTCCCAGAAAGGCTGTCTCCCATAGACTCCATTTTATCCAAATAATCCAAACTTTTAAAAATGATTTTCTTTTTCTCTGTAAAAATAAAACAGTACCATGCACTTGATTCAAACTAAGATATAATTAATCCTTATTGTAAGCAAAGCCAGCCTATTGGGTTGAATTAATGTTTAAATGATTTTCTAGTGGACTTAAGGCATGAAGATCTAAATTACGGAAAGATCCGTTATCCGGAAAACCCCGGATAAAAATAATTGCTATGATGTGAACACAGAGGGAATTGCACCTGGGAAAGAAATGAATGTATCTGATGTGGAGCGGTTAGCAGTCACACATGAAAATATTATATAGAACAATATGGGGCACATTTACTAAGCTTGAGTGAAGGATTCGAAGTAAAAAAACTTCGAATTTCGAAGGTTTTTTTTTGGGTACTTCGACCATCGAATAGGCTACTTCGACTTTTGACTACGATTTTGATTAGAACGATTCGAACTAAAAATCGTTCGACTATTCGACCATTCGATAGTCGAAGTACTGTCTCTTTAAAAAAAACTTTGACTACATACTTAGAAACTTTAAACCTACCGAGCTACAATGTTAGCTTATGGGGACCTTCCCCATTACTTTTCTAAGGTTTTTTTGATGAATTATAATCATTTGATTCGAAGGATTTAATTGTTCGATCAAACGATTTTTCCTTCGATCGATCAAAGTATTTGCGGTAAATCCTTCGACTTCGATATTCGAAGGATTTTACTTTGAGGGTCGAATATCGAGGGTTAATTAACCCTCGATATTCGGCCCTTAGTAAATGTGCCCCTTAGTGTCAAAAGCTAATCACTTAAATTGGTTCCATATTGTTCTATGAAAAAAATTATTTGGTATCTATGAGTCACAAAGTGCTGTACTTCGCCCCTGAATACACAGCTGGCTATAAACATTTGGTAAATTGGTAAACTCACGTAAACTATGCCAAAGTGATGAAAGCTGAATGTTTCAAAAATCCCCTAATTAAATGATTTTGTCTTATTTATAAATATGAAAGATAACTAGTCTTTGCAAAAACACGTCTATGGAAGAAGCATACTAGAAACTTGTCAATTCAGTAAAATTCAGTCTTACAAAACCTACAAACTCAGTATGGTGCAACTGAATAAGAACTAGGGGGGTATTTATTAAAACTCAATTTTTTCTCACTATTTTAAAAATAAAAAAACTAACTTCCAACCACGATATGGCTTAATTTACCAGGCTTTAGTCACTTTGCCCTTTGCGCAATTTGAAGCACTGCAAAAAAAAATATTTCACCGTTTCACAAATTTCGGCCATTCGCCCATCAATAGTGATGTCTAATTTTACTTATAGCATTTCCTGTTTTAAAAAAATATTTGAAAAACAGTGCTCACAAACTGTTCTCATTTCCATTCATAGATGTCAAAACCATGGATTCTACAAAAAAGGAATTTCCAGAAGGTAAGCTTTTAATGTTGATAGACAACCATAGAGAAACCATAGAGAAATAGTCTGTCTTTTGCCACTAATTGATATGAAAATCTTGTGCAGATGTCGATCAATGTATTGTTAAAAAAACACTTTGCAAAAGAATGCCCTTGTGGTACTTTTCATCAAGTTTTCTTGCAGTATTATTCACAAATAACCAGTGCTGTATTAACAGCAGGGGAACTGACACCATGGGGCAAATTCCCTAAGTGGCGCAAATTCGCTAACGACCGATTCGCCCACTTTGCAACACTTCGCCAGGTGTAAATTCCCCAGGACAACGCTAACTCCCTAAAGTGCAAAGTTGCATCCAGTGCGCCGAACGCTGGCGTTACTTCACCAAGCAAAGCGAAGTTGCGCTAGCTGTGGCTAACTTGCATACGGCGGGAAGTGTAAGTTGAATGGACGTATATGTTGCAGCAAATATATTACACAAGGCCAGGGAACCTTAATAAAATAACGTTGTTATAATGCCCTACACATGAGCCCAGTGTATAGTTTATGTGCCATATGTAAGGAAATGTAGGGGTGAACCCGGGTACCTTAAAAAAAAAATTACGGTCTTTTTCACTCTGAAAAAAGGAAAAGACGCCAGCGTTTTTTGGGAAAAATTTTCAACAGAATATTGATTAACTAAGAAATAGTTAATACTTACTGGCGCAACAAGTCTGTTGCTTTCAATTCACGTTTAAATTTTTTTTAGTAACAATATATGGAGATCCAAATTACAGAAAGATCCTATATTCAGAATATTTTGCATTACAGGTCCCATACCTGTACCATCACTTTTTAGCTTGGGAATGCTCTAGTGCCAGCTCTTGGCATACAGCGTACAGAGGCAACTAAGCTGGTAAAAGGTATGGGAAATCTAAGCTATGAGGAAAGACTGGCCAAATTGGGGATGTTCATGCTGGAGAAGAGGCGTTTATGGGGTGATGTGATAACTATGCATAAATATATAAGGGGGTCATATAATAATCTCTCTAATGCTTTATTTACCAGTAGGTGACACAAGGTCACCCATTCCGATTAGAAGAAAGGAGGTTCTGCCTAAATATTTGGAAGGGGTTTTTTACAGTGAGAGCTGTGGAATTCTCTCCCTGAATCAGTCGTACTGGATGATACATTAGATAGCTTTATGAAGGGGTTAGATGGCTTTTTAGCAAGTGAGGGAATACAGGGTTATGGAAAATAGCTCATAGTACAAGTTGATCCGGGGACTGGTCCGATTGCCATCTTGGAGTGAGGAAGGAATTTTTCTCCCCCTCTGAGGCCAATTGGAGAGGCTTCAGATGGGGTTTTTTGCCTTTCTCTGGAACAACTGGCAGTTAGGTAGGAACTTGATGGAGATGTGACTTTTTACAACCTAACTTACTATGTTACTAATAAAATATATATAATGCCAAAAGATAACATAAACATGGTTGAGAACTTTGTAGTAATATCATAATATTCCTCCATCAGCAAGAAGCTATAACTTATATCTTTCTAACCCTTCTCTATCAGATGTGAAGGTCACACGGCAAGCAGCACATGCAGTAATTAAAAGGGTCCGTCGTGGATATAATTATTACGAAAGGTAATGCAGTACGACAGAAAATGAGTCTGTCAAAAACAACATCGATTTAAAAAGACAAAGCTTTGTATAAGACAACATGAATGTGTTAATTGATATGGTTATGTCTAACCACTGTGACTGAGAAATATCAGAAACAACTCTATAGATTTCTATATACAGAATATATTCTTAATATCTTATTAAATAGTAAAATGAATGCAGGATGGGCCCTGAAACAGTAACAGATGAGCAGTAGCAAAAACAAAACTACTGTGTTGTCCTGAAATTCAGAAGCCTGAATTTTCCTCATGAATGGACTCCTAGCATTGCTTATAATTTGAGCTTTATTATTATATGTAACTTAAGAAGAAATGACCTATTGAGTGAAAAAAGTGAACACATAAAAGCACCAGCTGTGGGATACAAATGGTACAGTAGTGGATGTGATCTCATAGGCACTAGGATGTTCTTCCTGGAATCAGAAATGTTTAACCACAATTTGTAGTAGAGACTAACCGGAGACCATACAAGCCTTTTATTCCTATTGACTTTAAAGGAGAACTAAAGCTTTACCAAAGAAAAGGCTAGAAATGTTGTACATTATGTTTTGGGTTTCTGCAACCACAGCCCTTTAGCAGTAAAGATCTGTGCCTCCAAAGATGCCCCAGTAGCTCCCCATCTTCTTTTCTGCTGATTCACTGCACATGCTTTGTGCTGCTGTCACTTACTGAGCTTTGGGACAGTACAGATAGAATATAAATATCAATATACTGCTGATTAGTAATTAATACAGATAACTACTTGGCAGCTCAAAAACCAGTGCAATTAGCATCAGAATTTAATAATCAGCCTTGTAGCATCAGCTTATATTACAGGCCGACCACATTTTGTAATTGATAATCTGCATCAGCCCCTAAGCTTTATTTCTCAGCAGCTGCTCAGACCCCACTGAGCATGCGAGTGACACAGACACTTTCCAAGATGGTGACCCCCTGTGACAAGTTTGAAGTCCTGGATCATTGCTGCTATTGACAAGCTGAAACTTTAGGCTGGTGCAATAAGTTCAGTATATAAAACATAGCATTTTTAGCCATATTAATTTTTAGCGTTTACTTCTCCTTTAACCACGCTCATTTAATAATACGTTCTATTTTACCTGGCAGATACTTTGCCAGAATGAAGTCGCCACTGGAGCTAAAGAAGGAGCAATGTGAAAATTATTTGCCCTGTGATCAACTATCAGAATGGGTTGGATTCTACCAGGCATACCAGAAGTACTTTGGACCTGTCTAAAGCTTTAAAGTGTAAGGGTGATTTCAAGACCCCCTTTGATGACAATTTTACTCTACTTACTTTACTTCAATATGGGAGCATTTTATCTAAACAGTACCATGGTAGTACCCTTATTGTACAAAAAAATGTTAGGGCCTTGGTTATGTATTTACAGATATATCTGGTATTCTAACTGCATTATAATAATTTTCCTGTGGCACTTTCTCTTAACCCATTGCCTACTTCTAGTGTGGGGTTTTATAACCAATGCAGTAAACGCGACTTCATTATTTCATTCTAGCAGTCATTATATTAGGTACCAAGAGACAAAATGAACATTCTTCCTCAGTTATTTAAACTGTACATCTTTTAACAAAAAACAGGACATATAATGCAGGTAGGCAGGGAACAAGTAGCTACTGATTCCATATGCTGAAAGTAACATTTCGACCTGTACTCCCTTATATACTTATAATTCCTTAACCTTAAACTCTTGCCCCTTCAGTGTCACATCCCCTCAAGAACCCGTAGAATATTTCACTACAAACAGACGGACATAACTATAATTTTTTTACATTATAGTTTCATTTGGAATAAACCAATTGGCCCTCCATAAAAAGTTCTCTCTTCCAATTTTTTGATGACTATCATATTATGCACCAAATATGCCTGCAGTTGCCAGTTCCTTATGCAGCAGTCACACATCAGCCCCACATATACTTACACAAAGAACAATCTTACGTGAACTGTTAGCTGGAAAGTTTAAAATTTGCTGACACAACCAAAATAGAGATCAGTCCAGCTTTTGTGTTACAGCTCACTGCAGATCTATTTGTAAAATAAAGTATTTTGCAAATAGATGAACATTTCCTTGCTAAATTTTACCTTGAGATAACATTTCTTGAAGGGAAGACTAGCTCTGAATATGAATTTCAGAAAGCCTTGAGTTCATTTAAGCATAAAGGGATGTTAGACCTGCAAAGAACAATGCAATTTTTTGGCAGGTCAATAACTTATAGGAGAAATATACATTGTTTGCTTTATGACAGGTTTTAAGCCTAAAATGTATAAGTATCGTATACAACTTTCTAAAAATGTTGTATTATCATATGTTGCAAATGGAAACAACCAAATATATTGCTCCATATATTTGTGCTTCAAAAACGTGCTTGCTAATAAAGTTATTGCTCAAAGTAATCGGTTGTCTTTCTATAGTTAAATTTTCCCTCATTTTACACACTGACAACATATGTGCATTTCCCTGACTTTACACATTGTGTTTCTAGTCCCCTGAAAAATGTAAAATTTCACTGGTTCCATGCACAATACAATTGCAACAGTTTTTGCTCCCGCCCATGACTAATACATGCTATGCAGATGAGCTGTATTAATATGGCATAATTTCTTGTTACACACAAAGCACTAAAGTTGTTTTATGGCCTGGAACTGGAAATGCATTTTATTGACTCAAAATCCACGACACACAGCTCAGAGTCAAGTGATAAAGTAACCAAAAATTTGCGTGCTAGTATTTTGATTTCAAGTATATAGCCATTTCTCTTTAGTATTCTGAGGATGCACGCTACAGCAGGGTATGTTTTTGACTTTTTTGTATTAAAAGCAGGACGAATTCTGGGAAGGTAACCAAGTTTTGTGCCAAACATTTCCATTTTCAGTAAATACCATGCTGACTGCTACAGACAAGTGCTACACCCATTGGGGCTGAGCAGTGTTGTGCAATAGTGATATGTGGATCAATAAAAAGTCAACCCTAACCCACTCACTCCCAACCTGACCCAACAAGCCATCATTATTTATAGACGGGTGCCCAAACTGCTCAACTCCAAGTGCTGGAGGAAGTGGGGCATAGTAAGGTCACCGGAGGGGTGGGAAGAGGACAGAGTTTGGCATAAGGATGTGCGGGTCTCACAGGTATTGGAGCAGCCCAAACAGCACTATTTTGCAGGGTGTTCCAATAAGCTAAGGAAGTAGTTGCTCATTAATGTTAATGGCACATTGGTTAATTCTCTGGCGAAGAACAGCAGCAGTCATAATACCACTCTAGTCATTGTCATTACTTTTAATACTATTTAACATTACAGCACATACAGAAGGCCCAGGGGCGTAACTACAGAGGAAGCAGACTCTGCGGCTGCAGGGGGGCCCAGGAGGTACAGGGGGCCCCATGAGGCTCTCATTGATGAGCAATTTGAACATATATTGGTAAAACAGGACAAACACTGGATATGTTGGGGGCCCTAAAATTAATTTGCTGTGGGGCCCAGCAACATCTAGTTACGCCACTGAGAAGGCCCTTGTAAGCAGAACTACCCAGTTGGTAAGATTTAGCCTGTAGGGGTTTCCACAAAAATAGGAAATTTCAGTGTTAAATTTCTTTTCAAAGATTGTTGTTTTTTTTTAGCTGGAACAGCAACGGCTCTTACAGCGTCCATAAATATGAATAGTCACAAATGGGTTTTGATTTTCGCTTACAATATACTTATAAATCACCTAAATCTAATAGCTGTATTAGAATTACTGCATTAGAAAAAGCCCAATTTAGAAGTTGCAAAAACATGCTGTTTAAAGTTAGTGCTGTGACTCGTCTCTCTCATTCCTTAAAGACTGGCCTAGCTGCACTGCATTTAAGTACCTCCTAACATTTTTAAAACTTAAAGATGGACATAATTAACTGCCACATGTAATGTGGTGGTGAATATTTTAGCGATGCCCAATTTGTAACTATACCCTGAAAATATCATGCCCTTTTTTGTGTGTTAACCCCAAGGCCAGAGTATAAGGACCTCTATCATATTAAGGCACACCCGTGGAAGCTAATCCCAGTGTCAATTCTCCACCACATGCCCCAAAAAGACTTTCTACCTATGTTCTATCTTTCTACCTTAATTTCACCTGGCTCTGGTTTGCACAAGAACTGTTTCCTTTTTTGGTCAAATTGGGAGAACAGGCTCTGATGGTGGAAGGTACAGTTGGCAACCAGGAAAATATGTCTGGGAGCCTCCAATGCACATTAAATAGCATAAAAACTAAAGATTACTGTTGGAACCCATTACATTCTCCTAAAATAGTCCATATCTTGTCTCAGAATATTTTAAAAAATTGCCCTATTCTTCATTTAAAACACCAAACTGGAACTCAAAAAAATTGAAAGTCTATTTATGGTAACCATGGGTGACAGTTAGAGTAGTTCTAACTACTCTTTGAAACCCGACAGCACCAGTCTTCATTAATGCTCTTTTGCATAAAAAAAACTAGGACCCTCAAAGTACCTAAGAAACTAAAAAGGTGACTTTATTTAAGGTCAGAGTATAAGGATCTCTGTCATATTAAGTCACAGCCACAGGCAGCTAAACCCAGGGCCAACTCTCCATCCCTACAAGCCCAAAGGAACCTTTCTATCTATGACTCCTTAATTTCTCCTGACCCTAGTTTGCGCAAAAACTTGTTCCTTTTTGGTCAAATTGGAAGAACAGGCTCTGATGGTGGAAGGTACTGGTGGCAACCAGGAAATGTCTGGGAGCCTCCGACCACCATAAAAAGATTAATGTTGGAACCCATTAGGGCATGGACACACATGCAGATCTTAGCCATGTTTTCGGTGCAGTTCACGATGCAGTTTTTAAAAAAGCTGACCGCCGCGTATACGCTAGCTTTATTCTGCCATTACCTAGTCTTAAACCTCTAAGCATATCTATGCATGTGTGTACATGCCCTTAGATTCTCCTAAATTAACCCATATCTTGTCCCTAAATTATAAAACATATTGTCCTACGCTTTACATAAAACACCTGTGTGGAACTCAACATAATTGAAAGTCTAAACGCAAGTGACAGCCAGAGTGGTCTAACTAATCTCCGAAACCTAGGGTTGCGGGCTGGCCAGTATTTTACCGGCCTGGCCGTTAAAAATGATGGTTCATTGCAATGTTATTAATAGGGAAAAAAGATAAATATATTTTTCAGAAAAGGTGGCAACACTACTGAAACCCCTGCCAGTGCTATTCTACACTGATGCCCTTTTGCACAAAAATACTGAGATCCTCAAAGTACAAAAATAAAAATACTAAAAAGGTGATTTTATTCAGGCGAGTTGAATGGTCTCACGGCTAAACTCTCCATCTCAAAGTGCCTAAACGAGCCTTTCTACCTATAAATTCGTAATTTTACTTGACTATATCTAATTGACTTTTTTTGGTCATATAGATAAAAGATACTCTGATGATGGCAGGTACTGTAGCAAATGAGGAACAATGGTCTGGGAGCCTCAAATTCTACCATGCTAAAAATAAAATCTAAAAAGCCTACACTAAAGAATACGGTTGGTACCATTAGATCCTCCATACATTCTAGATATGATAAAAGATACTCTGATGATGGCAGGTACTGTGGCAATGAGGAAAAACGGTCTGGGAGCCTCCAATTCCACCATGCTAAAAAAAATCTAAAAAGCCTAAACACTAAAGAATACAGTTAGTACCATCAGATCCTACATACATTCCACATGTTGTCCCTAAATTGTGAAACCTATTGTCCAAGCCTCCTCCACATAATACACTGGACTGGAACCAAAATAATTTAATGTCTGTTCATGACCAGCAATGGGGGACAGTCAGTTCAGTCCTAACACTTCCGTGAACAGGGGGAAACCCCTGCCAGCACCGGTCTTTACCGACGCCCTTTTGGGGCCCCGGAACTTTCTGCTGCGGAACTGACAGGGAACCTGCACACATCAGAGTTAAGACTAGAGAAAACTAGAGTAAAACACTTGGGCCCCCAATGCAGGCCCAGACTGGCAATCTGTGGGTTCTGGCAAATGCCAGAGCGGCTGCTGTAAGATGCCATATTAGCAAGCGACTATTAAGTGGGCTGGTTGGGCCTCTGTGTAGTAGTAAGCCCAGTGCAGCCCCAATGAACAAAAAGTCTAAAAACATTACTGAATACACCAAACTCTGGTATCAACAAAAACTCTCTCCTTTCAGTCAAAGGGAGCTGCTGCTGCCACCAGAAAAAAAAATCTCTCAGTTTAGTTTCGATTTCTAAGTGAGTCACAGCTGCAAGCAACTTCTGAAAAATGAGCAGAGGTGGCGGCCACAACCAACACAAGATAAAATAGTTTGTTCTCTTTTTTTTAATCACTAAAAAAAAGTAAAAAGCGCGAGCCGAAGACAAAAAAAACACCATATGGCGCGCAAAGCTCCAGCCACACACTATCAGCAGCTTTCGCTTGTGTACAAACGTTTAGTGACGACGTTTTACGCTCATCCCTCCGACGTGCCGCGTCACCGCGCTTACGTGCGGTCGTGACGACGTAGTCTCGCGTGGAGAGATTTGGGGATTTTCTGTAAGACTGGAGGCAAAGAGCTTGCAATTAATTGCTTTGAAGGACGGGTAAGTAGCGAAAGCGGGGCTTGCTGAGCAGCATACACTTACAAACATCAGCCGTCATGCCTGTTCGTAAACGGCAGACTTCGGAAGTGATGTTTGAACGTCCCCCTCTCCTCAGCCCATTCAATCCCCATGCGACTCTACCTGCACTGAAACTTCTGTGACCAAACTAGTAGTGTAGAAATCTATACAGGTGGGTGGTGGTGATACAGGCGCCCTACATTCTTCCTTCTCTTCCCAAGTCTGCAGCTCACTGACAGCAGGGTACCGTGTAATCCAAGGAAGTGCAACACAGCCGTCATCCCCCCTATAAAACCCCAAAATGGCTCGGTCCAGTGACGACTGTCTCCTCCCAGATGACTCTGCCCCCTTAATGACCATTTAGAAAATAACTCATGGTACCGGGGTTGCCAGGCCAAATTGGGCTACTAATTTAAAGGCCAGGCAGGTTTTGAAAGTACAAACTAGCCAAGTTATGGATTTGGGAAACTTTTTGGCCCTTTGGCTGGTCTGTAGTTTTTTCTTGCCCTAATTTGCCAAGCTGCCAATGCATGTTGGGTAATGTAGTTTTTGTTTAACAATTTACCAACTGCCAAGTTTAAAGTAAGACCACAATACCCAGCATGCGGTGGCAATTATTTGAACACGGAGCACCAGCAGACTTTAAAATCCGTATTTTATTAGGTCTTCATTTAAAAATTAGAGCAGGGCATACATTCCCGGGCACGCTTGACGTGTTTCGTGGGCTAAACCAACAAAACGCGCCAAGCATACCCAGGAATGTATGTCCTGCTCTAATTTATAAATGAAGACCTTATAAATTATGAATTGTAAAGTCTGCTGGTGCTCCGTGTTCAAATAATTGTATTTGAAGGCTGAACGTATCAGGAGCGTTTCTGCATGTGACAGCACAGCAGGAGAAGGATTTAACATGTCTGTGAGTGCTCCCAGTGTGTTTTTTCTTCTCTTTGTGCCAGCGTGCAATGGGACTGACTTGTGTAGAAGTCGAGAGTTACCAGATCTGTACCCAAGTCTCCTGTCCCCTGTCCCTCTTAAAGGAGAAGGAAAGCTATGGAGGGATTTTATTGCCAATAGATTAACTGCAATAGTGCAAGCTAGAATGCTATATTTATTCTGTAGAATGTTTTACCATACCTGAGTAAAAAGCTCTAAAAACTCTGTTTGTTTAGGATAGGAGCTACAGTATTAACATGTTGTGACATCACTTCCTGCCTGAGTCTCTCCCTGCTCTGGGCTCAGATTACAGTAGAAAAGGGAGGGGAGGGGGAGATGAGCAAACTGAGCATGCTCTTGCCCAGGGCAATGAGGTTTAAGCTGAAGGCAGGAAATCTGATACAGAAGCCCATGTGTACACAATAGAAGGAAAGAAATGCTGTGTTTCTTTTGACAGGGGACTCAAAGCAGCATTACTTTGGGGGTTTACTGGTATATTTAGATGGACCTTTCTGATAAGGCTTACTTAGTTTTAACCTTTCCTTCTCCTTTAAGAATTCTCGCATTTTCCAGTGACTTTCCTCAATTTCAGACAATTTTAGGACAAAAATCTGCTGGCCGCCAAATTATCTAGAGGTTGAGCTGTTATACCAATATTTATTGAAATTCTATATGTATTAGGTCCTTATGTAGGGTTGCCACCTGGCCGGTATTTTACCGGCCTTGCCGGTAAAAACGATGCTTGATGCCAGTTATTAATAGGAAAAAATGCCAAGCAAGGTGGCAAACCTAGCCTTATGGGGCCCCTATACCTCCTGGGGCCCACTGGTGATGGGCTAATCTGTCCCATTTTGCTTCCTGGAAAAATTTGTGAAAGTGAAAATTTTTAAAAGGTGTATTTTGACATAAATTATTTCTTTAGACTTTTTTTCACTGCACAAATTGCGCTATTTTTGGGCTACTGTTGAAGTGCCTCTTGGCTGGTTTTGTAGCTGACTTTGGCTGGTTTTCAAATTTAAACCTAGCAACCCTGCATGGTACAGCCCCAGATGATGAGGGACACTATGTATCTATAGATCAGGGATCCCCACTCTTTTGAATCAGTGAGCAACATTCAGAAGAAAAAGGAATTGGGGAGCAACACAAGCATAACATTTTTTTTAGGGTGCCAAATAAGTGTTGTGATTGGCCATCTGGTAGCCCCTATATGGATTGTCGGCCTATATTGAGGCTCTGTTTGGCAGTGCACCTGGTTTTTATACAACCAAAACTTGCCTCCAAGTCTGGAATTCAAACATAAGCACCTGCTTTGAGGCCACTGGGAGCAACATCCAAAGGGTTGGAGAGCATAATGTTGCTAACAAGTTGCTGGTTGGGGATCACTGCTATAGATGTTAGACACTTCTGCCTTCGCAGCACTGAGAAGGCCTTGTAAAAATGAATTACAGGTGAAGGAAAGGCCAAAAGTTAGGCACCCAAAGTGATTATATTTACTTACCTGAAACCCAGGTCCACTGCTCCTATCGGCAGAAAACTGCACTGATCCAGGGTTATTCCAGCGAGCACCACGGAGCAATTCTCTTCCTGCTTCTTCTTTCTTTTTGCGGCTGTGCATGCGCAGTAAAGTGAAAAGCCAGACTGTTCTACTGCACATGCGTCTGCCCTGGGAAATTTGAAGAAAGAAGAGGCCGGAAGAGAATAGCTCTGTGATGATCTCTGGTATAAATCCTAGGCAGGTGCAGTTTTCTGCTGGTAGGAGCACAAGTCCAGGGTTTCAGGTAAGTATATATAATCACTTGGTGTGCCTTTTATTTGGTACCCTCAAGTAAAAATGCTGTTGCTTCTCTTTTAAATGTTTTGGACCATTATAGTACATTAACAATAATATAAAGAAATATACACATTGGTGCAAAGTGCATAGCATCCTTCTCTCCTTGTGTTCAATGTGGGAATTTTTTGCACAGAGCATAGGGAAATTATGATGTTCCTAACAGTAAGTATGATCACCCAAACCTTTTAAAGGATTGCTGTCCCTTTAAAGAATCCAGGAGCATGCTATATCTGACTGCTGAGCTGTGCTGTAGAAAAAACATAAAGTTAATGCATATTATTTGTCTGTTCAATGTAACATATTCAATAATAGTGTGTATA
The DNA here is from genome assembly GCA_038501925.1 of Xenopus petersii. NCBI lineage: Eukaryota > Metazoa > Chordata > Amphibia > Anura > Pipidae > Xenopus > Xenopus petersii. Next base: position 112,043,699 of record CM076679.1, on the reverse strand, counting down.
TATACTGTTTGTATTTTCAGGTTACTACTATTTTTTTCTGATATTGGTGGAAAGAGGACATCTGCCTCAAAATGGGGCGGCGATCCACTTCGTCCACCAAGAGTGGGAAATTCATGAATCCCACAGACCAAGCCCGTAAGTACAATGGCAACCGACCAAAGGTTTGAATGTTTGACAGTAGTCATGTTAAAGGACAAGGAAAGTCTAATATAGAATAAGGCTAGAAATGCTGTATTTTGTATACTAAACATAAGAATGAACTTACTGCACCAAACAAGCAAATCAAACAAATTATCTATGCTTTCAAAGTTGGCCACAGGGGGCTGTCATCTTGTATCTTTGTTAAACATCTTTGCCTGACCCTGACCCTGCACATGCTCAGTGTGGTTTGGGCTGCTTAGGGATCGTCATAAACAAAGCTGCTTGAATTCTGCATTGCTGGTGAGTTGGGCGGGGGCTCCCCCTGCTGTTCATAAGTATGATTGTTTCCCTGCTCAGCAGTTAGGGACCATCTGACAATTCCTATCCACAGCAGTAAATGAAGGGAGAATTTCACTGCATACAGTCAGGTTTCTTATAAAAACGGTACAATTTTTTAATTACAATATATTGGAGATAGGTTTCTTTTTCATTAAAGAAAGTAAAAAGGGGATTTTATTTTTTTGCCTTTCCTTGTCCTTTAAGATCAGAGAGCAGGGCACACCACTGAAATACAAATCTAAATGTATTTATAATACCTAAAGCCCTTATGGACTTTCTTCTATAATTTAGAAGAAGGTCCATAAGGGCTTAAGCGTTAATATGGAGCCTTTCAGCTAGACCCCTACAGTGAGCACCCACTTACCCTTAACAGTATCCTGGTGTGTTATCCCTATACTTTTTTAGTGGGCCTGATATCTGGTAAACCAAGGAATCCTATTTCCCCCGAGTCCTCTCCTATCTGCGAATGCCTAGTGTTGGCTGGAGGGGGCGGTGCCTCTCCCAACGATACGAATGCACAACATTTGCCAAACACAAGAGACAGGTTGCATAGTAAGGAAGGTTGAAAAAAAGACACATGTCCATCAAGTTCAACCTTTTAGTTTTTTTTTTTTTAACTGCCAGTTGATCCAGGAAGGCAATAAAACCCATCTGAAGCCTCTCCAATTTGCCTCAGAGGGGGAAAAAATTCCTTCCTGACTCCAAGATGGCAATGGGACTAGTCCCTGGATCAACATGTACTATGAGCTATCTTCC